>CM076847.1:39516025-40211153 GCA_039519185.1 Astragalus membranaceus | reverse complement strand
GCAGATTTTCCTGCAACCTTTCATAAATTTTTTGCAGCAAACTAGTTTCCTACGGAATTTCAGTTATAAAAAGCTTTGCGGGTAATAGTTTCCTGCGAATTTTGGAAAAAGAGCAGTCTGCAGCAAGATTCACAAGAAGTTTCCACGGAAAAATTCGCAAGAATTTTCCATAGTAAAATTTATAGAAAATATCCGCAGCAAAATTCGTAGGTAAATTTTGCAATAAAATTTGATGGTAATTTCTGTAGCAAAATCCGTAGGTAACCTCAATACAAATATTTTCTATATATTGGAAGGTTCATATAATTTTATTATAAATTATAAATGATATCATAATTTATAGTTCTATTATTATTTGAAGTTGGTCTATGAAATAAGACAATGTTTGTAGTACATAAAATTAATTTTTTAAAATAAGGTACACATAATAAGACTTGTTTTTTTAGATAAGCAAGTTTATTGAAAGGGGCACAAGGGGTGCTCCAACCTTTACAATAAAAGTGAGGCCTCGTTAAAACCTCCTTGAGCCAAAGCCCTTTGGAGAAAAGACCCAGAGAGAAAAAAGAGTACCCCACATACGTTAAGTAGACAGCCCATTGGGCAATTGACCCAATCTGAAAAATCTACCCCACAATTTATTTGCTACAGATCAATCAATTTATTTGATTGAAAATACATGGACATACACAAATCAATCAACTTATTTAACATCTCTCTAGGAGAATTTAACACTCTTGCATCATGCCTTGGCTTCTCCTCCGTCTTCAAGTTGTAGGTTAATGTTCTGCAATTATCCAGCTCGGGTTGCAATGGAATTCCAATGCCACTTCAAAAGCACTTGTACCTTACTGATAAAAAACAAAGCACTTGTGCCTTTTATGTTTTGGTGCAACACATTCCTAATCTCAGTCGTGGATTTCTGCAGTGGCATCAATAGCCAATTATCAACACAACGATTATCACTAACAACCAAATAAAATCAACTCAAATTTATATATAGTTCAAATCAATGATATATACCACAATGGTTTATCATATATCATGTCTAATATTAGTATATTACTGATCAAGACTAGCTTGGAATGCCCTGCCTTAGTGGTGAGATGCGACCGCATAGGGCCCCAAAATTTAAGGGGCACCAAAAAAAATTTAGTGTATATATTTCTTTTTTTTGAACTAAATAATTAGCATGCCCATTTTTTAAGCAAGACTTAGACCGACAAAAAACCTTAATAGACTGGCCCACATATACTTATCGAATAAACAATTATAGTCAACCCTAATTTGTGTGACTTTCGAGGAAGAGAAACCGAAAACGTGACCGTTGTTTTAAAAATAGAAACCTAAATTACATGAAGTTTAAAAATGAAACTCTAATTGAAGTATATATCTCTCAAGCCCTAACCCAAATTTCTCATATGTCCTAAACCTAGTTAAAGTATATATATTTATCTCAAGTCCTAACCCAAATGTCACTCACTATAAAAATAGAAACTCTAGAGGAAGAGAAACCGGAAACGTGACCGTCGTTGGTGCTACAAACTTGTAATATATCAAAATTTCATTCCGAATTTCTCAAATAGATTATCCTTGTAGCCGATTGTAAGTTGCAGATTTTGGATTTGACATTATCATATTGTTCCCTTTTATTATTTTAACTAGTTTCAATTATTTTGAGTATAATCTCAATATAAAATAGCTTTGTTTGTGTATTGATAAACACACGTACAGGCTTTGAACTTTTGGGTTGGGGGAGGGAGGGGGGAGGCTAATGGACAGAACTCCCAACTTGAATTCAAATAAAATGATTTCAAGTTCTCCTTGCTAAAGTGTAATGTTAGGAAAATCACACAAAAACAATTGAAGGAAGCTCTCAAATGGATTTCACTAATAGCAAAGTAATTACGATAGTCGAATAGAAATTACAAGAGTTCCTATGGGATCATTCCATTTCTTACAAATATGAACTAAGCAAGAAAGAAGGTAAATCTGTATTCTCCTATTAGAGAGCATACATCAAGGAAATATAAGGGGGAGAGAGACTTCGTTTTCACCTAAAATTCTGCACACCTTATATTGGCTCATCATGCTTAATTTATACAAAATCCAAAGAATATTTCTGTTATGGAAATTCTCTCTTTTGCCCGTTCTTGCCCTTGATTTGTGAATCACATGCCATGTGTCTCAACTAATTCTAGTTTGCTAAGTGTATTTCCACATGTGGTATTTTGGATCATAACATAAAGCCTAGCTTATCCTATAACAACTAATTGTTGTATATTTCAAATGTATACTTGTACTTCCTCAATTATAGGATCGTAGAAACTATCCGTAGGTAAAAGTCACTTTAACCTCTCCCCACGGCCACTTTTTCCGTAGAGAACGTAAGACATCTAACCACGGTTTTTCATCCGTGGGTAAAGATTTTCCCTACGCCCAAATACCTTTACCTACGGTTGGTTTCTAACTGTCACTATATCCTTCACCAGTAGATCTAATTTTAACTTCTACCTACGGTTAAGACCGTCACTAAAAGTAATTTTTTTGATAATTACTCCAAGAATGCTCCAAAAATTCTTAGCCTTGTTACGCTGACATCTCCTTGTCTGCATGCATTCATGGTTTCTCGACCTACATTATGCAATTGGTCATCCCTAACGAACATTGATAGACAATCTTTGCCTAACTATGTGGAGCATAGCCGAATTAGGAACAAATCATTTGCGCAAGCTTTGAATAATTCCTTTGAAATTAATCTGCAACAACTCCCTAAACCTTGCATCAAAGGTGGTTACCTCTCCATCAAGATTTCTCAAGATGAATATGTGTAAGGTGTAGAAGGCTAGGAAAAACAATTTACATGGTAGACTATTCCTATCCAAAGGTGCAACTCCATACACTGCCAAAGATCTTACAAAAAAATCGGAAACTCTTTGGACACCTCTATGAATTTGCGATTGCAACACAAGAAGATATGCAAAAGGCTTGGTCGGTTAGTGCATGGAACTTTCCCTCAAGAGTTCTGAGGATATCTCAATGGACTCGAGATTTAAACCCGAACACCCAGAGTCAAACCCACGTGCAAGTGATACACCTTGTTGATCTCCTGCAAGAATATTGGCTCCCAATATTGTTTGAAATTGCAAGTGGCATTGGTAATTCAATCTCGCTTGCTGAAGCAACCAAGACTCGGGATTTTTGCCATTATGTTAGAATCTTGGTGGATCTTGATTTAACTTTAACTTTATATGATGAAATTATGGTGGAACGAGAAGGTTTTGCGTTTGGTGTTGGGGTTGTCTATGAAAGATTACTTGGTTTTTGTGGCCATTGTTCATCATTGTTGAATGTACAAAAAAACTCAATTATGGTGATATAGAGGCAACACAACAAAAGAATATTTCTGTTATGGAAATTCTCTCTTTTGCCCGTTCTTGCCCTTGATTTGTGAATCACATGCCATGTGTCTCAACTAATTCTAGTTTGCTAAGTGTATTTCCACATGTGGTATTTTGGATCATAACATAAAGCCTAGCTTATCCTATAACAACTAATTGTTGTATATTTCAAATGTATACTTGTACTTCCTCAATTATAGGATCGTAGAAACTATCCGTAGGATTAATCTTAAGCAGCTTCTCTATATATGTAACAACACACTACCCATTTAAATATACCTTTAATTCAATCATTTCATTTCAATTCAGTTCCCTTATAAAGGCTACAAGGAAAATGCCCTATGACCACCGACAAAAACCGTCACTAAATGTCAAAAATCCGTGGGTAAAAGTCACTTTAACCTCTCCCCATGCACGGCCACTTTTTCCGTAGAGAACGTAAGACATCTAACCACAGTTTTTCGTCTGTGGGTAAAGATTTTCCCTACGCCCAAATACCTTTACCTACGGTTTCTAACTGTCACTATATCCTTCACCAGTAGATCTAATTTTAACTTCTACGTACGGTTTTGACCGTCACTAAAAGTAATTTTTTGATTTTTTTTTTTGGAAATAACAGTGGCTTATTTTTGCTGAATAAAAAATAATTTTTTATTAAATTAAACTGTTTTATAGCAACTATAAATTATATCATTTAAAACCCAAATCACAAACATATAACTATCAATTGTGATAATGCATCATATATCTTTCAAATCACAAACATATACCTATCAATTGTGATAATACATCATATATCTTTCAAATCATAAACATACACCTATCAATTGTGATAATACATCATATATCTTTCAAATCATAAACATACACCTATCAATTGTGATAATACATCATATATTTTTCAAATCATAAACATACACCTATCAATTGTGATAATACATCATATATTTTTCAAATCATAAACATACAACTATAACTTTTCAATTGGTCTTTTTGGTGTACTGTATTTGAATGTACAATTGTTGACCTGTAAAAAATTCAGAAACAAATGCTCTTAATTCAATAAGTAAACAAATCATAAAACAGAGAATTTTAATGGATCATCTAGGATACTCTAAAATAGTATAAAGCTATAGGATATCAGATCTTTTTCAAATTTTTTGGCTAATAGCCACAATTGCACAAACTTCAGTTCACAAAAAATATGCAACAAATAAAAAGAAAAATAACAAGGCATCAGCGAAATTCATATCAACTCTAGATCATTCACTTTTTAGAGGTAACATTGACAAAATGTATGGTAGGGGAAACTAAATACAGGCATAATATTATAAAATGTTTATTGAATAACACCCTATCTGAATAACTAAATACAATCTATTCCAAAATGTTTATTGAATATCCAATTATCAACCCATATAGCTTTGTACCAGATTCTACCATTGCCACTGTCTCTGCTAATCCATATAGACATCAATTTTATCATCGGGACCTTTTGGACCAGGAACTAGCAATGAGAGTATAAAATTGGGTTGCTTCATACACATCCATGGAGGAAGGTTATATTGAATCAAGATAATAGGCCAAGTGTTGTGATTAACTGACATGGTTTTGAAAGGATTAAATCCATTCAACTCATACCAATCAGTATTAATACAAATTGCTAAACAGAATAAAACAGAGCAAACCTAATCGAAACAGAATAGCAATCAGTATTAATACAATCGAAACAGAATAAAACTACCTAACAACATGCATACAAATTGAATTCTGAGAGCAGTATTAATACAAATCGAAACAGAGCAAACATAACCACCAACTGAGAGCAGTGTACTAACCTCTAAAACTTGACCTTCAAATCAACTTCTGAATCTGAAATTAAAGAAGAGAGAGAAGAGGGAGATAAATTAGGGTTCCCAATCTGAAATTGAAAACGAAAATGAAAGCAAAACAAACGAAAATTAAAGAACACGAAAATGAAACTAGGGTTCACCTTCACAAAGAGGAAGCCATGGGAGAGAGAAGCAGGGAATCGCAGCGAAACTGAGAGAGCGAGAGTGAGAACCTGAGATCAATTGAAGAGAGCGAGAGTGAGATTCTGAGAGAGCGAGAGTGAGAACCTGAGAGCGAGAGAGAACCTGAGCTTCCTGAGAGAGAACCTGAGAGCGAGAGAGAACCTGAGCTTCCTGAGAGCGAGAGAGAACCTGAGCTTCCTGAGAGAGAACCTGAGATCGAGAGCGAGAGTGAGGTTCGCGAGAGTGAACCTGAGCTTCCTGAGCGAGAGAGCGAGTGTCTGAGCTTCGCGAGAGTGAAGTCGTTTTGTTATTATTATTATTATTTATTTTAATTGGAAAAAAGCTTTTACAGACGGAAACTTATAAAAATAGTGCCGTGGGTAGAACCTGTAAAAATACTACCGTGGGCATAGGGCATTTTCCTTGTAGTGGCAACTGTAAAACTTCTCCAGATAAATTCACCTGGTTTGTGTGGATACTTCATATATACTTAGAGAGTTGTAATATTTTTTAGCTACTATTCTTGGTGTCAAGAATCCTATGATAAATGCTAGAGAACTGCACTAAAGTAATTTATATAACTATACAGCATGTATAAAATCTCCTGGGTATATATTAATAAGATATGAATAGAAATATGCAGAAAATTTCCTCTTATTAATGAAATAATTGTAGGAAAATTGGCAGGTATTCCTGCAAAATATTTTGTAGGAAATCAGTAGGAAATATCACAATTTCTACTAGTGTTAAGTGCAACCCCTTAGCATTTTATCTATAACTAGACCCTCACCCGTGCGCTGCACGGGCCTAGATGGTTAACAAAGAAGTTTGTTTATAAATATGGTTCGAAACAGTGGCAGACCCAGAACCCCGGGGTCAGGGGTGTCAAATTTTTTAAGGCCGGTGTCAAATGGGTGCAAAACTTGGCCTACTAGTACAATTTCAAATTTTCAGGGGTGTCAAAATTAAAATTTCAGGAGATTTAGGCTATTTATATAGGGTGTTTAGTGCAAAAAAAATTCCAGGGGGTTCAACTGAACCCCCTGGTTACATGCTAGGTCCGCCACTGGTTCGAAATAGCAGATAAAAAAATAGGAAATTATGATAGAACCAACATAAGTAAATTGAAGATATAAATAACATTGGGTTTAACTAGAGACTTATCCACTTAAATGATAATAAGTGTAACATCCCTGTTTCGTTAATTTCAGTTTACGAAATTAACTAGTGATATATTATTCGATTAAATAACAAATCTAGTCGAGGTTATGAGTCGATGCGAAAGCAATATCTAAAATTGCTAGATCATATGACTTAATTTCCTTGTTGTTGGAAGTATGTGAATTGGTGTGATTGTTTTGGAGTAGAAGGGAGCCAATGGCATTTTGGTCATTCCCATATCCTTTAAACCCTTAACCTAAATTACACAACTCCAAATACACTCCTCAATTCCATAAGACCACAACCAAGATTTTTGAAGGAAATTATGAGTTACTGACTAATTAGAAGTGAGGAAAAATGATGAAATCACTTAAGGGCAAAGTGGTCTTTTACCCCTTTTGAAAACCCTCAGCTGACCCTCTCATTAAATAACAATAAAACACTCACCCTCACCCCACTTTCAGCATCACACAAACTAAAAGAAGAAAAGAAAGAAATGGGTAGAGAGAAGAGAAAGAAACGTGAGAGGAAGAGGAGGAAAGAAGAGAGAAGGAGCTTCACCACCCATGGATGCATGTAGGTAAAATTAGTACCATTCTTCTCCATTCTTCCTACTCTATCTATAGGTACCAATTTCAGTAGCTCACTCTTCTCCTAACTCATTCCACCATTTTTGCATTTCAAGCTCATCTTGACCAACAATGGAGTTTTAAGCTTCCGTGGAGTTTGCATGTTCAAACCGAAGCTAGAGTAGGTTAGAGCTGAAGCTACATTGTTGATTGGAGTAAGTTAGGAGTCATATTCGTGGAGACAAGAAGGTTGAAAGAAGGAAAAATGGTTGCTGGAAAAGACAGCAGCAAATCCATTCTGGGCAGTCTAGGTAATTTCGATGTATCTCTCACCACAGACCTCCTTTGAAGTTCATTTTTGTCGATTCAGAAAGTAGACACGTAATCCTTCATTTTTCGCACAAGAACCATTTAATTTCATTGAGTATTGAAGAAGAAATTAAACAGGCATGTTAGCATTGTGAATCAGTGGCAATCTGGACCTAGTTGTATTGTTCTGACCATATCTCATTAAATACCTGGTATCAGTTTGAAACCTATACCAATAGAAACTAGACAAAATTTCCTTCCTAATAGACCCTGGAATTGGTGCATTCCAGTACGTATTGATTGAGATATTGTGGTTGCAAGATGACTCATAGATGCTGTCAAACCAAATTTGAAGATAGTGGCCGCGTTCTAGGAGTTGAGGTTAGATCGGAATGAGACTGGGACTTCATCTTTGATTTGCGATGCATTTGGATACGCTCCAGTAGCTGGTTTTGTGGTGGTGCTAGTTTTGAAGCGGTTTCGAGTTTGTTGGAGTGCGGGAATCAAATTCGGGGATCGTTCGAGCGGTTACGTGTTTTGTGCGTTTTGAAGTCTCGGCAAATTCCATGATTTTCATCACGATCGGTGAGTTTTACTCGCGTTTAGGGTTTTATGTTTTGATTGTTTTCGAATGAATTGAAATTCTGGTTCTGCTGCTTGATTTCGTTTCGAAAGATTATTGACTCGAAATCGTTTTTCAGAAATTAACGTTTTACGATTTTCATGAAATTTTATATGTGATTGTATGAACTGAGATTGTACTGGTATATTGCTGGAATGTTTGGTTGTTTTGTTGGAAATTGGATTGGGTTTCAATTGGAAGCGATCGGAGGAGCGAAGCGGAACAAAACGATCAAATAGTGAATCTGCTACAGAATTTTTATTTGCTAAATGTATTGGGTCCGAGTCTTTGAAGATGTCAGAGAAGGTTGGAGGTTCTTTTTGTTTTTCAGAATTTTTATTTTTTTCATCATCTGAAACAGTTGATGGTCCTATCAAATCTTTCCCACTCCTTAAAGATATAGCTTTTACATGCTCATTCCCTGTAGTATTTGAAGTTGAGGCTTCTGTAGTGGATGGTAATGATCCACTAGCTCTTTGAGAAAGGACATTAGCCATCTGTCCGATCTAAACTTCCAGATTCTTAATGGAAGCTTCATGAGTTTTCAGAGTTATCTTACAATCACTCATGAAGCTTTTCAATAAACCTTCCATGGAATTATCTATGACAGGGGCATTCTGCCTTTGGTAGTTCTGAGTAGGGAATCCTGGTGGATTTGCTGGAGCACTATAATTAGGTGCTGTAGCGTTGTTGGCTCCCCATCTGAAATTGGGGTAATTCTTCCAACCAGGATTATATGTATTTGAATAAGGATTATTATTCTTGTTGAAACCCACAAAGTTCACAGAGACAGGATTACCAGGACATTCTTCATACAAATGCTCTCCTCCACAATATACACAGCTTACTGACCTTGGAGAGCCTTGCTCAATAACAGCCACTGTTGGTTCACGTGCTGTTGCAGCGGTAACGGCTACAGCATTTGATGTGCTCATAGATTTTATCATGTTGGTGAGAGAGGCAACCTGTGCAGACAGAGCAGAAACTTCACTTATTTCATGCACCCCAGCTACCTTCTTCTGCTGAGCTAACCTTTCTGTGGGCCATTGATAACTATTTGTTGCAGTATCATCAATCAGCTCACATGCCTCATTATAGGAGGTTTTCAGTAACACACCCATTTGAAGAAGCGTCTAACATTTCTCTGGTTGTTGGGTCTAATCCATTAGAGAAGGTCTCCATTTGGATAATCACAGGTATACCATGATGAGGGCACTTTCTTAACATCTCCTTCCATCTCTCCCGTGCTTCAAACAGTGTTTCAGTATCTTTTTGTCTGAATGCAGGAACCTCATTCCTCATTCTTGCATTCTTACTTGGAGGAAAATATTTTGCTAAGAATTTATCAGTCATTTCATTCCAAGTATGGATAGAGTTAGGCTCTAGAGAAGTTAACCAGGCCTTTGCTCTATCCTTCAAGGAATAAGGAAAAAGTTTTAATCTAAATGCATCATCACTTACCCCTGAAATGATGAAGTTACTGCAGACTTCCAAAAATTGCTTCAAGTGTAAATATGGGTCCTCTTGAGGAGCACCACCAAACTGTCCCACTATTTGCAATATTTGGAACATCATAGGTTTGAATTCAAACTGAGCTGTATGGAGAGTAGGTCTTGCTATGCTTGTCTCCATTGTTTGTGGATCAAACACAGCATAGTCCCTCATTGGTCTATCTCTGTCATTTACCATTTGAGCAGGTCCTTCATTTATGAATTGATGTCTGTACCAGTCCTCTTGGTCATGTAAGGTGGGAGTGGGTGGCTGATGAGTTCTGCCTCTACCCCTTCCACCTGGTTCAGTCCCTCCTCTACCAGAATTAGATCTTCCACGTGGAGTGGTAGCTCTACCAGAAGTGGTCCTCTGACTATGTTCTGACATGGTGGGTCCGAGTCTTTGAAGATGTCTTAGTTTCCTGAACCTTCTCTCTGGTTCTGAGTATAGTTCAAATTCTGGTGGTTGAGACCTGGGCATACGCTGTAGCGCTTACTGCAGCAGCAACAAGAAACAACACACCAGTGTAAAATAGGCACTAAGCTTACTAAAAACTTAAACAGTAAAAATTAAATGCAATCCCCGGCAACGACGCCAAACACCTGTTGTGCGAAAAGTAGATGTGCAATTATACACAATCGCAACAAGTAATATAATGATAAATAAAGATTGTTCCCACAGGGATTGGAATTAATCTAGTAGTTTAAGCAATTAGCAATTTAGTGGAATGAGTTAAGTGACAAATAAAAGTGTTGAGTTGTAAACATGATAAGTTGTGATAAAACAGTATTAATTTGAAGTATTTAAAGGTGAGTTGGATAGCTCAGTTGTATGTAAATTCCCAAGAGTAGTGTTCTATAATATTTAGACGTTGTAGCGTTAAGCGCTGTAGCGCTTCAGAATCCGTAGACGCTGTAGCGCCCTGGTGGCGTGCCTTTCAGTCACTATCGCCAGGGTTATGTTACAAGACTCATATGTCTAGGCTCTAAATAAGTTTTACCCCTGTATATTAAGCTCATACAACATTTGCCTTATGAACTATTACTCCCCTATGTCTAGGGTTAAGTAGTACTTCATTTAAAAGTTCTTTAAATGGTTTTCATTCATATCATTCATTGAGTTCTCTTTGTGAACCATGTCTGTACCCACAAAGCTCCCTTGTTTTAGTTGATCATTCCCAAAACAAAGTTGAAAACATTATAACACAAGGAATGAAACGCAAACATCATATGTAAAAGCTACTCAAGGTTCATTACACACTAAGAACAATCCAACTACAACGTGATTAGCTCATAACAAGTTTCATCATCACAATATAACCAAACAAGATCATATTACCGTATGAAGACAAGAGGAGAAAGGTTGCAAAAGATGCACTTCAATGATCCCAAGTCATATACGTAGATGAAACTATGGTGTGAGCAAACCTTGAATAAAATCTAGAAGCTATACTAAAAATAAAAGCTTAAGAGTGGAATAACAATGGAGGAAAGCTATATTGTCAAGATAGATCTTCCCCAAGTTAAAACTCTCTATGTCTACGTATGTTGCTTCCTAAAGAAGCATTCTATTCTAATTTAATCTAACCAAGTCTTAATAAAATAATAATAATAATTCATGATCATAAAACTTAGATATTATCCTTAAGCTACTTTACAAAAAGTGCTAATGATGGGAGTCACCAACTATCACATGGGTTCCATTTAGGAGGCGCCAAGTGTAGTTTAGCATCCATTTGGAAGTCAAAATATCAAGCTGAGAAGAAGAGATAAGGGTGATGACTCATCGTATCACCAAGTAGTCACACAAATATCTCAATGGTCAGCCGCCTTATAACGCTGTAGCGTCTCCTTGATAGCATACCACTGCAGCACTAGGGCAAAACATCAAACATATTCACAAAGGCATTGATTATGCCCAAGGTTTAGGGAATTGACTTATAACCTGTATTTACTCTAATAGTCACATATTCACATATTTAAGTACTAGAATTACTTGAGAAGTGAGCTTGACTCAAGTATTAAGAGCATAAATAACCTATATGAGCAAATAGTTTATAAATTTAACTATGTTGCAACGGTTTTATAATTGAACCGAGTGATAGTGAGGGGTTATGGTAGAACTCGCTGAGATATGTCATCTCACCCTATCATTATTGTGGTTTTTACAGAGAAACAGGGTAAGAGGAAGACAAGGCAGCACGAGTAGGTGACGTGCTTATGGAGATGCCGAAGACTTGTAGTCTTGAGTTTCCGATTTTATTTCTCTTGTTATTTTCCGTTATGGTTATGTAACTTGTATTGACATGAGTTGTATATTCCGCTTCTCTGGTTATGATATTGAACAATAGTCTTTGTATTCCTTTTAAGATAAGGACCAAGTTAAACTTTATGGACTTCAAGATAGGTTGATCTGAGACATTGTGTTTTATTATCGGAAAATTTTAGTATGTTCAATATCTAAACAGGGATTGTGTCAACTGATTGTTGACACAGATGTGCATCTCAGTGTATCTACATGTTAGAAATATTGGGGTGTTACAATAAGACATAAATGGTGTACGATATAATAAGAGATACTTACTTATAGTATGTTTTTGAAAACATCATGGTAAACATTTTTCCTTATTGGTTGGGCTATTTTTTCCTCTCTGAATACATATAATTGATAATTTTCCAACATTTCATTTGTTTTTCATTGTCTTAAGAAAATTGTAAATAGACTATTATTCGAACCATATTTTTTCGTTTCGGTTTTATAATAATCACGGATGGCTATATTTTCAGTGACGAATCCAGAAATTTTTACCAATGGGGACAAACAAACATTGTATAATTTTTTTTCCCCAAAAATTCGGTAAAAAAGGTAAAGTTAATACCTAAATTTCTATACATTACATAGCTAAAAATGTAAAATCAGTACGAACTCATTCCCATTTTTTATTGACCTTAGAGCTGTATAAATTGTCTTATGGGGCCAACCTTTTTATTTTTTTGTTTTCAAAATACATTTGTTATAAATATTCTACACAAAATAATTTTTCAGTTAGGGCCAAATGCACCCAGTTATATCTATGTGGATTCGTCGTTGCGTTTTTTGCGTATATATAAAAATCAAGGTAATCAAAATCGGACCGGACCGGGCGGTTCGACCGGTTGAACTGGGAACCAGACCCCTATTCGGTCCAGTTGGACCCCAGAACCGGATTGCATCAGAACCGGGTGGAAAACCGAAAAACCGCCCCAGAACCGGGAAAACCGGTGGTTCACCGGTTGGCAGCGGTTCTGAGAAAAAACAATTTTTTAAAATTGTTTGGTGTTCCATGTGGGGATCGAACCCCTTCCCTCTCTATACAAGCTTCAAATATTAACCATCAATGCAAACCACATTATGTTGTCACTTATCTGTAATATTATGTATATCACCATTCTTCCTTTTATTTCTAACAAAAGTCATTTTCCCTAATAATTTTATCTATTTACCATTTACTTTTATACTTATATATGTGTTATTATATATTACATATATATCTTAACTATTTAACATCTAATATTTTGTATTACATTCTATAGACTTTTGATTCTATATATTTACTAGTCCTATTGCCCGTGCGTTGCACGGGGTCGACTAAATCTGATTTGTGTAAAATATAGCTTTTTTTAGTTTGGACCAATATTGTTAACTACCACACAGCGTCTCAATATACTATCAATGAAAGACTAGTACCCGCTCGTGTTTAGGAGCAAATTTTATAAATTAAATAAGAATATTATAAATAATAAAGAAACATTAACAAAGACATTGAAATTGAGCACACATGCATGATCTGATGAAAACCACCAATAAAATAAAAGCTGTTATATAAATTTGAAAAAAATGATGCGGGTTCTATTGTGAATGTCGCTAAAGTTCCCGCAGGAGTAATTGCGCAGAGAGATAAAAATATAAACACCAATTTAAGGATGCTTCTAATACTCGTTGGTGCGAAATGGCCAAAACAAAGAAGACAACACAAATAAAAAATGAAACACGTAGTATCATGCAGGTTTGGATGAAAATAACCAATAGAATAAAAGCCACTATACAAAGTTGAAAGAATATGATGGGGGTTCTATTCTAAATGTGGCTGAAGTTCCCGTCAATAAAAATTAAATTATAACTATGAATTAAATAAGACGATTATAAAATTAAAAAAGAACATTAACAAACACATTGAAATTTAACATCTATAGATAATAAAAAGAAAAAGTCTAAAGAATTTTAATATCATAATCCATATTCATGCAGAGTTGTGTGAAAACCCAATAAAATATAAGCAGCTATACAAAGTTGAAAGAAGATGATGCAGATTCTACCGTAAATGTGGCTGAATAAGTTCTCATGGGAGTAAATGATAAACTAAAGATAAAAATACAAATACCAATATAAGTATGCTTCTAATACTCGTTGGTGCGAAATAACGAAAATAAAAAAAGACAACACAAATAGAAAGTGAAATACGTGGGTATCATGCAAGGTTGGATTAAAACCACCAATAAAATAGAAGCACCTATTCAAAGTTGAAAGAATATAATTGGAGTTCTATTGTAAATATAGTTGAAGTTCCCGCAAGAGTAAATATCTATGACATATTATATATTGCAAGACAAATAATCAACTTTCAGTAATGATGAATTAAATACTGAATTTAAGAATGTTTGTCATATTATATATATTCATTAATTACTATTTATAATCAAATACTAAAAGCGAGACTAAAATAAACATATAAACACCAATTTAAGTATGCTTCTAATACCTGTTGGTGAAAAAAACCAAAATAAGGGTTATAAAAAGGGGGTTGGTGGGAGCACCGACTAAAAGAAGAAAAAAGGGGGACGGGGGAGTGAATACTCGCAAAAAATAAATATAAGAATGCAAATATAAGATAAAGAAGTATAAATATTAATTAATATTTTAAAGTAGTAATATTGCATTTTATATAAATTAATTTTTTCACGGTTACAATTTTTCTGAACGCATATAGTACTCCAAAACACATTGTTTAGCATCACACTTTTATTATTTTGCAACGAAATTAATTTATATTTCACCGAACCGGCAATTAAGGAACGAACTTGCCTATAAAAAAAAGGAATGAACTTCACGTATTTGAACATCTAATTTTTTTTCCAGTCTCTAAAGTACCTTAAAACACACTGCTAAGTATGGCACTTTACGTATTTTGTGACAAAATTATTTTTTTCGCCAATTCGGTTATTGAGGAAGGAACTTCAAGTATATGAACATCTAGTTTTTTTGGATTTCTAAAATACCTCAAAACAAACTACTTAGCATTGCACTTTACATATTTGTCACGAAATTGTTTTTTTTCACCAAACTGGTTATTTAGGAACGAGCTTCACGTTTTTGAACATTTAGGTTTTTTTACAGACTCTAAAGTATCTAAAAACATACTATTTAACATCGCACTTTACGTATTTTATCCCAAAATTAATTATTTTTTCACCAAATCGGTTATTGAGCAACAAATTTCATGTATTTGAACGTCTAATTGTTTTTGGACTCTAAAGTGTCTCAAAATGCATTGCTTAGCATCGCACTTTACATATTTCGTCACGAAATTAATTTTGTGCTCACCAAATCGGTTGTCAGGGAACAAACTTCAAGTATTTAAACTTCTAAATTTTTTCCTGAACTTTAAAGTATCTCAAAATAAACTACTTAGCATCACACTTTACATATTTTGTCAGGAAATTAATATTTTTCTACCAAACCAGTTATTGAAAAACCAATTTAACGTATTTTAACATCTAAAATTTTCTACGAACTCTAAAGTACCTTAAAATACACTGTTCACCATTGCACTTTATGTACTTTGTCATAAAATTATTTTTTTCTTCACTAAACAGACTATTGACTAACAAACTCCACATTTTTTTTACCGAAAAAACCTCACATATTTGTATATCCAAAAAAAATGGGTTTTAAAAGACCTAAAATAATACTTAAAATATGAAAAATTGAAAAGAAAAATGCCAAATTTTAGATTATTATTATTTTATTATTATTATTATTAAAAGGGGGAGGGGGAAGTGCGCGCGCAACCCCGAGTGCTGCAGGACGGGTGCCATATTATATAGGATACTAGTGGGATGGCCCGTGCGATGCACGTGGTCAAAGTTTTAGGAACTGCTTAATAAAATGAAAGACAAATTCTAACAATGGTATAAACGATATTTATTAAGTCAAATAAATATGTGCTATTGCATTTTTCAATTTCCATATGGATAAGCTTCCTCACTTGTTGTAAAAAAAAAAAGCTTCCTCACTAAACAGAGAAAGTGTATTTTAGTAACATATCAGATTAAAATATGCTCATTGAAAGTGAAAAGAAAATGAAGCAAAGGGGAAAGAGTAAAATCGAAAATAAATTGGATTAATTCTTATCTACTTGTTACATAGGTGGGAATTATAGTGTCATATTATCACTTGAAGAACAACAATTTGCTGCCATGCTGTCCAATTAAACACTAAGCACGTTACTTGCAAGCATACAATAATCCAATTGTAATCTCAGTGCATAAATATGTCACCCCAAAGATATAACAGATAATTAGTAAAGGAGTCATAATTATATGCAACTTGAATTAATAGACAGCAAGATAAAAAACATAAATACTTCAGGGTCAATTGTCAAGATAGCTAACTTTAGTCTCTTACTTTCCCTGTCGTTTAGGTTCACTTTATCACAAAAAATCAAGTTAATTTTAGAAAGAAAAAAAAACAATAACTATTAGTTCATTGAACCTCTAGCTAAAGAGTACCCGACATCACAAACCAAATGTTTAGTTAATTAAGAGGTATGCTTGGTAAACTAAGGATTCCCCTGATGTTCTTGAGTACCTGTCATATTAATAGTTTAACAGCTAAACTCATCAAATCAGTAGCTTATGTTCCATCTGTATTTTGGAACCATTCTTGTAAAAGAACCTGCAAGATCAACAACTTATCAAGTCTCAACCATTGAGATAGGAAAAGAGTATTTTTATTTCCCATGAGAAGATCAAAAGAAATTGCTTCCTTTGTATGGGAGCAAATATACTAATATGTATAAAAAATTTATCTCCTATAACACTCATATATTATACTTAGTAATTTATCTCCTATTCACAACATGAATGACCGAACACTACTGTAGATTGGTTGACCCTTTACCTTCAAGGTTAATGTCCTTTTCTATCAATCATCAAAAAGCAATCAAGGTCAATATAAGTTTGAAGCCATACCTTTGGAGTCTTAGATCTTTGCAAAGTTCGACAAAATTACATTAAGACCAACATGACCAATTTTCATATCAATCTGATGATCAGCTAGTGAATACCTGGCCAATGCCTTTCAGGAAAAAAAAAAGAATACCAAAGTCGATTAAACTATGAAATTGCTTTTAATCTTAGCAAAATTATTTGACACCAGCAAAGCTAACAATGCATTGTTGTGAGCAACTATACACTGTTGATAAGGCTGTTGCAATAAGATTAACAGAGGTTGATAAAGTCACTGAATAAGTAATATGAAATATGACTATGATATAATTTCAGAATCAAAAATACCACTGCTTTTGAAGCAAGTGCAACTGTTCTCATTCATTCTAAATTCCTACGGCAGTAACACTAACCATATGTTTAGAGAAGCAAGCAAAGAAAACAATGACAAACAGAATAAACATCAATGCAACACTTGAGATCAAAGTCACAATACAAATGCATATTATCAAGAAAACCTCCTTGGAGCGGCTGGGAACAATTTTATAAGTGAGTGTCCACTTTTCCCACAATTATAGCAATATTTCACAATCTTGGGACCATCTTGCACATCAGGACAACAATGAGAGGTTAAGGCAAAAGTGCAACATAAAATTTTCTCTCTAGATTAATTATCAGTGAAAATACTCTAAACATAATCAAAACCTGAAAGAAAATCTGCTGTGAATTTAAATGCTACAAAACCAATAATCGGAGGGCATCATCCCCACATATATATAGAATTAAGAATACATTTATATGATTATGGAGAGTAGTATAGATAGATTGCATATCAACCATAAATGAACTATGCTTTTGCTATTCTAGGTACAGTTTTAGTAAATCAAAGATATAGGAGCTACTCAAAGTCAAACCATGACAAAGACAAAAGGATTACATGAGTAGGAAGGTAAAGCATCAAACTTTGTATAAATATTCGAGGTCATCAAGTGACAATTTAGCCCATATTCCCATGTATAGATACAGATGCAAATATTTCTTTGCTTTTAAAGTCTCTCTTACTTTTTATAAGCACTAAAAAATTTGTACATCATAGTTGCAATTGGCATGTCTCTAAAATGCCAAAATTCAATAAAAATCTAAATGGTTTCGATACACCTCCCAATATAAAGGCTTATAAACTCATGCTTATTATCTACTTATTATCATAAGTGACACCCTATAAAACAAAAAGAAGAAAGCTCAAAGTTGAAGCACAATATTATATAATTAAAATGAAAGATTGAAGCTCCTATTGGCACATACTACCTGCTACCAAAACAAAACTCAAAATTCACCTATTATTCAATGTTTGTGTGTGTTCCTTTCCCAAGTGGTGAATCAAGCCCTCTGAATCATAACTTCATGTTACTCAAGTACTGCGATTCTATTAAAGTAAGCCATGTTAATAATTTATTAAGCAAATTTAGAAAGGAAGATATCTTTACTAACTTTTGTGGATTCATGGTTTCTTTTTAATCAATTAAAGTATGATGGTATTTTTCATCTTTAACTCCCAGAACACTGAAGAGCCCAAAAAACACATCAAGTCTGAACTTTTGTGCATTCATTAACTAAAAATAATATCTTTTTTGGCTTATAGCTTAAGGAGTTGTTGCATAAGAGAGTGAGCCTCTAGAAGATCAAGAAAGTTATATATAGTTGCTGGCTAAACATAATGTGGTAGCTGTTAACTCAACTCATACAACACAAATCAATGCATGCTTTAAATAGTTAGATACTTAGGTGTTAACTGATGCACTAAATTATCAGCCTTCGATTTAAAACAATAAATGACATAGTGAAGCAACTGTAAATTGCAAAATAACACTTACATGAGATGGCTCTCATTCCAAGTATGTATGAGAATATGAAGCTGAAAATTTTCCATCCATCCACCATCCTAGCAGTTAATTTTTCCCTAAACCTCTATTATGTAATATAATATGGATGCCAACAATTATCAATATCTGGTCATCAGTAGTTCGGTAGAAAACTGGATTTTACCTCTTCATAAACAATAAGAGTGGGAGGTTTAGGTAGAAAGAAGAAGGCCTTTTCAAGGGGGTACAATATTCCATCTTCAGCTTTCAAAGATAATTTCACTGCATAACCATCTTGACAACTCCTAAATTTTCTGGGCTTCGTAACTTTGATCCCAGACAAGACACGTAATATTGTGGTGAACACTTCATGAATGAGACCCTGATTATTGAATTGTAAATGAAACATATCAACTATTGTATCACATGCAAGATGCATACAAATTCTTAAATCAATCAATCATATAAAATATGCTCTTTTTCCCAAGCAACCATTAAGGAGCTGCAACACTCCAGCGTTATATCAATAGTTTATGAAATACCTTATAAGACAGCTCCAACCTGTCTTTGTACTTTGAGTTACAAAGATATTCATTTATTGCCAATTCACTTTCAACCACATAATCAGTTTCAAAGTACACAGAAATGAGCAAAACAGTGTTAGGTTCAGAAGCACACAAAATATGTATCAGCAAAATTGATAAACCACAAACCAAAGGGCAATTACCTGCATAACAATATTAGGGCACAGAGAAGAATAACCTAGACAAATGACTCACCGTCCTCTCCTTCGTCTCGTTCAATCACCACATCTCTCTCGCGTCTCGCTCTTTGTTTCCCCCGTTCGTTTTCGTGACTCCATTTCTTCTCTACCGCATGTCTATGACTCTGCATCTTCCATTCTTTTCCACCATGGCTGTCGCAAAAAAATGCCATATTTCATAGAACAGTTTGAAAAACCAACAAAATCAATATTATGCAGGAAATAAAAGGTATATACTATGAAACCCCTAATTCATACAAATATCAAAATTCGGTTCCCAATTCCCAAATCCCACAAACCCTAAACTGATGTCCTGCAAAAAAATGAAAAACGAAAATGAAATGCATAAGGAGGAAAACGAAGAAGTGGAACTGAAGAAGAACAAAATCGAAAAGGAAAAAGTAATCGAAATCGAAATGAAAATGAAATGGAAACCAAACCAGGAAATGCAAAAATGGAATCGTGGAAATATACCGACCTTGAGAAGAACTGAAGTGAAGACTGAAGAACGATTCTCGTAGAGCAGGGGCTATTTTCCATTTCATGAACTGAAGTCACAGCAGTTGCAACATACCTGCAGAATAAAAATGATAACAAATATGAATCAGTGACCATTAGAAAAACCAGGGTTGAATATTTTTTTCAGTAAAATAACAAAAAATAAACAAATAAGAAGTAACAACTAAGGTAGAAAACAATTTAGACTGATTTTCCACATGATTAACCCATAAAAAATTAGAATGCCTTTATTTATCAAAAGTATCTATACTTATTTGAAAAATTCATATACCTTCCAGTTGGATCCCATTCAATATCTATTGCCACCAAATGTTCAGCAGTAGCCATGGTTTGAAGTTCATCAACATTGTAAAATTCCAATTGTCCGTTGAAGCCTTTCATCATCATATATATTCAGATCTTGGATTGCAAATTGCCCAAGGAGGTTAGCTACCCTGCTTACTTCAACTCTCTTTCACTGTTTCTCTGTTTCTCACTCTAATTCTGAATTAGCTTTTTTTGTTTATCTTTGAACAACTTTTAGGATCCCTTTCTGAATATTGCTCCCAAAAAACCCAACTGGGACTTGCGAAGAGATGTGCAGAAGAAGCTTGATAAGCTTGAGAAGCGAACTCAGAAGGCTCTCTATCAACTTACGGGTATCTCACTGCCTCCCATTTTACCTTGCTGGGGATAACATACGAATTTGCAATATCCTAGTTGAGGACTTCAGATACAATTTTAAACTCACCGTGACCCTAGATGTTACACCAGGAAATTGAGACCTTGTTGTTCCAGGCATTTCAGATTGCTGGGTTACATCAGTATCCTCAATGATTGATTTTTCTTTTCTGGCCAGAACACCCCAAAATCCATTCTTGGACTCATCTAAGTTCTTCATAGATGTATATTCATAGGCTCTTGGATCCTATATTTACAAACAACATAAATGAGACTAAAATTTTGAAACAACAGAATGATACACTCGGTAGAGTCTCTAAAGAATAAAAATTGAAGAAAGAAGAGAGAAAAGTAAGCATGCGTTAGAAGCACATCAAAATAGAAATGAAGAGATGAATAGGGAGAGAAAGGGATGACTGACTCACCACCACCTTCGATCTCCATTGTGAACCAGCAAAATCACCACCATTGCATCCATTCGTTCACCACCACCAGAACCGACGTTGACGCAGCTGAACGACACTGAATCCAGAATCCCAGTCACAGGAGTTGAACACGGTGGTGTGAGATGAAGCAAGAAGAGGAGAGCAAAAGCGAAATGCCAAGATTAGGAAGGATCTCAACCGTGAACATCAAAAACGGAGGATGGAGAGTGAAATAAAAAACGGTACCTTTTCGCATCCACCGCGGAGAAGCAATTTTCGGCAAGCTTGCTGCGACATCCTTCCTTTGGCTAGCCATTGCCGCACACCACTATCATCCCTTCATCTCCTTTGCGCACAGAGCCCCAGATCTTCTCTCGGTTCTGGCTCAGTTTCGCGACTCCTTCTCTTCTCCTTAGCATGTCTCTGCCTCCTCCATCTTCTCCCACCATGGTTGTCTCTTCTCCTCTCGAGCCCTCACCACGAACCTTGGCTTCAAACCTGTCCTCTCTCCTCCCCCCCTCTCTCTCCCTCTGATGGCTCACACTTTCACTCCAGTCTCGTTGCTTCTCTCTCTCAACTCCCTCTTTGCATCTCTAGCATAAAGAAACGTGGCCTTCGTGCAGGAAGTGAAGACCATCTGTCAAACATGCAGTGTAGTGCATGTGATAGTTTGGCAAAAATACCCCTGAAGGTTTAGCGGGAGAGAGAGAGAGAGAGAAAGGAGGCGTGAGGAAGAAAGGAAAAGGAAGCGTGAGGAAGAAAGGAAGCGCGAGGAAGCGTGAGTGGTGGACACATGGAGGCCAGCAACTGGTCGGAGAATTGGAGGGAAAGAGGGGGGGGTGAGGCGGGAAGGCTGACATGGAGATCCTACGTGGAGAGTACCATCGGATGTATATATAGAGATTGATTAGAATATTATTAAATATGAATAATTATTATTTTTTTGAAAATATTGACTTATAATATCATATATTTTCTATTTCTCATATTATTTTAATATAAAATTTATTCATACCGGATATGTTGTTGTATTATTATGAGTATTATGGTTTTTTATTATTTTTTATCTTTTAAATATTTAACAAAAATATTAAATAATATATTTAATTAATTTCGGTTGAACCCCCGATTCAACCGGTTGAACCTAAAAACCTCTGAACCGCTACCTCTTCCGGTTTAATGTCCGGTCCGATTTTGAGTACCTTGATAAAAACAGAGGGACTATAATTGTAGCAACATCTTTTCATTCTCCAAATGGACACTCAATGTATGAGTTGTACTTGTAATATAAAAATGGATGAGTAGTCAATGTCAAGTATAAAATGATGATTGCGCGTGGACCCCATTTTAAAAATGCATCTTGTGTTTGCTGGTTACATTCCATTCCACATACATCTACAGGAATAGAAATTTACACTGCAATATGCAGTTGCTGTAGATGGGAATGCAACGCATGCTATGCATGGTATGTATGTATCCCAACTCTAATATTATATGCCAGATGCTACAGTAAGGGCGTAAAGGTGCTAAATGTCTTCATGTGGACCCATATCAGTCATGTGATGGATGAAACAATATGGAATGGATGAGTTTTACATGACCATTATCATATTTGAGTATGTGAGTGTATATAAAGTCTAAGCCTATGTTTGACCGATGGTTTACACATGGTTTGACCCTATAACTTTATAAAAGAAAAGATAATATACGTCCTATATATTACACCTATATCTATAGTTTTACATTAAAAAAATAACACTTCTTAATATTAACAAATTTATGAAAATATTAGAAAATAATTTACAATTATAAAGATTAAAAGTCTGTATAAAAAAATACAAACTAAATGAAAGCTTTTAGTGAAATCACAACATTAAGTGATTATAATTAAAAAAACATCTGGCTTATGTTTGATTTAATATAAATATTTTGAATATATCATGTTTACCACCTCAAGAGTAGTTTTTATTGTTCCAACGACACTACAACAAAAAAATGACTTTTTTTTTACAGAACAAAACAAAAATGACTTTTAACATCAATAAATTAATAATGCTTTTAGCAGCCATAAAAATTAATGGCCACCAAAACTTGTAGCAGCAATTAACTAATGTCGGCGTATCCGGTGTCCCTAAAAACTTTCTCGACTATTTAGATAATTGTTGGTAAAAAGCCATTTTATTGCCGCTAAAATATGGAACTTTTACCGGTAATCAAAGAAAATTTACTTGTATTTCACTACAAGAATTTGGCGCATTTACGGGGGACTATTTCCGGCGGAATAAATCCGCCAGTACATTACTAGCGGATTTTTTGGCGTTACCAGCGGATTTGATCCCCCAGTAAATTACCGGCGGATTTTTTAATTTTTACCGGCGGGTTATAATTCGACTGTAACTTACCGGCTGAATATATAGTTGTTACCGGCGGAAATTTTGTGGAAAAACTTTGAAAACAAATCCTCCGGTAATTACACCTTCCGGCGGACAAATTCCGTAATTTAAAAAATAATATTTAAACAAATCCGCCGGTAATAGGAATTTTCGGCGAAAATTTTTTGAATTTCGAAATTCAAAAATCCGCCGGTAAATGCAAATATCCGCCGGTCAACTCAACAATCCGCCGGTAAATTCAAATCCGACGGTAATAGGAATTTTCGGCGGAAAATTTTTTAACTTCAAAATTCAAATATCCGCCGGTAAATTCAAACATTTGCCGGTAAATTCAAAAATCCGCCGATAGTGTCCATTTTCGGCGGATTTATGTATGGAAAGTTGTGTGCGCACCGTTTACTGGAATCCGCCGGTAAGCCATAAATTCCGCCGGTATTCGACATTTCCGACGGAATTGCAAAATTAGTCGTTGCAACCTTCCTCTATACGAACACACTCTTCACTCACTCTTCATTCACTCTTCACTCTCTTCTCGGAAATCTCTCACTCTTCTCTTCTCAAATCTCTCAATCCACTCCATTTGAAATCTGTTCTGTTCTACCTGTGAGATTATTGTTAACTTTGATTTTAGGTAGGTTTTTTAACTGATATTTGATTGTTTTAGTTAATATTTAGTTTTTAGATATAGTTGTTTAATACTTTTTTTGTTATTATTTGTTTTGCAATTGATTGGAGTTTGGAGTTTACTTCAAAGTTTTGTTCAAAAGTCCGGAAAACATCAAGTCAGAGACATCTCTTCACCACCGGTTAGTTAACAATATTATTTGTTATAAATTGTTATTTGATGTTATTAGATGAAATATTTTGCGAAAATAAAATAAATTTAATTTATTTTTAAAATACGAATTATTTAATGTATTAGTTAAAAACATAGAAATAAATTATTTGAAAAAAAAAATATTTTAAAAATACGAATTATATTATTGTTATTTGATGTTATTAGCTGAAATTTTTTGCGAAAATAAAATAAGTTTAATTTATTGTATAATAATTAGATAGTGTTTGCAGTTATTGTGTAATAGTTATTATTTAGTAAAAATTATTGGTGTTATAAGATGAAATTATTCGAAAAAATAAAATAAATTAGATTGTAATAATTGTTTGTTATTTATATTTTTTAGATAAAATAAATACGAAATATTATTATAATATTTGTAAAAAAAGTAAAATTGTTTGTTATTATTTTATTATAATAATACGAAATATTGTTTGCTATTTGTATTTTTTAGATAAAATAAATACGAAATATTATATATATATATATATAATATTAGTAAAAATAGTAAAATTATTAGTAAACTAAAATGTTACCATTATTATTAAAATATGTTACCATACTAAAAAAATCAAAGTATTAATATATATTAAAAAATAATAGTTAAGAGTTTATTTAATTTACTTTGTATATTTGGTCAAACATAAAAATACCAATACCAATGTGTATTGTTGTAATACACATGTATGATATATGTTGTATTATATATGTTATATATTCATCATTTTTGTTATTCATTATTTATGTTATTCATCATATTATATATATATATATATATATATATATATATATATATATATATATATATATATATACAGTCATGACATCATCAGGATCAGAATCTGATCTTGACCTACCTCGTGACCCCCCACCGACCGGTTTTTTTCAAGACGATTTCTACATCTTTACGCGGTCGTCGTCGTCGTGTAACTCAAGTTGTTGTTAATGGTCCATTTGTGCCCCCCACCTAGTACGAAGGATGGCAGTGGACCTAGTACACTGAGCCGTCCATTTGTGCCTCCACCCGGTACTGTCATACCCCCGCCAGATGCAGATGGGATACGCAGGTATAATATTAATAATGAGGTGATTGAGGTTACCCCCGACGGTCAGATCGTAGTGAAGGTTGTTGGCCAGCAGTAAGTATTTATTAATTAATTTATTAACGATATTTGTTTGATTTATTACAACTTTAAATATAAATAATTATCTAAAATTTATCTTTTTTATATGTACAGGTTTATTGCCAGGAGGATTGTATCTAGCACGATCACAGACATCATCAAAGCAAACTACACTAAATCCTGGATGAATTGGACGGAGGTCAAAAAAGATAAAGATTCCAAGATGTGGAATGCATTTAGAGTAAGTTTTTTACGAATTAATTAATTTATAATTTTTTAATTTTTTTGAATCGATTAATTTGTTTTTACTAACAAGTTAATTAAATTTGTTTAAATAGGAAAAAATGGCATGGTACTCGGATGCGACGAAGGAAGTTGAGAGAGCATTCAACACAAGAGCTTCTCACCGCTTTTCTGAAATGCTCTGGGAAGACCGTAATAAGAATTTGCAGCCGACGTGGATCGGCGATTCTGATTGGCATGATGAGCTCCAACTGAAATGGAACGATGTGGAATATAAAAAAAAAGTGAGAAAGCCAAGAAGAACCGTGAATCTGAACTTGAAATTATTTCTCACTCCACTGAGTATATATACAATTGGTAGGATACCGGACTAACTATTAACAAGAGAATAACCGGACTAACTAATAACAACTAAGCTACCGAACTAAGTCTACTTAACTAGTTAGACTAACTACAATAATAACTAATAAGCAACAAAATGAGCTATACAATAAAATATTCCCTATTCTAACAAGTATTGCCACTTCTTATGCCATGAAGAAGTCCCTCATTGGCAAACCACTCATCATTATCACATCTCTACTCAAATCTAGTACTTTTGTATTGCAGAAACAACTTCAAAGCAGTGAAGATCCAGAAACATACAAGAGGAAGGTAGGGTTTGAAAGGCAACCAACAATACAAACAGCAAACTGAAAACTAGTAACGTGGTCACCTTCGTGGTGGTGTCCGATCAAAAACCCAAGCATCAGTTCCTAAGAAGATCAAGATTCAGAAAGTTAGGGTTTCTGAATCTTAGAAAAATCAAAGCAGAAACGTAAATCCGTTGCTAATAGAAGTTACCTGAGTTCATAATCCACAAGCAGAAACGTAGATCCGTGTATCTGGGTGAGATACAAGGAAACCCTAGCGAAAGTTGTAGAGAGGGAGAAGAGGAAACGCAGCGAAGAAGAAGAAGAGGGAGAGAAAGAAAAGAGAAAAGTGATTTAGAACCGGTTCACTTACCTTTTATAGAAATGGATCGGGTTGGATCCGTGTCTCAAGCGCAGATCCGCGTGTTGTAACAGTACAACACCCACTGGGTTCCGCACAACCCTTCTTGTCCAAGAAGTGGACTGGACCTGTGTTTTGGTTAGCAAGTGGGCTGGGTACTTTGCTTGTTGCACACCCCAGAATTGTTGTTTGCAACCTGCAAGATTAAATCAGATTAATTAGTTAATAAATTCAATATGGTATCTCAGAGCTAAAGAAACTGGGACACTTCTCTTATACTCCTACTATTTCTACTGTTCTTTTAAATTCTTTCTTGTTCTTTTCCCTATACAGTGACTGTATAGGTGTTTTAATATTCTTTCCATTAAAAACATACAGCAAGAAGGCTGTGTGTGTGTGTGTGTGTGTGTGTGTGTGTTCTTTGTGGTTACAGGTACTAGCTAAGGAGCAATTTCAACAAGTCAAATGCTAGCTTGTCTACTCAGGTCCCTAAATTGAATGGGAAAAACTGGGACAGGTGGAGTTTGCAAATGGAAGCCATTTTTGGCTTCCATGATGTCCTAGAAATTGTTCAAGAAGGGGTTCCCGAATTAGCTGAGAAACCAACTCCTGAACAAAGGGCTGAACACAAAGAGAATACCAAGAAGGACTGGAAATCCATCTATCTCATACACTAGGGGTGTGATGAGAGCAACTTTGACAGAATTAGAGGCATCAAAGTCTCTAAAACTGCCTGGGACCTCCTTGACAAATACTATAATGGAGTTGCCCCAGTCAAGGAGGAGAAACTGCAATCATTAAGAAAGCAGTATGAAAACTTAAACATGCATGAAAATGAAAGCATTACTGATTTCTTTGGAAAACTAAAGAAAATCACTAATGCAATGAGTCTCAATGGAGAGACATTATCTGAACTAACTGTTTGTAAAAAAATCCTTAGATGCTTGACAAAGAAATTTGGTTTTATTGTAAACAGCATTGAAGACACCATCAAGCCTGAAGATCTTAAAATTGAAGACCTCCAATGCAGGCTTGAAGCCAAAGAGATTAGGATGAATCTCTTGAATGGTGAAGGTGAAGAAGAGCAAGCTCTGTTTGCTGCAAAATCCAAGGGGAAATGGACAAAGGGCAGCAACAACAACCAGTCAGGCCAAAACAATTGGTCAAAAGGTAAGGGAGGAAAACCTAAAGGTAAGGGTGATTCCTCCAAGAAAAACTCTGGTTCTAATAAGAAAAAAGACAAATCTAAAGTCCAATGCTATAAATGTGATAACTATGGGCACTATGCCACTGAATTCCCTACTAGGAAAGATACTAAACCTAAAGAGTCTGAAGAAGAGGCAAATGTGGCCACAGAAGACTCTGACACATAATACACACCTGTTATGTTTAGTATGATCTCTGATATAAATGATGAAACTGAACCTAGGGTAAAAACTATTGTTACTGATGTTAAAGTAGAAGAAAATTCAGAATATATTGCCCTAGTTGTCACCAACAGTAATGGTGAAACTATTACAGAAATTTGGTACTTGGATTCTGCCTGTTCTAACCATCTTACAGGGAATAAAGAATGGTTAATTGACTTCAACCCAAATAAGAAGACAACTATTAAGTGTGCTAGTGACAGATCAATTGATGCTGCAGGTATGGGAAACATCATGTTTACTAAAGAAGATGGGCAGGTAGTATTAATTCATGATGTGTATTATGTACCTGGTATTAGATGTAATCTAATTAGCTTGGGACAATTGATAGAAAAAGGTTTCTCTATCATAATGAAGGACGTAAAACTGAAAGTTTTTGATAAACAAGATAGGCTGATCCTAACATGACCCTTAGCCAATAACAGGACTTTCAAAACAAGTATTGGCACTACACAAGCAGAATGCTTGAGTGCCACCACTGATTCTGAAAGTGTTCTATGGCATAGGAGGATGGGACACCTAAACTATAGGAGTCTAGTCAATCTTAGTACTAAGAACCTAGTAAGTGGTTTACCTAAGATTGAGGCACCTAATAGTGCTTGTACCACATGCCTGCTTGGCAAACAACCAAGGAAGATGTTTAAGACAGATTTGGAAAACAGGTCTAAACATTTTCTTCATGTTGTTTACACAGACATTTGTGGTCCCTTTGATGTGATTTCTAAAGGTGGTAACAAGTATTTTCTGTCTTTTCTAGATGAATTCTCAAGGAAGATGTGGATCTACCTAATTAAGACTAAGGATGAAGCCTTGTCCAAATTCAAAGAATTCAAAACAATGGCAGAAAAGCAGAGTGGACAGAACCTGAAGATTCTGAGATCTGATGGAGGAGGTGAATATACCTCAAGAGAATTTGAGGCATATTGCACAACTCAAGGTATTGTTCATGAGGTAACTTTTCCTTATACCCCACAACACAATGGGGTAGCAGAAAGGAGAAACAGAACTGTTTTGGACATGGCAAGGAGCATGGTAAAACTAAAACAGCTTCCTAAACATCTATGGGGTGAGGCAGTCACTACTGATGTCTATATACTTAACAGATGCCCTACTAAAAGGCTAGAGGGCAAAGTACTGAGGAGGTGTGGACTGGGGAGAAGCCTAGTGTGAGTCACCTAAGGGTCTTTGGGTCTCTATGCTATGCACATGTGCCTGATGTTAAAAGGAAGAAACTGGAAGATAAAAGTAGGCCTTTGGTTCTAGTAGGATATCACCCTACTGGTGCCTATAGGCTGTTTGATCCTACAAATGGTAAGTTAGAAATATTTAGGGATGTTACTATACTTGAAGATAGGAAGTGGGATTGGGATAAGAATGAGCCAACGAGCTCAGATTGTCCTAACATCCTAGAAGAGGGTACAACATATGTACCAAAAGGATTTCACCATGAGAGTGATGGTGAAAGTGACTTAGAAGACCTTGTTGTGCCTGAGGCAGAACCTGTACAGCCTGAAAGTGAACCAGATTCACCAAAATCAGTTCACAATCAACCTGTACAGAATGCCCTGCCTAGACAGGCAAGACTAAGACAACCTCCTAGGAGATTGGCAGACTATGATTTACCAGGTGATGATAAAATAGATGATGAAGGTGACATCATCCACTTTGCAATGATGGCTGACTCAGAACCTCTAGACTACCTAGAGGCTCTAAACAATAAAGAATGGAAGCAAGCTATGTTGGAAGAGCTGCATTCCATTGAGAAAAATAAGACTTGGACCTTAACTACTTTACCTAAAGGCAAGAAGGCCATTAGTGTAAAGTGGGTGTTTAAAGTAAAATTGGATCCTAATAGAAAGGTGGTTAAGTATAAAGCCAGGCTTGTAGCAAGAGGATTTCAACAAAAAGAGGGAATTGATTACACTTAAGTGTTTTCCCCTGTGGCTAGGCATGAGACTATAAGGTTAGTTACTGCCCTGGCTTGCAGTAGGAATTGGGAACTGTTTCACATGGATGTGAAATCAGCTTTCCTAAATGGACCCTTAGAGGAAACTGTGTACATAGCACAGCCTCCTGGGTTCATTGAAAAAGGCAATGAGACCTATGTGCTTCATCTACATAAAGCTCTCTATGGGCTGAAACAGACACCCAGGGCCTGGAATAAAAGGATAGACTCCTTTTTTATTGAAAATGGGTTTAGTAGATGCATTACTGAGTATGGTGTGTATATCGAAGGTGATATACAAACCTATCTCCAAATTGTGTGTCTCTATGTGGATGATTTGCTATTAACTGGCATTTGTGCAAAACAGATTGAGAATTTCAAACTAAGTATGAAAAATGAGTTTGAAATGACAGATTTGGGAAGGCTAACCTATTTTTTGGGGTTGGAATTCCTAAGAGTTCAAGAAGGAATCATACTTCATCAGTTGAAGTATGCTAAAGAGATTCTGACCAGGTTTGACTTACTAAACTGTAACTCAGCAGCTAATCCTGCTGAGGGAAATTTAAGTAAGAAGACAATGAAGGGGTTGATGTTGACCCTACTCACTACAGGAAAATAATTGGTTCTTTAAGATACCTATGTCACAGCAGGCCTGACATACTGTTTACTACAGTGATGGCAAGCAGATTCATGAACTGTCCTAAGCAGATTCACTTGAATGTTGCTAAAAGAATACTTAGGTATATTAAAGAAACTTTAAATTTTGGTTTGTTTTTTCCTAACAACTTCTGTGCAGGTAAAAATATCCTACAAGGCTACTGTGATTCAGACTGGTGTGGGGACAAAGTTGATAGGAGGCGCACTTATGGCTACATTTTTCTATTTCAGGGAGCATCTATATTCTGGAACTCTAAGAAACAGGCCATAGTGGCCTTATCATCATGTGAGGCAGCCCATAAGGGAAATCTAGTGGTGGACTACTGCTCTACAAAGGACCAAGTGGGAGACATCTTCACTAAAGCTTTGAAGGGGGATGTCTTTACTAACCTATGAAGGCAACTAGGTGTTACTACCTTCTAAACCTAGAAGCAGTAAATTAACAACTATTGTCTGAGGGTTTGTCTCAGACCATTTTATATTTTGTGACCAGAACAGGGGTTTGTCTTGTTATTTAGGAGTTGCCTAGCTAGGTTTGGGTTTGTGATTAAGGGAGGATGTTGGTTTATAATCAGAAACCAAAACCTACCCTTTATTACAAAATTTAACAGCAAAGTTTAGTTCAAACTAAACTAGCCATTAGGAGGGCAGTATCTGTTTTAACAGTCCTTAACAGCTAAGTGAATCTGTTAAGTTAGTTAAAGTTTGTTAGGATTAACAAACTTCCCTAACAAACTTAAACTAACTTAACAACTTCAGCATATAGCCGTTGCCTTTTAGTGTATATATAGTAGCTATGTACAGCACTGTATTCACAATAGTTTTTACAAGAAATAAAAAGTTTTACATGCATTTCTCAATACCCTAAGTCTTCTGTTCCTCTTTTCTTCTACATACACCACCTTCATCTTGTTCTTCTGAGAGTTCCATGTGAGTCAAGTTGCTTCAAAGTGTTAGTAGTCTGTTTTCAGTGACTGAAAACTAGGCATGGCAACGGGGCGGGTCGGGGGCGGGTTTGGCATTCCCCGTCCCCGCCCCTACCTCTATCGGGGTCGGGTTTTGCATCCCCCAACCCCGTCCCAAACGGGGACGGGTTCCCCGCGGGTACCCGTTTCCGCCACAAATTTATAGGAAAAATACAAAAAATATATTTATAATAATTAATAAAATAAAATAATAATAATTATACAATGATAAAATAAAGTTAAAAGTATTAAAATAGATTTTTCTATAGAAAATAGATCAAAATTAAAAATAAACAAAATTTATGAAACAAAATGAATGAGTAAATATGCATGAAATAAATTAAATAATTAATTTATGTTTTGTCTAGCAGGTTCGGGGCGGGGACGGGGTGGGTATCAACATCCCCGAACCCAAACCCGTCCCCGGTCAAAGCGGGTTTTCCCCGTCAAACTCGGGGCGGGGTCGGGTGGGTACCCGCGGGTTCGGGTTATGTTGCCATGCCTACTGAAAACACAGCATAAGAAAGAAAACAGAGAGAGAGGGTAAGAATAGCTAACTGTTGATCTCAAGGAGAGATCCACGACCTAGAAACTGTTGGTGATCTTCAAAGTAGTGAAGATCCAGAAACATACAAGAGGAAGTTAGGGTTTGAAAGGAAACCAACAATACAAATAGCAAACTGAAAACTAGTAACGTGGTTACCTTCGTGGTGGTGTCCAATCAAAAACCCAAGCATCAGTTCCTAAGAAGATCAAGATTCAGAAAGTTAGGGTTTCTGAATCTTAGAAAAATCAAAGCAGAAACGTAAATCCGTTGCTAATAGAAGTTACCTGAGTTCATAATCCACAAGATTAAGCTCCAGGTAGCTTGATCCGTGTATCTGGGTGAGATACAAGGAAACCCTAGCGAAAGTTGCAGAGAGGGAGAAGAGGAAACCCAGCGAAGAAGAAGAAGAAGAAGAGAGAGAGAGAGAGAGAGAGAGAGAGAGAGAGAAAAGAGAAAAGTGATTTAGAATCGGTTCACTTACCTTTTATAGAATTGGATTGGGTCGGATCCGTTTCTCAAGCGCAGATCCGCGTGTTGTAACAGTACAACACCCACTGGGTTCCGCACAACCCATCTTGTCCAAGAAGTGGACTGGATCTGTGTTTTGGTTAGCAAGTGGGCTGGGTACTTTGCTTGTTGCACACCCCAGAATTGTTGTTTGCAGCCTGCAAGATTAAATCAGATTAATTGGTTAATAAATTCAAAAGTATCAACCTTTTGAAAAGCGTAGAAGTGCGGTTCTGCACAAGAGTTGTCTAGCTGAAAATGGTGTATAGGAGCAACAACCGTGATCTCGTGTGAAGGAAGCTTTTGTTTTCTTGTACGTAGGTGTTTAGTTGTGAGGTTTACGGGATGCTATCTTTGTGTGACAGGCCTCTTTGGGGATATAGCCTTACGTAGTGTTTACGTTCTCTTGCTTTGGGTGTCGGGATATTTTATGTTTAGTTTGTTTGTATCTTTGCTAGAAGTTTTGGCGCATCATGGACGTTGGTTTAGCTTTTCTAGCTATGGTGTAGACCCTAAAGGTGTTTTGGTGTATCTTTTTCCATCTTCATGTAAAAATGGGCTTTTATTATACGTTATGGCAAAATATCTATTCAGGTCCCTTAACTTATTTATTTGTAATGAATTGATCACTTAATTTTTTTTTGCAACACATAAGTCCCTTAATTTTTAAAAACGTAACACTGTTCCCCCTTTTAACTTTTTTTTTGTTAACTCCGTTAATCTACGGATTGCGATTCTCTCTATTTACTGGACAGTTCCAGTAGGAGAGAGATGGACTCATGGAATAAAATAATAAAATAATATTATTTTATTCCATGAGTCTATCTCTCTCCTACTGAAACTGTCCACTGAAGAGGATCTGAGCCCTTAATCTATCAGTGATGTGGCTATCTCAACATAAATCTAGATTTGTTTTAATAAAAAAATCTGGATTCCTTTCTCTTCTCTCTCGTTTCCCTTCTTTGAATCTCACCACAAATCTGGCTTCCTTTCTCTTCTCTCTCGTTTCCTTTATTTCTACACAGATCTGGATTCGTTTTTTCAATGATTCTGGACTCGTTTTTTCGATGATTCTGGATTCGTTTTTTTGATTCGCTTTTTGTCTGGTTCGTTTTTCAATTCAAAACACAGATCATCAATTCGTCAGATTCAGAAACGTTTTTTTTTTCGATTTGTTTCATTTTTCAGATTTAAAACACAGATCTGTCTTCATTTTAAGATATGTTTGCATTCTTCAACAAATTGATGCTTATGGGCGCTGGGGAGAGAGAGAGAGAGAGAGAGAGATTGAGATGATTTGGGTATTTGAGGAAGAAGCTTTATGAGGGAAACGAAAATGAGAAGATTCTGGAAAAAATCTGAGATGATTCTGGAAAAAAAAACTTTGAAGATTATGAAGATGAGTCTTTGAAGATGATGGACCTTTTATTTTAATAAAAAGTTTAATTAAAAATAATAATTATTAAATAGCCACATCAAAGAAAATCAATTACATTTACTTATTATCCTACATGGCAAGGGACCTAGAGAGATATTTTGCCTAATATTATCTACTTATCGAAAAAAAATATCCAAAAAAGGCATTAGTATATCTCTCATCTGTCATGTCACGTTTCCTAAGCACCTTCATTCTCAAGCACTTAGTGTGTGCTTAGTTCTGCGGTGAGGAGAATTGAGTTTGGAAAAATTGAGTTTAGTTAAAAGTGGGTTTTTTTTTCTTTAGATAAGCAAAAATTGCATTAACGAAGCACTGGGGGTGCTTGAACCCAAACCATTGAATGATTACACATTGTTTAGGCACTGGAGAGGGTTTAACCCCCAAGACATAACAGACAAATTAGAGTTACAACCCAATCTGTAAATAAACCAACTCCGTGTTAAGGACTTAATACGAGATAGAATAGATTCCAAATTAAGCTCCTCGTTCTTGAAGATAATACCATTCCGAGAAGTCCAAATACACCAGCAAGTAGTTAAACAAAACAGATGCTTAGTTCTCTTTGACTTTTTCCCTATGCAAAGCCCGCCATACCTGCGAAAGAGATCATCCAAACTCAGCGAACCAACAATAGACACACCCAGCCAAGATCTCACTCGCCTCCAGACCTCCATGATGAAGCTACAGCTCAAAAATAACTGATTAATATCTTCACTATATTGATTACAAAAAGGGCACATCGGCTCGGCCTCCGAATGAATGACATTTCTATGGAAAAGCTGGGCTCGAGTGGGAAGCGAGCCACGAAACAAATGCCAACCAAATATTGAGACTTTAGAAGGCACAATCGTTTCCCAAAACTCAGCAGAAATATACGAAGCATGTTGTTGCCCAGCATCCAACCCGAGATTGGTCAGCCACCTATAAAGAGATTTAACTGAAAAAGCCTTTGTCGAATCCAATGTCCAAGACCAAGAATCACTCCTATCCACAATTGGTTCTACAGCCAACAAGACCTCGTGCAATGCAGCTGCTTCGAAGGCGCTGACAGTGGCTTGACCATACAACCACGGTTTCTTCCAAATCCATTTTCCACTAGACCATTCGCCAATTTTAGCCACTGTGACTTGCTTGTGATTACAACCTGAAAAAAGAGAGGAAAACACCATATAAAGGGGTTCAGGACCAAGCCAGTGATCATGCCAAAAATTGACTGAGGATCCGTCTCCCAAGCCTCTTCTAACGCACGAACGAAACCGCCCCTCTAGAGCCAGGTTAGAATCCAAAGAAAGCAAGTCACGCCACCACAAGGAATTTGGATTTCCTTTAGAAGCCCCTTCCAACAAACCGTGCGTAAAGATTGAAGCAAGATCCCCATACCTATAAGTCAACAAGTCCCTCCAACTAGCATTAGAATCCACCAAAGCCCTCCACTTCCATTTAGATAAGAGAGCTATGTTAAATAGCTCTAAGTTTTTAATACCAAGACCTCCTGCCTTCTTCGGTTAACAAATCATCTCCCAAGCAACCCAATACATGCCTCCTTCTCCCTCATTAATACCCAACAAGAAGTCCCTTTGGATTTTTACCATAGCCTTAATCACCACCTTTGGAGCTTTGTAAAAAGAAAAGAAGTATAGGGGTATACTATTCAATACAGAATTAATAAGAGTTACCCGGCCTCCTATCGAAAGGGTACGCCCTTTCCAAGATGATAGTCTTTTCCTCAGCATGTCAAGCACCGGCCTCCAAGTTGATGATCTTCTAGGATTCTCTCCTATAGGGATGCCCAAAAACTTGAACGGAATGGATTATGTTCTACAATGAAGGAATATGGACGCTGAAGATATAAATTCACCTCTTATATTAATACCAATAAGTTTACTCTTATGAAAATTCACGTTCAGCCCCGAGACAAGCTCAAACGCTCTCAAAATGGATTTAATACTCCAAAGGTTATCCCATGTTGCCCTCCCCATCAACACCGTATCATCCGCAAATTGCATTATAGGGAAACTCAAATTGTTATTAACTGCGTAGCCTTTAAAATCACCAATCTCCACCACCTTGTACACCAAAGAAGATAACCCTTCAGCTGCTATAAGGAAAAGAAAAGGAGACAATGGGTCGCCTTGTCGTAATCCCTTTTGAACTTTAAAATTTTGAGTTGGGCTACCATTCACAAGCACAAACATAGAACTAGTACAAAGGCGAGTCTTTATCCAAGAAATCCATTTCCTAGGAAAACCCATTCGATTCATCATATAAATCAAGCAATCCCAAGAAACTGAGTAGTACGCCTTCTCAAAGTCAACTTTGAACAACAAACAATCTTCCTTCTTTCTCTTCGCATAATCCACTACCTCGTTCACCACCACCACCCCGTCTAAAATCTGTCTTCCACCAAGGAAAGCGGATTGACAGTTATTAATAACACTAAGCAAAATCTTCTTCACCCTCTTAGCCAAAACTTTTGGGAGAAAAGACGCCGTAATAGCTTTTGGGAGAAAAGATCTCTCATGGAACTCATTAAAGAAATCTACCACCTCCTGTTTCAAAAAATTCCAACACAGTTTTATAAAGTTAAGATTAAAATCATCCGGACCCGGGCTTTTGTCTCCATCACAACTCCAAACCTCCTCCCTAATCTCGTCTTCGCAAAAAGGTTCCAATAAGAACACAGAATCAGAGTTTGAAATTTGATTAATATGCATTCCATCCAAAGTGGGGCGAGTACGACAAGTCTCCGTAAAACCCTTCTCAAAGTGTTGTTTAACAAAGAGCTTAACTTCGTCCACGTCCTCTACCAACTCCCCATTTTCTCTAAGAATCACAACATTGCAACGCCGTCTTCTATATTTCATTAACGAATGAAAGTATCTAGAATTCATATCCCCCTCCTTTATCCACCTTGCTCTTGATTTTTGAGCCAACAAAGACTCTTTTACATTAATTTCTTTCCATAGGGAATTTGTAACCGCACTTCTATTGGCCACCACTACACTATCCCATCCTTCGCTCAAAGCGGAATCCATGGAGTTCAAGTCCCTAACTAATGAATCAATGCTCAAATCGACTTTTCCAAAGACCACCTTGTTCCACCCTCTCAAACTACCCTTGAGCAACTTCAATTTCTCCTTGAGGACATACGCACTAAAACCTGAAATATTGAAGTTTTCCCAACAATTTTGAACAAAAGGTAAAAATTGATCATGCTCCAACCAAGCATTGAAAACACGGAGATGCAAACCGAAACAAGTTGATTTTTGTTTGGATACATTTATCGAAAAATGATTTTCACCAATTATTGTTGTTTGGATAGATTTGTTCAAAATTACTTTTATGTGTAAAATTACCAAAATGGGTATCAACTTAAAATTTGATAAAATAGATAAACAAACTAAATTACCATAAAAAAAATATAAATTAAAATTAGAGTATATTATTTAAACTAAATTATGAACGATGAAATGGGTTGAGTATGATTTTGTAAAAAAAAAAATAAGCATATATAAATGATTACTTTTTATTGCAAATGGGGAGGTTGCATACAAATTATCAACTTTTACATTAGGTCAAGCATAAGGGTTTTTTTTTACCCCCATCATCTCCCTATATACACCCACAATAAATTTTAAGCCGAAAATACCCCTTGTAAAATTTACTTAAATCGGATCTACCTTTGGAGAGATAGATCCGATTCACAAAACTAAAAGGCGGATTTACGTATATCCGATTAGAATTAGTGGGGGAAAATCGGATATAGATTCAGTGAGGTATATCCGCTTTGTTAATTGCAAAGCGGATATACCTATCAGTGGGGGTATGTCCGCTTTGTTAAGATGCAAACCGGATTTACCTCCCTGATAGGTAAATCCGATTTGTACTAAATTCGACGGGTAGGATTTGACTATCAATGTTGATCAACGGTGTAGATTGCACCGACAATATCAACGGTTGATAATCATTGACGAATTCTATAAATACCCATTGCCAACCTCATTCTTTTTACTCAAAAATTTCACTCTCACTTGCTTATTTCACTCATAAAAATGGAGATACGCCTCACTCAACGCTCAGATGACAATAGGCTTTGTGGTATACATCACCGGAGTGTGAATGAGATTTTATGTCGTCTTCGACGACCAGAATTTTTGGAAAATGTATCTGCCTATTTTTATTGTAGTTGGTTATGTTTTATCTTTTACCGTATGAATGAAATCAAAATTTTAATGAAACTCCACAAATATAATAAACCAGAAATAATAAGAATCAAGTCATAAAAAAATAGTTCAAGCATACAATCACACAAAACCCCCTAGTCACGCCCCGGTAGCTGATAACTCTATTTTATATAGAGTTATTCATACAATTAAGCTTGAGTTATTGCTTATTTTCAAGAACATTTATATATATTTATAGCTTATTTATCAAGGAACAACATTCTAAATATTCAAATGGATAAAGGGCAATGATCTAGGCAAAATGCACAAATCTTGTTAGGTTTGATGTTTTTGTTCAGTGCAGCTACTGCAGGAGTGGAAACACTGCCAACACCAGGAGTGGAAACACTAGGAGTGGAAACACTGCCAACACCTGCTAAATTCTGCAGTTTATACCAAAACATCCAAAGACCATTTCAATGCTTCCACACTTGATTTGTGACGTCATGCCTAGTCACCTAGAGCTGAGCCACTTGCAGAAGTCGGCGATACACATAAAAATCAAGTTGCAAGACTCAACTTATCTAAAAGACATGTGGCACTTCTCCAATGGACCTCATCTTTTGTTATGCATGCAAGCGACCAAACCTGTGCAGCTTGCTTGATTGGTTGTCTACAACTAACCATGTTTGGTCCCCTCAGCTGATCTTTCACGCCAAAGGAAACCCCTTGCAAGAGGAAAGCTTTTAAGCCTATAAATAGAAGCCATATCTTCACTTATCCATATATCTTTTACATTTTTAAATCCTTCATCTTTCATTTGTAATTCTTCATTTTGTTTTCTGAAAGGATCGCTTAGTTTAGGTTTAGTTTATTTTCATTTCAAGTTTCTAAGGAGAGGAAGGTGAGGAAGTGCTTGACAACCATTCCCTTCACTTCTACTTTGAAGAAATTCGTGTAAGAAATCTTTATTGTACTTCAACTTGGGAACTTAATGCAAAAGATCTTCTATTCAAGTAATCTCTACTCTTTTAAGTTCTTTTGCTTTATTATTCATTTACTTATGTTCTTTGCATATTCTTTGCTTTATAACATGAGTAACATGAGCTAAATTCCCTTAAGTTGAGATGTTCTAACCTTGTAATGAACTTTTAAATATGTTATTATGGTTTATGTAGTGTAAACACTTTAAACTCTTGCATAATACTTCTTTCAACTTATTCTGGAATTGATCACTTTAGAATAGGTAAAACTTGTAGCAGCAGACATGGGCTACATTTATGAACTCAAGAGTTAATAGAGACAAGTATTTAATAAAGGAAACTTTGTTAAATACTTGCTAAAACCTAGACATAGGATAGCATAGTCCTTAGGATAATAAAATTACAAGAGTGAACCTATTTAGCAACTTGGATCATTGTTAGGAGGCAAGGGAGGAATTGACAAACCTTTCTTTACTGTAAAAAACAAAGATCATAAGAGCTTGTAATGAAACTCTAAAGAGAAGTGCTGAAAGGCACAAACTGATGCACCTACATCCAGTGTTCCCACACTACATACTCCATTAAAACACTTAGAAGTAAAGTACTTGGTGAAAACATCTCAACTACTTTTTCCACTGATTTCTCACACATTTTATTGCTTATTACTATTTTTACTTACTTTGAAAACTCCAAACCAAAAATACTGAATAGTGTAGACACACTAAGTGTACACTTTGAACTACAAAAATTTACAATACATATTCCCTGTGGGTTCGACCTTTCTTATCACTTTATTTCTTGTGTGACTATGTATACTTGCATATATTAAAATAACCACACCAAGTTTTTGGCGCCGTTGCCGGGGATTATAGTAAAATTTTGTTGTTTAGATTGTTAATTTAGTGTTTTATTAGTACTACTGGTATTCCGTTTTCTGTGCAGAAACACTTAGTGCAGAAACACTCAGTGTGGAAACACTAGTTTATGCCCAGAGATAGACCACCAGAATTTGATTGTGATCCAGAAATTGAGAGAAGATTTAGGAGATTGCTAAGACAACAAAGACAAAGACAACAAGACTGCAGAACAATGTCTCACCACAATGAAAATGCCTCAGTAAGAGGAGGACCTAATTCACATCAACAACCTGAAGGTGGACCAGATCACAGACAACAATTCATTCAAATGGGACCAATAGGTATGATTAATGATAGAGATAGACCTATGAGAGACTATGCTCAATATGACCAGCAGCACATACAAACTAGTATTGCTAGACCTCAAATTGATGCTGTTCATTTTGAATTTAAACCTATGATGTTTCAAATGTTGCAAACAATTGGTCAATTTGGTGGATCTCCACATGAAGATCCCCATGAGCATTTAAAGCAATTCATAGAAGTTTGTAGTAACTTTATCATTCCTGGTATTAGTGAGGATGCATTTAGGCTTAAGTTATTTCCATACTCTTTGAAAGATAGGGCTAAATCATGGCTAAATTCTATGGAGCCCAATTCTATTCATACATGGAATGAATTAGCTGAAAAATTCTTAAGCAAATATTTTCCTCCTATTAAAAATGCTAGGATGAGACATGATATTACATCTTTTAGACAAAAAGAATTTGAATCATTGTTTGAAGCATGGGAAAGATGGAAAGAGCTTTTAAGAAAATGTCCACATCATGGTTTACCTGTCATTATACAAATGGAAACTTTTTACAATGGTCTAGAACCACAAACCAGAGTGACGCTTGATGCATCAGCTGGTGGTGTTCTTTTGAATATGTCTTATAATGAAGCATGTGATCTTATTGACAAAATTACTACAAATGGTTCAAGTTGGCCTACTGAGAGGGTAAGTGCTCAAAAGAGAACCTCTGGAGTACATGAGATTAATGATATATCAGCCCTATCTGCTCAAGTAGCCACTTTAACCAATCTGATCAAACAGTGCACTAGTGCACCTACATCTAGTGTAGCAACACCTAAAGAAAACACTGCAGCAGCTATAGAACAAGCCCCTTCAGGAACTACAAGTTGTGTGTATTGTGGAGGAGGCCATCTATATGAAGAATGTCCTAGCAACCCTGTCTCTGTCAATTATGTAGGTTACAATAAAAATAACAACCCTTACTCTAATACCTACAATCCAGGATGGAAGAACCACCCAAATTTTAGGTGGAACAATTCTAATGCACCTGCACAAAGTGCACCTGCACCAAGTACTCCTCCTGGATTCCTACCTCAAAGCCAACAAAGATCAAACCCACCTGCCAGTGCCAATTCTCTAGAAGAATTGCTTAGATCATTCATTAGTGAAACTAGAACTGCTAGGCAAGCTCATGATATATCAATTAAGAACCTAGAAAACCAAGTAGGGCAATTAGCAACTGCTTTGCAGCAAAGACCAGCAAAGAGGAGAGCTAACCATGAGAGTGAATGATCAAGAAGTACAATTCAATGTCTTGAATGCTTTGAAGTATCCTGTAGAGGAGAGTGAAGAGTGTTCATCAATCTCACTTGATCATTTGGTAGAGAAGCAGTTCCACAAGCAGTATGATCACCTTGCCAATGCACTAGCACCTGATGTTTCTGCATTGCCTGCTGAGGAATTTATTGAAGAAAGCATATTGCCCAAGGAACAAGCTACACCTAAGGTATGGGCTAGAACTTATGAATCTCTTAATTTAGAAGATCCCAACCTTAAAGAAAATGTACCTTCTGTTGAACAACCTCCTAAGCTAGAATTGAAAGAACTACCTAAGCATTTAAAATATGTTTTTCTAGGTGAGGATGATACTCTTTCTGTAATCATAGCATCTGATCTATCTTTAGAACAAGAGCTTGATTTAATTAACACCTTGAGAAAACATAGAAAAGCTATAGGTTGGCAAATGTCTGACATTAAAGGGATTAGCCCCTCAACATGCATGCATAGGATAATTTTAGAAGAAAATTCTAAAAATAGCATAGAAGGGCAAAGAAGATTAAATCCAATAATGAAAGAGGTTGTTAAGAAGGAAATAATTAAATGGCTAGATGCTGGTATTATCTACCCTATTTCAGATAGTGCATGGGTTAGTCCTGTGCAATGTGTTCCTAAAAAGGGTGGAGTCACAGTTGTAGCCAATGAAAATAATGAATTAATCCCAACCAGAACTGTAACAGGGTGGAGAATCTGTATGGATTACAGAAAACTCAATAAGGCCACTAAGAAAGATCATTTCCCCTTACCCTTTATAGATCAAATGTTAGATAGGTTAGCAGGAAAGGAATTCTATTGTTTCTTAGATGGTTATTCAGGATACAATCAAATAGCAATTGAACCTAAGGATCAACAGAAAACCACCTTTACTTGTCCTTATGGCACTTTTGCCTTTAGAAGGATGCCTTTTGGACTTTGTAATGCTCCTGCTACCTTTCAAAGATGCATGATGTCAATCTTTTCTGACTTCATTGAGCAATCAATGGAAGTCTTCATGGATGACTTTTCTGTTTTTGGAGAAACATTCTCATTGTGTCTTTCAAACTTAGAAGAAATTCTTCAAAGGTGTGAAGACACTAATCTAGTGCTTAATTGGGAAAAATGTCATTTCATGGTAAAAGAAGACATTGTGCTTGGTCATAAAATATCTAAAAAAGGTCTTGAAGTGGATAGGGCAAAGATAGAGGTAATTGAGAAACTACCACCTCCATCAACAATCAAAGGGATTAGAAGTTTTTTAGGTCATGCAGGATTCTATAGGAGATTTATCAAAGACTTTTCAAAAGTTTCAAAACCATTATGTGTGCTCTTGCAACATGATATGCATTTTAACTTTGATGAAACTTGTATGGAATCATTTCAAAAATTAAAAAAAGCTTTAGTTACAGCACCAGTTGTAGTCACTCCTGACTGGAGTAAACCTTTTGAGCTTATGTGTGATGCTAGTGACTTTGCAGTCGGAGCAGTCCTAGGGCAAAGGTATAACAAAGTATTTCATACCATATACTATGCTAGCAAAACACTCATTGAAGCTCAAATGAACTACACTGTAACAGAAAAAAAACTATTAGCAGTGGTTTTTGCTTTTGAAAAATTTAGATCATACTTGGTTGGCACCAAAGTAATTGTGTACACTGACCATTCTGCCATCAGGTATCTGATTTCTAAAAAAGATTCAAAACCTAGGCTAATAAGATGGGTTCTACTACTTCAAGACTTTGATCTTGAAATAAGAGATAAGAAAGGAGTAGAGAACCAAGTGGCTGATCATCTCTCTAGACTTGAAAGTATTAATGCAGGTACAATTGAAGAAATCAAGGAAAGTTTCCCTGATGAGAAATTACTAGCAATTACCATGAATGCAGCCAGTGTTTCTGCACTCAGTGTGGCCACACCTCATGCTTCAACACCATGGTATGCAGACATAGTAAACTTCCTTGTAAGCAAAATTGTACCATGTGACATGAACTATCAACAGAAAAAAAGGTTCTTCCACATAGTAAAACAATACTATTGGGATGACCCTTACCTATTCAAGATATGTCCTGATCAAATCATGAGAAAGTGCATTCCTGAAGAAGAACAGCAAGCAGTGCTCCTGCATTGTCATGCTGCACCATATGGAGGTCACTTTGGAAGCCAAAGAACAGCAGCTAAGGTACTTCAATCAGGTTATTTCTGGCCTACTCTAATTAAAGATACTTATTATATGGTCAAAACCTGTGATAAATGTCAAAGAAGTGGTAATATATCTAATAGACATGAAATGCCTAGGACTAATATTCTAGAAATAGAACTTTTTGATGTTTGGGGCATGGATTTCATGGGTCCTTTTCCACCTTCTTTTGGCAATGAATACATTTTAGTGGCTGTAGACTATGTGTCTAAATGGGTTGAGGCTGTAGCACTGCCAAATAATGATGCTAAATCTGTTAGCAAATTTCTCCAAAGAAATATTTTTTCAAGATTTGGCACTCCAAGAGCAATCATCAATGATGAAGGCTCACATTTTTGCAACAAACTTATTGAAAATCTTCTTGCAAAATATGGAGTGAAACATAAGATTGCTACTGCCTATCACCCACAAACAAGTGGACAAGCTGAACTTTCAAATAGGGAAATAAAAAGAATGCTTGAGAAAATGGTTGGACCAAATAGAAAAGATTGGTCCTTACACTTAGATGAAGCATTATGGGCATATAGGACTGCATTTAAAACTCCATTAGGAATGTCCCCCTATAAGTTAGTTTATGGCAAGCCATGTCATCTCCCTGTTGAATTAGAGAACAAGTCATATTGGGCTATCAAAAAGTTGAATTTTGATCTCAAAAAGGCAGGAGAGCAAAGGTTTCTTGAGCTAAATGAATTAGAAGAATTTAGGCATTTCTCCTATGAGAATGCAGAAATTTATAAAGCTAAAACCAAAGTATGGCATGACAAGAAAATCCAAAGGAGAGAACTTAAAGAAGGAGGAATGGTTCTGTTGTACAATTCTAGGTTGAAACTCTTCCCTGGAAAACTGAGATCAAGATGGTCAGGACCATTCAAATTAGTTAAAATCTACCCCCATGGTGCAGTTTCTTCCCTGGAAAACTGAGATCAAGATGGTCAGGACCATTCAAATTAGTTAAAATCTACCCCCATGGTGCAGTTGATCTATATGATGCAACCACTGATACCACTTTCAAAGTAAATGGACAAAGAGTGAAAATGTACTATGGAGAGCATGTAGAGAGAGAGAAGATCACCACTCACTTTGCAAAACCTTAGACCAAGGTACAAGTCAGGCTGTAAGACTCTTAAAACAAGCGCTTGAGGGAGGCAACCCATCACTATATAGTTAATATTATTATTTTGTGCAATTTCATGTTTTGTTATTTTGCAGGAAAAACAGGACAACAGAGTAGCCAGTGTTTCCACACTTGGTGTTTCCACACTTGATGCAGCCACACTGCCTACTCTGGTGTTAGAAAAATTTAGAAGAAAACTGTTCACTTGACAAATCATCAACTTGCTACACCTGAAGAGGCAGAAATGCCTGAGGCTACTGTAGATGATCCTGGTGTGCCTACCTCTGATGTGGCCACTGCTAAGAAGCCAAAGAAGACAAGAGCCAAGCATAGCCCTGCTGTGAGAGCCAGCCCCAGATTCCAAAACAAAGAGTAAAAGGATACTTTTTAATGTTTATTCCTAAAACTATATTTTGCTTTACTTTCAACTGTTTAAAATACTATGTGGTAGCTGTTGCTATGTGTTAAATACTTTTGTTTGTTTCTCCCAAATTTAGTACTCCCCTGTTTCCTAAACTTAGAGCAGTGAGGACACTGCTCATCTTTAAGTTGGGGGGGGGGGTGAGTGGAGAATAGTATATCTTTTGAACTAAATATGCACTATGTGAAAACTAATATATGCTATGAATGTCTTAGTAGTATATGTATGTGAATATGCAATATTAGTATGTGTGTTTAGATGTACTTAACAAAGCATGCAAATGACATGATCAAAAATGTTTTCAAAAAAATAGAAGAACTAAGTACATCATATGTATGTTTTAAAAACTTAAATAAATATGAAACATGATCAATTCATCTTTTTCTCAAAAATTGAAGAAGTGTATCAATAAGTTGAATTTTGAATGAAAAGCCTTGTTTTCTAAAAATGATCAGTTTTAAAAATACTTTGACACAACAAAATTGAGTTTTGAAAAAAACCATGCTAGATCAAGAGCTATCTAAAGCCAAGGAAATTTTGGAAATTTGAGGTCAAAATTAGATTTTCATTAAAAATTTAGAAGAGCATAAAGACTTAAGTTTGGGGGAAATTCCATGAATACAAAGGCCAAAGTGTGACAGCTTGAAGAGTGCAAGCCACAAGTGTCAAAACCACTCAAAAATACCAAAAATATCCCAAAAATGAGCTACACTTGCCTGAGTCATATAAACTGAACTTGTCCCTTAAGTGCAATTTGGTTTGAAAAATATGAACAAAGTTCAAAGAGAAAAAGAAAAACAAACCAAGAAAAAGAAGAAAATGCATGTGGAGGTTAGTGAGGAGGGTAGTGTACGCTACCAAAAATACTCAAAGAGTTCCAAGTGTGGCAACACTTAGTGTGCCAACACCATCTACATCAAAAGGCACCTACACTCAAAATAAGGTGAACCTACAATCCAAAAATGATGTTTTTGCACTCACTGCATTACATCATCAAAAATCAAACACCAAGAATAGAAATAAGGTATTGGCTCAACAAGTTGGAACACCAAAAGCCCTTTGTTGTGCTTAAGAGTCCCCTAAATACTTGAAGAAATTGTTAGTCTCGGCCATATTTTGAAAAATCTCTAAGAGTGACCAAAAGAGTTCCATCTTTTTCAAAAAGCTAAGGAAAAACTCTTTGTTCAGTTATGGAACCAATTAGAAACTCAATGGGCCACACACTCACACAAATGAGTTTTTATAACTCTGAATGTTTTAAAGCAAGGGCATGGAAGAAAAAGCACCAAAAGAGAAAGGCTCATTACAATACACTTCAAACACTTCTTGAAAAACATGAGTTGAGATGTCTTCATAAATATATAAATCTTATGCTTTGTTTCTTGTCGTTGCTTGAGGACAAGCAACAATTTAAGTTTGGGGGTGTGATAACTCTATTTTACATAGAGTTATTCATACAATTAAGCTTGAGTTATTGCTTATTTTCAAGAACATTTATATATATTTATAGCTTATTTATCAAGGAACAACATTCTAAATATTCAAATGGATAAAGGGCAATGATCTAGGCAAAATGCACAAATCTTGTTAGGTTGGATGTTTTTGTTCAGTGCAGCTACTGCAGGAGTGGAAACACTGCCAACACCAAGAGTGGAAACACTAGGAGTGGAAACACTGCCAACACCTGCTAAATTCTGCAGTTTATACCAAAACATCCAAAGACCATTTCAATGCTTCCACACTTGATTTGTGACGTCATGCCTAGTCACCTAGAGCTGAGCCACTTGCAGAAGTCGGCGATACACATAAAAATCAAGTTGCAAGACTCAACTTATCTAAAAGACATGTGGCACTTCTCCAATGGACCTCATCTTTTGTTATGCATGCAAGCGACCAAACCTGTGCAGCTTGCTTGATTGGTTGTCTACAACTAACCATGTTTGGTCCCCTCAGCTGATCTTTCACGCCAAAGGAAACCCCTTGCAAGAGGAAAGCTTTCAAGCCTATAAATAGAAGCCATATCTTCACTTATCCATATATCTTTTACATTTTTAAATCCTTCATCTTTCATTTGTAATTCTTCATTTTGTTTTCTGAAAGGATCGCTTAGTTTAGGTTTAGTTTATTTTCATTTCAAGTTTCTAAGGAGAGGAAGGTGAGGAAGTGCTTGACAACCATTCCCTTCACTTCTACTTTGAAGAAATTCGTGTAAGAAATCTTTATTGTACTTCAACTTGGGAACTTAATGCAAAAGATCTTCTATTCAAGTAATCTCTACTCTTTTAAGTTCTTTTGCTTTATTATTCATTTACTTATGTTCTTTGCATATTCTTTGCTTTATAACATGAGTAACATGAGCTAAATTCCCTTAAGTTGAGATGTTCTAACCTTGTAATGAACTTCTAAATATGTTATTATGGTTGTCATACCCCAATTTTGTCCGGTTTAGGTCTAACCCCTAATTTTCCACACAAAAATAAATTATGCATGGCATTTTGGGTCCTAGAAACCGCTCCAAAGTTTTTGAAATCATTTTTAGGGTTAGAATGCACGTTTTGGGAAATTAGGGTCAAAAAGGGCATTTTAGTCATTTCTCACCAAAAGGTCTATAAAAATAATTTTTGCAATAAGCCTCATGCATCAAATTAGGGTTTTTGAAAATGTGTTATGTATGCATGGCAAGTTTTGAAAAATATGTTATGCATCGCAAGCTTTAGAAAATATTTTATGCATGCAAGGCAAAGACCTAAAAAACATTTTTGTGGAAGGCAAAAATTGATTCCCACTATTTCCAAAGGCTCAAGAGTCGATTCCTCATTGTGTTAACTAAGTAAGGAATCGATTTTCACCTATGCAAGAGGTCCTGAAAATCGATTCCCACTATTTCCAAAGGCTCAAGAATCGATTCCTCATTGTGTTAACTAAGTAAGGAATCGATTTTCACCTATGCAAGAGGTCCTGAAAATCGATTCCCACTATTTCCAAAGGCTCAAGAATCGATTCCTCATTGTGTTAACTAAGTAAGGAATCGATTTTCACCTATGATAGAGGTCCTGAAAATCGATTCCTACTTGTTTTCAAAGAGCAAAGAATCGATTCCCATGTTTTCCAAAGAGCCAAGAATCGATTCCTCTCTCATTTAACTAAAGCTTGGAATCGATTCATGTGATTTTTCAAAGGTAAAGAATCGATTCTCTCATATTTCACTTCATCAAACAATCGATTCATCCTTGCAATAAATGTTTTTTTTAAAATTCTACGCTTTCCTGAGCCTATAAATAGGCAGCCTCAAGACACATTTTCACGGACAGACATTTTCACGAGATCAGAGAAAAAACCCATTTTTCGAGATCTCTCACATTTTAGAAAAAAACTCTTCTACACTTTATTTTCTCGCTCTATTCGTTCCGTTGGTCCGTCAGAGCTGATCTTCTGCAAGAGTTAGTTGGAGTTGCGTTCTTCAAGTTGTAGTATCTGCCTTCATCAGAGGTATTTCTGTCTTTATATTTGTTAATATTTAATCATTGTGATCCATGCCAAAATTGCCCTATGTGATTTAACTTAGCTATAGTGTCATTGTTGATGATGAACCACATGATTCCCACTTATGCCTAGTGCATCATGTTCTAAGTGGTGAAGATGGTCTCAGATGATTCAACCCCTTTTAGTTTATATGATGATTGGCAATATGATTCACACTTGTGCACTTGTGCACTTAATCTTAAGTGTGAGGATTGACCAAAGTGATTCAACATTCTTTGATACTTTGGTCGCTAAATAATTTGCTTGCTTATGCTGGCCAATGATCATGATTGAGGCAACTCTTTTGTTTAAGCTTACAGCATCATCGTCTACTCTCATATAGAATATCATCAATACTTAGATGGGTCCATTCCTTACATTGCATCTTCCACTAGATGTGCATTTAGATTCCCTTGCGTTTTGTAGAAATATTTGAGTATGGTTCTCGCCTAGCATCTTCCACTAGATGTGCATTTAGGTTCAATCTCGCCTACTCTTGTATTTTGCTTAATGCCCAATTCAAGTTCCTTCCTTGCCTATCTATGCGTTGTGATCTACTATGTGTAGTTTAGACCTGATTTCTGTTGGCGAATTCAAATATTGTTGCTTAATGATTTGATTCCACTGATTGTGTCATGCTTGAATCCACCAATTCTTTCATGCATTCATTGTTTTCATTTCTAAAACGACCTGGCACAAAAACAATTACTAGTGGCAATCCATCACAACCTTTGTTGGTTTGATTGTCATGAAAACCTCAATTTCAAAAGAATTTTCGTAAGCATAAAGCAAGCTACTAGTGAGATACGTAGGAGCGAGCCACGTTCTCGTCAAGCGCAACAAATAAAAATCCTTTTCGCAACCATAAACAAATTATTTTCATAAAAACAAACAAAAAGAATCATTTTCAAACCCATTGTTGCTAATAACTCATCAGAGCCTTTGTTCGTTTAGCTATTAGTGGCAATGTCTTTTTCTTATAAGAATAATAAACGATGATCCATCATAACCTTTGTTAGTTCGATCATCGTGCGAATCAATCTCTTTCGAAAATCACTTTCAAAAAGATAATAAAAACAAGTTGTTATCAATAGTCCATCAGAACCTTTGTTCGTTTGACTAGCGGTACAACTCTTTTTGAGTATTTAGCAGTGATTCATCATAGCCTCTGCTAGTTTAATCATTTGCTAATGCTCGTCCTATTTCAAAAACTCACTAAAAAAGGATAAAAAACAAAAACTTTTCAAAAAGAACCAAGAACTACGTAGCTTTGAATTCTCCATCGCACCGGGAGATACGTAGGAGCGGGCCATATCCCGTCAAGCACTTTTTTCTAAAAACCCTTTTTCCCCCCCTTCTCACCTAAAATAAAATTTTCATTAAAGATTTCCCATTCATCTCCAAATAAGAAATAAATAGGCAAATCTAGGTATTTTTCAAATCAAACGTTAAAACCACACATTTAATTAGAGGTTCCCTTTCGGTAGAAAGGACGTGCGCGGTGCTAACACCTTCCTCGCACGTAATCGACCCCCGAACCCATATCTCTAGTTTTCAAAAGACCATCCGCTTTGTCCAAAAGACTTTTTTTCAATGTTTTGGTCTTAAAATTAAAATATTGGTGGCGGCTCCAAAATTTTCCACGTTGTACATTGAGAAACCCAAAAGGGGATTTTCGGGGTGCAACAGCTGGCGACTCCGCTGGGGACTTTTTAAAAGACGAGGGTCAAGCCTAACTAATTTAAATGTGTGGTTTAATGTATTGTTGATTTGATTAAAACCTTGTTTGCCTTTCTTTATTATCATTGATTGTAGGCGCATGTATTTGTGTTCTTCTATGTTGTTTCTTATTCCCTTTCTTTTATCGTTTATGCCCATGCATTCTTCCAATCCCCATGATCCCCTCTTCTTGGCTCCTCTTCCTAAGGTAAGAAATATCCTTGTTTATAGATATTCTAGGTATGGAACCCTAGGGTAGATAACTTGTTATTGCTTGCTTTTGTCTGGACTGTTTGGATTTTCATTTGCAGGTGGGGTAGTTTTGAGGAAATGCCCTTCACACACACTACACTTATACCCTGTGACTATGTGTTTTGAGTGGGACCATAACCCAGGTCTGCAAAAACTTAGGAGAGTGGATTCGAGTAGTGAGAGCCCATCAGGACCTTTGTCCGTTTGGCTACTTGCGAAAGTTTCAACCAGAGTTGTGCTCTTTCATGATGCCTCACACCTAGCAGTTTGCTGCATTTGTGGGGAGTTTTGTGAAAGGGACTGTAGCTCTGGTGGCCTTGTAAGGGAGTGAATAGAGCTACATGGGAGGATTACCCTTTAAATTGCCCTAGATCGTAGGTCTCACCTCTTCTTAGGTCACAAGGGCTTTTCCAAAATTGTGTGTTGCATTATTACATCTAGTTTAGTTTTTTTTCCTTCAACGATTTTCGAAAAAACAACAAAATCAAAAAGAATATATTTCCCTTCATCAAATAAACCAGTGCGTGAGGCGGCACGTAGCGTGGCTCCTCAATTTTTGAACTTCCGTCCATATGCATCGCCTTTATCTTTTCCACACGCCTCATTCATATCATAATTGCATCATACCGCATTCATTTACTTGCATTCTGCTTGCTAGGGATCACCAAATAGTGTACCGTCTTGTCGTAGGTGCATCAGAATAGAATCGAATAGCAAGGCTTCACTTACTTCTCGCTTCCCAGTTATGAAGAAGGTTGAGTTGCTATTTCGATTCCTCGTTTCCTTCACTTCCTAGATCAAAAACAAAAAGTTTATGCGCTTGTGGCAAGATAAGGCACCTGTAGTTCCCGGCATCAAGTAAACATTGTACATACCTTCATACATCCATTCATACATTTATCTTGATTCTTATGTAATAAAAATCTAAACAAACAGAAATGAAAGGTAAGCTGGTTCACCAACACCGATACTCCACCCGTCTGCAATCAAGGTTGACGGCTAGTAATCGGAATCATAAGAATAAGGGCCGCCGGAGCCAAGAGGATTTAGTTGCAGAGGTTCTTAATCCTGAGCAGCTGGATCGGGAGAGTCAAGCTCCGAAGACTAAGGCTGAAGAAGCACAGATAACCGAAGAAATGAGTATGCTGCAGAGGGGTGAGGTCGCTGTTGGGGCTATCGCTGTTGAAAATCATGAAGGAGTTGTTACTTTCATTCCTCCTAAATTCAAAGTACCTGACTTTGATCAATATCACGGCACTGGGTGTCCATCTAACCATCTGAAGATGTATGTTAGGAAGATGGCAGCTTATGCCCATGATGATAAAGTGCTGATCCATTTCTTTCAAAACAGTCTGACTGGAGCGTCTCTAGACTGGTATATGCAGCTGCCATCCTCCGATGTTCATAGTTGGAAGAATCTCTTTAAAGCATTTCTGAAGTACTACCAGCATAACTTGGACCCAGCTCCAGACCGGTCTCAGTTACAGTTTATGAGCAAGAAAGATCGTGAGTCTTTTGAGGAATATGCCCAGCGGTGGAGAAGTGTAGCTGCACAAGTGAAGCCCCCGTTGACTGAGAAGGAAATAGTGTCTATGTTCATGGATACCCTCCCAGCTGTTTTCTACAAACGTCTGATCGGAAGGGGACCTTCAAGCTTCTCAGATGTGATCAGAGTAGGGGCAAGACTCGAAGTCGAGATAAAAAGAGGAAGAGTCCCCTACAATCCTATTGGCGCCAACAATGCTATAGGGGAACGAAGAAAGTCGCGTCAGTTTGACTCCATCCCCATGCCATACACAGATCTCTTTAACTACCTCATCACAAACAAGCTCATTACCACAAGACCAATGAAACCCGTCCGACCACCATATTTCAGAGGATACAACCCTAACAGTACCTGTGCCTTCCATGAGGGAGCGGTGGGGCATGTCGTGGAGAACTGTAAAGCCTTCAAGCATGTAGTGCAAGACCTAGTAGATGCTAGGTGGATCTCGTTCAAACAGGACAGCCCAAGCACAACGACTGATCCAGTGCCAGATCATCAAAGGCCAGCTATCAATGCTTTAGAAGGTTCTGTCGGGCAATTGGTAAAGGACGTGAAGAAGGTTAAGACCCCGTTGGATGTTATCTACTCTGAGTTATGTCATGCTGGAGTGGTTAAAAAGGGGTGTTGCCATGAAGAAGGATGTGCTGATTCCGCATGCGTGGGGAATTGCGAAAGCTTTAAGGTGATCCTGCAAGACCTGATAGATCGGTGCGTGGTTCAGATAGGGACCCATGATATTGAAGATGAAGAAGAAATCAATGAGGAAGTAACAGTGGTGCCTGTGAAAGAGGGATGTTGGGATACCCTAGGGGAGCCCAGTGGAAAGTTTGATTACTTGGTCAGGTATGACGTTCCCGAGAGTGCTCAAATCCGAATGGAAGACATCCAGCCTACAGGATGGGAGGAGGAAGAGGAACAATACGACCAAATTGCTGTCATCAATAATGGTCCTAAGTCAGAAGAGGGCGGTGTAAACCTGGTTTGTCGCCGCAGTGCTGGTGAAAGAATTAAAGAATTGAAAGACTGTTGATCCTCCTGGGACCTTTAATTTAAAGTAGTCATTTGTGATGCAACCCTGTGGCTCTGCCCAAGGCCACAAGACCAGTTGTTAGGGGCGCACATGTTTTTATTTTCTAAATCATCATCATCAATAAAAACGTTGTTTTTGAATTCCAATCAATAAAAATCAATTCCTTTTCATTTCATGTGTCTCTTCTTTTCTTTATTATTTTTGCTTGCTTGTCTCACCTTCCATTCTGCTTTTTTCGCCTCGGCAAAAAGCAAATCCACAGCAATTGTCTCTCAAAATAACAGTGCCAACGGTCCATATTTTGACTTTGATCACCTTATCAATCAAGCAGAGTGGGACGTTGAGAAAGACCGGGAAAATCATCCAGAAGGTTAATGAAGCAAGGAAAAAGGGTTATTCAGCATCACGGGGAATCCACTGAAGTGATCAACTTGGAGACCGCTGAGAACAAGAAAGAGGTCAAGATGGGTGCTTCAATAAAGGAAAATTAGAGCTCAAAAGGGAAATAAAGAAGAAGGGCAAGTGCATGAAAATAAGTGAATTATTGTCCCAGAGTTAATTTGTGAGGAAATAAGCAATCATGATTTGAAATGAAGATTGGACCACCATTCCATATCCAAGAACAAAATCCTTTCCTACCCACCGTAAGCCAAGAAAATCTCAAAGAGAAAAACATAATCCTTTCCGACCCATCTTAAGCCAAGAAAAAGCCAAAAATCCAAAAGTCACCTTACACAAGGACCACCTCGGAAAAAACAGTGCATCGTTCTTTATCAGTTCACCCAAGCTCAAGAAAAAGAAGAATTCAAAGAAAGAAGAATCATTCAAAAGGAAAATCCCAAAACCAAAAGAAAAATACAAAAGAGATGTAAATAGTGAGTTGATACATGTTACCACAAAACCCAAGGGGTCCTTGTCTCAATAAACCTTCAAACACTTTCTCATTTCCATGCACCCCTCCTCTCATAAACCGCAAACACTCTCATTTGACCGCGATCAACCGCCCTCCACAGACCCTTAGCCAAGAATAAAATTTCCTAATACCTCATCAAGCCAGTTAACCATCATAAATCATCGATTGACAGCCAACATTGAATAAAAACCATCCTGCCATTAGCCCCAAATACCTCGTTAAGCCTACTCATCTCTCCTCCACAAAACACCACAATCCCGAAAGGTCCATTCCGATCAATGATTGATTGCTGTTGTTTTCTCAAAGCCTTAGCTCAAGGACAAGTAAATTCATTTGTTTACAATATGCCAAGTGGGGCAATTCTGTCGCTCTTCACCCCTCCTACAACTGGGGAAATTGACCCTACACCTATCTCATCCCTTGTCGCACTCACATTCATTGAAATCATACAGGGGCAACCCCCTTTCTTCTCTAGTGTATGGGTCAGAAGCAGTTCTTCTCATCAAGGTTGAAACACCCTCGCTACGAGTAGTCATGGAGGCCAGGTTAGAAGAAGCAAAATGGATCCAAGCTCGTCTAGATCAACTGAATCTCATTAAAGGGAAAAGAATTGCTGCCCTGCGCCATGGCCAGTTGTACCAACAAAAGATGAAGGCAGCTTTCGGCAGGAAAGTCCGTCTTCGAGAATTCGGCGAAGGGGACTTTGTACTCAAAAAGATCCTACCTATCCAGACTGACTCCGCGGGAAGTTGATACCCACTTATGACGGTCCATATGAAGTCAAGAAAGCTTTTTCCAGAGGAGCGCCAATACTCATAAATATAGACGGCGAAGATCTCGGGAATCCAGTCAATTCAGATTAAGTGAAGAAGTATTATGCCTGAAAGAAATATAAAAAAAAAAGAGAAAGACAAGCCAAGTAAGAATTAGCTCGCTAGGTTGAAAACCCACAAAGGGCGGCCTAGGCAAAATCAGAGCGACCCGGTGGATTGAAAACCCGCAAAGGGCGATCCAGGCAAAAATTAGGGTCTAAAAACTTAGGCATGAAAAGTAAAGAAAGGCATACAACTCTCCTACAAGCTTGGATGAGGGAGTGGTCAAGGTCAAGGACATAGATGTTTGGCACTGTTCCACAGAGACGGACAGTCAGAATTTAGTTTCTCCCTTTTTTCGTGTCTTTTTATAGTTTAAACTCTCAAATGCAATAAACAATCGGCGTAACTTCTTGTGCGACCGGTTTCTGCATTAATAAAAGTTCAAATTTCTCGTATATGTTCACTCTTTTATTTTCTGCTTTTTCTGCTCAAAATAAATGTTTTATGATGATGATGGTCCTGAACTGTAAAACATGTGCATATATCATAGAGCATTGCAAATCATTACGAGATTCTTAAGAGTCCTGAGAGAAAGCACATCCTCAAAATCAGTCAATCATGCAAGAGAGCAACTACATCCACGATTGCTTCAAACCAGCAAAATCAAGACCAACATGCACTCGGCCCATGAGCCCCGCAAGTCCAACAGGTTCCTCAGTCTCGTGTCATGAGTGTCGCGGGTTGGCTGAACCAGCAAAAAAAAAAAGGGCAATAAGCAAACACAGTCATGCATTACATTCATCATGCATAAAATCATGCATTTATCAGACATAAAAATAATGATAATAAAGAAAAAGAGAAATTCAGGCATTTGCATTCATCATAAGAGAAAGAAAAAGAAAATAGCAATCATGGCGTTTGCATCATGCATCTCATAGAAAAAACAAAACGAAGACTTCCATTGCATACGCTGGCATTCCATGCGGTCAAACCAGACCTTTGTGTCCTTAAACCAGATCATTGTGATCCATAAACCAGACCTTCGTGTCCTTAAACCATACCTTTAGGGTCCATAAATCAGACCAGTATGCAGACACATATTGCTCCATAAACCAGGCTTGTCGGCCCATAAACCAGACTCGTTGTGATCCTTAAATCAGACTAATGTCAAGTCCATAACTTAGCATTCCATCAAATAAACCAAGGCATTTCACAACTCTCAAGCATTGCATTTGCATACACGCACTTCATAAAAAAGGGAAAAGAAAAATCATTGTATGTCATTCATCATTAGAGCATTACATTTTGCATCAGATATTTCATAAAAAAGCAAAGAAAGCAAACAAAGATAAGAAACCACAAAAGCAACACAAAAACCTTCCCTGTCGTCCAGCATTCCATATCATTCAGCATTCCTTTGTCATTCAATCATCAAACATTAAAGCATTGCATATGCATCATATTAACGTTAGCATTTCCACAAAAGAAAGAAAAAAAACAAGAATCATTGCATCAAACAACAAAGCATTGCATCATATTAATGTTTGCATTTCATAGAAGAAGCAAAAAGAAACAAACAGAAGATAGAACAAGAGCATTTCATTCATCAAAGCATCAATCACCGCATACATTTGCATTCAAACATTAAAGCAATACAGTTGCATCACATCAATACTGGCATCTCATAAAAAAAAAATAAAAAAAAAAAGAAGGAAAGCTAAAACATCCCATGTCATTCATCATTTCATGTTATTCATCAGCAATATTCACACTTCATAGAAAAAAGACAAAAAAAGAAAAGTTTTCCATTACATGTCATCTGTCATTCCATTAAAATACATGAGCATTCATCAAACACCAAAGCTTTGCATTCGCATACCCTTGTTTCTTAAAAGAGCAAAAAGAGGAACCAAAGAGGAGCAAAGCAAAAGAACAAATAAAGTCAGGCATTGCATTCATCAAGCATATAAGAACAGTAGAAAATCATGCATTCATAAGTAAAAGAAAAAGAAAATCATGCATTGCGTACAGACAAGAGAAGAGAAGGAAAATCATTGCATTCATCAAGCATATAGGAACAGTAAAAGATCATGCATTCATCCGACATAGACAAAGGAAATAAGAAACTCATCATTCATCATAAGGAAAAAAGAAAACAGCAATCATGGCATTTGCATTGCATGCATTTATTCATTTTCAGCTACAGGTACAAAGAGAGGATGAGCACTTCGGTGTTAGCCCTCGCCCCCAGATTCCAGAAAATGTTCCCCCAAGTTGGGAGTTCAGAAAGAGAAAAAAAGAAAAAAGAGAAATAGAAAAGAAGGAGAGAAAAGAAAAGAGAGCGCTCAAGCGCGCATTGCGGATTGGAGCACAGAGATCATCGCTCCCTTCTGCCCAGGTCTCACATCGTGTACGAGCAACGCGATGGACCGCAGCCCCATGTGAGGTTCAACGGAATAGTTGTATCAGCCTAAGATACAGTGGACGCCGTGCATTGATCAGTATATCAGTTCCGGAGCTGATAACGATCCCCCCCGGTCGCTCGAAAAGGCCAACAGGAAGCGTGCTCCTCAAAGCCACGTGCAAACTCGGATTCGTCAAGAGTCCGTTTAAGGATTACAGGTTTTAGGCAGCCTGGGCAATTTACCGCTTTCTGCACGCAAGTGCCCATTTTACTTTTCTGTTTGCACGCCAGGTGCCCATTTACTTTTCTGTTTGCACGCCAAGTGCCCATTTACTTTTCTGTCTGCACGCCAAGTGCCCATTTTACTTTGCACGCCAAGTGCCCATTTTACTTTTCTGTCTGCACGCAAGTGCCCATTTTACCGTTTCTGTTTGCACGCCAAGTGCCCATTTTACCTTTCAGTCTGCACATCAGTGTTCATTTACTGTTTTCGCATCAACACGAAAGTGTCTATCTTTCCAAAAAAAAAAACAAAAAAACAAAATTCGGATTTCTCCAAATGGACAAAATTGGTATAATTTCTGAATTCTTTATTTCTATTTTACCTTCGAAATATGTCTCGCGCAATTCATATTTCTTGGTAAAATCCAAATAAAGAGGGGCAGCTGTCATACCCCAATTTTGTCCGGTTTAGGTCTAACCCCTAATTTTCCACACAAAAATAAATTATGCATGGCATTTTGGGTCCTAGAAACCGCTCCAAAGTTTTTGAAATCATTTTTAGGGTTAGAATGCACGTTTTGGGAAATTAGGGTCAAAAAGGGCATTTTAGTCATTTCTCACCAAAAGGTCTATAAAAATAATTTTTGCAATAAGCCTCATGCATCAAACTAGGGTTTTTGAAAATGTGTTATGTATGCATGGCAAGTTTTGAAAAATATGTTATGCATGGCAAGCTTTAGAAAATATTTTATGCATGCAAGGCAAAGACCTAAAAAACATTTTTGTGGAAGGCGAAAATTGATTCCCACTATTTCCAAAGGCTCAAGAGTCGATTCCTCATTGTGTTAACTAAGTAAGGAATCAATTTTCACCTATGCAAGAGGTCCTGAAAATCGATTCCCACTATTTCCAAAGGCTCAAGAATCGATTCCTCATTGTGTTAACTAAGTAAGGAATCGATTTTCACCTATGCAAGAGGTCCTGAAAATCGATTCCCACTATTTCCAAAGGCTCAAGAATCGATTCCTCATTGTGTTAACTAAGTAAGGAATCGATTTTCACCTATGATAGAGGTCCTGAAAATCGATTCCTACTTGTTTTCAAAGAGCAAAGAATCGATTCCCATGTTTTCCAAAGAGCCAAGAATCGATTCCTCTCTCATTTAACTAAAGCTTGGAATCGATTCATGTGATTTTTCAAAGGTAAAGAATCGATTCTCTCATATTTCACTTCATCAAACAATCGATTCATCCTTGCAATAAATGTTTTTTTTAAAATTCTACGCTTTCCTGAGCCTATAAATAGGCAGCCTCAAGACACATTTTCACGGACAGACATTTTCACGAGATCAGAGAAAAAACCCATTTTTCGAGATCTCTCACATTTTAGAAAAAAACTCTTCTACACTTTATTTTCTCGCTCTATTCGTTCCGTTGGTCCGTCAGAGCTGATCTTCTGCAAGAGTTAGTTGGAGTTGCGTTCTTCAAGTTGTAGTATCTGCCTTCATCAGAGGTATTTCTGTCTTTATATTTGTTAATATTTAATCATTGTGATCCATGCCAAAATTGCCCTATGTGATTTAACTTAGCTATAGTGTCATTGTTGATGATGAACCACATGATTCCCACTTATGCCTAGTGCATCATGTTCTAAGTGGTGAAGATGGTCTCAGATGATTCAACCCCTTTTAGTTTATATGATGATTGGCAATATGATTCACACTTGTGCACTTGTGCACTTAATCTTAAGTGTGAGGATTGACCAAAGTGATTCAACATTCTTTGATACTTTGGTCGCTAAATAATTTGCTTGCTTATGCTGGCCAATGATCATGATTGAGGCAACTCTTTTGTTTAAGCTTACAGCATCATCGTCTACTCTCATATAGAATATCATCAATACTTAGATGGGTCCATTCCTTACATTGCATCTTCCACTAGATGTGCATTTAGATTCCCTTGCGTTTTGTAGAAATATTTGAGTATGGTTCTCGCCTAGCATCTTCCACTAGATGTGCATTTAGGTTCAATCTCGCCTACTCTTGTATTTTGCTTAATGCCCAATTCAAGTTCCTTCCTTGCCTATCTATGCATTGTGATCTACTATGTGTAGTTTAGACCTGATTTCTGTTGGCGAATTCAAATATTGTTGCTTAATGATTTGATTCCACTGATTGTGTCATGCTTGAATCCACCAATTCTTTCATGCATTCATTGTTTTCATTTCTAAAACGACCTGGCACAAAAACAATTACTAGTGGCAATCCATCACAACCTTTGTTGGTTTGATTGTCATGAAAACCTCAATTTCAAAAGAATTTTCGTAAGCATAAAGCAAGCTACTAGTGAGATACGTAGGAGCGAGCCACGTTCTCGTCAAGCGCAACAAATAAAAATCCTTTTCGCAACCATAAACAAATTATTTTCATAAAAACAAACAAAAAGAATCATTTTCAAACCCATTGTTGCTAATAACTCATCAGAGCCTTTGTTCGTTTAGCTATTAGTGGCAATGTCTTTTTCTTATAAGAATAATAAACGATGATCCATCATAACCTTTGTTAGTTCGATCATCGTGCGAATCAATCTCTTTCGAAAATCACTTTCAAAAAGATAATAAAAACAAGTTGTTATCAATAGTCCATCAGAACCTTTGTTCGTTTGACTAGCGGTACAACTCTTTTTGAGTATTTAGCAGTGATTCATCATAGCCTCTGCTAGTTTAATCATTTGCTAATGCTCGTCCTATTTCAAAAACTCACTAAAAAAGGATAAAAAACAAAAACTTTTCAAAAAGAACCAAGAACTACGTAGCTTTGAATTCTCCATCGCACCGGGAGATACGTAGGAGCGGGCCATATCCCGTCAAGCACTTTTTTCTAAAAACCCTTTTTCCCCCCCTTCTCACCTAAAATAAAATTTTCATTAAAGATTTCCCATTCATCTCCAAATAAGAAATAAATAGGCAAATCTAGGTATTTTTCAAATCAAACGTTAAAACCACACATTTAATTAGAGGTTCCCTTTCGGTAGAAAGGACGTGCGCGGTGCTAACACCTTCCTCGCACGTAATCGACCCCCGAACCCATATCTCTAGTTTTCAAAAGACCATCCGCTTTGTCCAAAAGACTTTTTTTCAATGTTTTGGTCTTAAAATTAAAATATTGGTGGCGGCTCCAAAATTTTCCACGTTGTACATTGAGAAACCCAAAAGGGGATTTTCGGGGTGCAACAATGGTTTATGTAGTGTAAACACTTTAAACTCTTGCATAATACTTCTTTCAACTTATTCTGGAATATCAACCTCATGATATACGATTCAACAATTAAAACAGAATAAGAAGAAGAAAAAACGCCGCCGCTGGGAGGGGAGGGGGGTCCCTCCCCGGTTTCTTCCCCTCTCCTCTCAGTGCTCCCTCGCCCTGCTGTCGCTATTGGCTTCGGTCTGGTTGAGTCTGTTCCTCTGATCTGCGCTTTCTCTGTGTTTCTCTTTTGGATCTGTTGGATATGTTGTTAAGCGATTTCGATCTCTTCGCGATCTGGATCTGGATAAGTTCTTGCGCCGTCGCCGTTTCGTGGTTGGATCTTCGACTTCGGCTGTTCCGGTGGCTGTAAATTAATAAAAATGGGTTGGGCGCTGCTTGGGTTGGAACCGCCGTTGGGGGCTCCATTTCCTCGGATCTGATCTCCTCTGTGACGTCCACGGCCTCTCCCCCGAGGCGTTGATGGTCGGATCTCCCTGTTTGTGGATCTGCGCGCTTTTGGAGGTACTATGGAGTGCTTCTGTTCGCGGTGATTTGTGGCTCTGTTAGCGCAGGGGTTGGTTCTGATGCGGTGTTTTGCGGTGTTTCGCGGTGGTTCACGGTGGTTTGTCTGATGTTCGTAATGGTGGCTGTCGTTTCGGACTTTGGACCCGCAGTCACGCCTCCTCTCCGTTTGTCGTGGGCACTTCTCCCTGTCGCTCGCGGTTTTGCTTGATTGTGCCACGGTGTTGGCCGGGGGCACAAGGCCGCGGTGGTGGTTGGTGGCTCGGCTACCTCGATCAAGCTAGGTGTTGTCGCGGTGTTGGCCGGTAGCACGACTTCGCGATGGTGGATGGAGTCACGACGCTGGATGTCTGGGGGTGTGCTGTTGGTGGGTGCTGATTCGATAGTTTGTACCTTGTCGGACGCCAGATTGCAGTTTGCAGATCGCCGGGCTCCTCCCCCTTTGCCTTCTGCTTCTTTTCCCCCTCCCAATCGTCTCCGGGCCTCCACCTCTAACCTCGATGCTTTGTGATGTGCTTAATGTGAGGATAGCGAGGTGATGCAGGCTGTTGTGGTTTGGAGTGTGAGTTCAGGAGGTGGTGGGTGGAGGTTGTGTGGGGACTCTCAGGTGTCGCCCTGCCTCCTTTCGGGTTTTCTGTTCGCCTTAGAATTTCTTCCATTAGAGTTCTATGGTTGTTTATTTTAGAGGCCTTGTTGGGCATTCTATTATTGTCCTTATTACCAAGGGTTTTGGTCTAGTCCCCCCTTGTGCCTTTTATATCTCTCTTTATTTTATTAATAAATTCGGGCTGACTGCCTGTTTGATTAAAAAAAAAACTTATTCTGGAATTGATCACTTTAGAATAGGTAAAACTTGTAGCAGCAGACGTGGGCTACATTTATGAACTCAAGAGTTAATAGGGACAAGTATTTAATAAAAGAAACTTTGTTAAATACATGCTAAAACCTAGACATAGGATAGCATAGTCCTTAGGATAATAAAATTACAAGAGTGAACCTATTTAGCAACTTGGATCATTGTTAGGAGGCAAGGGAGGAATTGACAAACTTTCTTTACTGTAAAAAACAAAGATCATAAGAGCTTGTAATGAAACTCTAAAGAGAAGTGCTGAAAGGCACAAACTGATGCACCTACATCCAGTGTTCCCACACTACATACTCCATTAAAACACTTAGAAGTAAAGTACTTGGTGAAAACATCTCAACTACTTTTTCCACTTATTTCTCACACATTTTATTGCTTATTACTATTTTTACTTACTTTGAAAACTCCAAACCAAAAATACTGAATAGTGTAGACACACTAAGTGTATACTTTGAACTACAAAAATTTACAATACATAATCCCTGTGGGTTCGACCTTTCTTATCACTTTATTACTTGTGTGACTATGTATACTTGCATATATTAAAATAACCACACCAGTAGCATATCCAGTAACCGGGTGAGACGAGCGTATGTCTGACTACCCATCCTAATGTCTCCGCTCCGAAGGCCCCTCCGAATCTCCTCCTCCACCATCTCTAGCAAATCTGGCTGTACTGGTGGTGGTGGTGATGCAACCCGTAAGAGTCTAGGAATAGATGCTCTCGCATACCAATGTATGTAGTCCAAAGCAACCTGACCCAACTCCTCAGCAGGATAAGTAGTATGCAAAACATCCTCCACCACAGGCATATAATGTGCAATCCGAAAAATGCAGTCTGCATGGCTCGGACGACCGGTAAGAGGGTGACGTGGGATGACCTGCACGTACCCAAACTGTCGGAGGCACCTATCTGCCATGTAGGGAACAGTGATGTCTCCCCATCCGATGTGTCCTCTGTATAATGAGACCTGCTCAAAGTCTCTATCGTCACGGTGCTCCTCAAACGGTCGCCAGCAGACATCATCCGAGGTCAGTGCATCAATCCTCTGCCTGTATACCCCCAGCTTCACTCCATCTGTCTTCTTCTTCCTCCAACGCCCACACAGTGAGTGCTCCAGCCCGTAATCCACTCCTCCTCTCCACCAGATGAGGAAAATACCATAAAATCCAGCTCTGAAAAAAAAAAAGATAAACAACATGGTGAATTAAAAACTGTTTAACAGAAATTTAACCAAACTCGGAAAAAATTAACTTAAAATTATTACCTGTAAGAGGGTCGCATACCCTCCTAACTGATGCGCATGGTCCAAGCAGGAGTAGTTCAGCTGGTCATACATGAAAGCAAGTGCTGCTTGTAACGCCCAAATATTTAATTAATTATTTCAATTAAATATTTAGGTATGTTATTGGTGTAGTCGTATTAAAATATTAAAATGGTGTTTTAATTAACTTAGGGCGTGTTGATTAGGAAGTGGGCTAAGCTGTGGAGAAAAGCCCGTGATCCAAAAGCCCACTAGCTAGGCGCATAGGTGAAGCGCCTAGGCTAGGGTTTTGCCTCATTTTGCGAGTTTTTTTGAGAAAAAGAGAGAGAGGAGTGCGAAGGGAGAAGAGGGCGCGGCGCTAGCAAGGAGAGGAGAAGGAGAGGAGCTCTGTTGCTGTGGTTCTTTGGTGTCTACGGTCAAGAAAGTCTTGTCTTCGGAAAATCTAAGGTAAGGGTGGGTTCTGTAACAGCCCAGGTCCAACGCATTGGCCACCCCAGCACTATTACATCACGGTCTTCTCTACCCCCCTTGTAGAATTTTTGCCTTCCGTGGGAATCGAACCTTGCACCAGAGGCATAAGTGCAAGTTAAACACACCTCCCACTACCAATTGAGCGCTAATGTAACACCCTTTTTTCACCCATCGTTTATTCATAATTTATCAGAGTTTTTCGCGCCAAAAGAGTGTCGCATTTTTCAACGTAAAACAAAACATCGTAGTTTTCTCAAAACATGCAGCGGAACTATTCAACATCGTTAAAAACATCAACAACTGACAAAGTGCAAAGTGCACCAATTACTAAAAGATTCAACATCAACCGAAATCTAATTAAAAACAGTAATCGACCCTTCCCCCAAGTGCTACCTATCAGAGTAGACGACACCAGGCAAAAGGAAGACTACAATCTTCACTCGGGCTCACCTATAAAGTAACAACCACAAAAAGGGGAGAGATTCCATACAATATAAGAAGTGTATGAAAGACCACATACAAAGCTCAAGACAACAATTAATCACAGCAAGCAACATCACACTTAACAGTTAATAACAGCTAAGTATACATTAACACGTCACTTTCGCAACAACACATCACTTTAACGACACATCACAATGGCCAAACAACTTCATTCAATCAGGCGTGCAATATGAATGCGATATGAGACTCAAGCAATGCACATGCATGTGGTACCAACCTACGTCACTGGCCAAAGGCCTAATTTACGTCACTGGCACAAGGGCCTAAAATATCGTCGCTGGCCAAAGGTCTAATTTTCTCGTCGCTGGCACAAGGCCTAATGTTCATGGTATGCATGCGACTCAATGATGTATGCAGAACAGTCAAACAATCACACATCAACGTCACTGGCCATAGGCCTAATTCACATCACTGGCCGAAGGGCCTAAAACAATAGACAACGCTGTTGTCCAACAACCACACATCAACGTCACTGGTCATAGGCCTAAATCACATCACTTTTCCAAAACATTTAGAATTGACGACCACTTTTTGAAAAAGACACCGGAGACGCCTCAAGGGCATCCCGGAACACCAAAACAACTCCAGGGAACAATGTTAGAAAAATAGTTCAGAATGCCTTAAAATTAGAGTATCCAGTTAGGCACCTGGATAAGCTTTCCAAAATATTTTGAAACGCCTCAATCGGACTCCCGAGTCAAAAGTTATTTCGAAAACAGTTTAGGAGAAAACTAAGACATCCTGAAAATGGCGCCCAGCAACAGGGATCCAACCAAATTTTCGCAAAAGTGAACAATTCGCACAGGAGAAAGAATGGAATGACTCAATATGATTAGACAAGGCATCCAGCAAAGGCACGGACCAAAACACCAAGAGAAACAGAATAGGGCTTGGCGCCCATGGGTAGGGATCCGAAGACAGCAACACAACACAGAATGACAACACAGCACAAGTGATGCATTCCTACAGCAGTGCACCTACTCCGGCGAATTAATTAAAATAGCAAACGACATCGGATTTCAACAAAAGACTACTCATTGGAAAGCCCTCTGAGTGTAGTTTCTGCCTATGATTTTTATTTTTCAAAATAAGTATCCAGTTGGTACAGTTTTTCAAAACACTACACTGAGGTACCAAAATCGGACAGAACCCTCTACCCAGCTTGCAACCAAATTTTCTTTCTCATTTCTTAATGAAATTTCGTGAAACCAGTGCCTATTTCGTAGAGAATTAAGTCTACTTTCCAATGAAACAAGAATCGTTCAAAACGGAGTTCAATTGATAACACAAAGCCTACAAAAACCGAACCTACTCATAGTTTGATTCCAGAAATTTGACCTAATTCGGTGACTCATAACTTGAACTACACAACTCCAAATTGAGCGAAACCAGTGCCAAAACGACCGGCTTTAAGTCTATTTTCAAAAACAAATAGCCACATAATTTTTGGATTGACCAAACAGTACCAGTTTCAGGGAAACCTAAACAGTGTCCAGAAAATGCACAAAAACCATAAACAAGTAGAACTCATCATGATCAATTCCCAAACAACAATTTCAACACCACATACTTATGCATTTGCTCAAACACTTGACATGAAAAATCAGAAATTCTCAACAACAAATCATCATATGGCAACAATTATTATTATGAGCATAACAACATGTCATTTAGGCATAGGAATGTGAGGAAATCAAGCATACATCAAATTACTCAACAAGGCACACAATCATAGGGCATGCGATTTTTCAAGACAACAATATGGTGATCAAGACACCCTAAAACCCCACATGTAGATCCCTCATAAACCCTTATATTGAATTAAATCCCACCCTTACCTTTTAGAAGAATCCGAAATCCCTTTAGCCTTATAACCTTGGAGCCCTAGCTTTTTCCTTCTCTCTCTCTTGTTCTTGGTTCACGCCTCTTCTCTTTTCTTTTCCACTAGTTCAGCCGCTCCCTCACTCTCCAAGTCGTTTCTCTTCTTTTCTTTTTTCTAAAAAATGCGCTAACCTTTCATGAAACCCCTAATCACTAAACCCTTCTCATGACTTACCACTCCTTTGGGCTTTTTCTTCTTACTAACTAATTTGAATACCATGGTGGGCTTATCCACCTCACTTAATTATTTTCTAACCCCTCTATGGACCGACCCATACTAATCATGTAGTAATAATTAATTCTATTATTATTTTTACCACTTAATCTCTATTTAATTAAATCTACCAAATAAATCTAATCAAATAAATCACACAAATAATTAAATAAGCATTTAAATGAAAATGGGGTGTTACAGGTTCTATCCTTATAATAGGGTTTATGATGGGGTTATGTAGGGGTAGGACCTATGTTGTTTCCTTTGATCTTGTTGGTGTTGAATTGTTGACGTTAGTATGTATTCATGATGTTTGAAATTGGTGCTTGATGATCGATTATGGCGAATTTTTGGTGTTTGGATGTTATTTGGTGCGATTTGGTGTTGTGGTGGGTTGTTGGAAACGGCGCCCTGCCCCTGGGCGCCGTGGCTGTGTCCTGGTTGTTCCCTGCTGGAGGCACCCTGCTGCTGGGCGCCAAGCCAGTGTTGCTGGTGTTGCTGATTTTGGCGCCCTAGGCGCCCAATCATGGTGTCCCTGTTTTGTTGTTGCTGGATGTGGCGCCCTAGGCGGCCACTGATGTTGTCTAGGTTGTTGAAGCTGGCCCTATGCGCCCAGTGTGTATTTGAGTTGCAGGGGATGGCGCCCTAGGCGCCCAGTGGTGAATGGTGCGTGTCTGTGTTGCTGTGAAGGGCGCCCTAGGCGCCCAGTGGTGTCCTGTGTTGCTTCTGGGTGTTGCTGTGTTGTGCTAGAACTTTCTGTGTTGCTGTCTCCCTCCTGGGCGCCATGGGCGCCGTGTCTGATGTTTCTGTCTTGGCGCAGGGGCGCCATGGGTGTTGTGTTGCGCTCTGTGTTGCTCTTGGGCGCCCTCCTGGGCGCCAAATTCTGTGATGTTGTGTTTGTGCCACTGTGTTGCCAGGCGCCCTGTTGTTGGGCGCCAAGCCTGATGTTGTGGTTGTTGTCTCAGGCGCCCTGTTGCTGGGCGCCAAGTATGATGTTGTTGTTCTGGTCTCAGGCGCCCTGCTCCTGGGCGCCAAGTCTGCTGTGTTGCCTGTTGGGTCAGGCGCCCTACTGCTGGGCGCCAAGTCTGTTCTTGGTGATGTGGTGCTAGGCGCCCTGCTTCTGGGCGCCATTTTCTGTGTTGTTGCTAGGCGCCCTGTTGCTGGGCGCCAAGTATAATTCTGTTGCCATGGTGTTAGGCGCCTTGCTACTGGGCGCTAGTTCTGCTGTTGCCACTGTTGTCCTAGGCGCCCTGTTGCTGGGCGCCATGTCTGATGTTGCTGCTGTTGCCCAAGGAGCCCCGTTGCTGGGCGCCAGTTTCTGTTTTGTTGTTACTGTCTAAGGCGCCCTGCTGCTGGGCTCCAGATTCTGTGTTGCTGTTGCTGTCTTGGCGCCCTGTTGCTGGGCGCCAGTTCCTGCTGAGTTGCTGCCTGTCTTGGCGCCCTGTTGCTGGGCGCCAGTTTCCGTGCTGTTGTTGGCGCCCTGTTGCTGGGCGACAGTTTTGTTGTGGCTGTTTTTGCTGTTGGCGCCCTGTTGCTGGGCGCCAGTTTCTGTGGTGGCTGTTTCTGTTGTTGGCGCCCTGCTGCTGGGCGCCAGTTCCTGTCATATTGCCGTGGTGTAAATTGGTGTCTCGGGTGTCGGTGTATGATTGTTGTTATAGGTGTTGGTGTCATTGTTGATTATTGGTGATTATTGGTGATAATATAACAGGTGATGACATAAAAGGTGATGTGCCTATTTTTATGGGCTAAGGTGACAGGTGATGGGTCTATGACCACTTGGTGATATTGGTGATGTTGTATTAATTAAATGTTTGTTGTGTGTTGATTGTCTGGTGCATTGTCCATGGTGTCGCATATATTGCATATGCATTATTTTGGTGATGTTGGCTTCGGCCATTGGAACTATAGGTGATGATGGTGATGCTCATATAGGTGATGTGCCCATACTGGCTACTTTATTGGTGATGATTGGTACCACATGCATATGCCCGTTGGTGTGGGTTGCATCTCATATAATTATTCATGATGTTAATGATGATTGTTGATGATTTCTTAATTGATGTTGTCGTGAAGTGGTTGAGATAGTGTTGTACTCTAGCATATTGCCTATCATATATGCTATTATAATGTTAGATATCTCACCCCTTCTGTTTGAATGTTACCCCATGTTGGTAACGTGCAGGTGATAGTGAGTGAAGGCAATTCTACCTTTGCTAGTAGAGTCAGGTGTCGTCACTCTGATACGTAGCACTCGGGGGGAACGAACACTAGACTTTAATGATGTTTCTGTTATTTTAATTTTTTAAGTCTTATGGTGATGTATAACTATTAAATTGAACTTTGATTTTATTCCGCTGCTTGTTGATATTATGACGTGCCAGGTGTTGCACTGCTTTTAATGATGAAACTCATTTATTGGTGTGTGATGTTTAACGGTGTAAGTGTAGCATTCCTTGCGGTGTATTGGAAACGTTTCGAAAACTCTGATTTTTGTCGAAAATTTTCCGGGTAGAAAATGGGTGTTACACTGCTGCCCCCCATGCATATGATCCCACACCAGCTGCACTGACATCCTCAAGTAGCAGCAGCCACTTAGCCTCAGCCCTGTCGTCGGTTTTGACTGTGAAGATGGACCAGCTCAGGATTAGAAGGATAAAGGCCCTGACAGCAGGACGAATTTCATTCTCTATGGACCATCTACTAACAATCTCCTGCAGCCACTCAAAACGGTAATATAGGCCAGATGAAGCTCAACACTTCAGCCCGGCCTCCTCCATAGTCACACCTAGATAAACATGTGCTACGTGGATTACCTGATCAGTGGTGACAGAAGTAGGTGGAGCTTTGTAGTAGTTCCCCGTAATGGGTAGATGCAGCAAACAGGAGACATCATCCAAAGTAATCGTCATTTCACCAAATGGTAAGTGAAATGACGATGTCTCTGAGTGGCACCTCTCAAGAAAAGCAGACATCAGCTCATCGTCCACCTTTGTATGTCTGGTCGAGACGAGGGGGCTAATCCGGAACCTGTGATAAAATCCAACAACCGGTGGTTTTGGGAAAACCCAAGCAGTCTCTGAGCCAGCTTGTTACCATGGTTGGTAACTGATAGGATCTAGAATAAATCAAGAAGGATAGGATCTAGAATTTTGACAATTCAATAATTCTCACACAAGATCAATAACAAGTGTTATTGACAAATCAAGAAAGATGAAGTACATACAACACAAACACAATGAACTTACATGAAAAGTAGAAGAAAGAACAAGTGTGGAGGAGACTAGAGATGGATGTGGAGATGAATGATCGCCACACCTTCTTGGAAGGTGATAAGATCAACTAGCCTTGGGCGCTCTTAGCCCCAAGATTGTGAGCAAGGTCCTCTTCTTCAAGAACCATTGGAGAAACTTCATGATGAACCTCACATCTCATATGCATGTACTCGCCACTCTCACCTCTCACTAGGTATCTCTCTAGGCTTTCAACTTTGCAAAATTGAGGAAATGATTTCATTCATCCAAAAGTTCTCCCTAATTACACTAAGGGGTAAGGTATTTATATTATGGACTTATTGGATCCTAGGTCCACAATATAAAGCCCAAATCCACAATTACAAGAAAGACCTTTAGCCACAAAAACTAGTCTAGGCCGTAGCCCATCTACTCAAAGCCAAATGGCCGAAAATAAAAGTGTCTTACAAATATACAATTATTAAAAGAAAACAAAGTATAGGAAACACTTCATCCAAGCTCCATGTGGGCTGACATCATCCTCCCCCTCTTGAATTTCACTTGTCCTCAAGTGAACTCTCCCCCTCTTGGAAACCTACATCAAGCATGGACAAAATCACTTATTTTGAAAAACACAAACAACTACACTAATGCATTAATTGCTTAGGCTCCACCGGGATCAAAAGGAAAGTGAGTGACCCTAAAAAATAGCCTAAGTATGCAAAATCCCAGCACAAATTTTAGCAAAATGGAAAATATGGTAAACTTAGAAGTAAAAGATAAAAGTCTAGGGGAAGGAATAGAGATAAGAGGTAGAAGATGATACCTTTGCAACTTCATAACATGAGACACATTCTCTATTACCTTGGCCTTACCATTTAATTGCATGTCGTTGGAAGTACCACCAAGGTCCTTGCCATTCCCACAAGAAAGTGGCTTAGGCAACAACTTCATAGGTGTCCTAAACAAGAAATTAACAAAACTATGTGCAAAGTTAGTGGCCAAAACCCTATTTTCATATAATACATCACACAAAGTTTGCCTAAGGAACATACATACTTTCCTCGATGGATCCTTTTTAGGCACTACAAGTAAGCTTTTTATTTTCTTTGGGTCATTTTCCTCAAGCTTTTGGTCTTTTAATTCTTTGTGAGTGTCATGAACAAGATTAGGGGTGCCTAGCACAACTACACTTTGGCCTTCCAACTTGAGTTTAGCCTTTGTTTCTTTTTTCTCCTCCTCAATTTTATTTTTCAAAATGATTTGGTCTTTCAAAACATCTTGAGGACTAAGAGGAGAAAGAACAATTTTCAAATTGTTATGCACAAATGAGTATTTGTTAGTAAATCCATCATAGATGGCTTTTGTATCAATTTGCCATGGCCTTCCTAAGATTAGGTGGCCGGCCTCCATAGGGACAACATCACATAAGACATTGTCTTTGTACCTATGAATGGAAAAACTAACAAGCACTTGTTTATCCACAACTATTTCTTTTTGCTCATTAAGCCATTGTATGTTGTATGGGTTTGGATGATTGAGGGTGGGAAGATTGAGCTTTGTGACTAAGTGAGTGCTAGCCCAATTAACACAATTTCCAACATCAATTTGCACACAACATAATCTAGTTGACACAAGACATCTAGTATGAAAGGTAGAAGGATTAGTAGGAGTAGAGAAAGTTTCCTTACTCTTTGGCACTATGGCCGAAGCTTCATCTTTTGCCGTTTCAGGTGTATAGGCTTCCTCCCTCTTTGAATTGGCCTTCCAAGTATTTGTGTGGGTATACTTGGAGGAGTTTTATTCTTTGATGTCCCTCCTTCTATGGCTCCTTTCACCCTCCTCAACAACATATCTAGACCTCCTATTTCTTTTGTCATAATATTCACAAAGAGAGTCATATCTAATAGGGGAATGACATCTTATGGGGGAATTAATCCTTCTTGGGGAGTGATACCTTCTTGGGGAATGATACCTCCTAGGAGAATCATACCTCAATGGTGAATCATACATCCTATCAAATATGGACTTCATCATGGAATAATTTGTGTGTACCTACAAGAGAATGTTAGTATGAAAATATCCATCAATAAGTCCTCACGAAAGTGTTTAGCTCACTAAATATCACTCCACTCATGTTTAGGCTTTTGGGAAACACTCTCACTCAAGGGCTTTTTGGTCACACACAATGTAAGTAGGTCACTCAAGCCACTCAATTGTCCATTAGAACTTGAAAAAGAAACCTATAAGCTACTATCCAAACGTTGGTGTTGATGTTACTATAGAACCCAATGCATCTATGATCAATCTCCAAGAGGAAAAGAAAAAGGAGACTACTAAGACAAAACTAAGAAATTTTGAAGACCAAAATAAAAACAAAAAATGTCAAAAGCTAAACCAAATATATAGTATTTAAATACAAATTTAAACTATAAAAAAGAGACTCAAAAATAATGGTAGCAATGTACCAAGAAAATGTCAAGTAATGAGCAAACTAAACCTCAAGGGTAAAATGGTCCAACTATGGTTAAAATATTTTGAGGAAAATCTCCAGTGATCCAAAAAGTGTTTCCAATCTCAGGGAATTTTTTCCGAATTTTTCAGCATTTGTTTGATGCTCAAGTGATAGGTAGAAGCCTTTTTAGTATAATATAATATATATTTTTTTTTGCTATTTTCTTTTTTTTTGTTGTTGTTTTTTTCTTTTTGCTGGAATATTTTTTCAATGTCTCAAAAAATTGTAGGTTTTGAGATAAGCTATCTGGATTTTGAATCACTTAATTTGGAGTTGTATTGAGTTCCCTAACATATTTTGAAGTTTTGAAACAGGGAATTTGGATTAAACTGATTCTGGAAATTGCAGAAATTCAAGAACAATATAAATGTGACCAAGAATATTTTGAATGTTTGATTTCTTAAAATATGGATATCTCACTGAATACTCAACCAAATCAGACAAACTAGGACTCCATTTCACTTAATTTTTCACAAGGAATTCAAATATGCAACTTTCAGAACATAAAAAGTACTTATACAGAAAAGTGATTTTGGAAAATCAAGGTTGAAGAATATTCAAACCTTCAAACCAAAATTTCCGGAAATTGCAATTCTCAACCAAATTAAGCAAATGAGTAGTCCATCTTGTGCGAAATTTCACAAGGAACACGAAGAAATCATCAATTTGCACAAAAAAGGACAAGAACTTACTGAAAACGCGATTTTAGAGCAAAAACGCGTTTTGGCTTATGTGACTATGGTATATTGCTCCAAACTCAACCAAAATTCATGAAACAAGTTGCTATAGGTTCGAAATTACTGCAGAAAGTGATTACTAGCAACAAATTTCATCAAAAACGAATAAGCAATGAGCAAGAAATCGTAATTGGAAGAACGAAAGTGATGAAGGTTTTATACTTCGAATTTGATGAATTCTTGCTCAAAATCAGTGAAACGAGTGTGTAATAAATTTCAAATTACACAACGAACAAGTTTCAAACAGAAATCGAAGACGAAATCAAGAGAAAAGAAAAAACGAAATCAAGACTAAAAAAATGAACTTAGCACTAAACAGTGAAGAAAACAGTTGCTGAAAACAGTTGCTGAAATTCAGACATTAGGCAATAGATTTGCTGTGTAACTAACTTTTGTTCCAAAAAAAATAGATCTAGATCTGAATTTCTTTTGATCAATTTGAACTCAAATTTTGAGATCTAACTGAATTTGAACTTCAAACATTCAGATCTAACACATTAACAAAGGAATTTCACAAGAATTCAAGTCAACTTCAAATTCCTTTTAGATCTAAGATTTGGAAATGTGAGAGAAGAGAAAAAAAATTGTCAAAATTCTACTAGCTTTGATTACCACATGATATGAATCAATGTGATTTGATGACACATGATATGGTCTTGAATAGATCAAGAAGGATAGGATCTAGAATTTTGACAATTCAATAATTCTCACACAAGATCAAGAACAAGTGTTATTGACAAATCAAGAAAGATGAAGTACATACAACACAAACACAATGAACTTACATGAAAAGTAGAAGGAAGAACAAATGTGGAGGAGACTAGAGATGGATGTGGAGATGAATGATCGCCACACTTTCTTGGAAGGTGATAAGATCAACTAGCCTTGGGCGCTCCTAGCCCCAAGGTTGTGAGCAAGGTCCTCTTCTTCAAGAACCATTGGAGAAACTTCATGATGAACCTCACCTCTCATATGCATGTACTCGCCACTCTCACCTCTCACTAGGTATCTCTCTAGGCTTTCAACTTTGCAAAATTGAGGAAATGATTTCATTCATCCAAAAGTTCTCCCTAATTACACTAAGGGGTAAGGTATTTATATTATGGACTTATTGGATCCTAGGTTCACAATATAAAGCCCAAATCCACAATTACAAGAAAGGTCTTTAGCCACAAAAACTAGTCTAGGTCGTAGCCCATCTACTCAAAGCCACATGGCCGAAAATAAAAGTGTCTTACAAATATATAATTATTAAAAGAAAACAAAGTATAGCAAACACTTCATCCAAGCTCCATGTCGGCTCACATCAGTAACGTTCAATTTCTGCTCATATGTCTGTATTTTAAAAGTATCAGAAATAAGGCTATGTAAATAAATTAAACTAAGAAGGCTATGTAAATAAATTAAACTTACCGGGTCTCTCAATATAACGGAACAAACATGAGATGCTAGCCCAGTGAATAGAGGAGGCTGCTCCTCATGCTGCTCCTCATGCTGCTGAGACTGATGGTAGGGCTCCTCTTGGTACTGCTGATACTGCTGCTGCTGCTGATACTGCTGCTGATAATAATGCTGCTGGTAGTCCTCAGGCATAGAATGGTCCTCAGACATAGAATGCTCATCAAGAGGGTGCCCCTACTGGCCCTCCTCATAGTGATAGTCTGGGGCTGGGGCCTCCTCCACCTGCTGATTCTGCTGCTGTCGGCTATGCCGGGTAGACGCATGTCCCGCAATCCTGTTTTCAAATGTTCATTTTATGTTTTTAACAAGATGCACATAATAATACATAGATATAGCTATAGATATAATATACAAAGTGAAATGTTTTACGTAGTTAAGGAGTAGCATATTAAGAAATAGTGAAAATCCTTCAAAGTTGTTTTCCCTAATTTCAAATATGTTATTATTTCTTGCATTACTAATGTCCAATTTAGAAGTCCTCTTCTTGGCTATGCGTAATATGTGTATCTTATTGAAAATCTAAAATGAAAATTTGAAAACACACTAAACAGGCCCTTAGTTTGCAACTAATCATTCGGCAAATGTTATTGAGAGTACGTTGATCTGAATCACAGATACATCAAATTGAGGAACTTTGTCAAACCATTTTTGAAAGATCAAATCCAAAGAAAAGGAGAATCATGAGTTAGGTATTTAAAAGATCAACTCCAAAGAATGTAAGAATCATGAGTTAGGATTTGAATCAGAAAATCAAAATCCAAAAATAATAAATTGAAAATTGAAGTAGAAAATGAGAATGATATGCTAGGGATTTGAAAATTTTTAATAAAGAGTGCAAAGGATTGAAGAAGCTCCTGAGGAAAGAGTTTGAGACATAGTTAGTGTGGGGGGGGGGGGGGGGGAACTCGAAGTTGCGTGGGTGGAAGAACGAAGGAAGACCCATGCTTTTTTTAGTCGGCAAACCCCGTGAATTTGCGAAAAAATAATAATTGCTGCTAAATAATTGCCATTATGTAATTGTGCTTTTTGCAGTAGTGTGAGTGTTAGGAATCCTAGAAACAATTGATCATTTTTACCTGTGAGTTTTAACTTCATAGTGTCTCTAGTAGATTGAACAGGTAAATCAATTTTCACGCAGTTTAAAATATACTCTCATTACTTTGTCAAAAAAAAAATCTCTCATTAAAAAATAAAAAAGTTATACGGTAACAAATATTGTTACCCTGTAGAGCATATCCGGGTTTACCAAAAAAAAATATAGTTACTTGTTTTAGTTCTCTAAAAAATATATGCAGAAAGAAAGAGTGGGAGTATTCAAGTATGAAAAATGATTATATCATTCGTAGTGAACATGTAATGTTTCTAAAAAAACACGTAATGTTTCTCGTCTGGACTAAAACAAAATATTGAGTTGTGTAAAAATATTATTTATTTATAAAAAGAAAAGATATGTATTTTTTTGGTATATACCAAAGTATCCACCACCGAACGCAGTGACTAATCTCATCGTTGTATTGGAGGCACCTAGATATGTGAAAAGATATTTCCCGTCGAGACTCTAAAAAAATAATCATTTATAAATAAATAAATTCATGCAAATAAAAAATAATTATACCGACAATAGTAGTATTTTTCTGTCACATACGCACAGGTGCTGTCGTGTTATTTTATGAATGATATTAGATAGTATTTAAATAGTCTGAACATTACCCCATGAAAATAAAGACAAATTTAAAGTAGATAAAAAATGAGTTTCAAATAAAAAATAGATAAATATTAAAATGTAAAAGTATCATTTAAAAACAATCTATGCATTTATCCCGTATTTTTTATATATGAGTGCAGTGTCTTTTTATATATCAGTGTTGTTATCCCGTGTTTTTTTATATATCAGTGCATCTATCCCGTGTTTATATATATATATATATATATATATATATATATATATATATATATATATATATATATCATTGCAGTTATCCCCGTATTTTTTTATATATTAGTGCAATTATCCCGTGTTTTTTTATGTATCAGTGCAGTTATCTCATACTTTCAATTGATTATTTGAGTTGATTAGTAGATTATAGTAGATAGTAAAAGATAGATAGTAGATTAAGTAGTCATTAATTCTTATTGTTTTTTAGATAGTAGGTTTGTAGTAGTAGTCTTCAAAAAATTTAATTATCAATGACAAATATTAATCTTGTGTTTTTTATATATCAGTGCAGTTATCCTGTGTTTTTTTATATATCAGTACAGTTATCTCGTAGTTTCAATTGATTATTTTAGTTGATTAGTAGATTATAGTAGATAGTGTAACATCCTCAAAATAATTAATCGAATTATTTGGAGGAAAACCCAAATGAATTATTTTAGTACTTGATCTGTGTAATTATCAAGTGCTAAAGCTAATTATTTGGTTGTCTCAAGAACGTTAAACCGATAAAACGAAATAAGGGTGATTTGGGGAATAAATATGAGATTAAGGGCAATATGGTCATTTGACCATATTACCACTTAATTGAAATAAAAGAAAGAAAAGAATTAAATAAAAGGAAGAGAAGAAAGAAAGGAGGCGTGAAACAGAGAAGAGAAGGAGAAGAGGAGAAAAAAGAAAAGAAAGGAAGAAGAAGAGAAGAGAAGAAGAAGAAGAAGATGAGCTTTACCCATCACCCCAAACTTTCATCTTCACCATCATCCTTGTCTCCCCTTCCACCCTCCCAAGCAAGGTGAGCTAAGGTTCCATTTTTCTCTCCCTTTTGGCTTTCGAATTTCTTAGGGTTTTATGAGGAATTCCGAATTTGTGTTGATTTCGATCGGTTAATCTTGATTAGAAGGGATCTTGAGGCGGATTGAACGCGGTTTGAAGCTCGATTCGAAGTTGGAAGCGGATTGGAGAATATAGGGTTCAGTTTGGGGATTTTGAAGTCTCAGTGATTTCGGCTCGGTATCGACTCTCGCTTCAAGGGTGAGTTTTACTCACGTTTAGGATTGTTCCGTTTTGAAATGAATTTTTCGTGATTTGGTTTCGGAAGATTTTGAGTCGAAAAAACCGTTATTTCGAAATATATCGTATTTTGATAAAATTCGTTTAGATTGAGTTTTTGATTGATTGTGTGATATTGATTGAATCTCTTTTTCTGGTTGTTTGGACTGTTTTCAATCGAAACAAGAATCGGAATTGAGCAGAATAGCGGATTTCGCGAGAAACCGCAAAATCTGCACTTTCTCAGCACCCATCGCGTCGCGAGACACATCCATCGCGTTGCGACCCCTTCCAAAAATTGTTACAGTTTCGTTTCTGTCACTGTCCGCGTCGCGACGGAATCTGTTCGCGTCGCGACGCTTTGCAGTTTTTCAGCAACTGTACGCTGATTTTGTTTTCGCCCTAACTTTTGATCCGGGAACTCGATTGAGGTGTTCTAAGATGCGTTTGAAAGCTTATTCAGAGGCCTAACTGAATATAAAATTTAAAAGGGTAAAATGAACCGTTTTTGAAGTTATAAATGGTCTTAAATTTGGTGAATTAGTATGCGAGAGCAAACATAGATTGTGTTTATGATGCGAACTAAATGTTCAAACAAATGTCTAATGTAAATGAACTAAATGTTCATGTGAAAGTAGATATATAAATTATATCGAGTGTGAGTGACGACCCACGAGGTTAACATACTAGGCGAGGAAGTCATGATCCCTTACCCTAGACCCGTATACCATTAAGGAAAGTACTACTGGTAAGGGGGTTCACCGGGATTTAGCACTGGATTGCGGTCGGTGTTATGTTAAAAAGTTTGTTGTACGATTCACCGGAATTTAGCACTGGATTGCAGTCGGTGTCGTACTGTACGGTTCACCGGGATTTAGCACAGGATTGCAGTCGGTATCGTACTGAGTTATAACACGGTTCACCAGGATTTAGCACTGGATTGTAGTCGGTGTCGTATTGAATTAAAATGCACGTGGCTATAAATTACACCACGAATAAAAGAAGTCCTATAATACTGTTCACCAGGATTTAGCACTGGATTGCAGTCAGTGTCGTATTAAGTTAAATAGGATTCATAATTGAGCCGAGAGCATTGTTAGGGGTCTCGGTAGAACTCACTGAGATTGTATCTCACTGTTTATATGTTGTTGTTTTACAGAGAAACAGGGACAGCAGAAATTCAAGAGGCATGAGTAGGTTGAGCTCGGGCGACTGCTGATGACTTAGCTGTTATGCTTAAGTTTATATTTTCCGCTTTCTGTATGATATTGAGCACTATGAGAGAAGGAGAGTGGAGAACCGTGAAAGGGCGGCGGCGGGATAAAGGAAAAGGGGTGGTTGGCCACAGTGGTGGATTGGCAAGGAGGGATTTTTTTAATTCACTACAAAAAAATTGCTCATTAGCGACGAGTTTAGGACACTGTGTAAGGTCCTATCACTGAAGGTCTATGACTTTTAGTAGCTGAGAGATGAGTTTTTCAAAACATGCATGGTGCATCAAAATAGTTTTGAAAAATATTTTATAAAATTGCATGCATGCATAAGGTGGCACCTAAACCTAAGAACTATTTTTTGGAAAGCTTGAAATCATTCCTATTATTTTCTAAACCAAATAATCGATTATGTGCTTGATATACATGAAGGAATAATCGATTATCAAGCTATATAAAAGTTTCCTCATTTATGTATAATCGATTATACCCTTGATAACACATGAAGGCATAATCGATTATCAAGCCAAAAATTGTTTCCTATTTTATGTATAATCGATTATGTGCTTCCATGAACTAAACCTATAATCGATTAGTTGCTTGGCTTGCCTTCCTTTTGACAACAATAATCGATTAGGAGCCTTATTGAACTATATATGATAATCGATTATCAAGCTATTCCAAGTTTCCATATTTAAACATATAATCGATTATGCATATGCTTCACATGAGAGCCTAATCGATTATAGAAGGCATTTAATGAGAGTTTCCATTTCTAAACTTTTCTAAGCCTATAAATAGGCAAGTGTGATTCACATTTCAATCACACCACTTTTCACAAATCTCTACTTCTCACATACATCTTCTAAATCTGAGAGAGAGAGAAAATAGAGCTTCAACTTTCATATCATTTTCTATTTTCCATATCACTCATCTCTTAGTTACTATACTGTCATTATATCTGAGGTGATTGGATCATAGATCTCTGTTTGTATTCGTTACTCTATTTGTGGGGTCACTCTGAAATCCTGGGATTTGTTCTTGGGTCTCTCAATCAGGAGATTGAGTTGGTTTGAAATCCTGAGAAGTTTTCTTGGGTCTCTCAATCAGGAGATTGAGTTGGTTTGAAATCCTGGGAAGTTTTCTTGGGTATCTCAATCAGGAGACTGAGTTGGTTTGAAATCCTGGGAGGTGCTCTTGGGTCGTTCAATCAGGAGATTGAAGCGGTGTTGAAATCCTTAGCTAGGTGCTCGGGTTCTCAGTTCGGAGGAATTGAGATTTTCTATTTTGAAGTTGCCTGTTTGTAAACAATTCTTCAATATAGTGGTTGCCATCAAAGTCCGAAGGTTGCAAAGCCTGTGTCCGAGGACGTAGGGCTTTTATCCCGAACCTCGCTAAAATCCGGTGTATCTCTATCCCTATCTCTTTACATTTCTTATTGTTTATATCTGTCCATATTATTATAGTGCTGTGATCTGTTTATAGCTATACTACTCAGATTGGTTTATAATCATACTCTTCATACTATTTAAGATCTGTTTATAGCTATACTATTTAGATTTGTTTATAATATCACTCAGTGGATTTATTGTATAACTATATCCCTACTCTGATCTGAATCTGTTAATCTGGTTATAGTTATACTCACTGTACTACAGATCCGTTTATCTATCATCTTCTCTATCACTACTGTAGATCTGCTATATTCAATATCATTGAATTACTTATAAAACAACCTTATTGTGAATATTGAATATAGAGTAATATCTCATTGTGTCTGATCTGCCTGCTTGCATATATCTGATAAGTTCAAATCTCTTTTTCCGCATTTGATTTAAACAAACTTATCATTTATTTTGAAAAGAATCCAAGATTCACACATAACCTTATCCACCCCCCCTCTAAGGTTATACTATTGTCTAACAAGTGGTATCAGAGCTAGAAATTGCATATAGAGCTTTACATCTCGCAATTTAAATTTTATTTATCTATCTGTGATCATGGGTTCTTTTATGAAAGAGGGGATGTCCTTCAATAGGCCACCCCTGTTTGATGAGACTAACTATGACTATTGGAGTAGTCGAATGAAATGTCATGTGCAGGCTATAGATTTCACTCTGTGGAGAATTATTGTTGATGGACCACTGATTCCTATGAAGATCAAAATTACAAAACCTGGTGGTGCTGACGGAGACACTACAAAAACTCAAGCTACCGGCAAAGCAGAAAAAATTCCAGTTGAAGACATCTATACCATTGATCTGAGCGAGCTGAGAAAGTCCGAGTTAGACAAAATCTCTCAGAATGCCAAAGCTATGAACATTCTTCACCTATCTCTATGTGAAGAAGAATATGGAAGGGTAAAAGGGTGTCAGACAGCTAAAGAGATCTGGAATTGTTTGGAAGCTACACATGTCGGTACAAGCCAAGTAAAGGATACAAAAATCAGAATCCTCACTTCTGAGTATGAATCATTCAAAATGAAGGAAGGTGAATCTGTCGCAGCTATGCACCAGAGACTGAATCTGATAGTGAACAATCTAAGGGCACTGGGGAAGAAGTACTCCACAAAAGATATAAATGGGAAGATCCTTGCTTCCCTAACCAGTGAGTTCTTTCCAAAGACATGTGCAATCTCTGAAGCCAAGGATATTGGTACTCTGCCTCAAGAAGATCTTATCGGGCCACTTCTAGCCTTTGAGGTTGTATTGGCTGCTAACAAAGATCAAGAAGCAGAAATGGTAAAAGAAAGAAAATCTCTTGCTCTTGCTGCTAAAACACCTAAGGTAGCAAGGAAAGAGGTTGAGTCTGATGAAGAATCTGATGATGAAGACATGGCTGAATTATTTGAAGAATTCATGAGATTCAACAAACCTGAAAAGAGAAATAACTCAAAGAAATCCAAGAAAGCTAAGAAGGCTACATGGAACAACTATACTGACAGTGAAGAATAGGAGGTTGCAAATGCCATTTGTCTCACGGCATGTGAAACACCTAAGGCTACTATATGGGATTGTCTTGGCACTGATAGTGACACAGACGAAGAAGAGCAAATTGCAAATGGTGTTTGTCATATGGCAAATGACTCATCTAAGGTAAGCCTTAACTCTTCTAGTCTTTCCGATTCCTCTATGCATGATGATTTACTTGATGATGGTTGTAGTAGTCAAGATTTGAGTGAGGCTTTTGAAGCTCTCTATTTTGAACATGAAGCTCTCTTGTTAAAATCCAAAAAATTGACAAAGAGCAACAAAAGCATGCTCACTCAAATTGAGACACATGAAAATGAAGTAGATAGATTAAAGAATGAACTGCATAAATCTGTCAACCTTGAGTTTTGTGAGCTTAAACAAAAATTTGAAAATGCCAAAGTTGAAAATGAACTTTTGAAAGAAACATTGAAAAGTTTGAGGTTGATAGGAGAGGAATTGGGTACAAAGGTAATTCCACCTCCTCCATTTTAAACAAGAAATTAACTTTTGTTGCATCTACTTCAAGTTATAAACCCATTGTTTTCTCTTGCACCTACTGTCAAAAGGGAAACCATAGCTCACCTAGATGCCCTATCCGTAAATTATGTGAGCTTGGTACCCTTATACCTGCCTGTAAGAAACCAAGGTGGATTGTGAAAAACCCCTTGACAACTAACCCCAAAGGACCCAAAGAGAAATGGGTACCAAAAGTTCCTACTTGATTTTTTGTGCAGGTATGCTTCAAGGTATAGGGGATTGGAACCTTGATAGCTGAGACACGAAGCCCATGAATCTGGTAATGCTTCACTACTCTTGAACTTGAGCAACAAAGCTAGTGAATCTGTAATGTATACCAACTATAAATCTGCTTAATAGGTAAAGGTTGTGTGGGTAAGGAAAACACAACTATATTTATCAAGTATTAAACACTTATGTGAAGTAATTGTTTGTATGCATCAAAGCTTTTTCTCAAGTGCTATTATACTAGATCTTTGATGCAACATATTTTTGATGTTAAAAATGATACCTATATTGTTGAACCAAGGATGATTATCTTGGGTATCATATTTTTAAAACCATGATGATCCACCCTCTTTTTGCTAAAGCCTTGCATTCTAAAATTATTAAGGGGGGTCACCAAGTAAGGGGGAGCATAGCATGAACTACTGTTTCTGATATCTCATATGCTCTGTGCTCCTTTGCTAGTTTACAAAGTGATTATGTCTGTTTGTGATTATCTCATATGCTATGTGCTCACCCCCTCCTTTTTGATGAAAACAAAGGGGGAGAGAATATTATGCATGTTATATGTGAGGTGAGAAAATAATTGCTGCTATCCTGCTGATGTACTGTTTATTTTATTATGCATATGCTTAGGGGGAGCTTTTTGAAAAAGTTCCATTGCTATCAAACCCCCTATGCATAATGTAATTTGTTATCATCAAAAAGGGGGAGTTTGTTGAACCAAGGGCAAACACTCTTTGTTTTGTATGATAACAAATTAAACCTTATCTACTAATGGTTCAAGTTGAATTAAGTACAGGACATAAAGCAAAGAGCAGGAAGATTAAAATGGAGCAGCTTGGAGAAGAAGCCACCTCAGCAGTTCAAGACCTATTTGTTTATCCGCTTTCTTTAGGACACTGTGTAAGGTCCTATCACTGAAGGTCTATGACTTTTAGTAGCTGAGAGATGAGTTTTTCAAAACATGCATGGTGCATCAAAATAGTTTTGAAAAATATTTTATAAAATTGCATGCATGCATAAGGTGGCACCTAAACCTAAGAACTATTTTTTGGAAAGCTTGAAATCATGCATGCATAAGGTGGACAAGGTTAGGTGTTGTTTGAAAGTTTGTTGGCGGTTGCGGAATGCTGAGGGGTGGGGGAGGCCAACTCGAGCTGAAGGGAGGATATCTGGTTTTCAATAATTTGCACCCTGCAGGCAATATTCTCCTTCTCGGCCAACGTAGCACGTTTGCTTTGATCAAGGGAAAAAAAGGCGGCCTGATAGCCAGCCTTTTGGGCTTGAAGAGACTCCAATTGTTGCAAAGAAGATTGGTTCCGATCCTGGGTAGCCTTGGCTCGACCATAAAAACTTGAAATGTCCCCGAGCTGCAGTGCTATCTCCCTTAACACATCTTTCTTGGCAGAGGGGACGTCAGAGGAGCTGGAAAGTCGGAACAGTGAAGCCCTGAGATCAGCTACCTGGCTAGGATCAGTTGAGATTTCCCCAGCCAAGGCAGCCTCCACTCGGCTAAGTGTTGAACCAAGGGCAAACACTCTTTGTTTTGTATGATAACAAATTACACCTTATCTACTAATGGTTCAAGTTGAATTAAGTACAGGACATAAAGCAAAGAGCAGGAAGATTAAAATGGAGCAGCTTGGAGAAGAAGCCACCTCAGCAGTTCAAGACCTATTTGTTTATTCGCTTTCTTTAGGACACTGTGTAAGGTCCTATCACTGAAGGTCTATGACTTTTAGTAGCTGAGAGATGAGTTTTTCAAAACATGCATGGTGCATCAAAATAGTTTTGAAAAATATTTTATAAAATTGCATGCATGCATAAGGTGGCACCTAAACCTAAGAACTATTTTTTGGAAAGCTTGAAATCATTCCTATTATTTTCTAAACCAAATAATCGATTATGTGCTTGATATACATGAAGGAATAATCGATTATCAAGCTATATAAAAGTTTCCTCATTTATGTATAATCGATTATACCCTTGATAACACATGAAGGCATAATCGATTATCAAGCCAAAAATTGTTTCCTATTTTATGTATAATCGATTATGTGCTTCCATGAACTAAACCTATAATCGATTAGTTGCTTGGCTTGCCTTCCTTTTGACAACAATAATCGATTAGGAGCCTTATTGAACTATATATGATAATCGATTATCAAGCTATTCCAAGTTTCCATATTTAAACATATAATCGATTATGCATATGCTTCACATGAGAGCCTAATCGATTATAGAAGGCATTTAATGAGAGTTTCCATTTCTAAACTTTTCTAAGCCTATAAATAGGCAAGTGTGATTCACATTTCAATCACACCACTTTTCACAAATCTCTACTTCTCACATACATCTTCTAAATCTGAGAGAGAGAGAAAATAGAGCTTCAACTTTCATATCATTTTCTATTTTCCATATCACTCATCTCTTACTCACTATACTGTCATTATATCTGAGGTGATTGGATCATAGATCTCTGTTTGTATTCGTTACTCTATTTGTGGGGTCACTCTGAAATCCTGGGATTTGTTCTTGGGTCTCTCAATCAGGAGATTGAGTTGGTTTGAAATCCTGGGAAGTTTTCTTGGGTCTCTCAATCGGGAGATTGAGTTGGTTTGAAATCCTGGGAGGTGCTCTTGGGTCGTTCAATCAGGAGATTGAAGCGGTGTTGAAATCCTTAGCTAGGTGCTCGGGTTCTCAGTTCGAGGGAATTGAGATTTGCTATTTTGAAGTTGCCTGTTTGTAAACAATTCTTCAATATAGTGGTTGCCATCAAAGTCCGAAGGTTGCAAAGCCTGAGTCCGAGGACATAGGGCTTTTATTCCGAACCTCGCTAAAATCCGGTGTATCTCTATCCCTATCTCTTTACATTTCTTATTGTTTATATCTGTCCATATTATTATACTGCTGTGATCTGTTTATAGCTATACTACTCAGATTTGTTTATAATCATACTCTTCATACTATTTAAGATCTTTTTATAGCTATACTATTTAGATTTGTTTATAATATCACTCAGTGGATTTATTGTATAACTATATCCCTACTCTGATCTGAATCTGTTAATCCGGTTATAGTTATACTCACTGTACTACAGATCTGTTTATCTATCATCTTCTCTATCACTACTGTAGATCTGCTATATTCAATATCATTGCATTACTTATAAAACAACCTTATTGTGAATATTGAATATAGAGTAATATCTCATTGTGCCTGATCTGCCTGCTTGCATATATCTGATAAGTTCAAATCTCTTTTTCCGCATTTGATTTAAACAAACTTATCATTTATTTTGAAAAGAATCCAAGATTCACACATAACCTTATTCACCCCCCCTCTAAGGTTATACTATTGTCCAACAACAATTTCCGTGCCAAGAACATTATCACTTCCGCACTTAGTCCCGGTGAATTTTTTAGAGTATCAAATTGTAAATCTGCTCAAGAAATGTGGGACAACCTTCAAGTCACTCATGAAGGTACTGGTGAGGTAAAAAGAGCAAGAACCACTACTCTCATCCGGGAATATGAATTGTTCAGAATGAATCAAGGAGAATCGATACAAGAAATGCAAAAGAGGTTCACTCACATAGTGAACAAATTGGGCTCATTAGGAAAATCGTTCCCTCCCGAAGACTTGATCAACAAAGTGTTGAGATGTCTAAACAGAGAATGGCAACCAAAAGTAACTGCGATAACTGAATCAAGAAACTTAGCTACGATGACTCTAGCCACCCTGTTTGGAAAACTACTAGAGCACGAGTTAGAACTCACTCGTCTAGCAGAGTATGAAGAAAACGGCAAGAAAAAGTTTAGCTCTCAAGGCTTCTAGTTCAAATCCATCTGATGATAGTGATGATTCAGAAAATAAGGATGATGAAGACGATGAGAATATGAATCAAATGGTTAGAAAATTCAAAAAGCTCATGAAAAGGAAAAGGTCACCCAAAAAGAATTCTTCATCCAAAGGAGTCTCAAGCAAGGAAAACTTGTCAAGTCCACCAACTTGCTACGAATGCGGTAAATCCGGACACCTGACGATGGAGTGCCCGAACTTAGAAAGCAAATTGTCAAAGTTTAAGAAAAAGGGGTCCAAAGGAAACAATGGTAGAAAATCCTACATAGCATTGGAAGATAATGACATGAACTCATCAGATAATTCAGGAAGTGAAAAAGCTCAAGTTGCTCTCATGGCCGACCACGACAATGAAAGTGAAACTGAGGTATATTCTAACTTTGAAACTTTACAAGATGCATATGATGAATTACATGAAGCATTTGTTGAATTGCATGATAAATCATTGAAATTAGCTAAAGCATTAAGTAAATCTAAGAAAACTATTGCTAATCTTCAAAATGAAGTTAATGCTTTAACTAAGGAAAAATTAGAGCTTAGAAAAGAAAATGAGGATCTAGTTTATTTTAAGGAAAACTATGTATGTGATAAGTGTACAGAACATGAAAAGAAAATCCATGAGCTTGAATGGACATTAGGAAAAATGTGCGTACAAAACAAACAGCATGTGCATCCTAGGCCACAAAGAAACACTTCCATAAAAAGAAACTTGCATTATAGGCCTAAGTTCACTACTAGTCCATATATTAGATGTTATTACTGTGCCAAACTAGGACATACTGCATCTGTTTGCATGGCTAGAGGAAGACAAGTTGTGAAAAAGGTATGGGTTCCCAAAGGGACTATACCAAGTGCTAACCCACAAGGGCCCAAAACCAAAATTTGCAGCTTGATCTTATTGCAGGTATGCTTCAAGGTATGGGGGACAGATTGGTACCTTGATAGCAAAGACTCAAAGCGCATGACTGGAGACGCAACAAAGTTCTTAACACTCACCCCCGGAAAAATCGGTCATGTGACTTGTGACGACAACAATAGAGGAAGAATCACCGGTAAATGTTAGATTGGTAAAGATTTATCCACCTCTATTGAAAATGTGCTTTATGTAGAAAATCCTAAGAATAGTTTATTCAGTATTAGTCAAATATGTGACTATTAAAATAGAGTAATCCTTGATCTCATTTCATGCATCATTGAGAACATCATTTAGAGTAAACAACAACATCTCAACTATGATGGATTACATTCCGATTAAATGTGAAAACTCAAGCGCAAATTAGGCTATCAAAGAACCCCATTCAACATTCTAGAACTTAAGCATATATAGACTAGGCAGCATGTTCAAAAAGGTGATTATGTGGTTAATTTAGTTGAGTATTCAAAACAGCTAACTGAGATTTTTTTTTAAAACCATTGCAAAAAGAAGTCAATCTTTTTCTTTTAAAAAGAACTGTGAATAATTGATTTATCAGGTCTCATGTTTGGTTATCTTGTGTTGCAACCCGACTCACAACCTTTTGTGGTTTATGCAATTTTCTAAAAATGCAATGGACTCATTTTTTATTAGCTGCGTTTCTGACTCACCAACTAAGTTTCGCATTAACCCTTTTGATCATGACAAAAAGGGGGAGAAATATAGGATTTAGACAGGGGGAGAATCAAGTAAGGGGGAGTCTAGTAACACATCATGAATAATCCATTTTTTATCTTGATGAACTAACCTCCCACCTGAGATGAATCAAAAGTTTTGTCATCATCAAAAAGGGGGAGAATGTGGATATCTTGTGTTGCAGGTTAAGTTTTGATGATGAAGTGATTAAGACATAGTGATGATGAAAGTGACCAAAGTCAAAGTGACAAATGGACCAAAGTCAAAGTGACAAATGATCTAAGTCACAATGACTTATCCAAGGCAATCAAAGACTCAAGAAGTAAGGGTAGTCACTAGGTCTTTGGGGATTGTCTTAGGAAACATCGTAAGCCGCTTCTGAGGGTCAGCTCATCTCACAGTTTCATGCCTTCACTATTTTCAAAATGCATGCATGCACATAAGCAAGGCACGAAAATATAAAAACCATTTTGTGAAATCGATACATAACCTCTTTCCTAAAGTAAAGAATCGATTTCCAAGTTGTTTCAAAAAGAAAGAAAGGGATTCCTATTATTTCCCTAAACACATAATCGATTTCCTTCCTGTTTTAAAGCCATAAATCAACTTGCCTTGCCTCTTATTTCAATCAAGCAATGAATCGATTCACAAACTATACTAATTCAGGCAAAGAATCGATTCCTCTTCACATGCATTCAGGCATAAAATCGATTCCACCTATCCTTTGAAAAGAAATCAATCGATCACACACTTATGAGTTATTTCCCTTTTGAAAGCAAGAATCGATTATCAATCCTAGGCTATTCAGGAACATAATCGATTTCATCGTTTCTATATTTTACTCAACGGCTATATTTTTCTAAGCCTATAAATAGAAGGCTTTGCAAATCGTTTTTCATACAACCCATTTCACGATAAACGCATCAAACGCATAACAACCCTTTTACATTTTCACTTCTACTCTTCACGCACTGTTCGTCGGTTAGAACTGATCTCTCTCAAGGGTTAGTTGGGTTGGGAATTTCAAGTTGTTATATCTGCCTACACAAGAGGTATTTTGGTCTTTACATTTGTAATTGTTTATTGTTGTATTTTGTACTAGGGAGTGGGGTATCTCTCTAGGGTAGCTGTTTGTACTAGGAAGTGGGGTATCTTTTTGGGGCAGCTGGTTGTAACAGAGGTGGGGTATCTCTTGTTATTGTTGTAATAGATCTGAGGGCTCTTCATAGGTGGGGTATCCTAGGAGAAGAGTGCCTGAGTCTGTAAAGGTTTCCAAGGCACCCGTAAGCCTTGTTGTGTTAGTGGAAAATCTCACAAGGGTGTGAGGACTGGACGTAGGTCAGTGGGAGGTGACCGAACCAGTATAAATCTGCTGTGTTCTTTATTGCTTTATTTTCTTTTTCCTTCGCTTCCATTAATCTGCGCGAAAATTAATCTAAGTCGTTAAAAAGGGGAGAAGTTTTTAAAATCTCAATTCACCCCACCCCCCTCTTGAGACTGACGCCACTTGGTAACATACTTGTCCTCAAGTAATGACACTTGGAACAAGACAAATTAAAAAAATGGACTTTTTGAAAATTAGAAGAACAGATCAGCTACCTCCTTTGCTTAAACAGATTTTCAAAATTGGGCTTAAAGGTTCTATTATCAGATTTTTACCACACACACTTGATGCTGCAACATTGGATGTTGTGGCATCACACACACATCATTGTTTACAACATTCAGAACTATTACTACTCATTTGTGTGAGTGTGTGACTCCTGAACTCAGATTAATTCCTAGCTAGTTTTGAAAGTCCTCTTAGCCTTAAAAAGAGTAGTTTGCTTTCAATCAAGTCAAAGATTTTTTCAAAAAGTAGAATAGGCTAACAACTTCATCATAAGTATTGGGGGGCTTCAAAGCATGACAAAGGGCTTGGTTTAAGTACTTCAGAACATATTTCGTTAGTGCACTTTTTCCTAAAACACTTTTCTTTTTCTTCATTTTCTTTCTAGGTTGATCATCTTTTGACTGAAACCATAATGGTGTCTCCACAAAATGGCCTCCCTACTCAATGACCAACCTATTCTTAATACTTTGTTTTTTTTCTTTGTTTTTCTAAGCAACTACGACATTATTCTTTCTTTTTCCATATTGTTTAGTGCACCAACCTATTCTTAATACTTTGGCTATAGTATAGCCGATGCACCCCCAAACTTAGTTTCATATGCTATTCTAAATTTTTAGTAGAAATTTGACCTAGATATTAGTTCACTAACACTACTCTTGGCATTAGATTATTTCTAACTATCTAAGTTCAGAATTTTGTTTAGAAGCAGCAATAAGACTGATCATTGTTTAACCTATAAGCCATAGTTCCAATTTCTGCAAGATAAAGAACTTATAGTTGATCATGCTTCTAGTCTCTTAGCTTCTTGCAAGCTTCTGTCATTGCTGGATCTACCTGTTGCTGAGCTTGCTTTACTGCGGATGCTGGGGCATCAGGCCTCTGTTTGGATGCTGGGGCATCAAGCTTTTCTATGGATGCTGGGGCATCAGATTCTCCCTGTGCTGCAGCATCATCTTCCAGCTGTTTCTCAGTGGTTTCTGCAAGGGCTTCCTCTTCAGCTTGTTCTTTGCCTTCTTCTTTCTCCTCTGCTTCTTCCTCAGGTTCCTCTATAGCCACCTCTTCTGGTTCCTCTTGTATTTCTTGCACTTTTCTCTTTAAAGGTGCAAGTCATGTCAGATTTTTCAGAGGATGTTGCAGCAATGAATGCTGCAGCATTAGTGATCACGGCACTTTGTTGTTGCTGTTGTTGTGGTTGATCTGTTTCTTTTGTTGAGCTCTGTTGTGGTGAGGTGGTTTATTTTAGTGTTTCAGATGGTGGTGGGGATTTTTGTTGTGTGATAGTTTGAGTGACTTCTGTGTCAGGTTGGGTGGTTGATGATGGTTCAGGGCTAAATGATTGGCTTGCTTGTGGGGTGGGTGTTTTCTTGGTGGGTGGGCTCTTGTGAGTGGCTGGTGTTTTATGGGTGGGTGAGGTGGTTTCTGTGGTGGTGGTAGGTTTGGTTGGGGTTTTGGTGGTTGTGTATTTCTTCTGTGGGGCTTCCTCCATGCTTTCACTCTTTTCACTCTCCTGCTCAGTCTCAGAGTCCTCCTCTTCCTCATTTCTCTCCATTTCCTTCACAGCCTTTGAAGCTTCTTCTTCCTCACTTGTCTCCTCCAATTCCTCAGAGCTCAGAATTGGCTCTTCCTCAATAACCACGACCTTCTTTTTCACAGTTTTTCCTTTTTCTCTTCTCTACCATCTTGCCATTCCTCTTTACTTCCTTTTCAACTTCTCTCTTTGGCTCTTCCTCTTCTTCCTCTAGAACCCAAGCTGGAAATGTTGGTAGTTCTATTTGACTATTTCCTCCTGTCAGATCATTAAAAATTGTCTGCTCCCATTCAAAGTGCTCTTTGTGGAACCTCCACATCGCCTGTTGTTGTAACATGAAATGATGTGGCATCAGGCTGGGTGTTGATGCTCCAGCACCCTTAGATTTTTTCTTGAACTCACCTGAGAGGGCACTTTGTGGGCTCTTCCTATCTTCCAACTTGTCAATTGTCACTCCAGCATTCACACACAGACTTGAAATTAAGCATGGGAAAACAGATATCCAATGGATTTGTTCCTGCACTCTAAAATTTGTTTGCAGATGATTCTTCCAACATCAATGTTGGATTCAGTGAGGATGGCATCTACCAGAATGAGCCTTTATCTCTCTAGGGAAGATTGGTGTGATGTGGGTAGGAGGGAGTGAGAAACAAAACTGAACCAAGTGCTTGCTTCACTGGTTAGGGATCCTTTCTTTAACTTGCACTCATGGCTAGTAAATTTTTCTCAAGCAGCATCTTTCACAGCAATCCTATTCTTAATCTTTTCCATTTCTTTCCTTCCATAAGTTTTAGTCATGGTTTCAAAATTAGGGCCATTATAACCTTGATGATATTCATCATTGATAACCCTAGGATCAAAATGCACCCTAATATTTCTAAACGTGGAGTAGGTCAGTGGTTTACCTTCCTTGTTGTCAAGGATTCCTGCATAAAATTGTCTTACAACGGGCAAGTAGTAGGAGTACCTATGTTTGATGAATGTCTCCCAACGAAGGTTGCTGACAGTGGATATAAAAGATGATAAGGCATTGTTGAGCTTGAATCCACGTTCAGCTAGAAATTCCATTCCCCAGAATTTCCTTGCTTCTCCTGCGATTGGTGTCAGTGCTTTGGAAGTTTTCTTCATTACTCTCTGGCTTGATGCTTTTGCATCAGTGGTTTTGTCCTTTCCAGATGACTTGAGTGCTGCTTGTTTCTTTTCCTGGAAGCTTGTTTAGTGAGAGAGTGGGGTTGATCGAAATGAGGTTGAAGATGATGGTAGTTTACTTGTTTTTGGTTCTGAGATTACGAAGTAAGAGAGAAGATAATTTTGTTTTGTGAGAGAGTTAATGGGTAATGGGAGGAGTTATTGGGAGTAGGCAGATTAATTGATGTGACCGTTATAGGCTAATGTGTGAAGCATGCGCATTGAGACATGGAGGCTTAGGGTGACAGATCAACACTCTCAACAGTAACTGCTTTTTGAACTTTCAAAACGTGTGTTGATACTTAAGTGATTGCTGATGACGATGCTCCAGCATCATGCTGTGTGTATTGCTGGGTCATTACTGTGCTGGGTCATTGGGGTATTATAATGCTTCAGCACACATTCTGTACTTCCACTTAAACTTTTGATCCTGCAAAACATAGATCATAAAACAACAAACAACTAATTAATCGTTAGTTAATAATCGAAAAATGGTCATGGGTTGCCTTCCAGAAGCGCTTGGTTTAATAGTCATCAGCCAGACTGTCCACTTTTCCTTAGAGGTTTTGATGGTCATTGGTGATCTTGTCTCTCACCACATGTTCTCCATGGTACATTTTCACTCTTTGCCCATTGACTTTGAAGGTAGAGTTGGTGGTTTCATCAAGTAAGTATACAGCTCCACGAGGGTAGACTTTTAGCAATTTGAATGGCCCTGACCACCTTGACTTCAGCTTTCCAGTGAACAACTTCAGCCTTGAATTATAGAGCAGGACAACTCCTCCTTCTATCAGTTCCATTCTCTGTAAGTTTTTGTCATGCCATGCCTTAGTTCTTGCTTGGTAGATTTCAGCATTTTCATATGCAAAATGCCTCATCTCTTCCAATTCATTCAATTGCAACAACCTAGCTGCTCCTGCCTTATTGAGATCAAAGTTGAGCTTTTTGATTGCCCAATAGGATTTGTGTTTCAGCTCAACAAGCATGTGACGTGCCTTACCATATACTAATCTGTATGGAGACATACCTAGAGGTGACTTGTATGCAGTTCTATAAGCCCACAGTGCATCATCTAAGTGCAATGACCAATCCTTCCTTGAAGGTCCTACCATATTCTCAAGTATTCTCTTGATTTCCCTGTTGGATAATTCTGCTTGGCCACTAGTTTGAGGGTGGTAGGCAGTAGCAATTTTGTGCTTCACCCAGAGGTGACTTGTATGCAGTTTTGTAACCCCACAGTGCATCATCTAAATGCAATGACCAATCCTTCCTAGAAGGTCCTACCATCTTCTCAAGTATTCTCTTGATTTCCCTGTTGGATAATTCTGCCTGACTACTAGTTTGAGGGTGGTAGGCAGTAGCAATTTTGTGCTTCACCCTATACTTAGCAAGAAGGGTCTTAATCACTTTGTTGCAAAAATGAGAGCATTCATCACTGATAATGGCTCTAGGGGTTCCAAACCTTGTGAAGATGTTCTTCTAGAGGAACTTCCTTACTGATCTGGGATCATTCTTGGGCAATGCTACAGCTTCAACCCATTTTGACACATAGTCCACAGCCACTAGAATGTATAGATTGCCAAAGGAAGGAGGAAATGGTCCCATGAAATTCATTCCTCAAATATCAAAGAGTTCAATCTCCAAAATATTGGTTAGGGGAATCTCATGTTTGTTGGAAATGTTTCCAACCCTTTAGCATCTGTCACAGTGTTTCGCTAAGTTGTAAGCATCTTTGAACAATGTTGGTCAATAGTATCCTGCTTGTAGAACCTTTGCTGCTGTTTTGGTACCACCAAAATGTCCTCCATATGGTGTAGCATGACAATGCTGCAGCAATACTTGTTGTTCTTCTTCTAGGACATATCTTCTCATTATCTGATCTGGGCATTGTAACACTCCAAATTTCTCAAACGTACACGTGTGAAAATATTAATAATTTTGTATATGGTTATTTTAGTAGTTAGAATATCTTAATATAGTGATGGATTGTATAATTTAATAGTGATGGATTATATTTACTATTTATTTAGATGGTTATAGAATTGTTTTATGAAGAGATAATTGTTTTTAATTTTTAAAAAGAAAATATTATAAAAAAAAGGGTGAAACAATGTTGCCAGCGGACAACAATTTAATGACAGAGTTGAATGTAAATTTTTTTAAAAACAGTTTTACTAATAACACCCCCAGGTTTACTGCGTGCACCCCTATCTATCATCATCATCTTCCCTGGCTTCTGTCGTGCAGCACCTCACAGTCTTTACCAAACCCTCGCCCCCCAACTTCTCTCTTCGTTTTCTCTCTCTTTTCAGCACGGCTAACTACAAAACTTCACCACCCAACTCAAAATCAAATGCTAAACACGTTTCCGGCCTTGTCTCGGTCGATTTTAGTGCCATTTTGCCGGTAACAACACCTTGAGCGAACTGTTTTTAGCCTTTTTCGGCCACCACAATTCTCCTTTCGAAAAACGGATATGATTTTTGGATTCTTCTCTTCAAAACCTTCAGGGAACACTAGTTTCGTTTTAGTTTTGGAAAAGTTGGCGTTGGACTCTTTGTAACCCGTTCCGGTGAGACTTTTACGGGTCACCCTTTTAGTGTCATTTTGATTCCGTTTTGTGCCTAATATTATTATTAATATTTGCAACTAATTTCTGTACAACGTATAATTATACAGCCGCGTTTCGTTATTCTTGGAACTCGAAGTAGAATATTACTTTTCGGGCTGGTTTCATTACTCAATTTTGTCAAATTCCGTTGCTGTGGTGAACTCCATTCGTTTTCTTTTTGCCGTGGACTACTTCTTGAGGTAGGGACGAGAATATTTCACTCATTGGTATAATCATGGGAGGCGGTGGTGGTAGGGGTGTTCGCGGTTGGTTCGGTTTTTCCAAGACAACACATAATTTAAAACAAAGTTAAAATTAACTAACATAAAAAATGGCTAACATAAATCTTTAAGAAAAAATCTACTCAAATATATGTAGTATATAAATTACGCTCTTTTAATTCTTTTAAGATAGTTAAGACAATGTTTAAAAGAATTTGAATTAAATATTTTATTGTAATTTTTAAATATATCATAACAATATAGATTGTTTGTAAGTGAGTCAAAGAATTAATTGTATTTGGGCTAGTAAGTGAGTGAGAGTTGGGTTTTAGTTGTGTTGTGTATAATTAACTAAAACCCAATATTCATGAACACTTCTTTCTCAATATAAGTAACTAGAGAATCATTCATCCATTGATCACCCATTTGACTATGCAACCTAGTCTTCACAATCTTCATAACAGAAAAGTCTCTTTCAACGGTTGCTGTGGCTACAGGCAAAATCATCGTTGTTAACTTCAATAGAAGATAAACGCGTGGATAAACAATATATCTTCCATTTTCAACCAACTTCTCTGCTAGATCACCGATTCCTTTCAAAGATGCAAATTCAACATTCCTACGCATATCAATGATGTAACTCCCAAATTCATTATCAAGCTTCACCAAATCAGCTGAAGAGAATTCATGTGGATAAAACTTTGCAAGTTCAACGAGTTTTTCCTTATCAAAATGAGAGAACGAGTTGATTGGACTAAGACAAGCCATACAAATTAGCAACTGAGAATTTGTTTCAGAAAAACGATCGTTTAGCTCTTGTTTCGGTCGATTGTTGATCGTGTGGTGATAATCTTCTCTTGAATAGTTTTCCACTGTCTCTTAAAATCTAAATCCATTAACTAATCAAAAGTAAAGGGGTACTTTGGTATTTAATCTAAAAGTTTGGTTATTTTGGTAAATAAATTTTTTTTTGGCCCAAAATTGTTTTTTTGCCAAAATGAGATGCACACATTTTTTAATTCAATAAACAATTTGACTATTCAAATCCATTATCCATTGTCGATTACGGTGATTAATTTAACAATAAAAGTAAGACAGACATGTGCTTTAACAACAAAAGTAAGACAAACATAAAGCACAAACATGTGCTTAAAGAAAGACAAGCAGACAAACAAAGCTTCCTTGAAGAATCAAAGAGAATGAATGAGTAATCTAACTTTAGAATCAGAACAAAAGGGTGTGTGTGGTGGTCTGGTGCGTGTTGAGGTTGTGTTGGACGGCGACGACGACGGCGTGCGGTGCTTTCTACTTCTAGTGCGGCGAAGACGAAGTGTGCGGTGTGTGTGGTGTTGTTGCATAACTTGTGTGTTGAAGAAGGTGAACCGTGAGTGTTATTGTTGGCTTGGCTTGTTTGTTGCATTTTGGGTTTGGGCCAGCTAAATAAAATGAGTCACAGTTTTTTTGGGTTGGGCCTCATAAGCACTGATTAGGGCATTAGTGGTGCAGACGGTGTGCAAAAAATAAATAATATGGGGACAAAAAAAATATATAATATGGGTACCATGGAAATTTTTAAAAGGTAAGGATGTGCGGCTGCACACGCTGGGGCCTTAGTAAATCAGCCCCTCGGTAGAGGGTTGGCCTTAGACCCCAATTTGTCTAGTTTTTGCATCGTATTATATCTAAAATTTTGCATATGAGTATTAGAGAAGATGCAAATTCCCATAAATTAAGATCCACTAAAAATGATTATCTGATGTTGATTTTTTAATGTGTTGTGTATAATTTAGAATTGTTGTAATTATGGTTTGTCTGTATGCTTTTTGCAATAATTTATGTTTTAATTATTTCCCTTATTGTGAGAACGCTGTGATAAGCGTGTAATGAAGGAGGATTTTAGGCTACTTATGTGTATCTGGCATATGAATGAAGAACGTGGAAGTTTTCTTAGAATGATATAGATTATTGTGGAACATGTTTGGATTTGAGTATAACCTTATACTTGATTAAATTATGGTTCTATGTGAGTAATTAATGGTTAGAATCTTTTTAGAAAGACTTTGAGGTTTTGAATTTTATACTTTTACTAAGCCGATTACCCGTGCGCTGCATGGGGTGTGTTTGCGTTTATAATGGTGAATCAATGTGATAACGACACATGTAATGACGAAATTATGACAAATATTGGTGAATCTTTACTTAATGATTTACGATTAAAAGACTTACAAAAGGTTGCCTCGGTGGGTAAATAGTTATGTTGGTTACTTTGTCCTTATTTCATATGAATTATAAAAGAATTAAATTAGTTAAATGTATGTTTTTTAAATTTGGTACTATTTTGATATCTTGTCGAGAGTTTCTTATGGGTACAACCCAAGGTAATCAAAATCGGACCGGACATTGAACCGGAAGAGGTGGCGGTTCAGGGGTTTTGGGTTCAATCGGTTGAACCGGGGGTTCAACCGGAATTAATTAAATATATTATTTAATATTTTTATTACAATATATAAAGGATAAAAAACCATAATACCCAAAATTTCACACCACAAACAATTAAATTATGCTTAACTTAAGCTCAACAATATAATATCCAAGTCATAAGTTAAAGTTACACATAAAATTGGTAGGTATAAAAAAACTCAAAGTTTGACATGTTTAAAATATATATATTTTAATGCATTATTTAGAAAGAATCTAATGTCGCTTTATTTAGAAAAGATCACATCATGTAAGAAAATTGCAAACAATGAAGCTAATGTTGTTGAAAGGTGAATATCTAGTCCCACATCGGATGGCAAATAAGAAGAATGAGCTGTGTTTCTCTATAAATAGAGCTAGAGTGTGCACAGCAAAATATAAGTGAGATTCTTGGCTTTCATAATATATAAAATATATAAATAGAGCTTTGACACTCATTTTGTTTTACAAAAAATAGTTTAAATTTTTTTATTTCAGTTAAAAAAAATAAAAAAATAAAAAAAAAGTCATTTCTCAGAACCGGTTTCTGGCCGGTTCTTGACCGGTTCTTGACCGGTTCTGGCCGGTTTTGCCGGTTCTTGACCGGTTTTCCGGTTTTTCGCCCGGTTCTTTGGCCATCCGGTTCTGGGGTCTAACTGGACCGGACAGGGGTCCGGTTCCCGGTTCAACCGGTCGAACCGGCCGGTCCGGTCCGGTTTTGATTACCTTGGTACAACCTATTGGGCCTTGATTGGTTTGTATAAAAAAAACTTACCGTCCAAACCGGCCCAACATAAATGAAGCCCGGCACATAGAGCACGGCATAAATCCTCTCCGCGTGTACGATAGATGGCGCTCATGCTGAATTCCACATGTACTCGGCTTGAAGGATCATCAGTTCGGATAAGGACGCCACATAGCCCAGACGACACGCGGAGCAGCGACAAGGAGCCCGGACATGCAGCATAACTCGCCGGTTATGACAGAGTTCGGCTATAAATAGAGTATGCGGCAACATAGAAAAAGAGAGAGAAAACAGACTAGCACTATAACCGTGATAGATAGATAATTATCCGACCTCTTGTAATCATTCCGACTTACTAACAAATTATTCAAGTACATTGGCGCCCACCGTGGGGCCCGGTAAAATCATTCCCGGCCACACTCTTATTTTCCTAATATGGTCACTACCCGCTGTGATCGTCAACGTCGTCCACCGAGTTCCTCTCGTGGCAACTCTGCCAGGAATGAGCCTCGGTCGCAAGGACGTCCTCGAACTCCTCGCCCATCCACTCCCATTCCCATTCCTACCCAGAAAATCGTCACCTCACCGGTAACTGTACCCACCGCAATACCCGTCATCAATGAAACTCCATTACCTCATACAACCGTTCCTGTTCAACCTACGACAGAAGAGCATCCCTTACTAGTAGGGGCCAATGCCATCATCAACGATCTCCGCAAGAAAAATCAAGCCTTGCAGCACAGAATGGATCAGTTTCAACAAGAAAAAGATCCAACAGCCAAGCCAATTGTTCAACAAAAGCGAAAAATGGGAACAGAAAGAAAGCAGGCTGCTGCAGAGGAAACCAAAAAACTACTGGATGCTTCCTTCATCAAGGAGATTCAATACCTAAGCTGGTTGTCAAATGTCGTGCTCGTCAAAAAGTCTAATGGGAAATGGCGCATGTGCATTGACTTCACAGACTTGAATACAGCCTGTCCCAAGGACCCATACCCTCTACCTAGCATTGAGGCTCTAATCGACGGGGCCTCAGGTTATCGACTCCTTAGTTTCATGGATGCTTATTCTGGTTACAATCAGATAAAAATGCACCCAGATGATGCCGATAAAACAGCATTCATGACGGACACCTGCAATTACCATTACACTGTGATGCGTTTTGGCCTCAAGAATGCCGGAGCTACCTACCAACGCCTGATGGACAGAGTTTTCCATAAACAAATTGGCAAAAATCTAGAAGTTTACATAGATGATATGGTGGTCAAAACAGAGGAAGGCAAACCCCACTCTAATGACCTGGAGGACATTCTCTTTTCAATCCGCAAGCATCAGATGCGCCTAAACCCAACCAAATGCTCTTTCGGCGTACAAGCAGGCAAATTCCTGGGCTTCATGTTGACAAACAGGGGAATTGAAGCCAACCCCGACAAGTGTCGGGCCATCTTAGAAATGCAATGGCCGTCCAGTCCCAGAGAGGTACAACAACTCACTGGCCGATTAGCAGCGCTCTCCAGATTCCTGTCTTGTGCAGGTGATAAAGCCTTCCATTTCTTCTCCTCCTTAAAGAAAGGCAACCAATTCGCGTGGACTAATGAATGCCAAGTTGCCTTCGAAAACATCAAGCAATTCCTATCTTCTCCTCCCATTTTGGTTAAGCCAAAACTTGGAGATCCGTTATTCCTATACTTGGCTGTATCAGAAAGAGCAATGAGTTCGGTCTTAATCAGAGAAGAACATAAAGAACAACGTCCGGTCTATTTCTGCCACAAAGTTCTCAAAGGTGTTGAGCTCAGATACCAAAAAATTGAGAAACTAGCCCTAGCCCTCATTACAACTGCAAGACGACTCCGCCCTTACTTTCAAAGCCACAAAATTATTGTCAAGACAGATCATCCAATCAAACAAGTCTTAAGAAAACCTGACCTGGCAGCCAGAATGGTGGCCTGGTCCATAGAGCTATCTGAATATGACATTATTTTCCTTCCACGAGGAGGCATAAAGGCACAAGTCCTCGCCGATTTCATGCTCGAGCTCACACCAGAGGATTCAGAGTCTAAACTTATATCATGGATCTTGTCAGTAGATGGTGCATCTAATCTCAAAGGCAGCGGTGCAGGAATCACACTGGAAAGCCCGGACGGACTTTTGATAGAGAAATCCCTTCGTTTTAATTTCCAAGCCAGCAACAACCAAGCAGAGTACGAAGCACTAATCGCTGGAATGAAACTTGCTAAGGAAGTCGGTGTACAACATCTCAAGGTTAAAAGTGACTCCCAATTAGTCACCAGCCAGGTCTCTGGGGAATTTCAAACCAGAGACGCCCAAGTCAGCAGATACCTTCAGAAAGTTAAGGGATTAATGACCGGCTTCACATCCTTTGAGCTGTTATATGTTCCAAGAGAACAAAACATCCGAGCTGACGTCTTATAAAAACTAGCAAGCACTAAAAAGCCCGGAAACAACCACACGGTTATACAAGAAACGCTGCTTGCTCCCAGCATTGAAGGCGAAGAGGTGAGCTCCTCCCTCGATCACCCCGCATACCAGAATCATTGTTATTCACTTCAAACAACATACTAGACTTCCCCAATCTTATCTTATCTGGAGAACGACATATTGCCAACTGATGAGCAAGAAGCGAAGCGACTCCACAGAGAAGCCGCTAAGTATACTATAGTGGCAGGTAAGCTCTATAAAAGGGGATTTTCTACTCCTCTAATACGATGCTTACGTCCTGATGAAGCAGACTATGCAATGAGGGAAGTCCACCAAGGAATTTGTGGAAGTCACATAGGAGGAAGAGCTCTGGCCAATAAAATAATCCGAGCTGGCTACTACTGGCCACGTCTCAACAAAGATTGCATAACCTTCTCAAAGGCCTGCGACAAATGTCAAAGACATGCCGACCTCCACCATGCGCCGACTACAACTCTCCAATCTATCTCTGCACCATGGCCCTTCTACAAGTGGGAGGCTGACATCCTAGGACCATTCCCCATAGGTCCAGGACAAGTCAAATTCCTAATAGTGGCAGTGGAATATTTCACCAAATAGGTGGAGCCAGAACCTGTTGCTAAGATCACAGAGCTAAAGTCAAAAAATTCTACTGGAAAAACATAATATGCCATTTTGGCCTGCCTGCCGAGATAGTATCTGATAACGGAACTCAATTTGCTAGTTCAATAGTGGTAGATTTTTGCAAAGAGCTAGGTATCTAGAACAAGTTCACGTCCGTAGAGCACCCACAAGCAAACGATCAAGCTGAGGCTGCAAACAAAGCCATCTTATCTGGCCTGAAAAGAAAGTTAGACAAGGTCAAAGGTAACTGGGCCGAGCAACTATGCCAGGTCGTTTGGTCCTATCATATCACCCCACATTCTACAACAGGAGAAACACCTTTTAAACTCGCGTTCGGGTCAGATGCCATGATCCCTGTAGAGCTCGGCGAACCTAGCTTCCGAAGAGAAAACACTGCAGAATCATCTAACTCAGTCAATCTCAGGGTTAACTTAGATCTTCTCAACAAAACTAGAGACATTGCCCAATTGCGTGAGTTCACGATTAAACAGTGCGCAGCTCGGCGATACAATTCAAAGGTAATCCCCAGAGAAATGAAACAGGGAGACTTGATCCAATATTCAGGAAGCGCAAGGAAGCCTGAAGGCATCATAAAGCTACAAACAGAAACCCTGAAAGCATTACAAATTAAGCCCGAAGGTATTACAAAACAAGCCCGAAGGCATCCTAAAGGCATTCGCAAAAAGAAAACAACAAAGGCGAGCAAGTCATCACTTCTCCTTGTGCACTGCACCCCCCTCTACTTCCTCGTTCACTTTATCATCCGGTTCTTCATCACTGGAAGCCGACATCTCCACAAGCTTCCCTCCAGATATGCTCTTAAAAACACTAAGCTCCGAGAAATCCAGATCAGGATAAAGAAGTTCTATCTGAGCTTTGGCCTTATCAAAACCAGTTAACATGCACTCAGCGGAGCCAATCATAAGCTCTTCAATTTCCGCATCTTTTTGAAGCAGGTTTCCGACTTGGTTTTCAGCTGTTCGCGAACATTGGCTAACTTCTCAGTCCATTCTGCTATAGTGTCGTCAAGAGTCTTCTTAACAAATGCCTCTTTTTCCTTCTGGGCAACCTCCTGGTCGGCCACCAGCTTCTTCAAGCGAACAACTTCCTTAGCCAAGCCGGCTTGTTCAACTAAAGTCTTCTGGGCTGACTCAAGAGTTTTCCTGCTGGTGCGCTCTTGGACCCGGAGCTTGTTGAATTCCTCCCCGACGACTTGGCTGATGGAAGCAATTTTTAACCCATATGACTGAAGAGCCATCACCGCTTGGTCTAACCCAACACCCTCAACCCGGCTAGCATCATCCTCGGTCACTAGTTGATCTCGAACAAAATGCGAGACCGGGAAGCGTTTGTCCCACAAGGATTTAACACCTTCTTCTCCCTGAAACTCTGTAAGAATGTCAGACCAGGTTGCTGCACCTTCATCCAGTTTCGGCCTCTTGGCATCATGAGAAGCCTCAAACAGAGCCTGGCGTTGTTTTCGCGTCTTCACTAGTTTGAGAAGAGATGTTTTTCTAGCTCCCTAACTACTGGTTGCAGCATTCAGGGGTGTTGCAGAAATGGGCACATTCCCTTCAAAAACAGTCTTGTGATGCTGACGGCAGCCTGAGCTGCTCTTTTCTCAGCAGCCTTCTTCAGATAACTCCTCAGATCTCTTTCCTTCATTGAAGTCATTCTTCCTGAAACACAGAAAGGAGAAATTTAGAGTTAATAAATAAGAAGGATGCTTAAAGCGAGACACGATGCAATGCGGCTTACCAACAAATTGAAGTAACTCTTCTTCCTTTTCCTCTAAACCAATGATTTCCTTGCAGCTCATGGGAGCAAAGTTCGTAAGGAACTCGATGGCCTCTTTATACTTAGGCAACAACACACTAGTGTCTACACCAGTCACCGTGAAAACATCGCTTTGCCCGTACAAGGGATAATGATATGCCCTCTGGGCATCAACAAACATTTCTGGACAAGAAGGACTTCCTCGTACCCGAAAAAATTGATCTTTGAAGTTCTTATAAGACTGGGTAAAAGGGATCAGTAAGGGTTTTTCAGCATGGCTCGTAAATGAAACCCACTTGCCCTTGTCTACGCCTTTGGTCCTATAAAAGGCAAAGAAGATGCCTACCCTAGGAACTATATGTAAAGCTCGACATAGGATCTGAAAAGCCCGCATGAAGGCCCAACTATTGGGATGAAGTTGGGATGGTGCGACATTCAAGGCCCTCAAAACCATGTTTTCGAAAAGGGGAGAGGGCATTTTTACTTTCAGGTTGCTGAAGACACAGGAATACATATATGTGAACTCGTCTCTCACTCCCTTAGGTCTAGCTAAGCAAACAGGTTCTCCACTCTTACCCGGCTCAACAATCAAATCCTCCTCTTTACCCGTAGAAGACATCCTGTTGGCAGCCCGAAAACCGGCGATACTCTCCTCAGTTAAGAAAGTTGAAGAATAGTCTAAAGCTTCAAAAACAGTAGCCTCTTCAACACTCAGATCGGAAGCCATAAATATTCTCACTCCGTGAACCGGTAGGGTGGTTCCGGCAATAAGTTCGGTTCCTGGAGAAGAAGAGGCAACCTGGTCACCTAAGGTGTTCTTAAAAACAGAGATTGGCTCAGAGGTTTCATTACCATTCTCATCCAACTCGCATATCTTCACCATTCTTTCCAAACGAAACTCGAAAATGAAAAGGAAGAACAAAACGACGCAAAATAAAGAGAGAAGCAGAAGTTACCTTAGAAGACTTAATCAATGACGAGTTGGAGCGCAAACAAACGAAGTAACATGCAGAACCACGTTGATAAGCTGGGAAGAGACGAAATCCGTAGCTATCTCAACTAAAAAACCCAAATATGGAAGCTGTGCAGTTTCTCAAAAGGAGGGCGTCGCTTTATATAAACAAAGCATCTAATCCACAACGTGACCGGTCACGCGTTCCTTGCGCGTGAAGTAGCTGGGAAGAAGCAGAATCGGCAGGCCTGAAGAGACATAAAGCAGAGCTGATGGGACATAAAAGCGCGCCAATTCCCAAGACAGAACGCGTGTCCCCCAAGACAAAGAGCGCGCCGTACATGCTACGATACGCAGCCCGTCCAAATTTCTTCAAACCAACTCGGTATTAAGCGCTGACACATCTCCAAACCTAAAAACACTTGGCATGTGAAAATCAAAAAATCTTTCCTTTCCTTAAAACTCTTCATGCTCTTAGCATTCGAGCTTGGGGGCTGTGGACCGTCCAAACCGGCCCAGCGTAAATGAAGCCTGGCATATAGAGCACGACCTAAATCCTCTCCGCATGTACGATAGATGGCGCTCATGCTGAATTCCACATGTACTCGGCCTGAAGGATCAGCCGTTCGGATAAGGGCGCCACATAGTCCAGAGGACACGCGGAGCAGCGACAAGGAGCCCGGACATGCAGCATAACTCGCCGGTTACGACAGAGTTCGGCTATAAATAGAGTATGCGGCAACATAGAAAAAGAGAGAGAAAACAGACTAGCACTATAACCGTGATAGATAGATAATTATCTGACCTCTTGTAATCATTCCGACTTACTAACAAATTATTCAAGTACAAAAACAAAATTGTAATGATGGTTTAGAATAGTATCTGGCTTAGGGGCATGTGGTAGGCATCATTTAACTGCGTAAATGTTGTATTAGGATGAAGTATGCGTCCTTACTAAGACATGCCATTGAAATAATTTTTAATGGAAATTAGTTAATGCGATTGCCTATCTCAATTTGTCGAATATGTGTGGAAATGGGGTGAAGAAAGCATCATCTGATATGGTGAAAATTTAAGATCATATTTGTGGGTTACAGATGTCTGTAACTTTTTGGCATTTGTTGAGTTGAAACACATATTAACATTGGTGACATTAAAAAATATATTTTTTTATTGATTTGATCTGTAATGGGAAAGGATATTTTTTTTTGGTAAACCAATGTATGGGAAAGAATATCTAGTAGAATAGCATTTGTTAACTTAACATACAAACAAATAATAAAATAAACTAAAATAAATAAAATACAAATGAAAGGGCCTTGGATATTCAGAAAAAAAAGGAAAGGAAAGGGCCTTGTAACCAAAATAAAAAGAATGGGCCTTAAAAGATGGTTTTACGATGTGAACCCTAATTTGTGTTACTCTGCTTGCAAGTTGCATCGGTGGGTGAAAATGAAGCAAAAGAAACGGCAAACACAAGAGAGAAAGTTAACAGACAATGTGCATGGAGAGAAAGAGAGTTGTAGTGAGATGGAAGGAAGGCTCAAAGAGAGGGAGAGAGGGGGAGAGAGGATCGAGAGAGTAGAAGGAGAAGAAGAGTGGTGGGGAGAGAGAAGAAAATCCGAGAGGTAGATGGGGACTGCAGCGGCGGTGGTGGTCGCGGTGGAAAACTCCTACACAATGGATTTCCTCATCTGCAAAATTGAACATGCAAGGTCCATTTTCGTTGATTGCCAAGTGTACATCGTTCTTCCTTTCCTTTTCCTCCGACGACCTCTCGTTCTTCGTATTCTCCGATGACGAGGTCTCTCTTTTACAGTGACTGACATCCACAATCCCTGAAACGTATTTGAATCATCACATTGTTATCTTTTCCAGCACCGATTTCACAATGAATCATAAATTTACAAGAAAAACTGTTAGATGATAAATTATATTGTAATTTTAATTTGCCTTCTTTCAGTTTTGTATTTGTTAACCTTTGTTAGTATTAGCTAGATGATGTAATATTGAGATGTATATATACCTTTTTGGTATCTCAAATAAACTAGAGAATTCACTTTTACCAATTGTTTCACTCTAACATGGTATCAGAGGGTACTCTCTCTCCAAACCGTGTAACCGTTTTCGGTTAAACACGTGTTCTCTCTTCTTCTCCATTTTCTGAGTTCTCTCTTCTCATTGTTCTCATAGCTTCCCCACCTCCTCTGATGGCGACTCCGATGACGCCTCAGTGCACTCTACCCGTCGCACCTCACGCTAACCAAAGGACTACTCAGATCCGTTCTACATTCATCCTAACGAGAATACCTCTCAGATTCTCGTCAAACCGGTGCTTGAAGGATCGAACTACCACTGCTGGATCCAGGCGATGACCATGGCTTTAGAAATGAAAAACAAATTTCCGTTTGTTGACGGCTCCATTCCTCGCCCTGCGACTTTCGATCCACAATTTCCTCTGTGGAAACGATGCAATATGCTTGTCCTCTCTTGGATCAATCACGCCGTCTCTACCGAAATCTCATCTAGCATTCTATGGATCACCGATGCCTCAGCCGTTTGGAAGGAACTGCGTATTCGCTTCTCGCAAGGTGACAACACGGATCTCTCACCTTCAACTTGATATTTTCTCCCTGAAACAAGGTGAAGCTTCTGTCACAGCTTTTTTAACAAAAATGCGCATTCTCTGGGATAAATTGTGCAACTATAGGCCCATTCTTGCATGCCTCGCTCCTGCTGGCACCTGTTGTTGCCATGTTTCACAGGTTGTTCAAGATTATCGTGAACGCAAAGCTGTGATATCATTTCTTCAAGGTTTGAACGACAATTTTGCTGCTGCGCGTGCTCAAATCCTTCTGATGGAGCCTCTTCCTTCTTTGGCGAAGGCTTATGCTATGATCCTTCAACAAGAGCGTCAACTTGGCGTTTCTGGTGTTCCTGAGATTTCTGTTGCTGCGTTTCACACTGCTTCTACTCCTAAGCCTCCTTCTACTGCTGCTCGTGGCCGTGGCAAACCCTCACAGCAACGTGGATCTCGCCTCTGCACTTTCTGCAATTGCACCAATCACACCGTGGAAACTTGCTTCAAGAAGCCTGGCTATCCACCTGGATTCACACCATACAGGAAATCCGTGAACAATGCTGCTGTTGAGGAGCCTTCAGAGCTTGTTATCTCTGCTTCCTGCAACTCCTCCTACTGCCACAGCTTCTACCAACTCTGTCAATGTCACCACTGGCAATTCCTTGCCCTCAGGTACCTCCCTTGCTCAATTAATCATTGACCGGCTTGTGGACACTGGCGCCACAGATCATATTTGTTGCTGCCTTGATCTGTTTAAATCATTCTATGCTATTAAGCCCCTGCTGATTAATCTACCATCGGTGACACAAGATACACACACCTCAAGGGAACAATAGTGCAAACTCCCACCATATGTAACACCCCTTTTCTACCCGTTAATTATTTAATAAAATCAGAGTTACAAAAAATTTCATACTTCGAAAAGAGATGTCACACATTCATCGATAATTCGAAACGTCTCAAACGATATATAACACTTTGTCAAAAATACATCACCACGCAGCGGAATAGAAATAAGTTTCAAAACAATAAAATCATAACGTCCCGAACGGACTCCAAATAAATAAAATGCAACAGCCAAAGTCTAGGTTCGTCCCTCCCCTGAGTGTTACATATCAAAGCAAAGGACACCGACTCAGACTAGCGAAGGTAACTAAGCCTTCACTCGCAATCACCTGCACGTTACCGCATAGGGGTAACATTCAAACAGAAGGGGTGAGATATCTTCAATATAATAGCGTAAATGATAGGAAATATGCTAGAATACGACAACTGTGTCTACCACTCCACTACACACATCAATTATAAACACACGTCAAATTATAAACACCACCATCAGTCACCAAATGTCATGATAATGCATGAATGCAACCCACACCAACAGGCATATGCATGTGGTACCAAATCACCAAAATTGTTGCCTGTAAATAGAGGCGTCACCAAGATTGAGAGCTTTCACACCCGGCTCACCAATTTAGAAAAATTGAGTTTTCACACCCGGCTCACTAGTTTTAGAAAAATTGAGCTTTCACACCCAGCTCCAAGACCAAAGGCCTTCACCAAAATAAATGCGTATGCTGTATGCGACACCATGAATGCACACAGACAATCACCAAAAATTTGTCACAATGTGACACACCAAAATCAATCACCGAATATCACCAAAATTGGGCTTTCACACCTAGCCCAACGACACCGAAACACCAAACTACCCGAGACAACGGAACACCAAGATTTGGAGCCTTTACACCTAGCCCCGACAACACCAAGGTTTGAGCCTTCACACCCAGCTCAAACAACAACAATACTTGAGCCTTCACACCTAGCTCAGCAGCACCAAGACACCAAGATGACAACAATTTCCAAAACATTTGAGACGCGATGATTTTTCCCAACACCGGAGACAACGACAATTTTCCAAAATATTTGGGGCGACGACAATTTTCTTTTTAAAACAGCAACATTTAGCAGCTAAGCCAACGGCTAACAATTTTCCAGAAAAATAAATCACTTTGCCTAAAATTAGAATATTCAGCTAGACCTCTGAATAAGCTTTCCAAAACATTTTGAAATGTCTCAATCGGACTCCCGAGTCAAAAGATATCGCAAAAACAAAATAGGAACAAAACTGAGACACATGCTGAAAACGGCGCCCAGGAGCAGGGCGCCTAGCAAGAAAACGCAACACAGAAGACTGGCGCCCAGGAGCAGGGCGCCCAGCAACAGGCAACACAACTGAATCTGGTGCCCATGAGCAGGGCGCCTAGCAACACTGCAGGAAATGGCGCCCTTCGCGCCCAGACCACATGGAACACAACAGAAACGCACCATGGCACAGGAATTGGCGCCCTTGGCGCCCAGACAGCCTACAGCACAAAACGCAACACAGAACCAAGACACGCACCAGACACGGGAACGGCGCCCATGGCGCCCCTGCGCCAATACAGCGCGCAACACAACTCAGAAACAGGCGCCCATGGCGCCTCTGCGCCAAGACACAGCAACGCACACACACTGGCACACGGGACAAGCACCAGACATGGCACCCATGCAAAGGGCGCCAGAAACAGCAACAGAACATCAAGGCAACAGGGCCAGGCACGACGCCCAGGCACAAGGCGCCAAAAACAACATCTAGGACAATGGCGCCCATGGCGCCTTAGGGGTCTATAATTTCGTTATTTCACCAATTTAAATCACCAATCCTTAACCACCAATGTCAATCACCATGAATTGTCAATCACCACACCAAACAACAATTAATCGAACACCTAGCATGCAATTAGTAATAACAACAATGAATCACCAATTTTTAGAGTCACAACAATCACCAACAAGCCAAATTTCAATTCAACCTAGTTATGATTCAAGTATCACCAAATCAAAAATCAAAATCAATCAAGAGGTATTATAGGACCTATTCCCACATAACCCCATCATAAAACCCTATTATAAGGAAGAACCCCACCCTTACCTTATAGTAGGAGAGCACTAATCCTCTTGATCAAGTCACCAACAATAACCTCAGCAACACAACTCCTCTCTTCTCCTTGAATTCGCGAAATCCTCCTCCTCCTCTTCTCCCTTGGATGCGCGTCGTCCCTCTTCTCTCTTCCTCTCTTCTATTCGCAACTTTTCTTTCTTTTTCTCAAACAAATCGCATAATGAGGCCAAACCCTAGCCTATGCGCTTCACCTATGCGCCTAGCTAGTCAGCTTTGGATCACGGGCTTTCCTCCAGCTTAAGCCCGATCACTAACATCATCCCCTAATATTCAATTATACACCTCTTAGTCAAACGCTAATATAATTACACCAACTGAAATAAATAGATAAATAAACGAATACCTAAATATTTAATTAAATAATTTAATTAAATATTTGGGCGTTACACCATAACTCTTTATGATGTCTATTTTGTCCCTGATTTCAATTCCAACATCATTTCAGTAGATCAGCTTGCTGACACTATAAATTGCCAAACTCTTTTTGATGGTGATTGTGCTGTGTTACAGGATATCCCCTCCAAGAGAGTGATTGGCCATGCTAGGAGAGATGGAAAGCTTTACACAATGAAGGTCCTGCACAATGTCACCTCTAGCATACCCAACCAAATCCACTGTAATAATGTTTCTGTCTCCCATTCAAGTAAAAATGTATGGCATAGCCGTTTAGGTCACCCCTCCCCCATTTGTTATAGTCTCATTCAAAAACTTCATTGTAATATACCTTCCATCATTAATGAAAATTGTGATACTTGCCATTTTGCAAAACAAAAGAAACTTCCCTTTCCCACTCATAACCCCCCTTCTATTAATATTTTTGACATAGTTCATGTTGATACTTGGGGTCCCTTTGCCACCCCTTCCATGAATGGCAACAAGTATTTCTTGACCATAGTGGATGACAAATCCAGATTTGTTTGGATCAAACTCATGAGATCCAAAGCTGAAACCAGAACTCACCTCACTCACTTTGTCTCCTATGCTTTTACCCAATTTGGCCACAACATCAAAGTCATACGCTCTGACAATGGTGTTGAGTTTTCCAGGAATGATTTCTATCTATCCAAGGGCATTATCCATCAAAAATCCTGTGTTGAAACTCCACAACAAAATGGAGTGGTGGAGAGGAAACACCAACATATCCTCAATGTAGCTCGTGCCCTCAAGTTCCAATCTAACCTCCCTATTCATTTTTGGGATTTTGCTATTTGTCATGCCACATTTATCATCAATAGATTACCTTCTATAACTCTTCAATCCACATCTCCTCACCAAATCCTTTATAACACCATTCCTGATCTTTCTTCTCTTAGAGTCTTTGGCTCTCTTTGTTATGCCACTACCCTATCTGCTCATAGAACCAAGTTCCACTCACGAGCCAGAAAATGCATCCACCTTGGCCACTCTCAAGGTGTCAAGGGTTACCTATTGTTTGACCTTCATAATCATCAAGTCCTTATCTCTAGAAATGTCTCCTTTTATGAGAACATTTTTCCTTATGCATCCTCTCCAAATGTGTCTCCTTCTCAAGCCACATCCACCAGCCACTTCACACCACCCTCCAAAGTTGTTCTCACTGATTTTTTTGCTCTAGATCTCCAAGCATAATCTCCCCATCCACCACATATTCTGACCATCCTGTTACCACATCCTCTGCTCCTCGGGACCACTCCTCACCCACTGATGCAGAGCTTGCTATCACATCCTCACCCACTGATGCAGAACCTGCTGTCACCTCCCCTGTCCTTCAGGTGTCTTCTTCACCTCCACCCATCCCTCTAAGAGTTTCCAACAGAGTCAAATCCAAACCATCATACCTTCAAGACTTTCATTGTGGAATGATTTCTGTTGATTCTAGTTCTGGCTCATCACACTCAGGTATTCCTTATCCCTTATCTGATTTTCTAACCTATGACAACATCTCTCCCTCCCATAGAACTTTTATTGCAACCTTGAACACCTTCTCTGAGCCTAAGACATTTGCTCAGGCCTCTAAACATCAGTGCTGGCTTGATCCTATGGATAAGGAAATCCAGGCTTTAAATCAGAATTCAAACAAACCCTATTCTTATATATCTATATACATATAAATTATATGGGATATTATTAATTCTACCAGCCCAAAGGAGCTTCCTCAAGGATTTATTAATTTTTACTTTTTTATTTTCTTTCCCGTTGCTTATAAAATAGAAATGGCTTAGAGAAAATTAAACATAATTTAGTAGCTTAACCCTAATCTCTATTATTGGGATAGCTTTATCAATTGCTACTTTTACATCTAATTTTATTTTATTTTGGCTGCAGAGTTTGAGGAAGAAAATTCATACTCTGTCTCATCTATAGAAATATACAATTACGATGAGTTAATTTTAATTCTGATTTGATACAAATAAAATCATTTTACTTTTCAAGCATGACGTGAACCTTGCTATAAATCATGACCTTTATGCATTGTCTATCCTGTAAATGAGTCCATTAGAAAAATCACATTTTCTATAAAGATTGGCGGAATCATGACATTTACGTGTGCCTGAATCAATAATTGTCTTAGACGCGGTATTAGTCAAAGGTATTCTTGCATATGTTAGTCTTCCCTCCCCTAGTTTTCAAAAGTAAGAGGCATTGATATGGGTTAGAAAGTTATAAGATGCATCGCACGAGTGATTGTCTTAGTAAGGTATAAATGATAGAACCATTTGAACTCCCGCATGTTAATGTTGTTCAGCAAGTTGATTACGTTGATTGTGTGTTGGATCCCTAATAATGTAATTGGAGCATATTCTTTTTACATTCACAAAATGCATCATATTCATAACCTTATTTTTTGGCTTCAAGTAGTTAGCAGGGTTATGAAAGTGAAGGTTTTGAGTTAAAGCTTGCTATCAAGGCTATCATTTTTGGACAATGCAAGAACTCCATGCTATGAAATTGCAGCTGGACCTAGAAGGCAATGCACAAGAAGACTTTGCTGGGAATATAATATCAAGGTAAAGTGTTTTTTCAAAACCTCTCAAGTCTTTGAAAACGGCAAATACTTGTTCTGGTTCTATTCATTTTCTGCAAAAGTAAGAGGCAATGATGCGTGTTAGGAAGTTGTGGAGATATAATATCAGGAAAAATAAGGTATAAATGATGGAATAATTTGACCTCCTGCATGTTAATGTTGTTCAGCAAGTTTTGATTACCATGATTGTGTGTTGGATCCCTAATGATGTTACTGGAGCATATCCTTTTTTACAATCACAAAAAGCATCATATTCATAACCTTATTTTTTGGCTTGAAGTAGTTAGCAGGTCATGACAGTGAATTGAGTTAAAGTTTGCTATCAAGGCTATGGTTTTTAGACTATGTAACCATGCTATAAAAATGAGATTATAATAATATGAAAGATTCTTAGGATTTGACAATCTAGTAACTGGGCAATTAGTTATCTTTATGGGCACAATATGGTATAACTGGGTTTGTAACTGAAAAGGAATTGGCCTACGTAACCGAATAATGGACTATTTATATTAGTTTTGGACCAAATAACCCCAAATCACTACAAGAAAATCGACGATTTCCGACGACAATTTTTGTCGCAAATGCAGTGATTTTCGCCGCAAATTGACGTTTCCGACGAACTTTCCGACGGACAAAAATTCGTCGCAAAATCGCTCGTCGCAAATCGTTTCCGACGGATTGTTTCGTCGCAAATGTCTCCGTCGCAAAGTCGTCGGAAATCCGTCGCAAATATCCGTGGCAAAGTCGTCGCAAACTCTGAAACATTTTCGTCGCAAATACGTCAGAAATTTTTAAAAAAAAATTAAAAAAAAATTATACATCCAAAATACTATTTAATAGTTATATCTATACATACTAGCATCATAGTAAAGACTATAATTTAGAAGAAAAAAAACTAATTAAGAAAAGTACATAACTAAATATGCCAATAACAACTTGTCATTGATAATTACAAAGTTACACAATTCATAACACCAAAATAAATTACAAAGTCTTCTCACAGGGCTTCTACTGATACTTCTCTCAACAATCCTGCCTCTCACTGGGCTCCTGCTTGGACTCCTGCTGATGCTTCTAACAGGGCTCCGGCTCAAACTCCTCCTTGATGGAGGAGGAGGAGGGCTTCTACTAACACTTGGACTCCTGCCCGATCTCCTTTTTGGGGTAAGACTTCGGCTCTTGCTCCTACTCCTTCTGGGACTGATACTCATACTCTTACTCATGGCTCGCTTAGGACTAATGCTTCGACTCCTGCTCATTGACTTTTTGATAAGTGGAAGAAATGGTAAGCATAAAAAATTACCATGGTGTAACAAGAGAGGGAAGTATACCTAGATTTTCCCAAATGAATGTCCATAAAATCAGGCTTCCTTTCTTCACTTCTGTCAGGATATGATGCCCTTGCACAAACTTCCCAAAGACTACATGCTTCCTGCAAAGTATCCCCAAAACAGGACAATCGGGCAATTTATCTCCGTTCACCCTCGAACAAAATATAAAATCCGAGCAAGTAAAATATCACAAAAAATAAATCAGATTCACAAACCTATCAAGATGATGATCAGCTTTCAAAGTGATAATAAAATGAGAACCAAGTGTGTCACAGTCAGCAATCGCCATCGACAAAAGACCAGGGGTTAAGCCTAGGTGACTCGTCTAAAGTAAACGAAATATACAAACATATTTTGATATATAACATAGCACAAGTCACATTATTGTATCTCGGCTAAGCTCTGGAGCAATACTAAGCATTCTTACCTGGGAACTTTGAACCATATATACTTTCTCCACTAGTCCCTGAAAACATAGTGCACATATCAGAGGAAAATCGACGTGAATGGACCGAAACGACAAAACGAACATATCAAGGAAATTAACAAAAGATGCATTTGAACCTAGAAAACTAATGGTGGTGGTGGCAATTAGTAAGGATTAATGCCAACGAGATACTGTACTTAATCAGCTGCAATACTTTCGATGCTAAAAAATATGGAAGTCCGTGAACCCAATTATTACAAAAACTAACAGTCACATACATTTAAAAATCAAAATCATAATTATCAAAAACTACTCCAAAATTCCAAATGAAATCAAAAAGTTTCATACCCAAACACTGAGTTACAGGTCAATCTATGTTTAGGCAAAAGAACCGTGTTAATGATGCTCCCAATTGACTTAGAAAGGAAATGACAGCAAAATGATTATGAAATAAGTAAACCACAAAGAAAGTGATTACATATATTGTACCAATTTGCAACCTTCTAAAAATGAGGCAACTAATAATGGGGTGCAATGTATAAAAAAAAAATACATACCATTTCGATTGACAAAATCACCACCTTGTAAAAGTAAAATCAGTTGTTAGTACACATTATAAAACTACAATAATGGATACAAAGTGTCCCGAGGCACCGAAAAGCTTATTAAAGATATGATGATGGACCGCATTGCAAGTGCAATGAACAATTTTGTAAGTGCAACGAACAACTTAGTAAGTACAACCTTAAAACTATATCACAAGAAAACCTGTCGTGACCATCAGGCATCAGCCCTGTGTATCCTACAGCATAAACAAGGGTAATGGGGAACACTACTAAGAAAATACATCTACTATTATATCAATAAAAATTTGTAACAGAACAAAATTTGTAAAGCACAAAACAGAGAACCCCAACAATTATCTACTTCATTCATCTACTATTATATCAATAAAAATTTGTAACAAAGAAAATACACAATAAAAAACAAGTAATAATTACCAGAATTACTGTAACAGAGAAATGGTTGCCGGAGAAACTCAGATCGTCGTGACGTCGTGACGGCGTGGCGGCGCGGTGGAGGAGTCCTCTGCTGCAACGGCAATATCCTAGCCTGGAATGTACACCCAAGATAACAAAGCACCAAACTTGAGACGAAATCACTGACCCACCACCACCCCGCAAAAGGTCCCAACTTTAACTCCCGCAACACCAATCAGGCCAGATCCGCGACACACAGAGCTACTCCTCAACTACCAACTCACGAAACACCACAGCAAGCGAATGGTGGTGAACTGGAGGGTATGGGTCGAAAAAATGAAAGGGTTCAAAAGAGGAATCAGGTGAAGGTATGCTGGGGGATGGCCAAGGGAGCGGCGGTGGCAATGAGGGGGAAAACGCCCACCAAACGAGAGAAAACGAGACGGAGGAGAGCAGACCAGAGTAGAGCACCATAGGTGAGAGGGGAAGAGGGAGGTGCGAGATGTAAAGGAAGGGAAAAGACGACTGAGATGGTGGAGGGGATGGGGGGAGACCCAAGGGAAGGAGACGGAGCCCCCTGGTGGCGTACCTACTTACTGAAAAACCTACCTTTAATTTCTAATTCAATATGTGCGATAGTGAGAGTGAGGAGAGTATTGAGGGAGAGAACAATAGTGAGCTTAACTTTTAATTTTGGATTGTTGGTTTGCGACGGATTTTAAGGCGTTTGCGACCAACAATTCCGTCGGAAATTTGCGACGACTCTGATTCCGTCGGAAACTTCAACGTGAAGTTGTCCGCCTTTTTATTTTAACAGTTCCGACGGTGATTTTGGTCGCAAATCCGTCGCAATTTGCGACGGAATGTTTTTCGTCGGAAATGTTCGCAGGAAACGAGCCTTATTCTTGTAGTGAATAATGATGATGTGTGACTTACCCATTGAGAGTTACATTTTAAATTTCATTGGGGAAATGGAAAATAAAAAAGCAAAACAGAAATTGAAAGGCAGAAGCAGTTTTATTGATAGGAAAAGAAAACCAATATAGATAGGAAAAAGAGAAGCTTCTTACCTTTGAAGAATATGAAGGTAGAGTGTAATGGTTGAAAAACTGAAACATTTTTCCTTACCAAATGGTCTGAATCTGAAAACATCAAACCTTGAAGAGAGTGTAAAAAAGAAATGCAAAGGTAACATAATGAGATATTTTAACAAAAGCATAATGAGATTGAAGTAACGGAGAGAGATTGGAGTAGCATAATGAAATTGAAGTGTTTAGAAATACAACTAACCACAAATATGAAGATAGAATGAACTTTAACCAACTTGTAGCAATTTTGTTTCAGGTTTCTATTATAAGAGAGAAAAGCAGATAAAACATGTTAGCCAATATCAAATGAAGTTGGAGGAAAATCGAGAAGCAAAGAAATTTTCGAATTAAGAAAACAGGGAGATATGGAGAAGAAAAAAAATAGAAAGACAGCTGATGGTGCGTGTCATTTATATTTGGACAGCATGCATAAAGTAAAATGTATTGTAGAGAAGCACATTTTTTCGACGTGTCCACTTTTGCATGTCATAATGTAGGATCGATGCAGAACCAAAATGCCATTTTTTCAACAATGGCATTTAAGGGAGGAGGTGAGCGTTGGATTATGGTTATGACATAGGATGGATGCAGAACCAAAATGCCATTTTTTCAACAATGGCATTTAAGGGAGGAGGTGAGCGTTGGATTATGGAGGGAAGAACAAGAGTTTGGATTTGGAGTACACAGTGAAATGAAGTAGTTTCACGTGGGAATGCATATGGATTTGCTATTTTTTAATTAGATGAAAGCAAGAATAATTCTCTACCTTTTGTTGAGCTATTACCTATTGTCATAGTCGCAACAGTATAATGTCATATCATTGCTGTTTTCCTTTGAAAACAAGGGAAATTGATAAGTGTTCACCTATAACGCCGGGATACCGGATACGATACTGGATACGACACGATACGGATACGGGGATACGGGAAAAATTTGAAAATCAAGATACGACACGGCTGAGATACTTTAATAAAAAATTAAATTAAAATTTAAATATATAAAAACATAACAGAAAAAATAAAATAGAATAGAAACACAAATAGAAAAAAACAAAGATGAAAAACTGAAATATTGCATTTTATAGATATGAAAAAAAAAACTGCCCAAATAGATAAAAAAATCACACAGAAAATATATGGATGAAAGGAAGGGGACAACCGACAAACCTATGTATGAGTGACTAGTCATAAAAAGTAATGGTGGACAAGTAACTGAGACCACCCGAAATCGTATAATTCGAATACTCAGTGGCAGAAATAGATAACTTTGTATAGACTAAGATATTCATATTAGTACGTAATTGGTCAATAAAACATAAGCATATCATTAGTCAATATATATTCATCACATTGTAGAAATAAATACTTGTGATCTTATCAAGTAGAGATAGTTACGTATATTTATCCCACTCATATCACAATGTATTATTTCTTCTATTATTGTATTACGAAAAAACATATAATTTTGTCTTTTAGTTATTGAGGTATTAAAGTGTATCATATATGAGTGACAATCATGTGCTTAGTTGGTAAGAGGTATCGAAAAAGTATCTGAGAAGTATCCTTAGTTGGTAAGAAGTATCAAAGATGTATCTGAAAAGTATCGAGTCAGATATTTTTTAAAAAGAATTAAAAAATTATTAGATACTCTTTGGGTACGTATCGGGAAGTATCGGGTGCGTATCGGTATCGGATACGTATCCGACACGAATACGTCTCCATTTTTTAAGTATCAGGACTTCATAGATGTTCACACTTGCTAATTCTATTGCACAGTTACTCAAACAAGTGTGAACACCTGATACGTCAACATAGTGGACATCATTTTTCCTTGCTGATACGGTAACCAAATAAGCACCCATAATGCCTAAAATCTGCATGATTTAAGTGCGAGTTTCCATGGGGTTTATTTTTGCCGCTTAAAGTGGTGGAAAACTTACGTAAGTCTTTGCATGGAAGTCTATTATTCCCGCCGCTTATTTTGCAGGATAACAGCCTTGGATTTATAAGAAGAGATTATAAATAAATTATGAGTATGCCTTGGATAACAGCCCTGTATGCAAGTGGTTGAAGTTAGAGCAATATTGGCTTCAATTATACAAATATCAATTATTCAGAGTTTGAGACAAGGAGATTGACTTGGATAATTGAGGTCGTTGATTTATGGTTTAGGGAATGAATTCTTAAAGGCAAATACTTATACGATGATCCTCAACCTATTATCATTGAGTAAATAATAAAATGCAAATCCTTTTAGTAATCCTTCTGAAAGTGTTCGGTACCGTATCTCCGGCTATGTATCCGGTCTTTGATAAGTAGTCCAGTTCGAGATAGTTGGTACTTATGTTCTTGGTCAGTCCGAGTTGGTGCTCCGATCCGAGGTGCGGTGGTACCTGCAATGACACTCCGACGCTCAAGTCAGTGAGTGAGTCAATTACAAGTGAGAGTATGTGAGAGATGAGTCCCATTAATGATAGCAATCAATGCTTATTTATAGATATCTGGAGTGGAGGAGGGCCATTGGATCTAGGTCTGCGATCTCCACCGTTGAATGAATTGGGTCCTTTGCTGTTGGGCCTTTTTGGTGGATTGGCTATTGAGGCCCAATCCGTAACAGTAGCCCCCCAAGTCGGGTCGTCTTAAGGCGAGCTAGACTTGATGCTTTAGAGTTCGTGTCGCCCCTTCCAAACTCCGAGGTGAGGGACTCACGTCATACCGGGATGATCTGAGGGACTCAGTTCGTTTGGAGGGATTCCCGCCATGGCGGGGCCAAGAGACCGGGGCGAGCCGAGGGAAACGAAGCGATCCGACATATCTGTGTCTTGATTTCTGTGCCAGCTGGCAACGTCATTGATGGGACGCGTCGTTCAAGGATGATTAGGGTAATGATGGCACTTGGAACGACGCGCCTGCCTAGGGGCTAGCTTTGGAAAACGTAGCCTAGGCCCAGGCCCATCTGTGGCCTTCTTGCTCCCTATAAATAGAAGGGGGGATCCCCCTTATTTTGGACTGTTTTCTGCGAACTGCTCCGCTTCCGATCTTAAAGTCGTTCCGGAACTTATTTCGCCTTTCAGAGTTGTGCTGAGTCTCGGTGAGACCTTTGCTGTTCGCGACCTGCTTCAAGTGTTCGACGAGCTTCGTTTTTCACAAGGTTAGTTTCCTCTTTTTCTTTATTGCTTCCGGCTTTAGATCACGACCGGGTTCTCTCCAGACCCTATTTATAGATACAGAGTGGGGGTCATCAGGTCGGGTTCCGACTTGGTTGTGGACCCACTGTTTACGTATCAACCTGACTCGTCAAGCCCCCATTTCTGCAGGATCGATCTGGCGAGGACGAAACAAACCCGTCGGGTTGCTGACTCAGATCGCCCTAATCTCGCAAAAACAATGGCTTCCGGTATTGGAGAGTCGATGGAAATTCGTGCTAGTCCCCCCGGGTCGGTTGTTCCCGAGGTTCAAGACGACTTGGGCTCTGCTCCTACTCACGCAGAAGACCGCTCTCCCGGGGTTCCCAGCAACGAGCCGGTGGATGAAGATAACACAGAGGTAGTGGTCCTTGATTCGGAGGATTCTGACGCCGAGCCCGACTGTGAAGAACAGGGAAGTACTAGCTGGAGCTCAGATGAGAGTGAGGCGGAGGTTGCTGAGAGTCACAATAATGAAGACGGTCTTCAGCATCGCGGGGATCCTGCGTATGAAGAAGGTGATTCCGACCAATACCCACGAGCCGGAGTAGGGCCGGTCGATGTTCTCTTGTCCCAACCTCTCACTGTTCCCCGAGAGTATTCATGGGTGTCAGAGACGTTGAGGGGGATTCCGTCCCTCTATAGGACCGGGGATGACACGAGTTTCTTTGTCAATCGCCTTTCCCGGAAGGATCAGATCTGGAACGTGGAGGGAATGGCTGAAGACCAACACGTAGCTGTCTGGCCGAAAGCTCTGAAATTTGTTATGTACGGGGTGACGATCCTTGATATGCATATTAGCCCCCCTTTCACCGCCTTTCAGCAAGAGGCTTTGGAGATCTTGAACCTCGCTCCTTCCCAACTACATCCCAACTCATGGCGTTCCTCCGGGCTTTCGAGTTGATGTGCATTCATTTGGGGAGGCCAATCTCCTGCGATCTGTTCTTCCACCTTTTTGAGGTCAACCGGAGGCATGAGGATGGCACCAAGGATCGGTGGGAGCACGTGAGCTTCCGGGCTAGGAGGGGCGTAAAGATTTTCATGCCCTATTCCGATTCTCTGAAGAACTGGAAGAACAAGTACTTTTTGTCGAGCCCGTGAACGAGGAGGCAGTGAGGCACGTCGGCCAATATTCTGCGGACGGGAAATCACTGGAGTTCACTAAGTTTCAACTAGGGTGGTCTCTTTCTCATTTCAACCGGCGACCTCATTCCAACACCGTCAGCTTAGGGCGGCTATCCCGGTTGATCAGGACTCGCTGGCGATCTTGACGAATTTCGCCGACCTGATTGTCTACCGGGATCCCAAAAAATTCGGGGTTGACGTAGCCCGATTGGTTGGGGCCGGATCGAAATCTCAAGTGGCCGCCGTTCTTGGTAGGTTTTTGATAGATAACCCCGCCCATAATTTTTTTTTGACTGCCGTTTCTTTTAACATTGTTTATTTTCCTTACTTTGCAGATAGCATGGGGCCTGACAAGTTCTCCCGCTTGGCGGCTCTTGCGGAAAGGAAAGCCGGGGTTCAGCAGGAAAAGCCTGTTGCTGCCGTTCCGATCAATACAATCCCGGAGGCCAGCTTGGCTGGTGTAGAGGATCGTGCTGTTGATCTCTTACATCGGAAAAGGGAGCGCCCCCTTCCGCAAGCAGACCCTGCTTCTACTTCACATGCCCTGGCCGCCCGGGCTTCTAAAAAGGGTCGTCATGGGAAGCACCGAACTTCTAATTCTTCTGGTATTTCGATTGACGCCGACTTCCTGCAGAAGCACGTGGAGGATTCCCGGGTCGACCCGGTTGAGGCGGCTCTCAGGTTATTTCGGTATCTGGCCGACGTGACCAAGCTTCAGAGGGTCGAGGCTGAGAGTCAGGAAAAAGGTGACACCACGCTCCGAGGTGTACTCTCTGATTTTTCTTTTTGGTTATTTCTGTTCTTGACTTCCTTGTTTCTGCTATCACAGGGGCTCTGGTGGAGAGGGACAACGAAAGGAAGGCCCGGGAGGAGTTGCAGAAGAAATATGAGGTGCTGGAGAGGGACCAGACCGCGCTCAAGGTGGTTGCGGACAAACTTGAAAAGGAGAGGGACTCTGCCCTTAATTTGTGCATGGAACATGAGGTCCGAATCTCAGACCTTGAGAGTCAAGATAGGCGGTCTGAAGAGGTGGTTTCTTCCCTGAGGGCCCGGATTTATGAACTCGAGGCCGATCTTGTGAAAGCGAGGCAGGCCCAGGTCGGGTCTAGCGTCGATTCTTCGCCTCGGATTGCTGAATTGGAAAAAGAGCTCCAGGAGGCGCACGCCAAGGCCGAGGCCGTGGAGAACGAGATGGTGGAGGTGGCCCAGATGGCTGTGGAAGTGGCTAGGGAGAGTTTCGAAAAAGCGCTTGCTCAAGTCGCTGTTATCCATCCATCTCTGCCTTTGGACCGGGGGATTCTTCGTTTGGAGCATACCGTAGAAAGCGGGCGTGTTGTCAAGCCCTACCCTGACTCTGAAGCGTTTGACGTCATTTACCCTCCCCCTTCCTTGCCGTGACTGTTGTTGATGGGGAAGCTCTGGATTAGCTGATTTTTTGGGTTCCGGGTGGAACCGGTGGGGGAGAAAAGCCTCGGGTTCCAGGCGGAACCAGAATTTGTAATATGTCACCACCCTTTTTGAACTAGAGGACCCGGCCGTATTCGGTGTAACTTGTAATAGAGATGTATTTTAATGTGCCTCCAGTTTCATTTATCTCGGTTTAGTCTTTATACTGTTGCTTTACATTCGTGCACTTGCGTTTGATTCGCTCAAGTGGTAAGCGTCGCCTTAGGGACAGTTTACCGGGACTCGGCCCAGATCGAACTCGTCCCTTAGGGTTGTGGCAACCTCGGCCAACTAGTTGTTTTACGTAACGATGATCGCCTTCGGGGCTGTTTACCGGGACTTGGCCCAGATCGAACTCACCCATTGGGGTAGCGACAACCTCGGTCAGCTAAAAGAAGATAAAATAGGTGATAAAATCGGTAGACACCGCAAACATAATTGATAACATCGGTATACACCGTTCTGTAGATAAAATAATTTATACCATCGGTATACACCGTTCTCCAGACAAAATGAGTTACAACGTCGGTATACACCGTTCTTCAGATAAAATGAGTTACAACGTCGGTATACACCGTTCTTCAGATAAAATGAGTCACAACGTCGGTATACACCGTTCTTCAGATAAAATGAGAGTCAGCTGTAGTACTTTTTTAGTTTAGCGGCGTTCCAAGTTCTTGGGATCGCCTTCCCGGCCAAGGTCTCCAATTCGTAGGCACCTCTGTCGGTTTTAGATAAAACTCGGTAAGGTCCTTCCCAGTTGGGGGCGAGCTTGCCCTGCGCGGCGTTCTTCAAACAGACATCGGCTCTTCGTAAAACTAAATCACCGACCTCAAGGTCCCTATGGATCACTTTCGAGTTATATCGTACTGCTACCCTCTGTTTTGTTATTGCTTCTTTAAGGGAAGCCTGGCCTCTGACCTCATCGACGAGGTCGAGGTTCTCTTTCAACGCCTGGCTATTGTCCTCCGGAGGTTTCGGGTGGAGTGTCCTCCAGCTCAGCTCCCCGATCTCTACCGGGATTACCGCCTCCGTCCCGTACGAAAGCCGGAAAGGGTCTCCCCTGTTGAGCTCTGCGGGTGGTTCTGTAGGCCCATAGCACGTAGGGTAGCTCTTCAACCCAGTTTCCTTTTGCTTCATCGAGCCGCTTCCTCAGTCCATTGAGGAGGACTTTGTTGGCGGCCTCGGCCTGTCCGTTCGTCTGAGGGTGCTCTACCGGGGTAAACCGGTGTTTGATTTTGAGGTCAGACATGAGTTTTCTGAAGCCTTTGTCGGCAAACTGCGTTCCGTTGTCAGTGACTACAACCTCGGGGATCCCGAATCTAGTCATTATATTCTTTTTGAAGAATTTGATGCAATTCTTAGCGCTGATGATGGCCAAGGGCTCGGCTTCGATCCATTTGGTGGAGTAACACACCGCCACTATGAGGTATTTGATCTGGCCAGGGGTAGTTGGGAATGGTCCCAAGAGATCTATTCCCCACCACGCAAATGGCCATGCCGAGCTTAAGCTGGTGAGCTCCGTAGGGGGCGCTATGTGGACCTTTGCGTGGATCTGACACTTACTGCACTTCTTTACATAGTTTCTTGCATCGGTCTCCATGGTTGGCCAGAAATATCCCGCCCTTAATGCCTTTCGAGCCAGGGATCGACCTCCAAGGTGTTGCCCGCAGATTCCCTCGTGGATCTCGGCTAAGACGTAGTCCGCCTCTCCTCCTTCAATGCATTTCAACAGCGGTGCGGACAAGCTTCTTCTGTAGAGGTTTCCATTGATTATGGAAAAAGATGAGGCCTTCCTCCGGAGGATCTTAGCTTCGCTCGGGTTTGGAGGCTCGTTCCCCGTTCTGATATAGTCTATTAACGGCGCGATCCAACCATGGCTTTCTTTAACTACATTAACAGAAAAATTTGCTTCCGGGTTCAGGATTACGCTCGGCTTACTCAGTGTTTCCTGGATTATCGACCGGTGGTTTCCCGGAATTTTGGTGCTGGCAAGCTTGGAAAGTATGTCTGCCCTGATATTTTCTGATCTTGGAACGTGTTTCACTTCTGTGAATGTAAAAAGGGAGAGCAGCTCCTGCACACGGGTTAGGTACCTCTGCAAGATCGGATCTTTAGCTTCGTATTGTCTCCCGATTTGGGATACCACAAATAATGAGTCGGTATTTAGGGAAAGCCGGGAAACCCTGAGGTCGATCGCAAGCCGGAGTCCAGCTATGCATGCCTCGTATTCCGCCTGGTTGTTTGAGGTAGGGAAACCGAACGTGAGTGATACTTCGATTACGACGCCCGTCGGGCTTTCAAGCATTAGCCCTGCACCACTGCCTTTTGGATTTGAGGACCCGTCCACGTGGAGTGTCCATAACCCGTCCTCCGGGTCAGTGGGTGCCATCTCCGTGATAAAGTCGGCAAGTATCTGAGCTTTCATGGCCGGTCTCGTTTCGTATTTGATCCCGAACTCGGAGAGTTCTACTGCCCATTTGATCATTCGTCCCGCTAAGTCGGGTCGGTGTAAGATCTGCCGGATTGGATAATTAGTCTGTACCACGATTTGATGGGCGACGAAGTAATGTCGGAGACGGCGTGCCGAGATGAGTAGAGCAAAGGCGATTTTCTCTATTTTCTGATATCTCACTTCTGATCCATGCAAAGCTTTACTTACGAAGTATACCGGGCTCTGTCCAGTTTCGGTCTCCCTGATAAGCACGGCTCCGATGGCCTCATCCGAGATGGCCAGATACAAAAATAGGTCTTCCCCTGAGCTTGGCCGACTTAGTATGGGCGGTTCGGATAGGACCTTTTTGAGCCGGGAGAGTGCCTCGTCCCGCTCTGGGGTCCATTCGAAAGTTGCTTCTTTCTTAAGCAGTTTAAACAATGGGAGTGATTTGAAAGCGGCGTTGGAAATGAAACGAGATAGTGCAGCTATCATACCGTTGAGTTTTTGGAGCTCTTTCTTAGTGGACGGGGTCCGCATTTCTGTTACCGCTCGGCACTTATCCGGGTTGGCTTCAATGCCCCTTTCTGTGAGATAGAAACCCAGGAATTTCCCAGGCCAGACCCCGAAAGTGCATTTTTCCGGGTTTAACCTCATATTGTTTCTTCGGATTTCAATAAAAATCTCTTCCAGGTCGGATATGTGGAGGTCTTCCCTTTCGCTTTTCGCAATCATATCGTCGAGGTAGACTTCCACGTTACGGCCGATCTGATTTCGGAATACCTTGTTCATCATCCTTTGATAAGTGGCCCCCGCATTTTTTAAACCGAATGGCATGACCCGGTAACAGAAATTACCGCGGTCAGTCATAAAGGTCATCTTCTCTTGGTCGGGGGGAAACATCGGAATTTGGTTATATCCGGAATAAGCATCCATGAACGATAGTAAACGAAAACCTGAAGCATTATCGACGAGCCGATCAATGCTAGGAACAGGGAAGGCGTCCTTAGGACAGGCCTTATTAAGATCGGTATAGTCAGCGCACATTCGCCACTTTCCATTGCTTTTCTTAACAAGTACAGGGTTTGAGAGCCAAGTTGTATACTTGACCTCTTTTACAAAATCATCTTTAATTAAATCTTCTACGACCTTGGCCGTAGCAGCTGCTTTTTCCTGGCTTTGAGCTCTTTTGCGTTGGGCGACCCATTTTGCCCCGGGGTTAACCGCTAGCTGGTGACAGGCGACCTCAGGGGGAATCCCGGGCATGTCTTTTGCTGACCACGCGAAGAGATCGGCGTGAGATTTTAGGTAGAGGGTGAGCGTTGCTTTTACTTCGTCGGGGAGATCGGATCCGATTTGGACAGTTTGGGTCGGGTCCTCTCCCAGCTGGATTTGCATGAACTGCCCATCAGGTTGAGGTCGCCTAATTTTCTTTTTTAGTTCCCGTGCTAATTCGTCGTCGCTTTCTTCCTCGGAGCTGTCCGGGTCGTACCTCGCATCGAGGTCTGTGACGTTGACCTCAGCCGCTGGACCGGTTCTTTTCTTCTTTGGGCTTTTCTGAGCCCTTGCTTCTATGGGGGGAACCCCCTCCTCTGAGGCCTGTCTATCTGCCTTGACGTGAAGATAAAAACATCTTTGGGCGGACTCTAAGTCGGCATCAAGGGTGATGATTTGGTCACTCAATGAATAGAACTTCATCTTGAGGTGAACTGTTGAAGTTACGGCTCCGAGCCTTCCCAGGGTGGGCCTCCCGATGATACAATTGTAGACCGAGGGGCATGGCAGTACCAAGAATTTGGTCTTGACCGTCCTTTCTAGTGGCTCCTCTCCATAGGTGACCATCATTTCCAGATAGCCGAGAGGTTTGGTCCGGGACCCGTTGAAGCCCGAAAGATCCGATCCTCGGTAAGGGGTGAAGTCTTCCTCTGAGATCTGTAGTTTTCTTACCAGGTCGATGAAGATGATATCAGCGGAGCTCCCTTGGTCAACCAGAATCCTTCTTATCTCATGGTTTGCCATGACCGCCCTGATTATGAGGGGGATGTGCTTATTTGGCTTGCCATCCAATAAGTCTCGGTCGCTGAATGCCAAGGGTTGGCGCTCCGGGCCTGAGCTAATCGCAGAGGTGGAAGCGGCACACATGACTTCCTTCCATTTTCTTTTCATCGTTTTGCCCGACGCCTCGTCGGGGTAGCCCCCAGATATCATCATCATTACAGGTCGGCCCTTTGATTTTCGAAAATCGCGCTCGTCCTCTGAGCTCTCTTCTCGTTTTTGTGGGGCTTTACCCTTCCGTTTCGGATCGGCTTCCTCTTCCTTAACCTCGGCCTCGTGCCTGGGTGTTTTAGCCACGTACTGGCTCAATTTTCCTTTCTTAATCAGGTCCTCAATGTCATCCTTCAAAGCATTGCATCGATTGGTGTCGTGCCCTTTGCTCCGGTGATATCGGCAGTACTTGTTGGATCTCTGCCCCGGCCTGTGCTGGAGCGGATCGGGGAACTTGGCTTCCTTGAACTCAGCGTTCATACATTCCGCCAGAATCCTGGCCCTTGTTTCATTTAGGTTGGAATATTGCTGGTGTCGGTTCCGAGGTCGGAGCCTACTGTCGTTCCGGGTCTCCCTTTCATAACGGGCCTCTCCTACCTGACGCACCGGAACCTCTTTTCCATACCGAGGCTTGCTCGTTCCGGGGTCGGCGTCTGACTTTCTTGCAACAGCGCCTTCTTCATGATCAATGTATTTCTGAGATCGCTGGAGGAACTCGGCAAGCGACTCAGTTTGGTTGATACCTACATCAATCTGAAATAGACTTCCTTCCCGAAGACCGGCTTCCATGAAGAACAGTCGGAACGAATCGTCCAAGTTCCGGACCTGAGCCGCTTCCTTATTGAATCTTTCGATGTAGTCTCGGAGAGACTCGTTCTCTCCTTGCCGGATGGCTTGTAAGACTTTCCGAGACTTTGGCTTCATTTTGGAGTGGGCGAACTGGGCCGAGAAGAGCTTTGCAAGCTGGTCCCAAGATGATATCGAGTTTGGCTTGAGGGATCTGAACCAGTCCAAAGCCAATTTCTCTAGGGTAAGAGGGAATATCCGGCATTTGATCTCCTCTGGGATATTCCGGTATTGCATCATCGTGTCGAAGTAATCTAGGTGTCGATCGGGATCGCCAGTCCCATCATGCATCTTTAAACCCTCCGGGGGCTTCTCTAAGTGCTTGGGTACCGGAAAATAGTCGATTTCCGCTGTAAAGGGTCCCTTCCGCGTCGTGGACCTTTCCCTCGGAGGAGGCCTCCTGATATGGCGTCGGACAGGGGATCCGGGAGACCGCGGGCGCCGACGTTCATGCCTCGGGGGACTTCCCCGGCTTATAGAACGCCGCCTCGGGGACGAAGATGCTAATGATGAGCTTTGGTGAGTTGAGTCCCCAGGGTAATAAGTCTCGTCCTGAGTCTCGCTTGGGGGAGTTCCAGATCCTCGCCTCCCTCTTCGGCGCGGTGGCGAGCGATGGTGGTGCCTCCTCCAAGCAGGGGATCGGTGACGTGTTTTACTGGAGGTTCTTCTGCTAGGAGAGTAGGTTTGAGGGGAAGACCGATCCGGGATATCTCGGGCCCGGACTTCGGCCATCTCGGCCTCCAGCTGGGAGTAACGCTGACTCCTTTGATCAGCCTCAGCCTGCCTTGTCAGCAGTTGGATGAGCTGTTGGACAGCATCGATCGGTACCGGGACAGTCGGAGCTGGAGGTGGAAACTGGTTTCTAGCGGAGCTTATAGGTATCATCGCCCTGGATGAGTTCCGGCCGTGGGCCGAGCTGCGAGGGAGAGTAACTGCTACCCCCTCGGGGGTTTCCTGTTGCTGGTCGGGCCTGACCACGACGCTGGATACGTTTCTCCGTCGTAACTCCGGAGCCATTGCTGACTAAGGAGGTTGGGGGAAAGACTAGAGTATAAGGCTCTCCCACTGTGGTCGTCAATGTTCGGTACCGTATCTCCGGCTATGTATCCGGTCTTGGATAAGTAGTCCGGTCCGAGATAGTTGGTACTTATGTTCTTGGTCAGTCCGAGTTGGTGCTCCGATCCGAGGTGGGGTGGTACCTGCAATGACACTTCGACGCTCAAGTCAGTGAGTGAGTCAATTACAAGTGAGAGTATGTGAGAGATGAGTCTCATTAATGATAGCAATCAATGCTTATTTATAGATATCTGGAGTGGAGGAGGGCCATTGGATCTAGGTCTGCGATCTCCACCGTTGAATGAATTGGGTCCTTTGTTGTTGGGCCTTTTTGGTGGATTGGCTATTGGGGCCCAATCCGTAACAGAAAGTGTTCGACGATAGTTACAACTTACAAATGAGGTAACATCTAACTTAAATTGCCGACTTACAATGAAGAGTACCCAGGTTAGAAATGTGATCAGAGTGAGGAGCACGTAAAATAATATTAGGAATGTTGGTGTATAAAAAACTTTTGACATGTTTGAATCGTGACCAATAATAGAAATTGTGCATAAAATGTGTTTGTCCTTATTATTATTATTACTATTACTATTATAATAATAATAATAATAATTATAATTATAATCATTATTATTATTATTATTATAATTATTATTATTTTATTATGCTCTGTGATATAATATTATGATTTGGCATCATTGTGACGAGCTACCTAGCCGTGGAGTGAGGTGAAAATGGTGTCGGGTGATGTCTTGTTTGGTTTAGCGTCATTGAGTGTATTGAGTCCGAGTCATCTAGCCGTGGAGTGAGGCAAAAATGATACTCAGGTGACACAATGGTTGTTAGGTACTTAGCCGTGGAGTGAGGCGAAGTACTTGAGAGGTACTATATGTTTCTTTGCATCATTGAGTCTGAGTTACCTAGCCGTGGAGTGAGGTGAAGATGGTGCTCGGGTGATGCTATGTTTGGTTTAATGTCATTGAGTCCAAGTCATCTAGTCGTGGAGCGAGGCAAAAATGATACTCAAGTGACACAATGGTTGTGAGGTACCTAGCCATGGAGTGAGGCGAGGATGGTCCTCACTTATGTCCTGGAGTCCATATGGATATCTTTGTGTGTGTTCGATACATGTATATGAGTAGAATATTGTGTCGCTACATGTAAATTTCTAGGACGCATTGAACTTAAGTTGTGTGATGAGTTTTTTTGTTTGTTTTGTGATTGTTTTGTATCCTACTATCGGCGTGCCATTTAAAACATGAGATGAGACGTACTCACTCCCTTTCTTTTTATGTGTTCTTTTTTGTACCGTCCTTGTATGCAGGTAATTCTTTGGTCGAGACCGAAGATTAGTTGCTAGATGACTTGTCTAGGATTAGGCATGGCGACATAACCCGAACCGGCGGGTACCCACCCGAACCGGCGGGTACCCACCCGCCCCCGCCCCGAGTTTGACGGGGAAAACCCGCTTTGACTGGGGACGGGATTGGGTTCGGGGATGTCGATACCCACCCCGTCCACGCCCCGAACCCGCTTCACAAAACATAAATTAATTATTTTATTTTATTATAAGCATATTTACTCATTCATTTTTGTTTCATAAATTTTGTTTATTTTTAATTTTGATCTATTTCCTATTGAAAAATCTATTTTAATACTTTTAACTTTATTTTATCATTGTATAATTATTATTATTTTATTTTATTAATTATTATAAATATATTTTTTGTATTTTTCCTATAAACTGTGGCGGAAACGGGTACCCGCGGGAAACCCGTCCCCGTTTGAGACGGGGTTGGGAGATACAAAACCCAACCCCAATAGAGGTAGGGACGGGGGATGGGGAATGCCAAACCCGCCCCGACCCGCCCTGTTGCCATGCCTATCTAGGATGGTGATGTCGAGTAGAGTGTCTTACCTATGCTATCGCGTTGTCTTGTTCTAGACTTCCAGATACTTTACGTTATTTGAGGATTACTTGGCTCTGATATAGTGACACCGGGGGGGTGTAATATTACTATGTTTTTCTATTTGTCTTGTTGTTATGTAAAGATATTAAATTAATTTACAATTGTGGAGGAGACTTGTATGGCTATTTAAAAGCCAAGTTCTTTCAATTCATGAGGCGTGTGTTATGCTTGTGGTTTCATATGTGATGTCCTTAACCACGTGGAAAATGATTATTTTTTTTTTTAAATCGTGATTTTTTTTTTTCGAAACGAAAAACAACTATTTTCAATTTATTCTCTATATATTACATTAAGGGGTTAAGGGTGTCACAGGCATTGCTTGTATAGGAATGGATCATCCCAAAAGTATTGTTTGACTGAATGGAAGAATTTTCTCCTTTATTGGTAAGTCATATTGATTGGTGTTATCTTGCTAGCCAAGATGTTCACTATGTTAGCAAACCAGGATCACTACAAGAATAAGTGCTGTTTCCTGTCATTTTTTCCGACGAACTCTAGTCCGTCGCAATTTCCGACGGATTTCCGACGAAAAAGTCGTCGCAAACGTTCAGCAAAAGAGACGCTAAAATTCCCGCTTACGTTTGCGACGAAGTTTTTTACCGTCGCAAATTTCCGACGGATATTTTCGTCGGAAAACACTTAAAATCCGTCGGAAACGAAAATACCCAATTAAAAGAGAACCCCTTCCCTCGAACCCTCTCATTCAGCAAACCTCATGCTTATAAAAAAAAAAGCAAACCCTCCTCTCCTTCGCGAAATTCATTCTCTCCCTCGTTCTCTCCCTCATTCTCCTCCGCCCTTCTCAGCCCTCCACCACCCTCCTCCGCCCTCAAACCCCGTTTCCCCTTTCTATTGAAATCCTAGGGCAAAATCCAGTCCTATTGGAGCCTCTCTCTGCCATTCATCGATTTGAACGATTCTCCGCCAAATTTGTTTGCTTCGGTACCATCGAAGGAGCTGACAACCATGCTTCCATTGTTTCCCCTTCCCAATCTCGAATACCCAGGTAAGCTTTTCATTTCTGTTTCTTCTACTCGATTTGAATATGTTTTAAAGTTTTGATTTTGAATTTATTGGGAGAAGTGAACTTCTTAACGGTTTTAACGAAGGCGATGAGTTGAAAGGGGTTTAGGGATGTGTTTGTCTTTTTGAGAGTGAGAGAAGAAGTTAAAGCTACTGCAGGTTCCTATTTTCCCCCTTTTTCTCTTCTCTAACCTAAATTATCTAATTACGCTTTCTAGCTTTGTTTCTCTCCTCTGTGAATGTTTCCCTGCCCTAAAACACTTTTATTTCAGCTGTAATCTCTGTTCTTTCAATTTCAATTTTCCTAGGTCGTGTTTCCTTTCAGTTTTCAGAAATGTAAAATAAACCGAAATAATTGTCCATTAGAGCTTGATAAATTAGGGTTTTGGTGCATTTCCTTTTTGGTTACCGAAAATTTTGTTGTAGGCATAAAATCTAATAACTTGTTTGCTATGCAGTACATCCCGGTTGTTGCACAATATGTCTGAGGAACGAGCAGTGCATCCGGATTGCAGAATGCCAGCAATCCTTATCATGAATGTAGTGATTACTACTTTAGAGTAATAGATGAAGCCATAATTAGGATGCAGCAACAGGAATCTGGTTAGTCTCTTAATTGCAATATCTTCTACTAGTTGCAAGTGTGTTTAATAATGCAAGTTTTGTAGTTTTTTCTAGTGATTGGGTTATTGAATTGATTTGTTTAATTGTGATTAGAATTAGAACTAACGTTTATGTTTTTTTGCATCTATCAGAAGTTGCACAAGCAAGTGGTGGAAGTAGCCGGGAGCAAGCCATCCCAGATGAATCATATCCCGATGAGGGAACACGCGACGACGGACCCAAACCTGAAGAAGATTCTGATAGTGACCCAGATCAGCCTGCTGTAGAGAACATGGATGGAGCCTACCCTAAACTCTCCTCAAGACAGAAAAAGAGGATGGAGTTGAGAGCCAAGATGGTAAAGGATGAAATATATCATGTTTATAGCTTCAGTTAGTTTATTTATTTGAAGAAAACTTAAGCTCCTTGCTTTGTTTCCTTGGCAGCAAGAAGCAAAAAAGCGAAATCAAGTTTGGGAAACACGTGTTACAGTTAATCCTAATAGACATCCTACGCAAGCTAAATTTTTTGAGCCAGCAGGTTAGCTATATTTGCACACATTTCTTCTGTTCCATCTATCTTGTTATTCAGATTTTCTTATAGTAAAGGTCCTATGCAGCATCTGTTTTAAAGGAAAAGCTTTCAGCCTTGGGTTCATCAGGGTGTTAGCTGACAATCAGCTTCAAGCTGAATTACAAGAGCATAATCTGAAAGGGTGAGTTAGAATCTGCAGTTAGAGAAACATATATCAGTTACTAGTGTTTTTATGAATAATGTGGTGTTAGCTTCCATCAACATCAAGTTAGTTATGTAATCTAAATCCCCTGCTATTGTTGTTCTGAGTTTTGGTTTTGATTGGATAGCAATGCCTATTATTTGAAATTGTACTTTATACAAATGCTTTGGTTCAAGGATCATTAATGACATGGTTTTGGGGTGCTTTACTCCCAAGGAGTCTGTATTTTACACTCTGATTTGTCATCTAGCAGAAGCTTCTTTTAGTGACGTGCCTTACTTTCAAGGGGTCTGTATTTTTTATACTCTGATTGATTTGTCATCTAACAGACCCTTGTATTTCTCAAAGCTGAATTTAGATTTTAGAGCTACAATTATGTAGCCTATTAGATGTTTTTATAAAACACTTCAATACTATAAGGCTTTAATATTCTTTGGTAGGTTTGAACTACGGGAAATGAAATTGTTTTCGATGATATTGGTAGTCATGGAATCTTCTACTTCTTTTTGTATTAGATGGTATTCTCTTGCATATACAGATCTTCTTTAAAACCTTGGTTTTAACATGATTGGAAAGATGAAATTATTTGCCATGTGGGGTATTTTCAGGCATTCAAGAAGGCATGGAAAGCAGTATGTTCTTCTGGAGAAGCAGATTCTCCGGTCCTTGCAAATCTAACATTGCTGTCCAGGTCAGTTATTCTACACTGATCAAAAGCTGGTTATTATTTAGTTTCCCATCTTTTAAGCAAATTATAACTATACTAAAAAGAAACTATTTGATGTATACAAATTTGACAGATATCTGGAACTCTTGAAGCATCAGATGACCCATCAGATTACAGTGAAGATGAGCTCTCCTATCATACTAACCACCATGTTCAGAAACTGTTAGTTAATGGTGGTGGAACCATAAATGGAAAGGGTAAAGATGAGCTAGGCATTGCTCACAGTCATTGTGCTGAGGCATGGTTCAAGATTAAGGGAAACAGATAATTGTTTTTTTTGTTGATATATCTGTTTGTTTCTAGTTCATAGATCAATCTTTATTTGTTTGAGTTGTGTTATTGCTTGCAATGTAGATATTGTTCAAGATGTTGTGTACTTGTTTTAGAATTCAAAATGCATTATAGATTTATAAGGATTCTTAGGTTCTATTTGTTGGTTGTTAAAGAGGATTCTTATAAAAATATAGCATTAGACGAGAACATGATTTAGGCGATAGGAAGTCCTAAATTGCAGTTCTGTTGTTGCTATCATTATTATCATCATTGTTGTTGTTGTTTTGTTGTTGCTGTTTTGTTGGTGTTAAACTTCACCTCTAGAAGACCCTCAAATTTGGGTCTACACTTATGGAAACACCATTATTACTTATCATTTTGTCAGTTGGTTAATGCATGTAACTCATTGTTGTTTTGCTTTTTAATGGCACATCTCTAGTTGGAGAACCACTATCATGATTATGCAGACTGACACTCGTGTTCCCGTTTGACAAAAAAGTGCTCATCTTGTCTCCATGATTCTTTGAATCCTTTGTTTCTCTGTTCCACTGATGTAAGGGGAACGAACTAGGAAAGTTAAGTTTATACTTTCTTTGTCATTTCTTCTTAATATTAATGCTTGTAATGAATTCTCTGAGATGCCTTCTTCACTTGCCTTGAATCACGAGCTTTGTTAGAGTCTTGGCCACTTTTGCAAGATTTAAATTATGGACTAATGGTTCAGATGTGTGCTCAGTTCTTTTGTTGTTAAAAATTCTACTGTGCCTGATGAAGGACAGAATAAAGTTACTTTCTTTTTTGTTCAGTAATTTTTTTGTTCTTGTTTGAAAGTACTTGCACTTTTGCTGATAGGTTGTCACAGAAAATAGGTGTTGGACTATGCTGCACAATGGGTGGAAGATTCAAGTTATGCACACTTACAAAGAGGCAAATAAGTGTGCCCATCTCCTATCTGTTAAGGGGAGCACTCGGATTCAAGATATGGGAAAGGTGGACAGGGTGGGTTGTCCTGTGGACTGCTAACACAGAGGTATAGCAATTCTGGTTGTTTTATGTTTTTTCTCTACCTTCTCTCTCACTTTGATTTATGTTTTTTGCATACTTGTTAACACAGAGGTATTTCAAATGAATTTTATTATATCCAACCTATAGTTTTCCTAGCTAATTAGTATGTTGCGCCCGAAAAAGTCCCCGAGGGAGAACCTTCCTCGTTCACAACTTTTCCTAAGACAATGAAGCCGCCACCAATATTTATTAAGGAAAATATTAGGAAAACCTTTTTTGGAAAGCGATTGGTCTTGCGAAACTAGAGATTAGGGTTCGGGGGTCGGTTACGCGTAGGGAAGGTGTTAGCACCCCACACATCCTCTCTACTGAGAGGGAACCTTTAATTAAATGTGTGGTTTTAGTGTGTTGACTTGAAAATACTTAATCTTGCCTCTCTACTTCTTATCGAAAAAGTCTTAATGAAAATCTTTATTTATTAGGAAAAAGGGGGGAAAATGGGTTTTTAGAAAAAAAACGCTTGACGGGGCATGGCCCGCTCCTACGTATCTCCCGGTGCGATGGAGAACTCAAAGCTACGTAGTTCTTCTTTATCCTGAAAAAAGGTTTTTGTCTTTTATCTTTTTAGTGAGTTTTCGAAATAGGACGAGCATTTAGTGAATGATTAAACTAACCAAGGTTATGGGTAATCAACGCTAAGCACTCTTTAAAATGAGAGTCACTACCGCCAGTCAGACGAACAAAGGTTCTGATTGACTATTAGTAGCGACTCGTTTTTTATTTGTTCTTTTGAAAGGGGTTTTCGAAAGAGATTGATTGGCACGAATGATCAAACTAACAAAGGTTATGAGTGATCATCACTTATTGTTCTTTTGGGAAAAAGACATCGCCACCAATGGCTAGACGAACAAAGGTTCTGATTAGCCACTAGCGACGATGGGTTGAAAATGTTTTTAGAAAGGAAAATGTTTTTGTTCTGAAAATGATCTTGTTTTGCAAAAGTGATTCTTTTTTGTTATGAAAATAACTCTTTTCTTTTGGTTATGCAAATGCTAAACTTTTTATGATTGCGCTTGACGAGAATGTGACTCGCTCCTACGTATCCCAAATGGGAATCAAAGCGACGTAGTTCTAACGAGCCTTAAAAATGAAAATCTTTTTGATGAGGTTTTAGAAAATGAAGAGCGTTCATAATGATCAAATTAACAAAGGTTATGATGGATCATTACAAGAACCCACTTAAGTGCATGTAAAAATCTCTTTTGAAATATGAAAGCCTTCATGATGACCAAACTAACAATGGTTATGGGTGGCCGTCACTGGCACTTGCTATGACTTTTGATGTTTAGGGAAATATCTTTTGAAATCGAAAGCATTCCTGATAATCAAACTAACAAAGGTTATGGATGATTATCACTAGCACTCCATTGTTGATAATCATGCAAGCAAGGGCTTCGCAAGACTACTAACAAAGTTTTTGATTTTGAAGAGTTTTCGCAATCGGATTAATTTTTGTTCGGGGAAACATTTATCCATCATTCGGAAAAAAGGTTTGTGAAAAAAATTCGCTTAGGGAAAAGAAATGAAATTTTAAAAAAAAGAGAAACAGGGGGCGTAGTAGTAAAATAGGGGGGTGCAAGTGGCAGGAAGGCTGTATTATTAAAATTAGGGTGTAAACAGTAGCCCATCATCCTTAGCGAGCTGGCCCACGTTTTTTAATTTTCTGATGGGCTCAGGGGGGTGCGCGTTAAGTAAACTGCAGGGGTGTGAGTCGCAATCTGAAAAATAAAAAAACGCGAAAAGACAAAATTGCCCTTGCCTTTCTACTATAAAAGGAAAACCTAAAAGAGGAAACCCTAATATCCTCTTCTCTTTCACGCGGCGCACACAACCCCTAAATATCCAACCCTAAAAAATTTTCCCCTCTCTCTCCTTCCATGGCCGACCTCCACTCCCCTCACAAATCATCTAACCTATTTTCTTCCCTCTCAGCGAATCTCTCCTTGCTTCATCTCCATCTCACCACCCGAATCTCGTTTTTCCTCACCGCCGCACCTACCCTTTCTCTCCTTCTCTCGATCGCACCTCACTGTCCTCGCCGTTCTAATCTCTCTCTCGACGGCCACGGGGAGGGGGTGTTTCGACTTGTGATGTCGTCGGTTGGGTATGGTGGGGGCTACGGCGGTGGCTGTTTGGAGGTTGTTGGGGGGGGGGGATGGTGCTTTCTGTGGTGGCGATGGCGTGGGTGATTTCGTGGTGGAGGAGTGTCGCGCTGTGGGTGGAGTGGTCGTTTGGGGTGGTGGTGTTTGCGGAGAGGTGTTCGGTGGTGAGGAGAGGGAAGGAGGGTGGTGGTGTATGGGCTGTCGCACGGTGGTTGGGGTTGACGCGTGCGGTGGTTGGGGTTGTCGCACGGTGGTTGGGGTGGATCGGTTGCTGGGTGGTGGTTGATGGTGCGTGGAGGGGTTGGTGGTCAAAGGAGGTGAGGGGTGACGGCTACTGTAGTGCGGTGGCGATAGTTGCCGGCGACTACTCCGCCGGAGAAGATGACAGGTTCGGTTTCACTCATTCTTCTCCATCCTTTCTTGATTCTGATTCTTATTTCATCCCTTAATCCCCCTTTTTGTTTTTCAGACTTCATATCAAAAGGGACTCTAATTTCCACTTATGATGATTTACTCCACACCTTTATTTGGATTCAAAATCACAGTATTCTATACTTCTAATTTCTGAATTTTCATCATGTTATCAACCTTTCACTCTTTTGATTATTGATGCTCCCCTTTTAATCTATGCTATAGCAGAGTTACGACTTCCTCTATTCACAAATCAAGATCTATTTCTAACATAGCATTTCATGCATATCCTATTTATATTACTTGTATTAACTATTAAGGACTAAACAGAACATGCTGACTTATACAACAATAAGCAATAACAACTTATGCACATGTTTTAATATCCAGATACACACACGAATACTAACCCATTTTCCAGCCTCTGAAAATTTCTTATTTATGGCTCTGCACTGCTGATTCTTGCTCTAGTTTCACTGCTATTGTGACTGCGTATGTTTGATCAGATCCTGCTATTATGCCTGACTTCTGTAACACCCCTTTCTACCCGTCACTTTGTTTATAAAAATCAGAGTTTAAAAATTTCGTTCATAGGGAATGTTACACATACTTCAATAAAACGTCGCTTATCAATTTTAAAAACAGTTCAACTCAGTAATCATGCGTTCACGTAGCACGTCACAAATAAAGAATCTCAAGCCTCGATTTAACGTCGCTTATAAAACTCAACATAACAAAACCAACTACGCAGCGGAAAATAATAAAACATAACAGAAGAGTCCACATGGACATAACAACCAGAAAAATCATTAATAAAATATCGAGTTCGTTTCCCCCCCTGAGTGCTACGTATCAGAGCATGACGACTCGACTCAAGAAGTGAAGCTAAGGCATTCACTGGGAATCACCTGCACGTTACCAACACGAGGGTAACATTCAAACAGGAAAGGGTGAGCATCATTTCAATCCATATAATAGAAAATATGATAAGTACTAATCATAGGCTACGCACTAGAACAATCATCATCCAAAACACTAAATATCCACATCACAGTCATCATTTACATCACTTACAATAACTCATCTCATGTCATGTAGGCTTATGAAATGCAACCCACTCGCGGGCATATGCATGAGGTACCTTTTCATAAAACGTCGCTTAGCCCTTAAGGCCTCATCGTCACTTAGCCACTCAGGCCCCAAAACGTCACTGGGTTTATGCATATGGGCATGAGACACTATGACATGCACCACTCACAACACACAAACACTCAATTACTCAAATCGTGGTCAACTATGTGACCCGTCACTTACCGGTTTTGCTCACAAAGAGCACAGCACCTGCCAAATTCACAATCAGCACACAACGTCACTTGGCCATTTAGACCTTAACATCACTTAGCCCTTCGGGCCTCGAACGTCACTGGGTTTTCATCGTCACTTACACATAAATATCAATCGACTCAAACAATAGCCACTGAGGGCAAAAACGTCATTTGACTAACCACCAAGGGCATCCTCGTCATTTACACATCATTATCTACAACTTTGGCCACTAGGGGCAAAACAGTCATTTGACTAGCCACCAAGGGCATCCTCATCAAAATCATCAATTTGACACTACCACGTTGAAACTGTTGTTTATACACCAAAAAGGATTTTTAAAGAGCTCCATAAAATTTTTCAATGTCACTAGGACGATCACCGGGGATGGCCACTTGGGCGCCCACAAACAATCAGCAACTAACAACTTTTTATTTTAAAAATTGGACCCACAGATAGACAACATAAAAAGCTTCACGACACTTTTCGAATCGTTCAAAACGGACGTCTGAGTCAAAAGTTATGTTAAAAATAAGTTTGGGAAAAATCAAGCAACATACTGAAATTGGCGCCTTAGGCGCCCAGGCAACCAGGCAACACGCGCACTGGCGCCCAGCGCCCAGGCGCACAACACAACACGCCACAGGCAACACGCCATAGGCGCCCAGCGCCCAGCCGCGCACAGACACACGCACACACACAACACACACGGGCGCTCAGCGCCCAGCGCCTTGGCGCAACACACACACACACGCAAGGGCGCTCAGCGCCCAGCGCCCAGCCACACAGAAAATTTGCAACACCCAGGCGCCTTGCGCCCTTACAGAAAATTTGCAACACCTAGATATATATATATATATATATATATATATATATATATATATATATATATATATATATATATATACATATTCCAACAATTCGCATATCACGAAATCAACATCAATAACCTATCAAGAACACATCAATAATTCATGGCATGTATCAATTCGCATATATATATATATATATATATATATATATATGTAAAGATCAACATCAACAACCTATCAAGAAGACATCAAGAAAATCTAGTATAACCCTAGATCTAGGACTCATCATGTGATCTATTAGATAGAATGATAAAGCTCCCCTAACCTTTTCAAGAAGAAGAATTCGATGCCCTAGGAGAAGTCACCTACAGAGCCACAGCAACAACGGAGATCCCTTCCTCTTGATCTTCGAATCCTCTTCTCCTTCTCCTCTTGGCCGCCCCCTTGTTCTCTCTCTCTCTCTCTCTCTCTCACGCTCCTCTCTTTCTCTCTTGCTTTTTCTTTCAATTTCGCAACAATAGCCAAAAACCCTAACCCCCTAATCACTAGTCCACTTCGCATACTTGTGGATCATGGGCTTGGGCCTTCCACTCAAGCCCAAGTCATGCAAGTGGCGCCTCCACTCCCTCCTAATACCACCAAAATAAATAAAATTTTAATTAATTAAATTATATCAAATAAATTAATTTAAATCCCCAAATACTTAATTAAATAAATTAATTAAATATTTCAGGGTGTTACAACTCTCCCCCACTTAGAATATTTCGTCCTCGAAATTTTACCTGATCAAACAACTCTGGGTAGGATTCTCGCATCTTGCTCTCTAGCTCCCAAGTCATACTCTCGCCGGCAGCTCCTAGCCAGACCACTTTCACTAATGCAATCTCCTTGCCTCTAAGCGCTTTCACTTCACGATCCTCAATCCGTACGGGCATCGTCTCCACAGTGAGATTATCCCGCACCTCTACATCGTCCATATGGATCACATGAGATGGATCCGAAACATACTTCCGAAGTTGCGACACATGAAACACGTCGTGCAAATTCGAAAGATTTGGCGGTAAAGCCACTCTATAAGCCACATTTCCGATTCTTTCAGAAATCTGATAAGGACCAACAAATCGAGGAGTGAGCTTCTTCGATTTCAACGCTCGACCAACACCGGTAATAGGAGAAACCCTCAAGAACACATGCTCACCCTCCTGAAATTCTAAATCCTTCCTCCGCTTGTCATGATAACTCTTCTGACGACTCTGCGAAGCCTTCATCTTTTCACGGATCATCTTGATCTTCTCTGTAGTCTCCCGGACAATCTCCGGTCCCAACACTACACTCTCTCCCGACTCATACCAACACAATGGCGTTCTACACCTTCGACCATATAATGCTTCAAACAGTGCCATCCCGATACTGGAATGGTGACTGTTGTTATAGGTAAACTCAATCAACGCAAGGTAGGAATCCCATGAACCCCGCTGTTCCAATACACAAGCCCTCAACAAATCCTCTAACGACTGAATTGTTCTTTCCGACTGACCATCCGTCTGAGGGTGATACGCCGAACTCATTTTCAACTTTGAACCCAATTCCTTTTGCAAACTCTTCCAAAACTCAGAAGTGAACCTCAGATCCCTATCTGACACAATACTCTTTGGAACACCGTGCAGCTTCACGATTTCTTTGACATAGACCTCTGCCAACCTCGACACCGAATAAGTGATATTAATAGGAATAAAATGAGCAGACTTCGTTAACCTATCAATGATCACCCAAATAGCGTCATGACCCTTAACCGTATTCGGTAATCCCGTCACAAAATCCATCGCTATGCTATCCCATTTCCACTCTGGAACTTCCAACGGTTGCATTAGCCCTGCAGGCTTCTGATGCTCAACCTTAGATTTCTGACAGGTCAAACAGGCATACACAAACTGTGCCACATCTCTCTTCATACCATACCACCAAAACATCTTTTTCAGGTCTTGATACATTTTCGTCGCTCCAGGATGGATACTCAACTTGCTACGGTGACCCTCCTCTAAAATTGCCTTTCTCATCTCTTCATCGTCCGGAACACAGATCCTACCCCGGAACCTCAACACACCACTGGAATCTAATTTGAAATCTTCATCTTCAGACTGACCGACCCCATTAATTAAATCCGCTAACTTGACATCTGTCTTCTAAGCTTCCCTGATGCTGCCCAGGAAATCATTATCGATCCTTAACATCCCCAGCTTGACACTGCGAGGTGTCATTTTACAAACCAAACTCAAATCCCTGAATTCCTCGATCAGCTCTAATTCTTTCACCATCATTGCCGACATATGCAAAGACTTTCTGCTTAAAGCATCAGCCACGACATTAGCTTTGCCGGGATGATAATTCAAACCAAAGTCATAATCCTTCAAGAGCTCCAACCACCGACGCTGTCTCATATTCAACTCTTTCTGATCGAACAGATACTTTAGACTCTTATGATCACTGAACACTTCGAACCTCGAACCATAAAGGTAGTGCCTCCAAATCTTGAGCACAAATACCACAGCGGCCGATTCCAAATCATGCGTAGGGTAATTTTTCTCATGAACCCGCAACTGCCTCGACGCATACGCAACGACTTTCCCATCTTGCATCAACACACCACCGAGACCCATCTTTGAAGCGTCACAATATACAACGAACGGTTCCTCTGGATTAGGCAACGTCAAAACAGGCGACGTCGTCAATCTCTTTTTCAGTTCCATAAAACTTTCCTCACACCGGGCATCCCAAACAAAAACTTTACCCTTGCAAGTCAACTGAGTCAACGGAAGGGCCAACTTGGAAAAACCCTCGATGAACCTCCTGTAGTACCCAGCCAAACCCAAAAAGCTTCTAATCTCTGTTACGGACTTCGGAGACTCCCACTCCAACACTGCTTCTACTTTTGCCGGATCAACCGCAATACCGTTACCAGAAATCACGTGCCCAAGGAAACTCACATCTTTCAGCCAGAACTCACACTTCGATAACTTAGCGTACAGCTTTTTCTCTTTTAAAACTTCCAACACTGCCTTCAGGTGCTCAGCATGCTCTTCCTCTGACTTAGAATAAACTAGAATGTCATCTATGAAGATCACCACAAACCGATCTAGGTAATTATGGAAAATACGGTTCATATATTCCATAAATACACCAGGAGCATTGGTCACACCGAACGGCATCACTGAATATTCATAATGCCCATACCTTGTCCTGAACGCTGTTTTCTGAACATCCTCATCCTTTACTTTAATCTGATGATATCCGGACCTCAAATCAATTTTGCTGAAAACACGGGCACCCACTAACTGATCCATCAGATCGTCGATCCTCAGAAGCGGATACTTATTCTTGATAGTTACCTTATTCAACTGACGATAGTCCACACATAACCTCATGCTCCCATCTTTCTTCTTCACTAACAATACCGGAGCTCCCCACGGTGACACACTCGGTCTCACAAACTTTTTCTCAAGCAATTCTTCAAGTTGCGTCTTTAACTCAGACAATTCCGACGCCGACATCCTGTACGGTGCCATAGACACAGGCCTCGTACCAGGTACAAGATCAATCGAAAACTCAACTTCTCTTTCCGGTGGCACACTCGGAATTTCATCAGGAAAAACTTCAGGAAACTCGCGTACTACTTTCAGTTCTTCAATAACAGCCTGACTCTCAGCAGACAACGAAGCCATCAACGCAAATAACTGAACTCCTTCTTTCTTCAACTTCTTCAACTGACCAGCAGATACCAAAACAAAACTTTCTTCACCGAAACTAACCGACTTGCTACGACAGTTGATATGAACGTGATTATTCTCTAACCAGTCCATGCCTAAGATTACATCCAGACCTCTCAACGGCAAGCAGACAAAATTCACAATAAAGTCCCTGCCGAAGATCGACACGGGACACTGAGAACACACCTGGGACGTAATCACCGACCCCTTCGCAGGAGTATCGACAACCATATCCCCACACATAGCAGATAAAACAAGACCCAATCTCTTACAACAATCAACAGATATAAAATAATGGGTAGCACCAGTATCAATAAGAGATTTCAGAGAAGTACCATTAATAAAACACGTACCTCTAATCAGACCATCATCATCCTCAGGCTCCTCTCCTGCCAATGCAAATACCTTCCCGGTAGACCTTTCCTTCTTCGGCTTTGTACACTTTGTACTGATATGCCCAGACTCACCACAGTTGAAACACACCACATCCTTGACCTTACACTCGGCTGCCATATGACCCTTTTTACCACAACGGTAGCAATTCCTTTCATCAGACCTGCATGTAGTACTCTTGTGGCCAGGTTTGCCACACTTATAACAGACAATGCTAGCAGCTGTAACACCCCGATAATTTTTATCGACTAAAAATTCCCGAGTGCACATTAGAACACATCAGAGATACACAATTCCTGCCTAAATACTGAATATTGCAACGTAGTTCAACTGAATAATAACCAAACAGTCTTGATACACATAAGACTATAAGATGGTCTCAGACCTAAATATTCAGCAACTACATCATTCAGTATCATACAAAATAGCGGAAGAAAATACATAATATTGTGATACACAGAATACAAGGGAAAACATAAACTAAGCACAACAGCTAAGTCTTCAGCAACCATCCAAGTACAACCTACTCGTGCTTCTTGGATCTCCTCTTTCCCTGTTTCTCTGTAAAACAACAACATTTAAACAATGAGATACAATCTCAGTGAGTTCTACCGAGACTCCTAACCCCGCTCTCGATTTATTTATAAAACCTTAACCTGGCAATCCTGTTAATGAATTGCAATTATTCATTGGTAATTCGATTAATGAATTAAAAACATAAACTGGTAATTCTATGTGAATTACAAACATAATCTTTTTAGTATTTAGCACGTCACCAACTACCGCAAGCTTAGGTGAACCCCGCATAGCCAATAGGTGTACAATGTCTAAAGGCAAAAGTAACAACATAGGGGCCTAGGTCAAGGGCTCATGACTTCCCTCACCTAGTATGCTATTTCATAGAGGTCGTCACCTCGACTAGATATAATATATATATATATATATATATATCAAGAATCATAGACCGGTTTAGATGAATACTTAATAAACATCCCGCGTCAAATACATAGTTCAGTAAATAGAACGTACCATAGACCGGTTTAGATGATTTAACAATCATCCCGCGTCATTTATACAATATCACATAGGACTCAGTCCGCTTTCTTTTTGATAAAAACATTAAGCCCACATTCGCTCTCGCATACTAACTCGACACTTTTCAACATAATTTTCAATATCAAAAACAGTTCATTTTGCCTTAAAAATAGAATATTCAGTTAGGCCTCTGAATAAGCTTTCCAACGCATCTTAGAACACCTCAATCGGGTTCCCGGATCAAAAGTTATCGCGAAACGAAAAACAGTGAAAAACTGTTGAAAATCTGCAAAGCGTCGCGACGCGATACGAAACCGTCGCGACGCGAAGAAAGACAGAAACATTTTCGTTGCAAATTGAGGCATGGTCGCGACGCGAAGGAGGGAGGTCGCGACGCGATGGAGACCTGATGCTGCAGAATTTTGGCGGTTTCGCGCGAAAACCGCTATTCCGCTCAATTCCGATTCTCGTTCCGATCAAAAACAGATTTCACAACCAATTCAATAGACCCAATACAAACCACACAGTCAATCAATCCAATCAAAAACTCAATCTAAACGGATTTTACCCAAAGCGCTATTTTTCGAAATAACGGTTTTTGACTCAAATTTCTCGAAATCAACCGACGCAACAAATCATACCAAAACAGAATAAACCTAAGCGTGAGTAAAACTCACCCTCGAAGCGTGAACCGATATCGAGCCGAAATCCCCGAGACACCAAAAATCCCCAATCGAACCCTAGGATCTCCAATCCGCTCCAAACTTCGAATTTAGCTTCAATCCGCTTACAATCGTTGTTGGGCTTGCTGCTAGACACGATTCAACCATCAAAATCAACTCAAATTCGGATTCCCCCACAAAACCCTAAGAAAACGAAATGCTAAAAGGGAGAGGAAAATGGAACCTTAGCTTACCTAGCTTGGAATGGTGGGAGGGGAAGCAAAGATGATGATGAAGATGATAGTTTGGGATGATGGGTGGAGCTCCTCTTCTTCTTCTTCCCTTTCTCTTCCTTTCTCCTTTTCTCTTCCTTTCCCCTTTTCTCTTCTTTCTTCTCTGCTCACGCTTCTTTCTCTTCTTTTCCTTTCTCTTCTTTCTTTTATTTTCTTATTCAACACACACACACATATTTAATTAATAAATAAGTGGTAGCGTGGTCCAATTACCATTTTGATCCTAATCCCTTAATTCGATTCCAGAACTTCCTTGATCCGTATTATCTGGTTAACGATCTAATGACATCCATTAAATGATTTTAGCACTCAATAAATTTACCAGTTAAGTACTAAATTATTCTTATTGGGTTAACATCCAAATAATTCGCCTAATTATTTTGAGGATGTTACATTCTCCCCAACTTGAAAGAATTTTGTCCTCAAAATTTGAACAAACATTCCTTGAGATGATTGATACGGATATCGAGTCCGCATATCGTCTTCCAATTTCTTCAGTTCCAATTTAGCGACCTTCTTCCTTCATCAGCATAGATCTTCTGCCCATTCCGCGCATCAACTACAACATTGGTTTTTCTTGGATGATACTTCGCTCAAGGTCATAAGCAATGTGCAACCTCATGCTACCTTCCTTCTTTTGACTAGCAACACTGGAACATCCCATGCAGACGTACCCGGTCAAATGAACTTCTTTGATATCAATTCTTTAAGTTGGGATTTCGATTCCTTTAATTCTAAGGGAGACATTCGACAAGGAACTATAGAGATTGACCCGACTCTCAGAATTCATGCTATTGAGAATTCTACCTCTCACTATGGAAGTACGGAAGAAACTTCATCCTTTATAACATACAGAAATTCATTCACCAGTTGAATAGACGACAATCCTAAACACGGAAAGATGTTCATACTTCTCATAGGCAAACAAATAGATTCTACCACAAAATTTCTGTCTCGTATGACAAGTAGATAATTTTTGACACTATACTTGAGCTATAAAACAATGGGTTGCACTCGAATCATATAATATACTAACAGAGTTATTGAAAAGAGATCTCATACCCCTCAGTAGAGTGTCCTTAGGTGTGATTGTCTGAGCATCCAAAGTGTTGATTCGTCCCTGCCTCGGAGCATCTGGTGTCCCTTTGAAACTCTTCTTCGCTGGGCACTCATTTGCATAGTGGCCCTCTTCATTACAATAATAGCACCGATTTGTCCTCTGACGACACTCACCACGATGACGGTTTCCACATATAGCACAATTATTGAAGTTGGAGGGATCCACTGATTGCACCTGCTTCCCCTTGTAATCGTCCTCCGTGAATTGCCTGCTTGGAGTAGAAGATTCAGCAACTTTCTTCTTACCCCTCAAATAATCTTTCCTTTCGGCATACATTTTTCCTCAGATCCTCCTCAGCAACATATGCCTGTTGTACTAAGGCAGGATAATTAACCATAGTGTAAGAACTGAGGCCTTGGCTCACATCCGCTCGGAGACCTTCTTTGAACATTTGCATCTTCCACATATCATTTGCGGCGTACCTCCCCAACTCATAGAACTGAGATAGTCTTTCAAATTTTGCAGCATATTCCCCAACAGACAAGTCACCTTGCTTAAGATTTACAAACTCTGCCTGCTTGCTTAGCTTCTTCACCGAAGGGAAATATTGCTTCAGAAACAATTCCTTGAAGTTGTCCCAAGTGAGGGGAGTTCCTTGGAGTTCCATCATTTGCCTTGCATTACACCACCAGGTGTGGGCATCTTCATTGAGCACATTTGCCGCACATATTACCTTCTCTTCTCCGCATTGTAAGGTTTGAAAAATTTTCTCCATTGAATCAATCCAATAATAGGCAGTCATTGGATCTGATCCTCCCTTGTAAGTCGGGGGCTTCATCTTTTGAAATTGGAAATATGTCCGGTTAGGATCTTCTTGATGAGGTTGGACATTGGGCTGTTGCAGACCCATTTGGTCATGCTGCATTTGCAACATATCCTGCATCATCTTCTGCTGATTCTCAATGACAGTCTGCATCCATTCGAAATGTGGATCAACAGGAGGAGGAACGCCTCTACCTCTTCTGGCCATGATTCTGCGAAATATGCACAAAGTATTAAGTTGATCAAGCTCAATGTCTAATAGCATACTAAGAAAATCACGACTGGAGAAAGCAAAGACCCTAAAAGCTAAGTCCGACAAGGTCGAACCGCTCTGATACCAACTGTAACACCCCGATAATTTTTATCGACTAAAAATTCCCGAGTGCACATTAGAACACATCAGAGATACACAATTCCTGCCTAAATACTGAATATTGCAACGTAGTTCAACTGAATAATAACCAAACAGTCTTGATACACATAAGACTATAAGATGGTCTCAGACCTAAATATTCAGCAACTACATCATTCAGTATCATACAAAATAGCGGAAGAAAATACATAATATTGTGATACACAGAATACAAGGGAAAACATAAACTAAGCACAACAGCTAAGTCTTCAGCAACCATCCAAGTACAACCTACTCGTGCTTCTTGGATCTCCTCTTTCCCTGTTTCTCTGTAAAACAACAACATTTAAACAATGAGATACAATCTCAGTGAGTTCTACCGAGACCCCTAACCCCGCTCTCGATTTATTTATAAAACCTTAACCTGGCAATCCTGTTAATGAATTGCAATTATTCATTGGTAATTCGATTAATGAATTAAAAACATAAACTGGTAATTCTATGTGAATTACAAACATAATCTTTTTAGTATTTAGCACGTCACCAACTACCGCAAGCTTAGGTGAACCCCGCATAGCCAATAGGTGTACAATGTCTAAAGGCAAAAGTAACAACATAGGGGCCTAGGTCAAGGGCTCATGACTTCCCTCACCTAGTATGCTATTTCATAGAGGTCGTCACCTCGACTAGATATAATATATATATATATATATATATATATATATATATATATATATATATATATATATATATATATATATATATATCAAGAATCATAGACCGGTTTAGATGAATACTTAATAAACATCCCGCGTCAAATACATAGTTCAGTAAATAGAACGTACCATAGACCGGTTTAGATGATTTAACAATCATCCCGCGTCATTTATACAATATCACATAGGACTCATAGTCCGCTTTCTTTTTGATAAAAACATTAAGCCCACATTCGCTCTCGCATACTAACTCGACACTTTTCAACATAATTTTCAATATCAAAAACAGTTCATTTTGCCTTAAAAATAGAATATTCAGTTAGGCCTCTGAATAAGCTTTCCAACGCATCTTAGAACACCTCAATCGGGTTCCCGGATCAAAAGTTATCGCGAAACGAAAAACAGTGAAAAACTGTTGAAAATCTGCAAAGCGTCGCGACGCGATACGAAACCGTCGCGACGCGAAGAAAGACAGAAACATTTTCGTTGCAAATTGAGGCATGGTCGCGACGCGAAGGAGGGAGGTCGCGACGCGATGGAGACCTGATGCTGCAGAATTTTGGCGGTTTCGCGCGAAAACCGCTATTCCGCTCAATTCCGATTCTCGTTCCGATCAAAAACAGATTTCACAACCAATTCAATAGACCCAATACAAACCACACAATCAATCAATCCAATCAAAAACTCAATCTAAACGGATTTTACCCAAAGCGCTATTTTTCGAAATAACGGTTTTTGACTCAAATTTCTCGAAATCAACCGACGCAACAAATCATACCAAAACAGAATAAACCTAAGCGTGAGTAAAACTCACCCTCGAAGCGTGAACCGATATCGAGCCAAAATCCCCGAGACACCAAAAATCCCCAATCGAACCCTAGGATCTCCAATCCGCTCCAAACTTCGAATTTAGCTTCAATCCGCTTACAATCGTTGTTGGGCTTGCTGCTAGACACGATTCAACCATCAAAATCAACTCAAATTCGGATTCCCCCACAAAACCCTAAGAAAACGAAATGCTAAAAGGGAGAGGAAAATGGAACCTTAGCTTACCTAGCTTGGAATGGTGGGAGGGGAAGCAAAGATGATGATGAAGATGATAGTTTGGGATGATGGGTGGAGCTCCTCTTCTTCTTCTTCTTCCCTTTCTCTTCCTTTCTCCTTTTCTCTTCCTTTCCCCTTTTCTCTTCTTTCTTCTCTGCTCACGCTTCTTTCTCTTCTTTTCCTTTCTCTTCTTTCTTTTATTTTCTTATTCAACACACACACACATATTTAATTAATAAATAAGTGGTAGCGTGGTCCAATTACCATTTTGATCCTAATCCCTTAATTCGATTCCAGAACTTCCTTGATCCGTATTATCTGGTTAACGATCTAATGACATCCATTAAATGATTTTAGCACTCAATAAATTTACCAGTTAAGTACTAAATTATTCTTATTGGGTTAACATCCAAATAATTCGCCTAATTATTTTGAGGATGTTACAAGGGGCATCTCCCCCACTAGAACCCTTACCTCCAGCAGCCCTCTGATAACCCTTACCCGCAGGAACCTCATACGGCTTGCTTCGACTCTGAAACTTGCCCTTTTTCTCAGAAGTAGCTTTGTAATGAGCAGTACTGTCTTCTTCAAAGATTCTGCAACTGTCAACCAGATCTGCGAACACACGAATCTTCTGATAACCAATGGCCTTTTTAATATCAGGCCTCAACCCATTCTCAAATTTGATGCATTTCGAAAATTCAGCTGTAGCCTCACTGTAGTGTGGATAAAATTTTGCTAATTCCACAAATTTTGCCGCATAGGCAGTCACAGACATACCACCCTGCTTCAGCTCCAAAAACTCTATCTCTTTCTTCCCTCGGACGTCTTCAGGAAAATATTTTCTCAGAAATTCCCTGCTGAATACCTCCCAAGTAATCTCTTCCTGCACAGCCTCTAACCTCTGCCTAGTAGCCAACCACCAGTCGTCGGCCTCCTCGGCTAACATGTGGGTACCAAAACGGACCTTCTGCTCAACAGTACAGTCCATCACCCTGAAAATCCTCTCGATCTCCTTCAACCAAGCCATAGCACCATCTGGATCATATTTGCCCTTAAAGGTGGGCGGATTCTCTCTCTGGAAGGTAGTCAGACTCCGAAAACCAGCATTATCTCCAGCGTTCTGCTGACCCTGCACAGCCTGAGCCATAGCTTGCAATGCAGAAGCAAGAGCAGCGTCGTTCCTCCCAGCCATTATGAACTATCACTGCAGCACAAACCAAAGATTCAGAACTAATCTATTGTCATAAGACACTATGACAGGACAACATTGGCCGGACAGACCGAACTGCTCTGATACCACTAATGTAACACCCCTTTCTACCCGTCACTTTGTTTATAAAAATCAGAGTTTAAAAATTTTGTTCATAGGGAATGTTACACATACTTCAATAAAACGTCGCTTATCAATTTTAAAAACAGTTCAACTCAGTAATCATTGGTTCACGTAGCACGTCACAAATAAAGAATCTCAAGCCTCGATTTAACGTCGCTTATAAAACTCAACATAACAAAACCAACTACGCAGCGGAAAATAATAAAACATAACAGAAGAGTCCACATGGACATAACAACCAGAAAAATCATTAATAAAATATCGAGTTCGTTTCCCCCCCTGAGTGCTACGTATCAGAGCATGACGACTCGACTCAAGAAGTGAAGCTAAGGCATTCACTGGGAATCACCTGCACGTTACCAACACGGGGGTAACATTCAAACAGGAAAGGGTGAGCATCATTTCAATCCATATAATAGAAAATATGATAAGTACTAATCATAGGCTACGCACTAGAACAATCATCATCCAAAACACTAAATATCCACATCACAGTCATCATTTACATCACTTACAATAACTCATCTCATGTCATGTAGGCTTATGAAATGCAACCCACTCGCGGGCATATGCATGAGGTACCTTTTCATAAAACGTCGCTTAGCCCTTAAGGCCTCATCGTCACTTAGCCACTCAGGCCCCAAAACGTCACTGGGTTTATGCATATGGGCATGAGACACTATGACATGCATCACTCACAACACACAAACACTCAATTACTCAAATCGTGGTCAACTATGTGACCCGTCACTTACCGGTTTTGCTCACAAAGAGCACAGCACCTGCCAAATTCACAATCAGCACACAACGTCACTTGGCCATTTAGACCTTAACATCACTTAGCCCTTCGGGCCTCGAACGTCACTGGGTTTTCATCGTCACTTACACATAAATATCAATCGACTCAAACAATAGCCACTGAGGGCAAAAACGTCATTTGACTAACCACCAAGGGCATCCTCGTCATTTACACATCATTATCTACAACTTTGGCCACTAGGGGCAAAACAGTCATTTGACTAGCCACCAAGGGCATCCTCGTCAAAATCATCAATTTGACACTACCACGTTGAAACTGTTGTTTATACACCAAAAAGGATTTTTAAAGAGCTCCATAAAATTTTTCAATGTCACTAGGACGATCACCGGGGATGGCCACTTGGGCGCCCACAAACAATCAGCAACTAACAACTTTTTATTTTAAAAATTGGACCCACAGATAGACAACGTAAAAAGCTTCACGACACTTTTCGAATCGTTCAAAACGGACGTCTGAGTCAAAAGTTATGTTAAAAATAAGTTTGGGAAAAATCAAGCAACATACTGAAATTGGCGCCTTAGGCGCCCAGGCAACCAGGCAACACGCGCACTGGCGCCCAGCGCCCAGGCGCACAACACAACACGCCACAGGCAACACGCCACAGGCGCCCAGCGCCCAGGCGCGCACAGACACACGCACACACGCAACACACACGGGCGCTCAGCGCCCAGCGCCTTGGCGCAACACACACACACGCATGGGCGCTCAGCGCCCAGCGCCCAGCCACACAGAAAATTTGCAACACCCAGGCGCCTTGCGCCCTTACAGCAACCAAAAATCACCAAATTTTCCAGCAACTTTCCAAAACACCTAAAACTGATTTTTAGCAATTTAACTCATCAAAATCTTATATTTTTCAACACTCAAAGTAACACTTAGATTACTCAATTAACAAAATTCCTTTGAGCACTATCATCACATCACCTTGGCGCCCTAGGCGCCTATGCACCCACTCACCAAATTTACGAAAACTCCAACACTCCCACATACCAAAATTCGCAAATCAAGAACACATCAAGAAATCAACATATATATATATATATATATATACATATTCCAACAATTCGCATATCACGAAATCAACATCAATAACCTATCAAGAACACATCAATAGTTCATGGCATGTATCAATTCGCATATATATATATGTAAAGATCAACATCAACAACCTATCAAGAAGACATCAAGAAAATCTAGTCTAACCCTAGATCTAGGACTCATCATGTGATCTATTAGATAGAATGATAGAGCTCCCCTAACCTTTTCAAGAAGAAGAATTCGATGCCCTAGGAGAAGTCACCTACAGAGCCACAGCAACAACGGAGATCCCTTCCTCTTGATCTTCGAATCCTCTTCTCCTTCTCCTCTTGGCCGCCCCCTTGTTCTCTCTCTCTCTCACGCTCCTCTCTTTCTCTCTTGCTTTTTCTTTCAATTTCGCAACAATAGCCAAAAACCCTAACCCCCTAATCACTAGTCCACTTCGCATACTTGTGGATCATGGGCTTGGGCCTTCCACTCAAGCCCAAGTCATGCAAGTGGCGCCTCCACTCCCTCCTAATACCACCAAAATAAATAAAATTTTAATTAATTAAATTATATCAAATAAATTAATTTAAATCCCCAAATACTTAATTAAATAAATTAATTAAATATTTCAGGGTGTTACAACTTCCAAAATGTTTTTCAGTGTGTTTATGTGATTAGGGTTTCGATGTGAACCCCTAATCCTTTCTTGGGTGATTTTCTGATGTCTCTGTCTGTGTATGTTTGTATCTGATTCCGTCCCCTTAGACCTAGGATTGACTGTTTATTTATACTGAAAAACTAGGGTTGGCATTTAATTGGTTTTTGACTGGTTTGACTGCGCTTTTGCAGGTCTGATAATGTGGGCTTGCTGAGCAGTCTTGGAGAGCAAGAACAGCCCCAGAGATTTGCTCATGCTGCTCCCTTTTTATTTTCGTTTTTTTGTATTTTTTTGTAATTTTGACTATTGTTTTTTTGCATTTTTGGGACAGTTTGGACTCTAAACACTCCTAAATTGTAAATGAAATAAAATTTGATTTTTTGACATTTTTGGGCTCAAAACAAATTAAATAGACAAAATAAAAATAATAAAAGAAGTTGAGCCAAATACAAAAGCGAAATCGGGCCCAACTAGACAAATGCGCTAGAACGAGGCTCAAATAGAACAAATAGGCCCGCTAACTGATAAACACTAAAAATTAACTAGGAACCACGTTCGTGGGCCCAACTCAAAATGATAAGCCCAATTTGTATATGTGTAGGCCCAATAACCCAACTGTTGGCCCAATTACACAAATGGCATCTTAACGACACTCGCATGACACCGACACGCGTTAACAGGACTCGAGACTTGCAAAAAAAATGCGACCTAGTAAATTAAAACGCTATTAACAGGAGCTCGGACAAAGTTGGGGTATAACAGATGCCCCTCTTTATTTGGATTTTACCAAGAAATATGAATTGCGCGAGACATATTTCGAAGGTAAAAGAGAAATAAAGAATTCAGAAATTATACCAATTTTGTCCATTTGGAGAAACCCGAATTTCCCTTTTTTTTTTGTTTTTGGAAAGATAGACACTTTCGTGTTGATGCGAAAACAGTAAATGAACACTGACGTGCAGACAGAAAAGGTAAAATGGACACTTGCGTGCTGGCAGAAAAGTAAAATGGGCACTTGGCGTGCAGACAGAAAAGGTAAAATGGGCACTTGGCGTGCAGACAGAAAAGGTAAAATGGGCACTTGGGGTGCAGACAGAAAAGGTAAAATGGGCACTTGGCGTGCAGACAGAAAAGTAAAATGGGCACTTGGCGTGCAGACAGAAAAGTAAAATGGGCACTTGGCGTGCAGACAGAAAAGTAAAATGGGCACTTGGCGTGCAAAAAGTGGTAAATTGCCCAGGCTGCCTAAAACCTGTAATCCTTAAACGAACTCTTGACGAATCCGAATTTGCACGTGGCTTTGAGGAGCACGCTCTTCTTGTTGGTCTTTCGAGCGACCGGGGGGATCGTTATCAGCTCCAGAACTGATATACAGATCAATGCACGGCGTCCACTGTATCTTAGGCTCGATACAACTATTCTGTTGCGCCTCGCATGGGGCTGCGGTCCATCGCGTTGCTCGTACACGATGTGAGACCTGGGCAGAAGGGAGCGATGATCTCTCTGGGCTCCAATCCGCAGGAACAAGAAGGTGCTACATTGGTTGTATCTTCCAAGTTTACTCTTGTATCAGCTCGTAATATCTACCTTCAGTTTCAAGAGGTAACTATATTTACTTACACAAACATGTTTTTAACTATAGTTGAGATACAATATATCTAAATTTCATTGAAATAGGTATATAATTTCTCTTGTTAAAGTCCCGCTGGAAGTATTTGCTGCATAGAATGATATTTTGGCATTATTTGTTCACTTCTGGTTGTTTGTATAGGCATTGGAACAGTTCAGGAAGCAGGAAGTGGATTTTTTGGTTGCAACTGATGTGGCTGCTCGTGTAAGAATTTATTCTTGAAGTATCAAAGTTTATTTCTTCTTTTGTGACTTTGAATATAGTATTAATACCCCCCCTCCCTTTTATGGTATATTCCCAATACAGGATAACAATAGTGAAATTATGTTTGCTTAAGAGGAAGATAAATTTATCAAGTTTATGGCCTACTAGCATTTTCTTTCTACATTTTGGATATAGATTTGACCACTCACATAATATTTACTTATAGGGCCTTGACATCATTGGTGTTCAAATAGTTATAAAATTTGCATGTCCACGTGAGCAAATGGAGGATCAAATTTCTGAAGTACATCAAGAAGAGAGGTTTTGATTATATTTCGTTACTAGTTGTTAAGACTTTATTGTTGTTACTTTTTCTTTTATGGTTTTGTACTGTTTTTATTTTTCAACTTTTTCAGGGCAGAAAGAGCCCTAAGGAAAGCTGAAATGGAGGCCACAAAGGTATTGATCAGTTATTTTTTGGTTTTACTTCCCTTATCACAGTGTGCCTTAATTGTGCTTGCATTTTATCTGTTGACAACTTACCTTAGGAAACAGCATTTTCATACTAACATCACTTAGAATATTGTCTTCATAATACTGTATTGTATTCTGTGACTTTGGTTACTGGCCTGTCCAAACATGGTCTTAGTCTTATATACACACGCTATCCTAAAACTAAGTTTTCTCCTAATTGATTCACCCTATATACGTGATATGCTACTGTAAATACCTAAGGTTTTCTAGCAATTATGATACATGTGATGAAGGTTGGCTGCTTCCCTTCAATGTTCTGCAATCTTTAGCAGTGAAGGTTACCAACAGAACTGGTGATTAACTGACAGTTTTTTGGTTCAGATTCTCCCAATCTTGGATAAGTAACCTTGAGTTGTTTTCCTTTGTATCTAGGGATTGGGCACAATGGTTGGTGACCTTGGAACTCAGCTGTCTGGTGGACAGAAGCTGCGCATTGCCATTGCAAGAGCGATTTTGAAGAATCCAAGAATTCTATTTCTAGATGAAGCTACAAGTGCACTTGATGGTGCAAGAGGCTCTAGTAAGGATCATGGTCAACAAAACTACAATTGTCGTGAAACTATATTGTTCATGTTATTTTGATGAATTAAGACTACTTATGATGGATAATGTAAATTTTGTTAGTCATATATATTATTCTTGTGTGGTATTTAAATTTGAAAAAGATTTTGTTGTGTGAAAGAATAAAATCCATAACTAGTATAGCTTTTTTGGATGTATGATTTTTTTTTTATTTTTTATTTTTTTTTTAAAATTACCGACGGATTTCCGACGGAAATTTCCGTCGGAAATGGTTTTTTTTCCGACGGAATTTGCGACGAAACTTTGCGACGACTTTCCGACGACTTTGCGACGGAGACATTTGCAACGAAAAAATCCGTCGGAAACGATTTGCGACGAGCGATTTTGCGACGACTTTTTGTTTGTCGGAAATTTCGTCGGAAACGTCAATTTCCGACGAAAATCAGTGCGTTTCCGACGGATTTTGTCGTCGGAAATCGTCGATTTTCTTGTAGTGGCTGTAGCATCTGATGCAGGGGCGCCAGATGTTGTGGCAATGGATGCTGGCATTGTGTTGACTCTCTGTCATATGATATAAGTTTCTCAATTTTAGAACCAAAACTGCATGAGTTTGATTGTAATTCTGTCATTATCAGGGGAATTAGCATAGTTTAGATCAAATGTATTAGGAAGTCAATTGTAAGCAATTGCCACCATTTCTGGTGTTATACTGTAATTGAAGACCTCCAAGTTGTTGTGGCATCAGCTAGCGAACCAGACAATTGCCTAGTGATGCAGTAGGAATTGAAAGAACTGGTTACTGAAACTTTTCGCGTCGCGACCAGGAGGTGTTGCGTCGCGACGCAGCAGAAGTATTTCGCAGGATTTGTTTCTGGAAGTTTTCGCGTCGCGACAGGTGCGGGTCGCGATGGTGCGTAAAAATTAGGGTTTCTTAAGCTCAGTTCAGCGGATTTTGGGAGGACTGATCCATTGGAGCGCAGCCAAGGTTTAGAGCAGCGGAGAGAGGCGAATTTGGAGGCTTCCAGGCACTTGGGAACAAGGGTTTGAAGGTTCTCATGACTTCCTTCACTTGTATTGTCTCTTTTATCTTAGTTTGTATTTCTCTGATCATGTGTAACTAAATTTCTCAGATTAGGGAGAGATGATTCTCCCCAAACCTATCTATATTGAACACTTTTCTATGGTTAATTCAGTTGTTTGTTTGATTTATCATATGTCTAGACCTCTATGTTTAATGCTTTATTACTACATATGATAGTTTTAATGATTTAGGGTTTATGATCACCATAGGAATATGGGTTTGTAGGCTTGAAATTGGGGGTCTAGATCACATACTTGTTGTCATAGGAATATGGAACCATAGGTTTGTGAGTTCTCTAGTTCTAGGGCTTAATGCTTTACCTATTGGCATGAATCACCTAAGGAATTAGGGTATCTCAATTAGGTAAAAGGGGTTTTGAGGCAAGGAATTGTCCTTAACCTATATTAGTGAACTGAATCTGGTATATTGAATAAACAACTTGAAATTAACTGAAGGTTTATGTGATAGGATAGGGGAGAGGATTCAATCCCTAATCGCTTGTCTTTATTCTATTTAACAACCGTTTTATTTCGCGTCACTGAAATTTCAACTTAATCCAGTTTTCACATCTAAGAGTTAATAAATTAGCCATTGTTAACAACACGCAATCCCTGTGGATACGACCGGTCTTACCGTTTTTACTATTACTTGCAACGTTTCAGTACACTTGCTGAAATCTTAACAAGTTTTTGGCGCCGTTGCCGGGGATTGTTGATTTCATTGTCAACAAGGCAAAGGAGTTAATTCTTAGATTTTAGTTTTACTTTTTATTTTTATTTATTTAATTATTTATTTTTGATACTCAGTGATTTTTATTGGACTTGTTGACGGTTTGCTTAGTATTTCAGAAATTTGTTTATGCGAAACAAAACTGCGAGAGAATTGTTATTTGACCCAGAGATTGAAAAGATAGCAAAAGCAAACTGAAAGAAAACAAAGCTAGCTAAGCAACAAGCCCAGAGAGAGTCACAGGTACACTCAGCTTCAACCTCTGTTCTGGAATATTCTTCAACTGAAGAGGCAGAAATGGCTGAGAATCCACCTCCAAGACGCACTCTCGGTGACTTCGGGAGGAGAAATCAGGGCGCTCAAGCATTCACTTTCCAACTAGTGGGAGTTGCCCAGTTTGACATCAAGTCTTCTGTTCTAACTGCTTTAAGATCAAAACAGTTTTCAGGGTCTGATGCAGAAGACCCCAACCAACACCTGTTTCAGTTTTATGAAATTTGTGGGACCACTCATCCTGAGGGAATTAGTGAAAGCGCCAAGAGAGTGCGCCTATTTCCATTCACACTAACAGGCAGGGCAAAGGATTGGTTGAATACTATCCCAGCAGGAACTGTCAACACTTGGAATGAACTTGAGAACAAATTCTTGGAATGATTCTTCCCAATCTCCAAGTTCATCAAAAAGAGGGCAGAAATCTCCAACTTTGTTCAAGGGGATTCTGAGTCCCTATATGATTCCTCGGAAAGATTTAAATTATTGCTAAAAAAATGTCCAGGGCATGGTATTGACGATTTTCTGCAGCTGCAAACTTTCTGCCATGGGTTGCGACCTCAGACCATGATGATGTTAGATGCCTCCGCTGGAGGATCTTTAGGTACTAAAACATGGGAGGAAGCTAAACAGTTGGTGGAAGATATGGCTTCTAATGAGTATAGGATCCAGAATGATCATGGAGCTGTGAGTAAAAAGGGTGTGTTGGAATTGGAATCAACCAGTGCTGTGTTAGCCCAACAAAAGTTGATGTCTATGCAAATTGAGGCTCTCACTAAGCAACTAACTGCAGCTTGTGATGTAGGTTCAAAAACTCAAGCAACCACTCAAGCAGTGCAAACAGGTGGGTGCAACTATTGTGGTAGAGAATCCCATGAGGGGGATTGTGCGACTAATGGAGAGACTATTGAACAGGCTAATTTTATGGGAAACTTTCAAAAGCAAGGCGGGAATCCGTATTCTAACACCTACAATCCTGGGTGGAGGAATTATCCCAACTTCTCTTGGAAAAATAATGAAGCATCAGGTTCAACCCAACAACAGTCTCAGGGACCTGCCCAACAACAAAAGTCCCCTTCTCTGTTGGAAGATGCTTTGACCCAATTCATGCAAATGACCAAGGATACGTTCCAATCCCAACAACACAAGTTATGAAAAACATGGGGAAGAACCATGAAGTATCAATGAAGAAATTTAATGGCAGTTTCCCTACTAGCACTATGGATAACCCAAAGAATGAGAGTTGCAATGCTATCTCATTGAGAAGTGGTAGAGAGCTGAACCCTGTTGGGGTAACCAAACTCAAACCTAGAGAGGAGAGTAGTGAAACTGAGGTGTTGAGGGAGGATTTAAAAAGGAAAGGTGAAGGAGTCGAAAATGAGTTGAGTAAAAATAGTGAGGGAGTTGTGAAGTCTAACCAAAAAGAAAGTTTGTTCAATGAAAAATTGCAAGTAGACGACAAGCGCAAGGAAATTCATTCATACATGAAATTGCCATACCCTCAAGTGCCCAAGAAGAATCAGAAAGAAGAGCAATTCACTAAGTTCTTGGAGATTTTCTCGAGTCTTCAAATCAACATTCCTTTTACAGAAGCCTTAGAGCAAATGCCCATGTATGCAAAGTTTATGAAGGAATTGTTGACTAAGAAGAGGAGGTTCAAAGATGATGAAACTGTGGCTCTGACTGAAGAGTGCAGTGCCATTATTCAAAGAAAACTTCCTCCCAAGTTGAAAGATCATGGAAGTTTCACCATACCTTGCACCATCGGTAACTTGACAATAGGGAAGGCCCTCTGTGACTTGGGAGCAAGCATCAACCTGATGCCCTTGTCTATGTTAAATAAGCTTGGGGGAGGTGAGGTGAAACCCACTAGGATGTCTCTGCAGCTCGCTGATAAATCAATCAAACATCCTTATGGGATCTTGGAAGATGTACTGGTAAGAGTTGATAAATTCTTGTTTCCCGTTGACTTTGTAATTCTTGAAATGGAGGAAGATGCAGAGGTTCCAATCCTCCTTGGTAGACCATTTTTGGCCACTGGGCGAGCCCTGGTAGATGTACAACAAGGTAAGCAAATGTTAAGGTTCCAAGATGAGGAGGTAACTTTCAATGTCTTTGAAGCCATGCGGCACCCGGACGACCAAGAGAAATGTTTTAGGGTGGACGTGATTGAAGACTCGGTGCAAGAAACCTTTAGCCATAATCTACCCTCTCCTCCTTTAGAGAAGGTAATTGCGAACTCTATTGAGGGGTTGGATGAAAACCTTGGTAGTGAAGTAGAAGACTGCATTCGTCAGTTTGAAGTTTCCCAGGTAGAAGGGGCTCCAAGAAAAGGGAAGAGTTGACTTGGGGGGAGAACCTAGAAAAAGGAACTCCCGAATTAAAACAACTCCCCTCTCATTTAAAGTATGCATTCATTGGGGGCGATGATTGTAACACCCCTTTTCTACCCGGTAATTATTTGATAAAAATCAGTCACAAAAATTTATTTCATATTTCGAAAAGAGATGTCACACATTTCATCGATAGTTCAAAACACCGCATACGACATATAACACCTGTCAAGAAGGGTCGAAGCCCATAACACCAGTTTAAATAACAGCATCGTCAAAAATACATCACCACGCAGCGGAAAGAAATAAGTTCTAAAACATAAAGTAATAATGTCCTGAATGGACTCCAAACAAATAAAAAATAACAACCAAAGTTTAGCGTTTATCCCCCCTTGAGTGTTACACATCAAAGCAAGGACACCGACGACACCGACTCAGAATAGCGAAGGTACGTAAGCCTTCACTCGCAATCACCTGCACGTTACCGCATAGGGGTAACATTCAAACAGAAGGGGTGAGATATCTCCAATATAAGACAACTATAGCTACCATTCCACTACACACATATAATCATAAACACCAATCAAATTGTAACACCAGAATTCAGTCACCAAATGTCATGACAATGCATGAATGCAACCCACACCAACGGGCATATGCATGTGGTACCAAATCACCAAAAATTTTGCCTGTAAATAGAGGCGTCACCAAAAATTGAGAGCTTTCACACCAGGCTCACCAATTCACCAAAAATTGAGCTTTCACACCAGGCTCACTAGTTTTAGAAAATTTGAGCTTTCACACCTAGCTCCAAGACCAAAGGCCTTCACCAAAATAAATGCATATGCTGTATGTGACACCATGAATGCACACAGACAATCACCAAATTAGTCACAATATGACACACCAACAACAATCACCAAATATCACCAAAGTTGGGCTTTCACACCTAGCCACAACGACACCGAAAACACCAACCACCTGACACAACGGAACACCAAGACTTGGAACCTTCACACCTAGTTCCAACAACACCAAGGTTTGAGCCTTCACACCTAGCTCAAACCACACCAAGACACCAAGAGGACAACAATTTCCAAAATAGCACCAAGACACCGAGATAACAACAATTTTCCAAAACAGCACCAATACACCAAGATGACAACAATTTTCCTAAACATTTAAGAAGCGAGGATTTTTCCAAAACATTTGGGACCACGACAATTTTTCCAAAGTATTTGAGACATGACAACTTTCTTTTTAAAACATCACCATTTAACGACTACACCAACGGTAAACATTTTTTCCATAAAAATGGACCACTTTGCCTCAAATTAGAATATTCAGCTAGGCCTCTGAATAAGCTTTCCAAAACATTTTGAAACGTCTAAATCGGACTCCCGAGTCAAAAGATATGTCAAAAACAAAACCGGGAAAAATTTGAGGAACATCCTGAAAATGGCGCCCAGTGGCAGGGAACACGCTGGAAACTGGCCAGCAACAGAAACTGGCGCCCTTGGCGCCCAGGCAACACAAAACGCAACAAGACACAGGATTTGGCGCCCATGGCGCCCACAGGCAACACAATGCAGAAACTGGCGCCCAGGGAGGCGCCCAGCAGGCAACACAATAGGATTTGGCGCCCTTGGCGCCCCTGCGCCAAGACACAGCGCGCAACACACCCAGACACAGGCGCCCCTGGCGCCCATGGCGCCCCCTGCGCCAAGACAGCGCGCCACAACACAACACAGGAACAGGCGCCCATGGGGCCCCTGCGCCAACATCGCGCAACACAGCACACGCTGGAACACGGCGCCCACACCCAGGGCGCCAAAAACAGCAACACGGCCGAACGCAACATGGCTCAAACACGGTGCATACACCCAGGGACCCAAAATCAGCAACACACCAAATTCACCAAAACACCACATATGCACATTGTCATACCCCAATTTGTCCGGCTTAGGTCAAAACCCTAATTTTCCACACAAAAAATAAATAAATTATGCATTGCATTTTGGGTCCTAGAAACCATTCCAAAGTTTTTGAAATCATTTTTAGTGTTAGAATGCACTTTTGGGGAAATTAGGGTAGTCCTTAGGGTTTGGGTGTGTCTTAGGAAAAGTGTAAGCTCTTCCGAAGGTCAGCTCGTATCTCAAAGTCTCACACACTCACGAGTTTTTCAAAGATGCATGCATACTTACGTAAACATTCTTATCATCTTTGAAAACATAAAATCGATTTCTCCATGCATAAACATACATCAAAATCGATTTTCAGGTCAAAAAGAAAAGGAAGAATCGATTGTCAGGTCATGTTACTTCATTGCATAAATCGATTTTCAGGCCAAACATTTTCAAACAAAGAATCGATTCACACACTTTTAAACTAAGCTGAGAATCGATTCCTACATGTCTCAGGCAAGCTGAGAATCGATTCATACAAGTTTTAACTTAGTAAAGAATCGATTCCTAGCCCTCTGTGAATCACAAGAATCGATTGTCTCTATTTTTCAAACAAATCAAAATCGATTCCTCTCTTAAATGAATCGATTCCTAGATCCATTTCAATAGCAAAGAATCGATTCCTTCAAATATTTCAACGTGAGATCTAGTTTTTCAAAGCCTATAAATAGAGGCCTCATAGCCTCCATTTGAGGAACGGAGAAGAAAAAAAGGATCCAAGTTCACAAATCTCATCTTTTCAGAAAAACTCTTCTATATTTTATTTGTGCTCTCTTCGTTCCGTTGGTCCGTCAGAGCTGATCTTTTGCTAAGAGTTAGTTGGGGTTGCATTCTTCAAGTTGTAATATCTGCCTTCATTAGAGGTATTTCTGTCTTTACTTTTGTTATTATTTAATTGTTGTGATCCGTGCCAAAACTGCCCTATGTGATTCAACTTAGCTTTAGTGTTTACTTACTTGTTCTTGTTTATTATTGCCCATTGCTGATGATGAATCATATGATTCCCACTTATGCCTAGTACATCATGTTCTAAGTGGTGAAGATGGTTTCAGATGATTCAACCTCCCCCTTTTTAACTTCTTAATGAATAAGAGATAGTTAGGTTTATGGTTTAAGGTCCATGGGGTATTGCAAAGGATAGGTTACCCAAAACCTCTTTGATTGTGTTACTAGCCTTTGGGCACTTATTCATGAATGCAAAGGATAGGCTTACCTTAGCCTTGATGCAATTTCTCCTTTTGTTCATGTTATTGAGAAATCGTTGCTCATATGTTCCTTAGTTTAATTAAGATCATTCTATGCCTATGATCAATTGCTTGCTTGTTTTTGATGCATTTTAAATGTCTTGATTCAATATGCCATTCCATCCATGTGTATGACCTCCTAATGAAGACGTAAGTCTACATGCCTGTTGTAGCATAGAGTCATTAGGGTAAATACACTCCTTCCTACACACACACACACACACACACTTGCTTTGAGAACTTTACCTTGCATCCCTGATAAGTGGGTCTTTTGATCATGTTGGCATGTTTAGTCTTGATTAAATATTCAACATATGCATGATTTCGTGATTATTGAATGTGCTTGAACTTTTGTAATCAATCATTGATAGTACCTTCACCCTTTTTTTCCAAAAATCTTTCAAACTCTTTTCCAATTAATGCGAGTTATTAGTGACTATCACTCAAAGCCTTGGCTTGTTTGATTGTCATGAACGCCATCAAGAGTTATTAGTAATGATCGCTCAAAGCCTTTGCTTGCTTGATCGTTATGAAAGCTCTTCCCCTTTCAAACCCCTTCAAAAACATTTTCATTAGAACTACGTCGCTTTGATTCCCATTTGGGATACGTAGGAGCGAGTCACGTTCTCGTCAAGCGCAGCGAATAAAAATCCTTTTCGCAACGAATAAAAATCCTTTTCGCAACCATAAACAAATCATTTTCATAAAACAAACAAAAAGAATCATTTTCAAACCCATTGTTGCTAGTAGCTCATCAGAGCTTTTGTTCGTTTAGCTATTAGTAGCAATGTCCTTTTCTCATAAGAATAATAAACGATGATCCATCATAACCTTTGTTAGTTTGATCATCGTGCAAATCAATCTCTTTCGAAAATCACTTTCAAAAAAGATAATAAAAACGAGTTGTTATCAACAGTCCATCAGAACCTTTGTTCGTTTGACTAGCGGTACAACTCTCTTTTTTGAGTATTTAGTAATGATTCATCATAGCCTCTGCTAGTTTAATCATTCACTAATGCTCGTCCTATTTCAAAAACTCACCAAAAAAGATAAAAAAACAAAAACTTTTCAAAAAGACAACCAAGAACTACGTAGCTTTGAATTCTCCATCGCACCGGGAGATACGTAGGAGCGGGCCATGTCCCGTCAAGCACTTTTTTCTAAAAACCCTTTTTTCCCCTTTCTCGCCAAAAATAAAATTTTCATTAAGTTTTCCCATTCATCTTCAAACAAGAAATAGATAGGCAAATCTAGGTATTTTTCAAAATCAAACGTTAAAACCACACATTTAATTGGAGATTCCCTTTCGGTAGAAAGGACGTGCGCGGTGCTAACACCTTCCTCGCACGTAATCGACCCCCGAACCTATATCTCTAGTTTTCAAAAGACCATCCGCCTTGTCCAAAAGACCTTTTTTCAATGTTTTGGTCTTAAAATTAAAATATTGGTGGCGGCTCCAAAAATTTTCCACGTTGTACATTGAGAAACCCAAACCGGGATTTTTCGGGGTGCAACACCTGGCGACTCCGCTGGGGACCCTTTTTTTTAAAGACGAGGGTCAAGCCTAACTAATTAAAATGTGTGGTTTAATGTATTGTTGATTTGATTAATACCTTGTTTGCCTTTCTTTCTTATCATTGATTGTAGGCATATGCATTTGTCTTCTTTGTTGTTCCCTATCTCTTCTTTTAATCCTTTTCTTTTTATATGTTTATGCTCATGCATTCTTCCAACCCCCATGTTCCCTTCTTTCTTTGCTCCTTTTCTTCAAGGTAAGCTCATGCATTTCTCCCCAATTCTATCATGTCCCTTCTTCTTAGCTCCCTTTCTGAAGTAAGTAATGTGTTTGTTGTTGGTACCCTAGGCTAGTTGTATTTGAATGATATTGAACCCTAGGGTAGACGACATGCTATTGTCTGGACTGTCTGGATTTTCATTTGCAGGTGGGGTAGTTTTGAGGGAAATGCCCTTCGCACACACCACTTGTACCTTGAGATGATATGCTTTGAGAGAAAGACCATAACCCAGGTCTGTGAGAGTATCTTAGGATGAGTGGATTCAAGTAGCGAGAGCCCATCAGGACCTTTGTCCGTTTAGCTACTTGCGAAAGTTTCAATCAGAGTTGTGCTCTTTCATGATGCCTTGTACCTAGCAGTTTGCTGCATTTACGAGGAAATTCGTGAAAGAGACTGTGGCTCTGATGACCTTTGTGAGGGTGCGAATAGGGCTACATGGGAAGATCACCCCTAAAATGCCTTAGATCATAGGTTTCTTCCCTTTTAAGTCACAAGGGCGTTCCAAATTGTGTGCTGCATTGTCGCATTCAGTTTAGTCAAATTTTTGCCCTCAAAAATTTCAAAAAAATTTTTTTAAGGATATGCTTTTCCCTTTTCAATAAATGCCTATGTAAGGTGGCATATAGGTTGCAAATTCAAAATACCACTCCATGCAAAAGCATAAAAAAGGCATCATTGCATCATTACATCATTTGCATACATCCCCGCATAACATAAAACAAAAGTTTCTGCAACTCATGCACGCATCATTGCATGGTGTGGAATCACAAAGTAATATCTTGTCATAGGCACGGTGTGGAATCAAAAGTGAAACAGCGTACCTCCGAGGTGTTTGTTTAAGTTTGAATGCATGGAATGTGCTTTGTTCCGCTTATTGATTCTAACCTTGTTGTGTTTCAAAGAAAAAAATAATCAAAATCCACCGTTAAACCTATGGCAAGACATAGTACGCCGTGATTCCCGGCACTAAGATAAACAGGAAATCATACATGTTGCATTGCACTTGCATTCAAACAAGTATTAGTGCATACCGTCTTTTATCAAAAAAATCAAAAATCAAGAAAAATCAAAAATTGTTATTTTCCACAAGTTTTTAGAAAACATACTACATGCATTTTTTCTTTGCATTACAGAAATAATCAAATAAATATCTCATGTTGCATGAATTTTTATGACCACCAGAGAGTTAAAAGCTTTATTTTGGAGAGAAGCCATGCACGCTAAAGTCAAAATCAAATTCTGTACTGTACTCTTCAAATGAAAAGCTTATAATTCCCCGACGCGATAAATCCACATTCATCCATTCGCATTCTCATTTCATTCACATTTATTCATTTGCATTCTCATTTCATTCGCATTCTCATTCCATGCGTATTTATCCATTTTGCATTCTCATTCATTTGCATATTTACATAATGCATAAAAAAATGAGCATAATTCTAGAGAAACAATAATAATTCTAAAAAAAATAATAATAAAATTGTGATGAGAGGTGAGACGTTCTTGCGAAGCTTTTTTATTCATCTTTGGAAAAGTTTAGTCTTACTTAGTTGCAAACTCAAGGTGTTTCGAGGCACTCGGTTTTTCAAAAACTGCAGTTTGTTCATATTTTTCAACAAAGCATTGCATCTCACCCACCCCATGATGAATGACCGAAATGGTCCACAAAAATGTTTCTTTTACGTTTTAACTAATGTTAACTCTCTGTGAAGCATTCGTGTAGTAACTTCTGTGTGACGTGTGTCTTTATTTTTGTTTGAGTCAGTTAGCGTCCCTACATTGTCATCATCCCTCGCCCAAGTCTAATCCCACCCTGACCACCCATAAAGTACATATCCCCCAGATTAGTGCATAGTTGGCTTTTTGGTTGGTTCCCCTAATGAAATACCACTCTTGGTCCTCCATACTGGGGCAAATTTTCCGTCACTAGATATCTTGTTAACATTGTATTCCTTTGGTGCAATTCTTTTTTAAAAAGTAAAAAAAAATCAAAAAAGCTCGTTGGGTCAAAAACTCGTAAGAGCGGCCTAAGCAAAAATTAGAGCATGAAAAGATTAAAGAAAAAAGAGCAAATATATGAAAGTAAATAAATTATTGTCCTTGGGTTAATTTTTGAGAAAACAAGCAATCATGATTTTGAAGTGAAGTTTGGCCGTCATTCCATATCCAAAAACACCTTAAGCCAAAAATCTCAATCACCCTAGACAAGGATCAATCTCACATCAAAAATTGTGTATCACCTTTATCAGCTCACTTAGCTCAAAAGAAAGAGAAAGAAAAATCACACCAAAAAAAAAGAAGAAAGTGGAAAAAGAAAGGATTGAAAAGGAAAAATCCTGAAAAGAAGCAAAAGTAGTAGAAATGGTGAGCTGATACCATTAAACGCATGAGAGATCCTTGTCTGAAATAAACCCTCAAACACTTCCTTTGGCCTATCCTCCACGTTACAACCCTGAAACAGGTTCATTTTACCGTGAGGCACATAAGAGGTTCTCATCTCAATAAAACCTCAAACACCTCATTGAGTCTAATAACTCATTCTTTCATAAACCATTAACCTGGCCAAATCATACCACTAAAAAAAAAAACATCTGTTCCATCAATCATCAAATACTTCTTTGAGCCCAATTATCCCTCCCTTCATAAATCATTAACCATTAGCCACATCACAACTCCAAAGATCCATTCTGATCAATGACCGGTTGCTCCTGTTTTCTCAAAGTTTTAATCTTAGGACAAATAAGTTTATCTATTTATGACGTGTTTGCTCAAGAAGAAAAACAAACAAGCAGAAAAAAGAAAGCTACTCAAAAGAAAAACAAACAAGCAGAAAAAAGAAAGCTGCTCAAACAAGCAGAAAAAAGAAAGCTTCTCAAAAAAAAAATCAAAAAAGGAAAGTTGGTAAAAAGGAGAAGGACTTGCACTCCAAGATGCATTCATGTTGCATTAAAACAAGTGGAGCCCCTCCTCATACTAAAAAGTCAAAACTTTCATTGCATTTGAGTTGTTCTTAAAGAGAACCAAAAGTGTGTACTAGGGGGCATTCCCTTCATCTCTCACTCCACTCAACTTTGGGGAGGTTTATTCATTGCCCACCCCATTCATATATCACCCTCAGTTCATAACCATCACCATAACTCTGTCGCCTTTCACAACCCCCACTAGAAACAATCATTTGAAATACCATTCCAAAGTGGGGCAATCCCGTCACCCTTCACTCCACCTAAAGTCGGGGAAATTCGCCCTACGCCCATCTCATCCCCTCGTCATATTCACATCCATGAGACCACACCAGGGCAATTTCTCGACCCACCATGCTAAATACAGCCTTTTGCAAACTCGAGTTGGGGCAACCTTGCTCTCGTCAAGATTGGGGCAACACCAAACGTCGTGGGTTGAGACAGAATCTCTTGTTTGCCGCCCTTCATTCCAAAGTCATGGTATTTCCAATTCATTATTCCTCTACAACCCTGGCTGTCGTCACCACTAGACAGGGGCAAGTTATGCACGCACCTTCACCAGTAGTCTAAATCGGGGCAGTTCCACCTTTCATGACCTTGGCAAAAAGCTACCTTTCATCCCCTCACGTGTCATATCTGTCATACCAAGTCAACTGACTCATTCATCTGTATTTGCACTACTCTACATGTTTATGCTTTAAAGAGAGAGAACACAAGTTAATAATGTGAAGTCGGAAACTCACTCAGCTAACTTTGTGGACCTAAAAATCAATCATCATGGGGCACCATCATAGGAGAGCAAAATAAGCGAGTCTGCAAATACGGTCAAATAGTTTTGCACATCAGTGTCTGCGAATAACAACCTTGAGATTGCCATGTCTGAATTCAAACCTCTTTCCAAGGAATGATTATTCCAAAGCACTCACCTCTCTACCCCTCGCATCGAAAGTCTCATCTCAAAACAAAACACATCATAAATCATTGCACCATACATTGTATTTCAACAACAAGTCATGCATCTACCACAACTATTGCATTTAAGCATTACCTGTGCGCACTCATCCATTTATTCAAAAAAAGGGGCAAAGAAATCATCCACATTGCACCTGTTGCCCCCACCAAAGCATAAATCATTCCATCATGCAGCCAGCAGTACATTTGCATTCGCATGTTATCTGCATTCGCACACCACAGCTTATCAATTTCTGTTTCCGACCAACTTCAACATTCATCATTCACGGGCCTTTTGTAGTCAATTTACTTTCGCATTGCACATTCATCACATTGCATACCTGTAACACTTTTTTGCTTCGATAGACGTTCCAAGTGCCGGTCTCATCGTTGCCAAAAGCTTTCTACATCACCAATCATATCATTTGCTACGCATTCATGTGTTTCCATAGCATTTGCATCAAAGTATTACATTCGCATTATATTCACATTCGCATTGCATGCGTCAAGAAAAGAAGCAAAATAAATAAGAAAAAAGCAAAAAGAAAAATCCGTCCATCATTCCATCAGGTTCAACACCCATGGTATACCCATTTCATTCATCATCCCATGTTCATCACATTACATGCATGACATTGTTTGCTTCGATAGATGTCCAAGTGCCGGTCTCATCGTTGCCCAAAAAAAAAAGAGTTTTTTTACATCACTAATCATATCTTTGTACCATGCATGGCATTCGCATCAAAGCATTACATTTGCATCACATTCATATCTTATCTGCATTCACATACATTGGTTGTCAACCTCCATGTTCCATCAATTTCAACTCACATCATCTGCCCCGCTTCATTCATCCCATCGGATGCCTACCATTTCACACACCTATATTGCATGCATACATCATTCATTGCATTTTTAGACATGCCAAATATAGATAGCTTTTCCCGTCTTAGGTAAATGCATTCATTAGGTATGTTCTAGGCAGATACGCCATGTACCAATCCCAATAGTTTGTTCCCTCAAAGTCAGTGCTCCAAGCGCTGGTCTCATATCAATCCAGAGTCCCAGTACCCTTGTTGACCCCCAGTGGTCCTTCAGAGCCCAAGCGCTCCTTCAGACCAACAATGGTCCTTCCATCCAGATCGCACGTCGTGTTATCGAGCAACCGACGGATCATCCGACCCCAGGTCCTTCAGACTAGCTGTGTCCGCCTCAAAAAACACAGTGGGCGTCCTTCGAGGTGAGCAAATCAAGTCAATGACCTGACCTTGCCACCCATGGCCGCTCGAAAAAGGCCACCCCCCAAGCAGACCGTTTTACTAGTACCGTTGCTAGTTTGCGCTCCATCAGACCCATTGGTCCATCAGGCTTAGGCATGCCCTTCAGACCTCGTCGGTCCTTCAGTTTAACTCCAATCAATGCGCCAAGCATCGACTGCGAATTAGACCATCAGAGCCCAGTGCTCCTTCAGATCCCCGGTGATCCTTTATTTACTCTTGTTCTATGTTAACCCAATTTTTCAAGAATTTCTATAAAAAAAAAAAGAGCTGATCAGGAAAAAACAGTCAGACCAAAAGAAGAACTTCAGGAATGTTCCACCACATTCATCATCACACCAAAATCATAGCATTGCATGCACATGCATAACATGCCCTTGCATAACATGCCCTTGCATAACATGCCCTTGCATAACATGCACCCATACTCCATGCACTATTCCTTGCATCAACTGACGTATGCAGGTACCTCAATTCAGTGCGGCAGCATTGAACATTTCAATCAATCAATCAACAGGATTCGTGAATCCCTTCAGGACCCAAGTGTCCCTTCAAAAGCAGACTTCACCTCGTATTCGAGCTGCGGGTAAGTCCTTCAGACCCCGAGTGGTCCTTCAGACTAGTTGTGTCAGCCTAAGACACAGTGGACGTCCTTCATGGTCAACATATCAGTTCCGGATCTGATCTTGACCCATCATGGCCGCTCGAATACAAAGGCCCCCTCAGACCGTTTTACTAGTACCATAGCTAGTAGCGCTCCTTCAGACCATGATGGTCCTTCAATTAAGGCCTAGGCAGCCTTCCAGACCTTGAGTGGTCCTTCAGAGCCTTAGTGGTCCTTCAGAGCCTTAGTGGTCCTTCAGAGCCTTAGTGCTCCTTCACACCCTGAGTGGTCCTTCAGAGCCCTAGTGCTCCTTCAGACCCTGAGTGGTCCTTCAGAGCCTTAGTGCTCCTTTAGATCCCGAGTGGTCCGTCATTTCCTCTCTCGGTTAATGAGCCAAGTGTTAACCGTTCCCCGTTTGTTCTCAAGCCCATCTATTCAAAAAATAGAAAAAGAAAAAGAGGAAAATTCGGGTTTCCCCATGTAGACAAAATCGGTATAATTTCTGAATTCTTTATCTTCATTTTGCCTTGGAATATGTTTCGGCCAATTCATATTCCTCGTTAAAATTCAGATAAAGAGGGGCAGCTGTCATACCCCAATTTTGTCCGGCTTAGGTCAAAACCCTAATTTTCCACACAAAAAATAAATAAATTATGCATTGCATTTTGGGTCCTAAAAACCATTCCAAATTTTTTGAAATCATTTTTAGGGTTAGAATGCACTTTTGGGGAAATTAGGGTAGTCCTTAGGGTTTGGGTGTGTCTTAGGAAAAGTGTAAGCTCTTCCGAAGGTCAGCTCGTATCTCAAAGTCTCACACACTCACGAGTTTTTCAAAGATGCATGCATACTTACGTAAACATTCTTATCATCTTTGAAAACATAAAATCGATTTCTCCATGCATAAAAATACATCAAAATCGATTTTCAGGTCAAAAAGAAAAGGAAGAATTGATTGTCAGGTCATGTTTCATTGCATAAATCGATTTTCAGGCCAAACATTTTCAAACAAAGAATGGATTCACACACTTTTAAACTAAGCTGAGAATCGATTCCTACATGTCTCAGGCAAGCTAGGAATCGATTCATACAAGTTTTAACTTAGTAAAGAATCGATTCCTAGCCCTTTGTGAATCACAAGAATCGATTGTCTCTATTTTTCAAACAAATCAAAATCGATTCCTCTCTTAAATGAATCGATTCCTAGATCCATTTCAATAGCAAAGAATCGACTCCTTCAAATATTTCAACGTGAGATCTAGTTTCTCAAAGCCTATAAATAGAGGCCTCATAGCCTCCATTTGAGGAACGGAGAAGAAAAAAAGGATCCAAGTTCACAAATCTCATCTTTTCAGAAAAACTCTTCTATATTTTATTTGTGCTCTCTTCGTTCCGTTGGTCCGTCAGAGCTGATCTTTTGCTAAGAGTTAGTTGGGGTTGCATTCTTCAAGTTGTAATATCTGCCTTCATTAGAGGTATTTCTGTCTTTACATTTGTTATTATTTAATTGTTGTGATCCGTGCCAAAACTGCCCTATGTGATTCAACTTAGCTTTAGTGTTTACTTACTTGTTCTTGTATATTATTGTCCATTGTTGATGATGGATCATATGATTCCCACTTATGCCTAGTACATCATGTTCTAAGTGGTGAAGATGGTTTCAGATGATTCAACCTCCCCCTTTTTAACTTCTTAATGAATAAGAGATAGTTAGGTTTATGGTTTAAGGTCCATGGGGTATTGCAAAGGATAGGTTACCCACAACCTCTTTGATTGTGTTACTAGCCTTTGGGCACTTATTCATGAATGCAAAGGATAGGCTTACCTTAGCCTTGATGCAATTTCCCCTTTTGTTCATGTTATTGAGAAATCGTTGCTCATATGTTCCTTAGTTTAATTAAGATCATTCTATGCCTATGATCAATTGCTTGCTTGTTTTTGATGCATTTTAAATGTCTTGATTCAATATGCCATTCCATCCATGTGTATGACCTCCTAATGAAGACGTAAGTCTACATGCCTGTTGTAGCATAGAGTCATTAGGGTAAATACACTCCTTCCTACACACACACACACACTTGCTTTGAGAACTTTACCTTGCATCCCTGATAAGTGGGTCTTTTGATCATGTTGGCATGTTTAGTCTTGATTAAATATTCAACATATGCATGATTTCATGATTATTGAATGTGCTTGAACTTTTGTAATCAATCATTGATAGTACCTTCACCCTTTTTTTCCAAAAATCTTTCAAACTCTTTTCCAATTAATGCGAGTTATTAGTGACTATCACTCAAAGCCTTGGCTTGTTTGATTGTCATGAACGCCATCAAGAGTTATTAGTAATGATCGCTCAAAGCCTTTGCTTGCTTGATCGTTATGAAAGCTCTTCCCCTTTCAAACCCCTTCAAAAACATTTTCATTAGAACTACGTTGCTTTGATTCCCATTTGGGATACGTAGGAGCGAGTCACGTTCTCGTCAAGCGCAACGAATAAAAATCCTTTTCGCAACGAATAAAAATCCTTTTCGCAACCATAAACAAATCATTTTCATAAAACAAACAAAAAGAATCATTTTCAAACCCATTGTTGCTAGTAGCTCATCAGAGCTTTTGTTCGTTTAGCTATTAGTAGCAATGTCCTTTTCTCATAAGAATAATAAACGATGATCCATCATAACCTTTGTTAGTTTGATCATCGTGCAAATCAATCTCTTTCGAAAATCACTTTCAAAAAAGATAATAAAAACGAGTTGTTATCAACAGTCTATCAGAACCTTTGTTCGTTTGACTAGCGGTACAACTCTCTTTTTTGAGTATTTAGTAATGATTCATCATAGCCTCTGCTAGTTTAATCATTCACTAATGCTCGTCCTATTTCAAAAACTCAATAAAAAAGATAAAAAAACAAAAACTTTTCAAAAAGACAACCAAGAACTACGTAGCTTTGAATTCTCCATCGCACCGGGAGATACGTAGGAGCGGGCCATGTCCCGTCAAGCACTTTTTTCTAAAAACCCTTTTTTTCCCCTTTCTCGCCAAAAATAAAATTTTCATTAAGTTTTCCCATTCATCTTCAAAAAAGAAATAGATAGGCAAATCTAGGTATTTTTCAAAATCAAACGTTAAAACCACACATTTAATTAGAGGTTCCCTTTCGGTAGAAAGGACGTGCGCGGTGCTAACACCTTCCTCGCACATAATCGACCCCCGAACCTATATCTCTAGTTTTCAAAAGACCATCCGCCTTGTCCAAAAGACCTTTTTTCCATGTTTTGGTCTTAAAATTAAAATATTGGTGGCGTCTCCAAAAATTTTCCACGTTGTACATTGAGAAACCCAAACCGGGATTTTTCGGGGTGCAACACACATCATATCACCAATTTAGCTCATCAATTCATAATCACCAATGCCAATCATCATAATTCGCTAATCACAACACCAAACAAACATTTTATCGAACACCTAACATGCAATTAGGACTAACAACAATGAATCACCAATTTCTTTGAGTCACAACAATCACCAACGATGTCAAATTTCAATTCAACCTATATACAATTCAACTAACACCAACTACACATCAAAATCAAACCCTAGGCATCATAGGATCTATTCCCATATAATCCCATCATAAAACCCCATTATAAGGAAGAACCCCACCCTTACCTTATAGTAGGAGAGCACCAATTCTCTTGATCGAGTCACCAACAGAACCTTAGCAACACAGCTCTTCTCTGCTCCCTTGGATTCGCGAATCCTCCTCTTCTTCTCTTCTCCCTTGTGCGCCGAATTTTTCCTTCCCTTCTCCTCTCTCTATTCGCACTTTTCTTTCTTTTTTTCTCCTCTCTATGCGAAATGCCCTAACCCTCACTAACACTCCCTTCATGCGCCTAAGCCTTGGGCTCATGGATCACGGGCTTTCCTCCAGCTTAAGCCCGATTACTAACGCCATCTCCTATTATTCAGTTACACACCTCTTAATCCAGCGTTAATATAATTACACCAACTAAAATAAATAAAATAAATAATTGAATACCTAAATATTTAATTAAATAATTTAATTAAATATTTGGGCGTTACAATGATCAATACCCAGCCATCATCAGTAGTTCTTTAACCAAGTTGGAAGAGGAAAAACTGATGAGAGTGTTGAGAGGAAATAGAACTGCGCTAGGTTGGACTATCTCTGACCTTAAGGGGATTAGTCCGGCTTTTTGCGTGCATAAGATCAAGCTCGAGGAAGAGTTCAAACCTGTGATTCAACCACAGCGAAGGTTGAACTCCACCATGAAAGATGTGGTGAGGAAAGAAGTATTGAAGCTCTTAGATGCCGGGATGATTTATCCCATTTCAGACAGCTCGTGGGTGAGTCCAGTCCATGTGGTGCCCAAGAAAGGTGGTATGACCGTGGTTAAAAATGAGAAGAATGAGTTGATCCCTACTCGCACAGTCACAGGGTGGAGAATGTGTATTGACTACCGGAGATTGAACCAAGCCACACGGAAGGACCACTTCCCTTTACCATTCATGGATCAGATGTTGGAAAGACTGGCTGGACAAGCTTTCTATTGCTTTCTGGATGCATACTCTAGATACAACCAGATAGCAGTGGATCCTGGAGATCAAGAGAAGTCTGCCTTTACATGCCCGTTTGGTGTGTTTGCTTATCGGAGGATGCCCTTCGGGTTGTGTAACGCCCCTGCTACTTTTCAAAGGTGCATGCTTTCTATATTCTCTGATATGATGGAAAATGCTATTGAGGTATTTATGGATGACTTTTCTGTTTTTGGACCTTGCTATGATTCTTGTTTGGCTAACCTTGATGCAGTTTTGAAGAGATGCACCGAAACCAATTTAATTTTGTATTGGGAAAAGTGCCACTTTATGGTTCAAGAAGGAATTGTTCTTGGTCATAAAATCTCGTCAAAAGGCATTGAGGTTGATCAAGCAAAAGTCAAAATTATAGAAAAGTTACCTCCTCCTATGAATGTGAAGGGAGTGAGAAGTTTTTTAGGACACGCCGGATTTTATCGACGTTTCATAAAAGACTTCTCCAAGATTGCAAAACCTTTATGCAATCTACTTGTCAAGGAGAATGAATTTGTTTTTTATAATGAATGTGTGTGTGCTTTTAATGTATTAAAGGAGAAACTGATTTCGGCCCCAGTCATTGTAGCCCCTGATTGGGATATTCCCTTTGAATTAATGTGTGATGCTAGTGATTATGCAGTGGGTGCAGTGTTGGGGCAGAGATCGGGGAAATTTGTTAATGCTATATATTATGCTAGTAAGGTTTTAAATTATGCGACAACTGAAAAAGAGATGCTAGCTATAGTATTTGCATTGAAAAAATTTCGTTCATATTTGGTTGGCTCTAAAGTGATTGTTTTTACTGACCATGCTGCAATAAAATATTTGCTAACCAAGGGCGAGTCTAAGCCTCGACTCCTTACAAGGCAGGTGGAACGGTCCCTGAAGACTTCACATGGCAACAAAAGAAGAAGTTCCTCCGTGATGTCCAACATTATCTTTGGGATGACCCATTTCTCTTCAAGGTTGGAACGGATGGGCTTCTTAGAAGATGTGTTTCTGGTAGTGAAAGTCAAAAGATTCTATGGCATTGTCATGATTCTCCATGTGGAGGTCACTACAATGGGGAACGCACAGCTGCAAAAGTACTCCAATCTGGTTTTTATTGGCCATCCCTCTTTAAGGATGCGCAAAATCATGTTAAAAGTTGTGATAAGTGCCAGAGGACTGGCAATATTTCACGTAAGGGGGAGATGCCATTGAACCCTATACTTGAAGTAGAAGTGTTTGATTGTTGGGGCATTGACTTCATGGGACCCTTCCCACCATCTCATTCTTGTCAATATATCTTGGTGGCAGTGGACTATGTTTCTAAATGGGTGGAAGCCGTTGCCACTTCGAAAAATGATTCTCAAACTGTGGTTAAATTTGTGAAGAAAAACATTTTCTCAAGATTTGGTGCGCCAAGATTCTTGATCAGTGATGGGGGTAGCCATTTTTGTAACACTCAGCTTAGCAATGTCCTATCCAGGTATAGTGTAAAGCACAAAGTGTCAACCCCTTATCATCCTCAGTAGAAGTGTCAAACAGAGAAATCTAGAGAATATTAGAGAAGACGGTGGGGAACTCAAGGAAGGATTGGGCAGTGAAGGTAGATGATACACTGTGGGCATACAGGACAGCTTATAAGACACCCTTAGGTATGTCTCCTTACCAATTGGTTTATGGCAAATCTTGTCATTTTCCGGTTGAACTGGAACACAAAGCATATTGGGCGTTGAAGTTTTTGAATTTTGACCCCACATCAAGTGGAGATAAGAGAATCCTGCAACTTCATGGGTTAGAGGAGATGCGCCTGCATGCATATGAGAATAACAAGATCTACAAGGAAAAGATGAAGGTGTATCACGACAAACACATTTCAAGGAAGGAATTTTACCCTGTACAAAAAGTGTTTCCAAGTGGTCGGGCCCCTTTCTTGTTAAAGAAGTGACACCGTACGGAGCAATAGAAGTGGAAGAGCCAGAGTCCAAAAGATCTTTTAAGGTAAATGGACAACGACTCAAGCCATACCGTGGTAAGGCGGTAGAAGAGGCTCAAATGGTTCTCATGCTAATAGACCCATAAGGGTCTAAAAGACGTCAAGCTAGTGATGTTAAAGAAGCGCTTAGTGGGAGGCAACCCATTGGTGATCACCACTTTTCATTCCCTTGAGCAGGAGGCTCACCTTTTCACTTTCTGCTATTTCAGACATTATTATATTTTGTAGCTTTTATCTTTCTGCATTTTTGACGTTATTTTGCATTTTAGTCTGTACTATATTGTTACAACTTATTCTGTGATATTGTGGCACCACTTCCCTGAACTTTTTTTTGGAAGCAGAATTCAATTATGATGATTTGTGGTATTTAGCTTAACATGTTTTACATTTTACCTTGTGATTACTAGTGTGTCAAATTTTATCATTAGGTATTGTCAGTGGTCAAGACAAAAATTGAGGAAGATCAAAATCATTTGTGGGCAAGTCCTCTCGAGTTCCATCTCTTAAAATCCCAACCGTGAGGTGAGCCCAAACACTTATATCATGATTGTGTGTATTCCTTGCTTGCATTAGTCTGCAGAACTTGAACTTGTACTTAACAATCTTGCATGTGATTTACATACACACAGAGGCAAATTTTTTGGAACCCCTGAGCCTTTCAAGTCACCCAAGTATTGTTTATCCTTTGTTAGCCCCTCTGAGCCTAATTGTTGTTTTTAAATTTTTCTGCAAATCATATGCCTAGTTGTTTCTTAACTTGGAGTTAGGTAGACAAATGTATGTGAGTGGGAAAAATTCTAAGTTTGGGGTTGCTCATGGAATAGCAACATTCTAAGTTTGGGGTGGTATACAAGAGAAAGGAACATACAAAGAAAAGAAAGAATATATATATATATATATTTCAAAAAAAAACAAAAAAAAAGTTATATATAAATAAGGCTAAAGTGCTCCCCGGGTCCCTTATCTTTATTTAAAGTAACGATTTGGTCCTTTAATTTATCTTTTTTTTGTCCCAAATCAGTCTTTTATGTTTTAAATTTTTGACACATAAATCCTTTTCTGTCCCAAATCAGTCCTTTATGTTTCAAATTTTTAACACATAAATCCTTTTTTTTTGACACATAAATCAGCACTTTTAACGGAAAAGGATTTATGTGTCAAAAATTTGAAAGATAAAGGACTTATTTGGGACAAAAAAAACATAAAGGACTAATTCGTTACTTTAAATAAAGATAAGGGACCCCGGGAGCACTTTAGCCTATAAATAAATAAGTAAATAATTCCTTCTCTTGTGGAATGCTTTGGGGAAAATGGGTAAGTGAGTGAGATTGTTGAAATTGACAAAGAGAGAAGTAGGCCTAACTCCAAGTTGTAACCTACTTATCCAAATGATCCGCCCTTACCTAAGCCCCGTTACAACCTTGAAAGTCCTCAAATAGTGTGTATGTGTATCATGTGTATAGATTTGTATAGAACTTGTTCAAGCCTATGAAACGATGATGCAGGCATTGTGAATTGAGTGACCACCTTAGACACTTCAAAGAGAGATTGGTGAGATGTGTGAAAAAGAGAGAACTTGAGAACGCTTGCCTGCTTATGATCTTGTATTTTCCAATTCGGTTGTCTTGCTACTGTATTAGGTTGATGATGATTTTTGATATGCTGTGTGGTTAACTGGTTTGTGTGGAATGTGTGACAGCTAAATTAAAAAAAATAGCCGCAGCCTGAATTGAATGTTTGCTTGAGGACAAGCAAAAGTTTAAGTTTGGGGTTGTGTTGACTCTCTGTCATTTGATATAAGTTGCTCAATTTTAGAACCAAAACTGCATGAGTTTGATTGTAATTCTGTCATTATCAGGGGAATTAGCATAGTTTAGATCAAATGTATTAGGAAGTAAATTGTAAGTAATTTCCAGCATTTATGGTGTTATACTGTAATTGAAGACCTCCAAGTTGTTGTGGCATCAGCTAGCGAACCAGACAATTGCCTAGTGATGCAGCAGGAATTGGAAGAATTGGTTACTGAAACTTTTCGCGTCGCGACCAGGAGGTGTCGCGTCGCGACGCGGTAGAAGTATTTCGCAGGATTTGTTTCTGGAAGTTTTCGCGTCACGACAGGTGCGGGTCGCGTCGCGATGGTGCGTAAAAATTAGGGTTTCTTAAGCTCAGTTCAGCGGATTTTGGGAGGACTGATCCATTGGAGCGCAGCCAAGGTTTAGAGCAGCGGAGAGAGGCGAATTTGGAGGCTTCCAGGCACTTGGGAACAAGGGTTTGAAGGTTCTCATGACTTCCTTCACTTGTATTGTCTCTTTTATCTTAGTTTGTACTACTCTGATCATGTGTAACTAAATTTCTCAGACTAGGGAGAGATGATTCTCCCCAAACCTATCTATTGAACACTTTGCTATGATTAATTCAGTTGTTTGTTTGATTTATCATATGTCTAGACCTCTATGTTTAATGCTTTATTACTACATATGATAGTTTTAATGATTTAGGGTTTATGATCACCATAGGAATATGGGTTTGTAGGCTTGAAATTGGGGGTCTAGATCACATACTTGTTGTCATAGGAATATGGAACCATAGGTTTGTGAATTCTCTAGTTCTAGGGCTTAATGCTTTACCTATTGGCATGAATCACCTAAGGAACTAGGGTATCTCAATTAGGTAAAAGGGGTTTTGAGGCAAGGAATTGTCCTTAACCTATATTAGTGAACTGAATCTGGTATATTGAATAAACAACTTGAAATTAACTGAAGGTTTATGTGATAGGATAGGGGAGAGGATTCAATCCCTAATCGCTTGTCTTTATTCTATTTAACAACTGTTTTATTTCGCGTCACTGAAATTCCAACTTAATCCAGTTTTCACATCTAAGAGTTAATAACTTAGCCATTGTTAACAACACGCAATCCCTGTGGATACGACCAGTCTTACCGTTTTTACTATTACTTGCAACGTTTCAATACACTTGCTGAAATCTTAACACATTGATTGCTGCTTACTGCTAACAATTTTTGATCAGGAAAACTCCCCTCAATATCTTTCTCTTGTGTCCCTGGACTTTCTGTTTCAAGTCTAGACAAATGATCAGCCACTTCGTTCTCCACTCCTTTTTTGTCATGAATTTCAAGATCAAATTCTTGGAGTAGGAGAACCCATCTTATTAGCCACTTGGTTCCAGATACATACATACCTCTTGACAACCCCTCGACAGGCTTTGTTAACCACTCACCATGAGCGCTTCCCTAAATACGAGGAATCCACTTACAGTTGAATGATCTAATTTTTGTTTCTTGTAACAAACACATATAGGTTTAACTATCTCAGGCAGTTGTTGAGACACTTGGTATATGATATCATGTATCCCCATTATTTCTATGGCCTAATGAAGGATGTGGTCATGACCACGTGATTCTCTACTTCAGCATCTTGAGACTCTCTAGTTGAGTTAACTGGAGGGGGTCGTTGTTGGTTTTGAGCCTCTGATGAACCTGCTCGTTCATTGTTCTTGCAACCACTCTTAAGAAGGATCCATATTGCTTAGATTCATTCTAGAACACAGGGCCACATGCCAATGATAGTCCTGACAAAGAAAATCAAACCTTGAAGGTTGTTTGGCTGTTGGTCCCACCCGACATGCCAAATTGGTTGTCAAACTTTGAATTTAGCCGAGGATCGGGTAAAAAGTTGTTGAACCTTTTGATTCCCTTTCTTCAAGCAACTACGTTGAGGAAGGAACTATGTTCTTTAGCTATGTGTTACCTAACTACTCCAAAGAGTGTTAGGACTAGGCGTGGGATCAGAAGGTTCGATTCTAACTAGGACTATTCTAAGGCAATGCATAATAAAAAAAGAGAAATAAAATGCTTAAAAAATAAGAGTTTGATTGATTGTCGCGTCCTTTGAATATTTACAAGGTGAGTATTTATATCTAGTGGTCTCTATTGGCCACGATCACTAGCCTACAGCTAACCATGACAAAAAATGGTTGCTATGCTAAGAATAACGTACACTAAGCCTATCATGCATTAAAAACCCTAAGAAATCGGCCCACTAACTACCTTGGGTACGGTCATGGGAGTTAACCACTATTCCCTACATTTTAGGCGCCTAGACTTGTCCATGATCGTTTCCACGCTTCGCTTTGGATCTTCAATGTAACTTCCCACTTGCTTGACTCATTTGCCTTCATATATCTTCTTTAAATCTGCAATGGTTCTCTCGACTAATGAGTCATCGGCTAATGTAAACATACCATGTTGGGCTAGCCAATGATTTCTCCATGGATCTTCTATAGGTACTACTTTGAAAGTTATTCAGAACAAAAAGAAAGAACTGATAAGCCAGAAGTCCTAAATGACTCTCTAGGAGCTGCTCTACATAAAATTAAGCTATTAGCTTACCTTGACCCGACTAGGCCTTTTCCTTGAATGAGGTCTCACTCAACTAATAACTTAGTAATTTTTAGATGTTAACAGTTACTATGATACGAGAGAAGGCTATGCCTTTACCTCTGCTATCAGATATTTACGTTTACTGTCATCCCTTTTAATTCATTGGCCTCGAGTTCTATGTCCCACAACACTCCTTTTCTTATTTGGGGTTTTTTGTACCCCCATACATTGAGTCTATACCCCCCCCCCACGCACCCTGTGAAAGGACGAAAATACCCTTGATAATTTTACAAAATTGCAAGACACTTATCACTTCTCACTTACATCTGTTTGATAGAGGGAAAGAGTCTCAATTTTGAAACAATCGAATTTATGTATTTCCGTTCCACGGATCTTAATAGTTCCTTTTTCCAGCAAACAGATTTAGCTAGATCTGTTTTCCAGCAAACGCAGTTATGTACATTCGTTCCCAGCGCACGGAAGTAAGTACTCTCGTTTCCTCTCAACGGATTTACATAGTTCCGTTTCGTTTGTATTAATTTCTTTTTCAGTGTCTCTTCCGGTCGAGGTCTTAGAGCAGATACTGAGTAGGCTCCCTGTGAAGTACCTCATGCAACTCAAGTGTGTTCGCAAGTATTGGTTATTTTTGATCTCTTCCAACAAACAATTCTCCAAGCAGCACCTTCAGATGTCAATTCAGCGCCATCACCTCATCACTCTTGGCCTCATGGATTACCCCCTCTCCTCTGTTCTTACCACAGTGATGACTGGCCCCCCGGTGCTGCTTCAACACCCTCTCAACAATCAGAGCCTCTACCATCGGCTTGTTGGGTCTTGCGATGGCATCATTTGTATTGTCATCGATAACAGTTTTGCTCTTTTATGGAACCCTTCGATAAGAAAATTGAGCTACTGCCAGACTTACAAAATCCACATCGAGAGAGAATAAGCTTCACAGTCTATGGCTTTGGATATGATCATTTCACTTATTTTCATTGATGCAAACATACAAACTAACATAAAAAGTAAAACAACAACAACAACAACAACAACAACAACAACAACAACAACAACAACAACAACAAAGACAGTTCTAAACTACTCCTGGTCCTCCATTATAACAACGTCGTAAAATCTCATTGACGCTCCGTTGATGCTCCACGTACAGCTCCAACGGCCTACGATTCTGAAGAATGTCGTCATGGATGTTCAACATGCTGTGTACGTCGTCATCAGTCTTGATCCTCATGGACGAAAAGTAAATGCGGCCATCGTCTCTGCGCTCTGGTTTGCGATAAGTGATACTAGTGACCTCACGGCCATCACGAATCACTTGAACTTTGATCTCCACTTTATCCTTCAAACCGTCGAAGGTGATGTCTTGGCGGAGCCTGCATAAAATAGGCTTTGGACATGAGAAGTAGACACCATCTTCTTTCTTGGTGATTTGGCCGCCATGGTGAATAGCGGTAAGCCTATTCTCGCTTGAATACTGTTGACTCCCAATCATATGATGTAAGTTAGGCATTTTTTAGGACCAATTGTGCAGGGTTTTTATTGTATCACAGTCATTATTTGGGATTTAGTTCAGTTTTAGATAATTGTAGTAGGAAGTTCAATTGTAAGTAATTCCTTCACTTTTGGAGCTAAATGGGACTTGAAGACCTCTTAATTGGTTGTGGCATCTTTCGGCGAACCAGACACTTGCCCGGAAATGCAGCGATCTGGAGGAATTTTGCGAGTCAGAACTTTCTGTTGATTTTCGCGTCGCGACCAGGAGGGTTCGCGACGCGATCTAGAGGAATTTTACAAGCCAAAACTTTCTGTTATTTTTCGCGTCGCGACCAGGAGGGTTCGCGACGCGACCTGGAGCAGTTCTGCGAGGCCTGAAGTTTCTGTCTTTTGTCGCGACGCGACGGACACGGGCCGCGTCGCGATGGTGCGTGAAAATTAGGGTTTTTAAAGCAGTTTCAGCAATTTTTCATGGGACTTCGTTTTGGGATTTGGAGCCACACTTTGGAGCAGCTGGAGGGTGCGATTTTGGGGCCTTCTCACCACTTGGGAACAAGGGATTGAAGGTTCTAATGTCTTCCTTTATGTTTGTTTTCTATTTCATGTTGGTTTCCACTCTTAGGATGATTTGTAACTAATTTACTTAGATTAGGGAGAGATGAATCTCCCAACCCTATCATGTGAACCATTGCTCTAGTCAATTCAGTTGTTATTCGATTTGCTTGTCTAATTACCTATGTTCTTAATGCTTTTCAATTACATATGATAATTGCGATGATCCAGGCTAGTGATTGCATAGGGATATGAATTAGTAGCTGGAAATTGGGTAATTAGGTCACATGCTAGTAATCATCATAGGAATATGTGGTTGCTTATGTGAATTCATTAAAATTCTTAATCTTAATGCGTTACCCTCTGGCACGACTCACCTAAGGAATTAGGGTAACTCTTAGGGTAATAGGGGTCTTGAGACAAGGAATTGCCCTTGACCTTAATTAGTGAATTGAATCTAGAAATTGAATAATTAACTTGAATTGGCTAAGGTTCATGTGATAGGCGAGGTGAGAGGATTCGATCCCTAGTCGTTTTTTCTCACATTATTAATTCACGTTTGTGTACTGTTACCAATTACTCAAATTACCAAATCTCTACAATCTACGAATTTACAATTTTGCTATTGTTGTCAACGCGCAATCCCTGTGGAATCGACCGGTTCTTACCGATATTTTATTACTTGCGACGACATTTGGTACACTTGCCAAAGTCCTAACAAGTTTTTGGTGCCGTTGCCGGGGATTGTTGACTTTGTTGTCGACAAGGCAAACGAGTTGATTCTAGATTCTTAGTTTTTGATTGTTAGTTTGTTACTTAATTTTGCTACTTGTTGGTTCCTTGAATTTGTTGACGTTTGCTTCAGTGTTTCAGAGATTTGTGCATGCGGAGCAAGGGTCCACAAGAACTCTTGTTTGACCCGGAAATTGAAAAACTAGCAAAGGCAAATCGAAGAAAAGCTAAGCTCGCCAAGCAGCAAGCAAGGGAATTGTCACTGGTACAATCAACTTCTACATCGGTACCGGAAGAATTTTCGAGTGAGGAGGAAGAGATGGCTGATCCTCCACCTCCACCCCGACGTACTCTAGGTGATTTCGGGCGAAGAAATCAAGGTGCCCAAGCATTAGCATTTCAACCAGTGGGCGTGGCCCAGTTTGATATCAAATCCTCTGTGCTCACAGCTTTGAAATCAGAGCAATTCTCTGGGTCGGATGCCGAAGACCCAAATCAGCACTTGTTCCAATTCTACGAGATATGTGGGACTACACACCCTGAGGGAGTAACCGATAGTGCAAAGAAAGTCCGGTTGTTCCCTTTCACTCTCACAGGAAGAGCCAAGGATTGGTTGAACACTCTCCCAGGAACAATCAACACTTGGAATGACCTCGAGAACAAGTTCTTGGAGAGGTTCTTTCCAATCTCCAAATTCATAAGGAAAAGAGCTGATATCTCCAATTTTACACAGGGAGAGTCCGAATCGTTGTATGATTCTTGGGAGCGATTCAAACTACTACTAAAGAAATGTCCTGGCCATGGCATAGAAGATTTCCTCCAATTACAGACCTTTTGCCATGGGCTGAGACCACAAACAAGAATGATGTTGGACGCCTCAGCTGGAGGATCCCTAGGTACCAAGACTTGGGAAGAAGCCAAGCAGTTGGTTGAAGACATGGCTTCCAATGAGTACAGGATCCAAAATGATACTGGGGCTGACAAAAAGAAAGGTGTGCTGGAGCTTGATTCAAACAGCGCGGTGTTAGCCCAACAGAAACTAATGACCATGCAAATCGAGGCTCTCACTAAGCAATTAGCGGCAGCATGTGAAGTAGGTTCCAAAGCTCCAGCAACAGTACAAGCAGTGCAAGCAGGTGGGTGCAATTATTGTGGTAGGGAATCCCACGAAGGTGATTGTGCAGCTTATGGAGAAGCATTGGAACAAGCCAACTATATGGGAAACTTCCAAAGACAATGCGGGAATCCATTTTCTAACACCTATAATCCAGGGTGGAAGAATCATCCCAATTTTTCTTGGAAGAATAACAATGAAGGCACGAGTTCCAACCAACAACAGTCTCAGGCACCTGCCAATCAACAACAGAAACCACCTTCTCGGTTAGAGGATGCATTGACACAGTTTATGCAGATGACTAAAAATACTTTCCAAGCTCAAGAGCAGGTAATGAAAAACATGGAGAAAAACCATGAATCATCAATGAAGAATTTGGAGGTACAGATTGGTCAATTGTCGAAGCAACTTGCGGAGACATCCAAAAGCGGCTTCCCTGCCAACACTGTGGACAACCCGAGGAAGGAGAATTGCAATGCCATCTCTCTGAGAAGTGGTAAGGAGTTGGAACCGTCTGAAGTAACCAAGCCCCGGGAAAAGAAAGCAAATGAAGAGAGTGAGGGAGCAGGGAAAGACAACCCTAAGGTGGAACCCCAAGAAACCCCATCGTACATGAAATTGCCCTATCCTCAGGTAAGCAAGAAAAATCAGAAGGATGAGCAGTTCTCCAAGTTCATGGAGGTGTTCAGAAGCCTCCAGATCAATATACCTTTTGCTGACGCCCTGGAAAAAATGCCGGTCTATGCGAAGTTCATGAAACAGCTATTGACCAAAAAGAAAAAGTTAAGGGAGAATGAAACGATTGCGTTAACAGAGGAGTGCAGTGCTATCATTCAAAACAAAATTCCCCCTAAGCTGAAGGATCCAGGAAGCTTCACCATTCCCTGTGCAATTGGTGATGTGAATATAGATAAGGCCCTCTGTGACTTGGGGGCAAGCATAAACCTAATGCCCTTGGGAATGTGGAAAAAGCTTGGGGGAGGTGAAGTCAAATCGACCCACATGACCTTGCAACTGGCTGATAGGTCAATAAGGTATCCATATGGTATTGTGGAGGATGTCCTGGTAAAGGTGGGAAAATTCCTCTTTCCGGTAGATTTTGTGATTCTGCAGTTGGATGGTGATACTGAGGTCAAGAGTTCAATGGATGGGGAAAATGACATCCCTTTCATTTTGGGAAGACCTTTCCTAGCCACCAGTAGAGCTGTCATAGATGTGGCAGACGGGACTGTGAAGCTGAGAGTGCAAGATGAAGAGGTGACCCTAAAAGTGATCAAGGCAGCAAGAAAGGATGAGAAAAGGGAAGGATGCTATAGTGTTGAGGAACCCCAGATAAAAGCCAAAAACAGAAGGCACATTCACTCGCCACCAGACAAGTCACCTAGCGAGTGGGTTGATCTAAAGGAAGTGGTGGGTGAGCCTAGCTGGAAATTCAATGGAGAAAAATTGGAAGGAGCTGTGAATGGGGCACTTGAAGAGCAAAAGGCTCCACCGGGGCCAATGTGAGATATCTTCTGAACCGTCAAGCTAGTGACGTTAAAGAAGCGCTGAGTGGGAGGCAACCCACTGAGGTACCAAGTCTTTAATTCAATTTCAATTCAAGTCTTTAATTTACTTTATTTTGTTGTTAGCCTTAGGCATGAGAAGAAAATTTTTGTGTTCGGTCAAGTTCATGTCGCGAAAGGGAAGTAATTTCAAAGAAAAAAAATGTTCTGGTCTATTTCGCGTCGCGGTTCTGTTCTGTCGCGTTGCGATTGGTTGAAAATTTGCCCAGAAAAATGTTTCTGCCATTTCTCGCGTCGCGAGAGAGGCGTGTCGCGTCGCGATGCTTTCAAATTTTGGAAGCTGTAACGGTTCTGTGTAATCTCGCGACGCGAGACACACGGGCCGCGTCGCGATTAGAGCCTTTTTAGTGTAAAACTGAGCGGTCCGAACACAAATACAAAAACTTTTTCAACTTCTCTATTTTCCCTCTTTAGTGCTCACTACGAATTCCCCTCCCCATTACGGTTTTTGATCACATTTGATTGCAAATTCTTGCTACCTTGCACGAATTCCTCACCATCAACATCTCCAGGTACCAATCTTAACCTTATTCTTTAATTAGAGTATAGTATTTTGAGTATTTTTGATGGTTGTTGGGGTGATTTTTGGGTAGGAAGTGTGAGGATTCGAAGTCAAATTAGAAGAGTAGGATTGTTCCCTATGATATGGTGTTGCATGATTGTTGATTATTGCTAATGTGGGAGAGAGAATGATTGAATTGGGGGTAGGAATTAAGTGGATTTTGGACATACACAAGGTGTTCGATAAAATGCTTGAATGAAATTTTTTTGTGTAGCCAAGCTGTTTGTGAAAATGTCAAAGTGAATTCTGTTTTGGTTGCTAGCCAGTGCTTTAATTTTGTCAATGATCATTGAACCTTAGGATAGTTGATTAGTGCTGAGAAGATGTTATTGTCTGTTTTTGTTGGATTCTCTGCTGTGAGTGGGGCCCACACCAGGGACCCACCGAGAACTAACGATTGGTGCTGGATTCTTTTTGTTTTAAATTTTACAGGACATTACAGGTAAGCAGAAATGATGAAGAAAAGCAAAGCAGGCACCTCCAAGAAAAGGCGAGGGGAACCCGCAGTTGAGGTTGACAGATTCAGGTCCCCCGTACATGAGGAGAGGTACCACCAAGTGGTCAAGGGGGAAAAGATAAATCCAGAAAGGGCCTTCAACCTCAGCACGGGGGAATTCCCCATCATTACTTCCACCCTCCGGGAATTGGGTTGGCACTCGCTCAACTCAATGATCAAACAAGCTAACCAAAGCCTGGTGAGAGAATTCTATGCAAATGCCTATGGGGATGAAGACAATAGAGTTTCAGTGGTGAGGGGAAGAGAGGTGTCCTACTCTCCTGATACCATCAACAGTCTCCTCCACCTCCACCCCGACGTACTCTAGGTGATTTCGGGCGAAGAAATCAAGGTGCCCAAGCATTAGCATTTCAACCAGTGGGCGTGGCCCAGTTTGATATCAAATCCTCTGTGCTCACAGCTTTGAAATCAGAGCAATTCTCTGGGTCGGATGCCGAAGACCCAAATCAGCACTTGTTCCAATATTACGAGATATGTGGGACTACACACCCTGAGGGAGTAACCGATAGTGCAAAGAAAGTCCGGCTGTTCCCTTTCACTCTCACAGGAAGAGCCAAGGATTGGTTGAACACTCTCCCAGGAACAATCAACACTTGGAATGACCTCGAGAACAAGTTCTTGGAGAGGTTCTTTCCAATCTCCAAATTCATAAGGAAAAGAGCTGATATCTCCAATTTTACACAGGGAGAGTCCGAATCGTTGTATGATTCTTGGGAGCGATTCAAACTACTACTAAAGAAATGTCCTGGCCATGGCATAGAAGATTTCCTCCAATTACAGACCTTTTGCCATGGGCTGAGACCACAAACAAGAATGATGTTGGACGCCTCAGCTGGAGGATCCCTAGGTACCAAGACTTGGGAAGAAGCCAAGCAGTTGGTTGAAGACATGGCTTCCAATGAGTACAGGATCCAAAATGATAGGGGGGCTGACAAAAAGAAAGGTGTGCTGGAGCTTGATTCAAACAGCGCGGTGTTAGCCCAACAGAAACTAATGACCATGCAAATCGAGGCTCTCACTAAGCAATTAGCGGCAGCATGTGAAGTAGGTTCCAAAGCTCCAGCAACAGTACAAGCAGTGCAAGCAGGTGGGTGCAATTATTGTGGTAGGGAATCCCACGAAGGTGATTGTGCAGCTTATGGAGAAGCATTGGAACAAGCCAACTATATGGGAAACTTCCAAAGACAATGCGGGAATCCATTTTCTAACACCTATAATCCAGGGTGGAAGAATCATCCCAATTTTTCTTGGAAGAATAACAATGAAGGCACGAGTTCCAACCAACAACAGTCTCAGGCACCTGCCAATCAACAACAGAAACCACCTTCTCGGTTAGAGGATGCATTGACACAGTTTATGCAGATGACTAAAAATACTTTCCAAGCTCAAGAGCAGGTAATGAAAAACATGGAGAAAAACCATGAATCATCAATGAAGAATTTAGAGGTACAGATTGGTCAATTGTCGAAGCAACTTGCGGAGACATCCAAAAGCGGCTTCCCTGCCAACACTGTGGACAACCCGAGGAAGGAGAATTGCAATGCCATCTCTCTGAGAAGTGGTAAGGAGTTGGAACCGTCTGAAGTAACCAAGCCCCGGGAAAAGAAAGCAAATGAAGAGAGTGAGGGAGCAGGGAAAGACAACCCTAAGGTGGAACCCCAAGAAACCCCATCGTACATGAAATTGCCCTATCCTCAGGTAAGCAAGAAAAATCAGAAGGATGAGCAGTTCTCCAAGTTCATGGAGGTGTTCAGAAGCCTCCAGATCAATATACCTTTTGCTGACGCCCTGGAAAAAATGCCGGTCTATGCGAAGTTCATGAAACAGCTATTGACCAAAAAGAAAAAGTTAAGGGAGAATGAAACGATTGCGTTAACAGAGGAGTGCAGTGCTATCATTCAAAACAAAATTCCCCCTAAGCTGAAGGATCCAGGAAGCTTCACCATTCCCTGTGCAATTGGTGATGTGAATATAGATAAGGCCCTCTGTGACTTGGGGGCAAGCATAAACCTAATGCCCTTGGGAATGTGGAAAAAGCTTGGGGGAGGTGAAGTCAAATCGACCCACATGACCTTGCAACTGGCTGATAGGTCAATAAGGTATCCATATGGTATTGTGGAGGATGTCCTGGTAAAGGTGGGAAAATTCCTCTTTCCGGTAGATTTTGTGATTCTGCAGTTGGATGGTGATACTGAGGTCAAGAGTTCAATGGATGGGGAAAATGACATCCCTTTCATTTTGGGAAGACCTTTCCTAGCCACCAGTAGAGCTGTCATAGATGTGGCAGACGGGACTGTGAAGCTGAGAGTGCAAGATGAAGAGGTGACCCTAAAAGTGATCAAGGCAGCAAGAAAGGATGAGAAAAGGGAAGGATGCTATAGTGTTGAGGAACCCCAGATAAAAGCCAAAAACAGAAGGCACATTCACTCGCCACCAGACAAGTCACCTAGTGAGTGGGTTGATCTAAAGGAAGTGGTGGGTGAGCCTAGCTGGAAATTCAATGGAGAAAAATTGGAAGGAGCTGTGAATGGGGCACTTGAAGAGCAAAAGGCTCCACCGGGGACAATGTGAGATATCTTCTGAACCGTCAAGCTAGTGACGTTAAAGAAGCGCTGAGTGGGAGGCAACCCACTGAGGTACCAAGTCTTTAATTCAATTTCAATTCAAGTCTTTAATTTACTTTATTTTGCTGTTAGCCTTAGGCATGAGAAGAAAATTTTTGTGTTCGGTCAAGTTCATGTCGCGAAAGGGAAGTAATTTCAAAGAAAAAAAATGTTCTGGTCTATTTCGCGTCGCGGTTCTGTTCTGTCGCGTTGCGATTGGTTGAAAATTTGCCCAGAAAAATGTTTCTGCCATTTCTCGCGTCGCGAGAGAGGTGTGTCGCGTCGCGATGCTTTCAAATTTTGGAAGCTGTAACGGTTCTGTGTAATCTCGCGACGCGAGACACACGGGCCGCGTCGCGATTGGAGCCTTTTTAGTGTAAAACTGAGCGGTCCGAACACAAATACAAAAACTTTTTCAACTTCTCTATTTTCCCTCTTTAGTGCTCACTACGAATTCCCCTCCCCATTACGATTTTTGATCACATTTGATTGCAAATTCTTGCTACCTTGCACGAATTCCTCACCATCAACATCTCCAGGTACCAATCTTAACCTTATTCTTTAATTAGAGTATAGTATTTTGAGTATTTTTGATGGTTGTTGGGGTGATTTTTGGGTAGGAAGTGTGAGGATTCGAAGTCAAATTAGAAGAGTAGGATTGTTCCCTATGATATGGTGTTGCATGATTGTTGATTATTGCTAATGTGGGAGAGAGAATGATTGAATTGGGGGTAGGAATTAAGTGGATTTTGGACATACACAAGGTGTTCGATAAAATGCTTGAATGAAATTTTTTTGTGTAGCCAAGCTGTTTGTGAAAATGTCAAAGTGAATTCTGTTTTGGTTGCTAGCCAGTGCTTTAATTTTGTCAATGATCATTGAACCTTAGGATAGTTGATTAGTGCTGAGAAGATGTTATTGTCTGTTTTTGTTGGATTCTCTGCTGTGAGTGGGGCCCACACCAGGGACCCACCGAGAACTAACGATTGGTGCTGGATTCTTTTTGTTTTAAATTTTACAGGACATTACAGGTAAGCAGAAATGATGAAGAAAAGCAAAGCAGGCACCTCCAAGAAAAGGCGAGGGGAACCCGCAGTTGAGGTTGACAGATTCAGGTCCCCCGTACATGAGGAGAGGTACCACCAAGTGGTCAAGGGGGAAAAGATAAATCCAGAAAGGGCCTTCAACCTCAGCACGGGGGAATTCCCCATCATTACTTCCACCCTCCGGGAATTGGGTTGGCACTCGCTCAACTCAATGATCAAACAAGCTAACCAAAGCCTGGTGAGAGAATTCTATGCAAATGCCTATGGGGATGAAGACAATAGAGTTTCAGTGGTGAGGGGAAGAGAGGTGTCCTACTCTCCTGATACCATCAACAGTCTCCTCGGGGTACCTACTACTGCTAATTGTGCCATGATGGATGCCTGGGACAACAAGGGGGCGCACGATTATGAGGGTTTGCTGAGGGAGTTGTGTCGTCAAGGAGCAACATGGGACAGACATCTTATCGGTCCGATTGGTCAAGACTTTCCCCGCCGCTTTTGCAACATGGCTCTGAAGGCAATTCCTAAGGCCTGGAACAATTTCTTTAATCAGACTATCATTTCATGCTCCAACTCCACCGATGTCAAGACAAAGGTAGCCATGGGACTACAAGCTATCATGAGAGGCCAGAGGGTCAATCTGGGGAGAGCCATTTCAGCGAGTATTGCAGAGATTGCCAGATGTCCTAGGGCTAGATTGGGGCACTGTTCTATCATCCATGCTTTATGTAGACAGCAGGGCTGCCCGGAGTACCCAGATGATCTTCTAACCGACCCCAGGGAGGGTATCACAGCAGCATGGATCTTGAAGCAGCCCGAGGGGCCCATAGATGGAGCAGCACCACAGCAGCCAGCACCTCCAGCACCACAGCAGCCAGCAGGCCCATCTTACCGGGAGCAGTTTCAGACCGACTCCTCTTTCCAGTATGACCTCCTCATGGCCAGCTGGTGCGGGTCGTCTCTGTCATTGCAGCAGCAGGGCATAGATACTTCACACTTGGCATCATACAGAGTCCACCGTGCTGCTGAGGAGTACATGGCCGAGAACAGAGCAGCCGCTGCTTCATCTTCATCAGTCCCCCATGCAGAGCAGCAGCAGGACCCCCAGGATCCACTTCTTTCAGGGGATGAGTATTTAGAGGAGCACATTTCATTTCCTTGAGCAGGAGGCTCATTTATTTTTCTGTTTTACTCAGACATCTTTATTTTGCACTGTTGGTTGTATTTTGCCCTATTTTGACTTTATTTCGCACGTTGGTCTGTACTTATTATTATAACTTACTCTGTGATATTGGGCCACCACTGCCCTATATTTTGTTTTTGTTTTGTTAAAGCAGCTTCAATAGTGATGATCTGTGGCATTTGGGGTCGCATGTTTGCATTTTCCTTTTGACACTCGCACTTCAAGTTTTATCATCAAGTAATAGCAGGGGTCATGACAAACGTTGCGGAAGTTCTTTATCATCTGTAAGCAGCATCTCTCAAGTTCCATCTCTATGATCCCAACTGTGAGGTTTGAGCCTAAACACGTTCTTATATATATTGTGTGTGTATTCCTTGCCTGCATTAGTCTGCAGAACTTGACATTGTGCTTAATTGTTTTTTGCATTTGATTTTCATACACACTGAGGCATTTCTTTTGGCACCTCTGAGCCTTTCAAACCACACCTACTTAATGTTTATCCTCTGCTAGCCCCTCTGAGCCTATTGTTAAAAATTGTATGCTGTTTCTCTGACAATCATAGCCTAGTTAATTCTTAACTTGGAGTTTGGTAACAAAAGCTGTGAGAGTGGGGAAATTTTTAAGTTTGGGGTTGCTCGTGGAATAGCAACAAACTAAGTTTGGGGTGGTATACAAGAGAAGGAACAAGAAAAGAAAGAAAGAAAAAAGATACATATATATATATATACATATAAAAAAAAAAGAGAAAAATAACTTCCTTCTCATGTTTTGTTAAATGCTTTGGGAAAATGGGTGAGTATTGCGTGAAATTGACAAAAAGAGAGGTAGGCCTAACTCCAAGTGCAACCTACTTATCCAAATGTATCCACCCTTACCTAAGCCCCGCTATAACCCTTTAAGTCCTCAAAATGTGTGTATGCGTTTCATTTGTATAGAATGATATAGAACTCTGTCAAGCCTATGAAACGATGATGCAGGTACTGTGAATTGAGTGAATACCCGAAACACCTCAAGAGTGAAACACTGGTGAGATGTGCGTACAGAGAAAACTTGAGAATGCTGTCTGCTTATGATTCGGTATTTCCAATTCAGTTGTCCTGCCACTGTATTAGGTTGATGATGATAGTTGATGTGCTGATGTGTTTAAGGTTGATGTATTACATGTAACAGCTAAATAGAAAAATCAGCCACAGTCTGAATTGATTGTTTGCTTGAGGACAAGCAAAAGTTTAAGTTTGGGGTTGTGTTGACTCCCAATCATATGATGTAAGTTAGGCATTTTTTAGGACCAATTGTGCAGGGTTTTTATTGTATCACAGTCATTATCTGGGATTTAGTTCAGTTTTAGATAATTGTAGTAGGAAGTTCAATTGTAAGTAATTCCTTCACTTTTGGAGCTAAATGGGACTTGAAGACCTCTTAATTGGTTGTGGCATCTTTCGGCGAACCAGACACTTGCCCGGAAATGCAGCGATCTGGAGGAATTTTGCGAGTCAGAACTTTCTGTTGATTTTCGCGTCGCGACCAGGAGGGTTCGCGACGCGATCTAGAGGAATTTTACAAGCCAGAACTTTCTGTTATTTTTCGCGTCGCGACCAAGAGGGTTCGCGACGCGACCTGGAGCAGTTCTGCGAGGCCTGAAGTTTCTGTCTTTTGTCGCGATGCGACGGACACGGGCCGCGTCGCGATGGTGCGTGAAAATTAGGGTTTTTAAAGCAGTTTCAGCAATTTTTCATGGGACTTCGTTTTGGGATTTGGAGCCACACTTTGGAGCAGCTGGAGGGTGCGATTTTGGGGCCTTCTCACCACTTGGGAACAAGGGATTGAAGGTTCTAATGTCTTCCTTTATGTTTGTTTTCTATTTCATGTTGGTTTCCACTCTTAGGATGATTTGTAACTAATTTACTTAGATTAGGGAGAGATGAATCTCCCAACCCTATCATGTGAACCATTGCTCTAGTCAATTCAGTTGTTATTCGATTTGCTTGTCTAATTACCTATGTTCTTAATGCTTTTCAATTACATATGATAATTGCGATGATCCAGGCTAGTGATTGCATAGGGATATGAATTAGTAGCTGGAAATTGGGTAATTAGGTCACATGCTAGTAATCATCATAGGAATATGTGGTAGCTTATGTGAATTCATTAAAATTCTTAATCCTAATGCGTTACCCTCTGGCACGACTCACCTAAGAAATTAGGGTAACTCTTAGGGTAATAGGGGTCTTGAGACAATGAATTGCCCTTGACCTTAATTAGTGAATTGAATCTAGAAATTGAATAATTAACTTGAATTGGCTAAGGTTCATGTGATAGGCGAGGTGAGAGGATTCGATCCCTAGTCGTTTTTTCTCGCATTATTAATTCACGTTTGTGTACTGTTACCAATTACTCAAATTACCAAATCTCTACAATCTACGAATTTACAATTTTGCTATTATTGTCAACGCGCAATCCCTGTGGAATCGACCGGTTCTTACCGATATTTTATTACTTGCGACGACATTTGGTACACTTGCCAAAGTCCTAACAAATACTGAGTTGAACAAATTTCCATTTTGGAGTGAAATGTTGGTGTGAAAAGAATGAGGGTGGGGGTGGGTATTTATAGTAATCGTCAATGATTATCCACCGTTGATATTGTCGGTGCAATCTACACCGTTAAAAACATATCCGTTGGTGCACAGTTATGAAGACGAATAAAAGTGGGCCATTGCTCAAAACTGGCAGTGGAATCATATCCGTTAAATTTAAATAAAAACGGATTTACCTATTACCTAGATAAATCCGTTTTGATAATTAACAAAACGAATTTACCTTATGATCAGGTAAATCAGTTAGCAGCACGTAACAAAAACAGATTTATATATAAAAAAGGTAATTCCGTTTTTTTAAAATTACAAAAACGGATTTATAAATTTTTCAATATATCCGTTGGCAAAATTTGGTAAAAATGGATTTACGTAACCTAACTTACTTCGGTTTTGTTATTTATTTCAAAACAAATTTATATATGGTTTATGTAAATCTGTCAGTAACAATTTTATTAGGGGTATTTTTAGAATAAAATTTTTTGTGGATGTATAAACCCTTCTTATTTTCAATTAGCTTCCGTTTATGGGCAACAATGGGCTTGTTTTTTTTAGATAGGCAAAGTGGTTAGTAATTAGTGTATTACTTGTTAGAGGGAAGGGGGAGCAGGGTTCGAACTCTGTACGCCTACGTTTTTCCACTAACGATGTCTCTTTCACTCAACCACGTGAGCTACACTTTTGGGACGACAATGGGCTTGTTATCTTACAGATTTTGACCGGTATTTTGGCATTTATATAGAAACGATATTTCAGTTGTGATAGCTTAAATGCATCATATCTACTACCGCAGAGGATGCATTTAATATATTGAGTCTATAACTAAAGGCTAACTGAATAGTAAACAGATCAAGAGAATGATAGATAACCTAATTGTACAGTTTTAACTATGCTTCTAACCACCTACTAGCTAACTAGAGTAGACCAATTTAACCCAAGGATAAAATGAGTAAATATACAACAAAACCCATCATCTATATATGAGGGAAGAAGAGTTTATATAATGAACAAGTGAAGGGAAGTTAGATAGATTCATAGATATGGACGTACGGTGGGTTTGGTTGTCTGCTGGCACTTTGTTGGGATGTTATTTTTTTGTGAACAAGATTGTGAGGAGGTTGAACGAATGGTATTATGATCTGAAACTAAGAAACAAACAATATCCTCTTCCTCCTGGTGATATGGGATGGCCTCTTATCGGCAATATATTGGCCTTTGTTAAAGCTTTCTCATCTGGTCATCCTGATTCATTTATCCACAACCTCGTTTCCAGGTTTCTTCCTTTTTTTTCCATCCTAGCTTTTCTTCACACACACACACACACACACACACACACACACTGTTGGGGATATTTATTTTTTGTTACTTTTTTGGCGTGCGTGTGAATAGAGATTTTGGCCACATATTGCCTACACTGTTGGGGATATTTATTTTTTGTTACTTTTTTGGCGTGCGTGTGAATAGAGATTTTGGCCACATTTGTCTCTAAAATCCTATGTCGTTTATATATGTTGCATAAGTAGTCTTAATTACACACCTAGCTTGCAATATTTCAGATATGGAAGAACAGACATCTACAAGACTCACTTGTTTGGGAATCCAAGCATAATCATATGTGGCCCCGAGCTATGTAAGAGAGTGTTGACAGATGATGAGAACTTTAAGATTGGTTATCCCAAATCGACCATAGAGGTTACACGATGTAAAACCATATGGAATCAATCAAATGAAGAACACAAACGCTTCAGACGAATAATTTCTGCTCCTATCATGGGTCATGTTACATTAGAAATGTATCTAAAATGTATGGACGACATTGTAGTCAATTCATTAGATGAGTTGTCTAGCATGAATCACCCGGTTGAAATTTTGAAAGAGATGAAGAAGATTTCCTTTCAAATCATCATTCATATTTTCATGGGCCCTTATAATCACCACATTGTTGCAAAGATTGGCAATTCGTTTACTGAGATTTATAATGCCTTATTCTCTATGCCAATTAAGTTTCCTGGTTTCGCTTTTCACAAAGGACTCAAGGTTCTTTTCTTTATTACCACCTCACTCATTAATTAGGGTTATATATATATGTTTTTCAATCTTATCAAATATTCTTCTATTTAATTTCAGTTCCTAAAAAAACTTCATCGATCCAATTTTGTGAAAATTTTCATCCATCAATTTGGTGATTTTAGTAATTACTTCCATCAATGCTTAGTCCTTGAAATCTCCAAATTGAAGACTAAAAAAGTTGACCAAAATTTTGTTAGGGACAAACTTGGTAATTAAGTTGGTATCTTTTAAGGTGTAATATCAATATTATTTTGTTTTTTATAAGATAAGATTATTATTTATGTTTATTTAGGTTCTAATTTGATATTTGCATGGTATTTTAGGCACGTGAGAAGCTGGCCAAATTAGTTAAACCTATTGTGGAAGAAAGGAGGTTGATGATAAAAAATCGCAAAATGGGGGATAATCGAGATCTCATTGATATTTTCTTGGAAGCCACTGATGAGGATGGTTGGAAATTTGAGGATGATGATATTATTGATAGTTTGGTAGGTCTTGTACTTGCTGGACATGAAACCACAGCAACTGCTATGATGTGGTCCATTATATATCTTACACAACATCCACATATCATGAAGAAAGCTAAGGTAAAAATATATGCAAGTAGTACTGTTACTCTCGAGGGGATGGATTCTCTCTGGTCACTTTATTTTGGAACCAAATCTCAATCATTGATTTAATATAGAGAGAGAAAGTGACTTGCAATTATAAAACAAATTGTGAGGTATCAATGGTTGAAATTTTTTTCAAGGGAGAAAACTTTAAAAAATTCACCAGACAGGATCCCCTCCCGTATTACTCCTTATTTATGAAAAGTATTCCGCCAAACATAATATATATGGATTTAGTTAAAAAATAACTAAATGAATTAATGACACGTGGATAAAGTTCTTTTACCCACTAATAAGTAATCTATGTTTATATCTTGTAGGAAGAACAGGAAGAAATCATGAAGACAAGACTACTCACGCAGAAGCAGTTAAGTCTTAAGGAAATTAAGCAAATGATTTATCTTTCTCAAGTAAGTAAATATATTGAGAAATCACCTATATTTTATACATACTTCATAATTAATTAATGTTCATAGTTTTTTTAATAAATAATTAAAAAAATGATTAATGGTTACGAAATTTCTTTATAATAGCTCTTCACAGAAAAAAAAAAAAGTAAACTAAATATGGTGTATCTTTTTTTTAAATAACTAATCACAGGACTAGGAATAGATAAGCACGAAATAAGTAAAAAGTATGATGTCTGAATGATTAAATAACTAATCACAGGACTAGGAATAGATAAGCACGAAATAAGTAAAAAGTATGATGTCTTTCCCAAAGAGTACTTTTGATTATTGTATTTTTTTAATGTCTTTAATTCGTGTAGGTAATCGATGAAGTTTCACGCCTTGTCAGTAATAATTTTGCAATTTTTCGAGAGGCAACTGTAGACCTGAACATCAATGGTTAGTGATAATTCAATGCCTACATTTATAGTCTTTCTTTTTTTTTTATTGAGATATTATAATCTTTATTTATAGCATATATAAAAGAGAAAAAAACATTCATACAATGTTGTATCATGCATATTTTCAGGTTATATAATACCGAAAGGATGGAAAGTGTTAACTTGGTTGAGAGCTGTTCATATGAATCCTGAATATTATCCAAATCCAAATGAATTTAACCCATCTAGATGGGATGTAAGTTGGATATAATATGCATCCTATTTTTGGTCCATTTCTTGTGATATACAAGTGATTTTTTTTTTGTTTTCTTTTATTGATATTTGAATATGCAGAATCATAATGTCAAAGTCGGAACCTTCCTTCCTTTTGGAATAGGAAGTAGGCTATGTCCTGGAAGAGACTTGGCAAAAATTAAAATTTCTGTATTTCTACATCACTTCATCCTTAATTACAAGTTAGCACTATTTCAACTACTTAATTACATATGAGAATAATTTTATTTTATTTCTCTCGACTAGAAATTGAGCTCTATTTTTGTTTTGCTCATTTATGTATTTTATAGGTTGGAGCGGGTAAATCCAGAATGTCCTATTACCAGCTTACCAACTTCGAAGCCCAGAGACAACTGCCTTGCTAAGGTGATAAAGGTGTCCAGTGGATAGCTAGCTATTTGTTTGAGAGTAAAAGAGAGTTTCAGTGGGTTTCTAGACCAACTGATGCTTCTACGAGACATCATCTAAAATATTTGGCTTAAATATGTTTTAGGCTCCCGCAAATACAGAGTGTTTTGGTTTAAGCCCATGTAAATTTTTTATTTGTTAAAAGCCCTTACAAAATGACATATTTTGTTATAAGCCTTTTTATGACTAAAATGTTAGCTTATAACATGGAATGCTATGATTGCTGGATATGTTGAGAATGGCTTATAACAAAATATTTCATTTTGCAAGGACTTTTAACAAAAAAAAAATTTGCAGGGACTTAAACTAAAACACCCTATATTTACAGGGGCCTAAAACATATTTAAGCCAAATATTAATTTACTTTGTTATTCTTGGTTTGCTTTGGTGTTTGTGGCTGCATGGGTCCTATATATGTTCAAAAAATAAATATGGTGAAGATTGGTTTGATATATAGGACTTGATAGAGTTTGATAATATATATAAGACTATTGGTATGTAGTTGTTTAGTGTAACAATATGAGATCTTGTATTGCATAAGATAAAACTATTACATGTTTGGTGGCCTATACGTGTGCTATAATTAATTAAGATGGAAGATAATAAAATAAAATATTCTTGATAAAAAACTGCTTTTTTCTATTTTTTTTTACTTAAAATATGCATTATAAGCAGTTTTTTTAAGAAATGTGTCATGTTAATTTAAATTTATATTTACACATATTTTCTAACAATAATTGCATCCCATACTTTTAACAATTGTTCCAACAACCATACAAATACGTATGATGCTCTGGTTTTGAAAATTAACTCTGGAGAATATATACCACTAATTAATGAACAAAGGTATCTATTGTTCTTAATCCTTCCATTATAATTTACTATATGCCTGCAAAACATATCATCCTTTGAGCACATCTCGTCCATAAAATCAATATGCCATCCTTTCTTCATAACAGTTTGTTAATTATACATGTCACGTTTCAAATTAATATCCAACTTTATCAAATTCTCCAACCAGGCTAATGAAAAACACATGGAGACGTTATCGTGATTCGTGATGTTCCTCATGCTATTACTTTTGGTGTTAATTATATACCTTCTGCACACCTGCCCCTTACTCACATGTATTTTTTTTTTTTTGGCAAAGTTAAATATGTATTTGGTTTCTATAAATTTTGATTTTTTGCTTTAGTCCCTCAAAAAACTTTTAGCTACTTTTGAAACCCAAGTTTTTTTTCCATCAATTTTAGTCTTTTTAATAACGCTTCCTGACTTTTAATAGCGCTTAGAAGCGCAATAAAAGGTTAAATAAGCGCTATTAAAAGTCATGAAAGACTAACTAATGAAACAACTTGGGAGACCAAAACTAGGTGAAAATTTTTAGAAAAACTAAAGCCAAAAAACTCAAATTTTATAAGGACCAAAAACATATTTAACCCAATAATAAATACTCCCTCTGTAACACAGAATACGTACATCAATTTTTAGAGAAATTTTCGGTCATAGAAGTAGGAGAGAAAGAAGGGTTTCAATTCATCAACATGCAACTCTACTCTTCTCTCTCTCTCTCTCTCTCTCTCTCTCTCTCTCTAAATTTTTAAATAACTTTTATATATTAAAGTAAGATAAATAGGTTAGCAATTTAGGTGGAAAAAAGTCCGTCAAAACTAATGTTATTTTAGTCATTAACGGTTAATAGATGAACTTTAATTGCTTGAAGTGAGCTTAAATGCGTATTTGGTATATTTGAAATTCTTTTCGAACTAAGGGTCTATAAGAATTGATTGCAAGCCCCCACAATTTCCATAACTTCAATTTTGGTGCCTCAAATTGCTTTTCTTTTTGTCCCTAAAGTAAATATATATTTCAAGAATCATTCCTACTATAATTCATATTTTGGAGACTTAAAATCAAAATGGTTTCGAATTTCAGTGACTAGTACCACACATAAAACAATATTATACGAACAAAAACCCAATAAGAAGAATCAAACTAAAAAAATTCTTATATTGTAGAAACGAAAAACAAATATTTTTCTTAATTGTCTCTCTTTAGACATCCATGGTGTGAGTGCAAGTAATTTAAGCTCAAATAAAAAAAATTAATTTTTTTTTTGGATAAGATAAATTTTATTAAATAGGAGTACTAGGGTTACTCCAACCAGGCCAATACAAGAGATACTAATGAATATTGTTTATACACACCAATGAATTATTTCACCATTGGGCTACCGTCATATTACATCTCCTTCCTAATCTACCCGCAAACCAACTCCAAGAGGTATGGTTGATATTGCTAATAACCGCCTCATGATTAGAAACTTTCTATTTGAATATTTGACGGTTCATTTCCGACCACGGTGCCCAAACTGTTGCTATAGCCAAATCAAGAATTTGAATTGCCAGCAATGTTCTCCTGTTACAAGGCCACCATACCACATAAAATGTTCCAGCTCAGATAACCAGTGGCGGATCTTTGTAAGGGCTGGGCAGGGCCACGACCCACCCAAAAAAATCATGCAAAATTACCACAATACCCCTATATGTTTTTTAAAAAAATACAACTACCAAATATAACAAATGTTCGCGCCATTAAACATAGTTAGACGTTGCAACGCAGTGGTTAGCGTGTATTCATCCGCTCACGGATCCCGAGTTCGATTCATCCAAGTCATATGTTTTATTTGTTTTTTCACAAATAAAAAGCACAAAAACTTATTAAAAAAGGCCTCTATCATGGATTGAACTTGAATCCTAAAGCATGCACTTAGCTAAACTTACCAAATAAGCTCCAGTCTTGCAACAACCAAAATTAAGAAAGTTGATATATATACATGTTAGCTATATAATAATTCTTATATTTAATTATATTTTTAATTTTATGTAGTAACATATTTTTCACACCTCTAATATAAAAACTAGAAATTATGAATCAATGGTTGATAATTTAAAAAAAAAAATTCAGCATTTTAAAATTAAAATCAACTTAATTTAAAATTATCTTTTTACAAACAACTTCAATTGGGTCTTTATGTGAAATTAAAATTACTTTTTTAGACATTTAGTTTTGTTTATAAATAATTATTAAGTTATATTTATCTATTTTAATTATATTTTTCTTAAGCTTTGCTGCTTTTCTTACGCACCGTAATCCTTCTTCTCCCTCTCAGTCTCTCTCACGCTCCTTGTTCCTTATTGTCGCCGGTCTCTACCTCATCGTTCTTCCATGTCTCTTTTTTTGGCAGCCCTCCCAAATTTTTTGGTGAAGATCCGCCACTGCAGATAACTCTGCTTCCGGTTGTCTGTCTGTCCACTTGTTAACACCCTGCCAAACTGTTTGTGCAAACAGACATTCAAAGAACAGATGTGCTAATGTTTCACTATTTTCATTGCATATTGGGAAACGCGGCTCTTGTAGAGTAACCCCTCTGACAATTAAATTATATCGTGTAGGAAGCTTCCCAATCAACAAACGCCATCCAAAGATACACACTTTTGATTGTACATGTGATTTCCATAGGCCTTTCAGACCATCTTGAATCTCCTCTCCAACATTACTTTCTTGCAAACCAGACAACAAAAAAGTATAACATCATTTGACGGAAAAATAGTTCCATTTATTGTCGATCCACCTCCACCCATCCATGGTGCTCTGACATAACTTAATCTAATGCAAAATTTGCCCAAGAGTCGCTGCATCAACTGCTTCCTAAACATCAAGCGCCCGGTCCCAAATCAAATTCCAACGCCAGCGGCCATTCTCCCGCGCCCCCTATATCATCAATAGCCGCCTCTGGATTAGATGAAAGCGAATATAAGTTGTGAAACGCGACAGCCAACACTTCATTTCCCAACCATTTTTGGTTCCATAGACTCACAAGTCTCCCGTTCCCAACAACACAATTCACGGATGCCGTAAAAAAATCTGCACTATATAAAAATCGTCACCCAGCGTAATTAGATCCATCCACCAAATAGAATCATACTTTCCCCAAACTCTGCTCACCCTACCAATATGTCTGTCTCTTATGTCACTGTATCGATACGTAAGGATAGGTCTCCATATAGCATTGACATCGACAAGACATCTCCACTTCCACTTGGCTAACAAAGCGAATTAAAAGCTTCTAAATTTTTGATGCCCAGTCTCCCCTCTTTTTTAGATTTACAAACAAGATCCCAAGCAACCCAACAAATCTTTCTGCCATCACTATGACCACCCCATAAAAAATTCATTTGTATTTTTATCAATTCATTAAGTACCACTTTCGGTGCCTTATAGAATGATAAAAAATATAAAGGGATGCTATTCAAAACTGAATTAAACAAAGAAACTCTACCTCCCATCGATAGATGACGTCCCTTCCAAGATGCTAGTCGCGCCCTTACCGCTTCCACCACTGGTCTCCAAGTAGAGCTCCTCCTGGGATTAGCACCCATGGGGATGCCCAAGAACCTAAAAGGAATAGAATAAATGATACAAGCCAAAAATGATGAGGCCGATTCAAGGAAGTCGTCCCTCAGGTTGATACCAAATAGGTTGCTCTTATGGAAATTGACTTTTAGCCCAGATACCAACTCAAAGCCCCGGAATATAGCTTTAAGACTCCAAAGGTTGTTCCAGGATCCCTTTCCCACTAAAATTTTGTCTTCCGCAAATTGTAAAAGTGAGTAATGATGGTCTGGAGACACCTTATAACCTTCAAACAACCCCAAACTAAGAGCATAACAATCATTGATTGCTGGCTCAATAATTGCTGGTTATTGAACCGAAATGATTTGGCCTTTTTTTTTGTGCCCCCATCACATCCAATTATACCCGCACGGACCCTGCGAAAAGACGCAATTGCCCTTCACAAAATTTAAAAACCCCGAACATATCCTGATTTCATTTTTTTTTGGAAATCGGATTTATGTATCTGTGAGGTAAATCCGATTTCCACTCAAAATTTTAAAAAATTAAAAGCGGATTTATTTAAGGTGGGGGTATGTCCGCTTTTAAAAATAACAAAGCGGATTTACCTTAGGTGTGGGGTAAATCCGATTTTGTTATTTTTAAAAGCGGATTTACCTTCTGTGGGGGTAAATCTGCTTTTTTAACCTAATTAAAAAATAAATAGATCAGTTAAAAAATTAGATACGAATTTCGACCGTCTTTTGGTTCTGTTTAGTGTGTAGTTCGTTAACATGTGACGATGTTGTACGTCGAGCGAATAATTTAGGCTAAAAAATCGGTTTTCGGGCAACCTACTCAAATAGTAATGAAACCACAGCCATTAAATCCAAAAAAAATCAAGGATCAAGACACCTCAAGAAAAGACTTCTTTTAGGATAGGGGAGCTCAAAATCTCAAATTCCATCGTTTACTATATTTTTTTTTAATTTTTCATAATTTCCAAAAAATCTAAAAAAAATTGCATAACCTTATTTTGGTTTTATTAGATTTTTAGTGGTGTTTTTTTATAATTTTTGGATTAGTTTTGACTCTTTAACGGATTTTTAGTAGCATTTTTATAACATTTTTTAAAAATTTAAATAAAAAACAATTATTTTTAATAACAAAATCGGATTTACCTTAGGTGGGGTAAATCCGAATTTCTTTTTTTAGGGAAATCGGATTTATCTACCCACTACGTAAATCCGATTTTAAAAATAACAAAGCGGATGTACCCCCATCTGAGGTAAATCCGCTTTGTTATTTTTAATGTCGGATTTACCTATTTGGTAGACAAATCCGATTTGAAAAAATAACAAATCGGATCTACCTTAAATGGGGGTAAATCCGAGCGAATTTTAGTTGGGCAGGGGTATTTTCGGGTTTTAGAAATTATGATGGGGTAAATAGAATGTGATGGGGGTACAAAAAAAAAGGCTAAAGTACTCCCGAGGTCCCTTATCTTTATTTAAAGTAACGGTTTGGTCCTTTATCTTTTTTTTGTCCCAAATCAGTCCTTTATGTTTTAAATTTTTGACACATGAATCCTTTTCTGTCCCAAATCAGTCCTTTATGTTTCAAATTTTTAACACATAAATCCTTTTTTTGACACATAAATCAGCACTGTTAACGGAAAAAGATTTATGTGTCAAAAATTTGAAAGATAAATGACTTATTTGGGACAAAAAAAACATAAAAGACTAATTCGTTACTTTAAATAAAAATAAGGGAGTCCGGGAGCACTTTAGCCAAAAAAACATCCCAAATGATTTTGGCCCCCAATCCCCATCAAAGCATAACAACCAAATTGGGCAATGATCATAAATATCCCTCTTGCCAACTCTCTGGCCCTTGACATGCCAAGCTTCAATGAGACCCTCAGTGATCAGAAATCTGTCCAACCTACTAGCAGATATACCATCCAAGTAAAGCCATGAAAACTTCTTATCTAGCAACGGAGGATCACTTAACTCCATGTCAATGACGAAAGCATTAAAATCAGACATATATTTCAATCTCAAGTTTGTCGCAACCCCTTTAACGTTAAAGTCTCCGATCAAACACCACTCCCTTTTCTCACTATTTCTTTTGAGATCGTAAAACCACCACCAATTTTTTTGACTTTGTTCTTTATATTTTTATAAAAATACGAGATATTTAAAAACCACCACCAATTTTAATTTCAAAAGACAAGAGATTATTAAAAGATAAAAAATTGCAAATTGCAGCAAAAAGTAAACAAGTCAATAATAGCAACCATAAAAGCAGTCAATTTCACATAATCAACCTTCCCAGGTCAACTCTCAGAAAGCCGCCACCACTAATCGCTAAAAATGACTTCTAAGTTCTAACCAAACAGAACAACAATGCATTCATTCTTCTTTGAGAAAACCATGGCCACTTTCTTCTCCTCCCTTTTCTTTCTCTTCTTTTTCCTCTGCAACCTTCAACCCTCAATCTCCCAACAAATCACTTCCTTCAACATCTCACTTTCTCCATGGCTTCCATCACAAAACAAAACCCTCATATCTCCAAACTCAAACTTCATAGCTGGTTTCTTTCCAATACCCAATTCCAAAAACCTCTTCACTTTCTCAGTTTGGTTTTCCAAAATCCCTCTCACTTCAAATTCAAACCCTCTTGTTTGGAACTCTTCAACAAAACTCAACCTTTCTTCATCCCTTGTTATAACCTCAAAAGGTGAACTTCTCCTCAATGGTTCACCTTTTCACAACAATAATGGTTCCACTACTTCTTCTAATTCCACACAACTTTTTCTTCGTGATAGTGGAAACTTGGTGTTTGGAAATTGGACTAGTTTTGCTAACCCAACCAATACCATCTTGCCAAACCAAAACATTAGTGGGATTGAACTTCATTCCAATAATGATGGGAAATTCAAGTTCATTAAATCTCAGTTTTTGGTTATCAATGACAATTCAACCTCTAATCAGTACTTTAACACACCAAATCCTTTGATAAGCATGGATGATGAAGGGAAAATGAACATGCAAGGTAACACTTTTCTCACTTCTGATTATGGTGATTCAAGGTTTAGAAAACTTGTTCTTGATGATGATGGGAATTTAAGAATCTATAGCTTTTATCCTGAACAGAATAATAGTTGGGTTGTTGTTTGGTTAGCAATATGGGAGATGTGTAAAATCAAAGGTAAATGTGGTGATAATGCTATTTGTATGCCAAAAGAGGATTATTATAATTCTACTTATTGTGTTTGCCCATCTGGGTTCAAGCCACTTCAAGGTGGAGCTGAAAATGGTTGCACTAGGAAAATCCAACTTTCAAAAAACATTCATTTTCTTAGGCTTGATTATGTAAACTATACAAGCAATGGTCTTATGAATCAAAATTATTCTGGAAACTACTCAATCTGTGAATCTAGATGTAGAATAGACTCAAAGTGTCTTGGTTTTGGGTTCAAATATGATGGATCAGGCTATTGTGTTTCGTTACAAGGGGAACAACTTCAATATGGTTATTGGTCACCAGGGACTGAAACTGCTTTATTTCTGAAGGTTGATCAGAAAGAATCAGAAGCCACTAATTTCATTGGTTTAACTGAAGTGATGCAAACATCATGTCCTGTGAGAATAAGCTTACCACTACCACCAAAAGATTCAAATACAACCACCAGAAACATTGTGATAATATGTACCCTTTTTGCTGCAGAACTCATTGCTGGTGTGGCTTTCTTTTGGTCTTTCCTCAAGAGGTATATCAAGTATAGGGACATGGCAACTACACTAGGTCTTGAGCTTTTACCTGCTGGTGGTCCAAAAAGGTTTTCCTATTCAGAAATCAAAGCTGCCACCAAGGACTTTTCTAACCTCATAGGAAGAGGTGGATTTGGAGATGTCTACAAAGGGGAGTTATCAGATCACCGTGTTGTCGCTGTGAAGTGCTTAAAGAATGTCGCCGGTGGTGATGCTGAGTTTTGGGCTGAGGTCACCATCATTGCGAGGATGCACCATCTCAACTTGGTTCGCTTGTGGGGTTTCTGCGCCGAGAAAGGTCAAAGGATACTTATCTATGAGTACATACCTGGAGGTTCATTAGACAAGTACCTCTTCAGAATCAAGTCTCAGAAAGTGAATAATAGTAATAATAGTAGTAATGAAAGTGGTGACTGTGAATCTGATCCAAATCAAAAGAATAGTCCCAACACACAAGAGAAACCTGTTTTGGATTGGAACATGAGGTACAGAATATCACTTGGTGTAGCAAGGGCGATTGCGTACCTACACGAGGAATGTTTAGAATGGGTTTTGCACTGTGATATAAAGCCAGAAAACATTCTCTTGGGTGATGATTGTTGTCCTAAGATATCGGATTTCGGTTTGGCTAAACTAAGAAAAAAAGAGGATATGGTTACCATGTCAAGGAGGAGGGGCACTCCAGGTTACATGGCACCTGAATGGATAACAGCAGATCCAATAACTTCAAAGGCTGATGTGTATAGCTTTGGCATGGTGTTATTAGAGCTTGTGAGTGGAGTGAGGAACTTTGAGATTCAAGGATCTGTAGTAAGAAGTGAAGAGTGGTATTTCCCTGGATGGGCTTTTGATAAGATGTTTAAGGAAATGAGAGTTGAAGATATTCTTGATAGTCAAATTAGTGATGCTTATGATAGTAGAGCACATTTTCAATTGGTTAATAGAATGGTTAAGACAGCTATGTGGTGCTTACAGGATAGGCCTGAAGCTAGGCCAACTATGGGGAAGGTTGCTAAGATGTTGGAAGGGACTGTGGAGATTATGGAACCTAAGAAACCTACTGTTTTCTTCCTTGGAGAAGAGTAGATTGAAATTTCACTGTAGTGTAATTTATATATGAAGGCCCCTCTTGTTTCTTCAAGTGTCCTCCCTCCCCTAATAAATTAGGTGTTGAAATGTAGAGTTTAGTTACCTTGGATTTTCTCTTTCATTGTAGTGTGTTTTATTCAAGTGTAATATGTATAATCAGTTATAGCCAGTCATTGTACCAGACTTTAGTTTTGTTTCAGAGTAATCTGCATAAACTCAGTATATTTATCCATGTCTTGTGTAGTGAGTTGGACTCACCTGTCTCTTGCTTTTATCTCTATTATACTGATTGGAATTAAATTTAGAGTAGAAGAAAATAACTGGTATCAATATTGATGTAACTCTCACCAAGAGAATGAAGCCTCTATAACAGTATAATTAAGGAACTATAGAGAAATTGAAATAACAGTAAAATGGAACAATGCTCCTCCTTTCAGGAGGTGTTATAATTATAAGAAGAGTTAAAGCAAAACTCAGCCCAAGCAAACCACTTCAACTACTATTTAAGGTAACCATTCAGAAACCATCTAAGATTGGATTCAATGATAATTTGCTCATAAGTTTGTGGGGTGATATATTCTTTTTTGGTTCGGACCATTGTTGGCTACCGATAGAGTGTTCCAAAGCTTTCAACGAAAGATAGTGGACCGATATGTGGTGTTAAACTTCAAATCAGTTCTAACCATCTTGAACAATTCTCTCCAAAAATTACTCATGAACAACAGTCTGTGCTAATATAATGGTACATGGAAACCCATGTAAGGGAATGATTTCTGATATCAGTGATATGAATACTCCGTTTAAAAATCAGACCCCAAAATCTTTTACACCCATTTCTGTTGGTCCCCATCTAAGACTATTTGCTCTATTTTTTTGGGTTTGTAGACAGAGTGGCAAATGTTATTTGAAACTCACACACACAATTTTTATATTTGCCAGTTGAGCTAGACCTTACGAATTGCTCTATTTTAAGTTCATTTGGTCAGTTCAAAGTAGGAAATGACTTCTCATCAAATATTGCCTCCATTTCTGCATGGTAAACACTATAGCCATGAGTTTTCGCTCATAGACAGATTTCTTTTGTGACTTCTCCGAGAGAGCTTGGCTAAAAAATGCTTAGGTGAGACCCTTCTGCATCAAAGCAATCTCAGATCCCATCACTGATGCATCATTTCCAATGGAAAATTGAAATTTGGCATGCTCAAAAGAGGCAATTCAGTCATAGCTTTTTAAAGATGATAAAAACATTGCATATTTGCATGGCCATGATTTCCCGGAGTGAAACTATTCTTAGTTGTGTCAATGGTACAGCAATGACTCCATAATATTTAACAGACCACCTATGGCATCCAATCAAATCCCAAATCCTAAATGTCACTCCCATTTAAATATGTTTGTAGTCTTTATAAAATAAGAGGTTTTTGTTTAGTCTATACATTTTTCTTAAACTTTTGGTATCTATTTATATTTTCGTTTTCACTTTCGGCCTTTGACATTAAGTTGTTGCTCAGCTGGCTAATGAATATGGATCACGATTCACTGCAGTTGTTGCTCACAATAGTCAGTGCAGTTGAATGCAATCTCATTTGTTGAATGGGTTTGTCATACAATCTCAATCCTTACTTTTATTATTCAAAAATAATGTAAAGAAATTGAGGCATGAGAGATAGGGACACACTTGAATGCATTGAATCCATATCCGTAATGGATTGTCTCGCGGACACCTAACATGTCTCACTTTTTAATGACTAAGATGTCAAATCACTTGTCACATGACACTTTTTAATGATAAATATTTGAATTTAAATCAAATTAAACTAAAACACAAATAGAATTAAAAATAACTACTCATTAGACTTTAAAAAAACAAGTGATTTAACATTTTAGCCATTGAAAAGTATGACGTGGCGGGTGAGAGCATTGCAATACGTTAGCAAGTTGAACACCAACTTAATTTATAGAGATAAAAAGTACAAATGAAAATATAAATATGGACCGAAAATTGGAATTTTTTTAATTAAAAATTAAAAATAAAAGCCTCATATTTTATAAGGTTTTAATTTTTCTACCCCCACATCTATACCAAATACCCCCACTTTTTCAATTATTCCAATTTTACCCTTAATAAAATAATCAAATTTTAATTCAGAAAATAGTTTTTTTTTATTTTCCATATTTATGTGTTAAAGCTTTAATCCGAAGTTTTTTGCAAAATATTTCCGGATTTATGTTTTAAGACATAATTCCGGAATGTTTCTTTTTAATTCTGGATTTATATTTTAAGACATAAATCCGTAATGTGAAAAAATATATTTCAGATTTATGTTTTAAGACATAAATCCGGAATTATATTTTTTAATTCCGGATTTATGCTTATAACATAAACCCGGAATGTATTTTTTTAAAAAAAATAATTTTAATTAACTATTAAACTTTAATTTTTATATAATAATACTAATTTTTGATCAACAGCCAAGATCCCACCGATACTTTTGACGGTTTCGATCTTTCCGATATTTTTGATCAACAATCTACATTCGGTCAAAGTACTTTAATGTATGCATTGATAAGTGTGCCTCAACGGATAGAATTTCAACGGTCTATATTTATTATGCACAATATTGATCAACGACACGTCAGTGTCAACAGTCATGGGTGGGGTGTAAAACGAGTCAGTGAGGGACAGACCAAGCTGGTTGGACACGTTGTCCAAAGTGATGGTCATTTCACCAAAGCGTAGGTGAAATGAGCTGGTCCCAGGGTGCCATCTCTCCACAAATGTTGAAATGGGCTTATGATCGACGGTCTTTAGAGGTGAATACTGTAGGTCATGTAGACCAGACTTAACTATCCAATCAAATACTACTGAATGACGGGCTTCAGGTCGCAGATCCACTAATTTTCACCCACGTGCGGGAATATTCAGTTTCCCGCGATCCTATATATATGTACAAAAATATATTAATAAAAAACATAATATAATATTAAATGACAATGCAAAAATTAAAATTGTTTATTAAAACTATTACTGTTCCTATGAGTGTAGCGACCGAAAAATCCGGAGGAGGGATTCTTCGTCATTTTGAAAATGAAGCCGCCATCAATATTTATTAAATAGTAAAAACATTGAAAAAACCTTTATTTTTGGGTTCGGGGGTCGATTATGTGTGTGGAAGGTATTAGCACCCCACAACATCATTTCAAAAGAAAGGTTACCATTTAATTTAATGTGTAGAAAAAAGTTAATTCGAAGAAGACACTCTAATTTACCCTTTTTATTATTTGCGAAAATTAAAAAGGAAGACTTAACAAATTTTTTAGTTTTTTTGCGCTTGACAGGAGTAGACCCCGGCTCCTACGTATCCCCAGGTGTGATGGAGAAATCAAAGCTACGTAGTTCTTGGGTAGAAAAAGTTTGTGTGTTTGGTACTTTTTATTTATTTTTGAAATTGAGAGAGGTGTTCGTAATGACCAAGCAAGTAAAACTCAGAATGGTCATCACTCATAGCTCGTTTGAAAACTAAAGTTGTTATTAACGGTCAAACAAGCTAAGCTCAGAGTGACCATTAGTAACAAACCATTTTTTGTGGATAATTGTTAAGAAAACTGGTTTGGAAGCATTATGATGTAATAATAAAAAAAACTAAATGAGTTGTAATAGAAAAGGAAGTGTAATTAATAGGGGTGTTATATATGTTATTAAAAAAGGGGGTATGAATAGCAATAAGGGCTATATTTTTAAAACTGGGAGTGTAAATATTAAACAGCCCAGTTCCACGTGTTTTCCAAACTGGGCTTAAGTGAGGGGTTTGTATTAATAAAATGGGGGATGCACTTATATACAGGGGTTGTATCAATAAAAAGGGGATGCGTTTAGTAGCAGCCCAATTCCTATACTGTGTTTATCAGCCCAAGAAACCTGGGCTTCTTGGGGGGGGGGGGGGGGTTGACGCAGCAAACGAAGGGGTGCATGAAGTAATCTGAACCAAAAAAAAATTAATTAAAAAAAAGGTCATATAAAACAAAACAGCTACAACCCCAAACCCTAATTTCTAAATCTCCCTTTCTCAGCGCCGCACTCCCCCTCTTTCTCTCAACCCTAACTTCGATTCCCTCACTCCTCACTGCCACCCTCTCATCTCCCTCTCACCCATCTAAATTTCGTCCTGTGGGAAGCGACCACCGTCTGCGGTGGTCGGCGTTAATGGTACGGCTCTGACCCTTTTATTTTGTTTTTTTTTCTTTCGTTCATACTCCTACTCTAATGTTCCTCTTGTTGTTTTTTCCTTTTTTGATTTCGGATCCTCTTCTTTTTTATCTCTAAAAAAACTTAGTTTATGTGTGATTTACATTAACTGTTTTTGATCAATTTGTTTTGATTTTTGTTTGCTTCTGAGAACCCAAATAGAATAGTTAAGCTAATGATATACTAGGCTAATTTGTTTCAAAAAACTCACCAGACCTAACTATAAAACGTGTGTACTAAAAAAAGGCAACCTAATTTCCAGCTTCCGAAAATTCTCCCTGGTTGTGTTCCGTGTTACTGCTACTGCCTCTGCTGCTACCGCCCTTTCTCTTTTTCAGAAATTTTTGATGCTTTGGTGGTTAGGGTTTCAGTGGGAGACCCTAATTTTTCTCTCAACTTTTCTCTGAATTCTTGTATCTCTGTGTGTGTAGATCTGTTTTCAGTCAGTGTGTGTTCTTCTGTATATTTCTGTGTATTTCTCAGTCTCTGTGTGCCTCTGTTTGGGTATTTTTCTCTGTATTTTTGGTGCCAATTTTCGTCCTCCTTGATACTGTGTTACTGTTTGATATTTATAGGTGGATTGATGAGGTGCTGAGGAGTCAAAAATGACAGTCAGCAATTAGGGCAAATTTAGGACCCAAAGGACAACACTATCAAAAGGACAGTAGCTGACAATGGTGAGGCGTTGAGACAGTCAAAGGAAGGACAACAGCAAAAAAAGGAATCAAAAGGACGAGCAGCCAAGCAGCTAGGGCAGCTGCTGCGCCCTTTTCCTCTTCTCTTTTTTTTGAGATTTTGTATTTTTAATTTTTGTATTATTTTTTGTACTATTTTTTTGCTGTTTGCCTTTTTGGTTCATATGTGTAAAGAAAAACTATATTATATGACAAAAAAAAACTTTGACTATTCAGTTTCTATATTTATTTCTTTGCACCAATAACAATAGACTAAATAATAACAATAACTGAATAAAAATAAAACGAGCATGAAAACAAATCGTTGCACGGGAGTGCCGAAGAGACACACGTTTAAAACGATATGTGACAAAACGAGAATAAGACTTTTTTTGAATAATCGGACAAAATTAGGGTATGACAACTGCCCCTCTTTTTTTATATTTTACTAGGAAATATGAAGGGCTTCGAAAATTCTCGAGTAAAATAGAAATAAAGATAAAAAGACACTAATTTTGTCAAGACTATTTTTTGTTTTTGAGAAATTCACGAAAAACCGGATTTACATAGAACAAAAGTAAATAGGGATCACCGGGGATCTGAAGGAGCACTAGCGCTCTGATGGTCTAATTTGCAGTCGATGCTTGGCGCATTGATTGGAGTTAAACTGAAGGACCGACGGGGTCTGAAGGGCATGCCTAAGCCTGATGGACCAATGGGTCTGATGGATCGCAAACTAGCAACGGTACTAGTAAAACGGTCTACTCTGGCGGATGGCCTTTTTCGAGCGGCCATGGGGGCAAGGTCAGGTCGTTGATCTGATTTACACACCTCGAAGGACGTGCACTATGTTTTTTTAGGCAGACATAGCTAGTCTGAAGGACCTGGGGTCGGATGATCCGTCGGTTTCTCGATAACGCGACGTGCGATCTGGATTGAAAGACCAATTGTTGGTCTGAAGGAGCGCTAGGGCTCTGAAGAACCGCTGGGGGTCTAAAGGACTGGTGCTAGACACGGTGCTAACATTATAATTTAAATTTATCTCGACAGATAAAATCAATCTAGATTTGAACGCCTTTAAGGATGCAATGGATGATGTATGCGGGCATGCAGTGTAAGCTTGCGCAATGCTTGGTATCTGGTGGTATGATGAATGAAATGTCTGATTCTTTTTCCTTTTGTTTTTGCTTTTGGTTCTTTTCTTTTTTGATTCTTTTTGCTCTTTTCCTCTTTCTCGACTCTTTTTTTGCTCTTTTGCTCTTTCTTCACTTTTTGCTCTGTTGCTCTTTCTTGACTTTTTTGCTCTTTTTCTCTTTCTTGACTTTTCTGCTGATCTCATCAACTCGTGGGACTCTCGACGGGAGATATGGGGGTTACCCAAAGTAGTGGTACCGGAGTGCGGGTTGTTGTGATTAGTTGCTTGAAGTGATTATGCATTTGTCTTCTTTGCAATTTTATGAGAGATCATCTCCTTTTGCGCTTTTTAGAAATTTCGCAATGATTGTAATGCTTTCAATTATGCACATGTTTCGCAATTCAGTATCATCTACCATAAAACATATTTTCAAAGCAAATAGGGAGATGAGAGAATAAAGAAAGAGTTTAATATTCAAATGGAAACCGAGTGCGCAGAAGGTCACACTGGTTGAAAATTACATTGAGAGTTTAAACTACAAAAAGAAAGAAGAAAAAAAAAGAGCAGATCTTTTGAATGTTTGTATCTTTGAGGTAACAATGCCAATCACCCATGCATGTGACCCTGAGTGTAACGCCCAAATATTTAATTAAATTATCTAGTTAAATATTTAGGTATCCAATTATTTATTTATTTATTTTAATGGTGTAATTATATTAGCATTTGATTAAGAGGTGTATAATTGAATAATAGGAGATGGTGTTAGTAATCGGGCTTAAGCTGGAGGAAAGCTCGTGATCCATGAGCCCAAGGCTTAGGCGCATGAAGGGAGTGTTAGTGAGGGTTAGGGCATTTCGCATAGGGAGAAGAAAAAGAAAGAAAAATTTGCGAAGAGGAGAGAAAGAGAGAAGAGGGTTTCGGCGCAAATCCAAGGGAGAAGAGGAGGAGGAGGAGTTCGCGAATTCAAGGGAGCAGAGAGGAGCTGTGTTGCTGAGGTTTTGTTGGTGACTCGATCAAGAGAATTGGTGCTCTCCTACTATAAGGTAAGGGTGGGGTTCTTCCTTATAATGGGGTTTCATGATGGGGTTATGTGGGGATAGGTCCTATAATACCCTTTGATGGATTGTGATGTTTGATTTGGTGTTAGTTGAATTATAACTAGGTTGGATTGAAATTTGACATTTGTTGGTGATAGTTGTGACTCTAGAACTTGGTGCTCATTGTTGTTATTACTAAACGCATGCTAGGTGTTCGATTAAATTGTCGTTTGGTGTTGTGAGTGACAAATTATGATGATTGACATTGGTGATTAAGGATTGGTGATTTGAATTGGTGAATTAACGAAATTATTGAACCCTAGGGCGCCATGGGCGCCATTGTCCTAGATGCTGTTTTTGGGGCCCTAGTGTTGGGCGCCATCCCTGAAATGTTGTAGTACTGTTCTTGGCGCCCTGTGCCTGGGCGCCGTGCCTGGTCCTGTTGCCTTGGTGTTCTGTTGCTGTTTCTGGCGCCCTGTGCATGGGCGCCGTGTCTGGTGTGTGTCAGCGTGTGCCAGTGTGTGTGTGTGTTGCTGTGTCTTGGCGCAGGGGCGCCATGGGCGCCTGTTCCTGAGCTATGTTGCGCGCTGTCTTGGCGCAGGGGCCCCCTGCTCCTGGGCGCCAGGTTCAGCGTGTTGCCTGTTGCTGGGCGCCCTGCTCCTGGGCGCCAGTTTGCTGTGTTGCTCTTTTCTGCTAGGCGCCCTGTGCCTGGGCGCCATTTTCAGCATATGTCTCAGTTTTGTTCCTATTTTGTTTTTGCAATATCTTTTGACTCGGGAGTCCGATTGAGACGTTTCAAAATGTTTTGGAAAGCTTATTCAGAAGCCTAGCTGAATATTCTAATTTAAGGCAAAGTGATCTATTTTTCTGGAAATTGTTAGCCGTTGTCTTAGTCGTTAAGTGTTGATGCCTTTAGGAAAAGAAAAATTGTCGCATCTCAAATATTTTGGAAAATTATCGTCGTCCCAATATTTTGGAAACTTGTTGTTATCTTGGTGTATTGGTGCTGTTTGAGTTAGGTGTGAAGGCTCAAACCTTGGTGTTGTGGGAGCTAGGTGTGAAGGCTCCAAATATTGGTGTTCCGTTGTCTCGGGTAGTTTGGTGTTTCGGTGTCGTTGGGCTAGGTGTGAAAGCTCAACTTTGGTGATATTGGTGAATAATTTTTGGTGTGTCACATTTTGACTATTTTGGATGATTGTCTGTGTGCATACATGGTGTCGCATACAGCATGTGCATTTATTTTGGTGAAGGCCTTTGGTGTTGGAGCTAGGTGTGAAAGCTCAAATTTTTCAAAAACTAGTGAGCCGGGTGTGAAAGCTCAAATTTTATGAATTGGTGAGCCGGGTGTGAAAGCTCTCAATTTTGGTGACGCCTCTATTTACAGGCAAAATTTTTGGTGATTTGGTACCACATGCATATGCCCGTTGGTGTGGGTTGCATTCATGCATTGTCATGACATTTGGTGACTGATTGTGGTGTTTACTATTTGACGTGTGTTTATGAATTAGATGTGTGTATTGGAGTGGTAGATATAGTTGTCATATTCTGGCATATTTCCTATCATTTTACGCTATTATATTGAAGATATCTCACCCCTTCTGTTTGAATGTTACCCCTATGCGGTAACGTGCAGGTGATTGCGAGTGAAGGCCTAGTTACCTTCGCTAGTCTGAGTCGGTGTCATTTGCTTTGATATGTAACACTCAAGGGGGGGAAACGAACCTAGACTTGGCTGTTGCATTTTATTTATTTGGAGTCCATTCAGGACGTTATGATTTTATTGTTTGAAACTTATTTCTATTTCCACTGCGTGGTGATGTATTTTTGACGATGTGGTTATTTAAACTGGTGTTATGGGCTTCGACCCTTCTTGACAAGTGTTATATATCGTATGTGATGTTTTGAACTATCGATGAAATGTGTGACATCATCTCTTTTCGAAGTATAAAAAATTTTTATAACTCTGATTTTATTAAATAATTATCGGGTAGAAAAGGGGTGTTACACTGAGCATTCATCATCCAACTTTCGGAGGTATTGACTGCCTTTGCATTTGTTCAAAGTCCAACATTTTGACCCTAATTTTTTCCTGGACTGGTCTTTAGAGTTTTCAATCCACCGGGTCGCTCTAATTTTCGCCTAGGCCGCCCTTTCGGGTTTTCAACCTAGCGAGCTCATTTTTGCTTGGCTCATCTTTCTCTTTTTTCCATATATTTCTTTAGGCATAGTACTTATTAACTGCATCTGAGTTCACTGGGAGTGGGAGGTCTTCACCGTCCATCTTTGCGAGAATTAAGGCTCCTCCAGAGAATGCTTTCTTTACCACCTAAGGTCCTTCGTAGTTAGGGGTCCATTTCCCACGGGAATCCTTTTGGATAGGAAAAATCTTCTTGAGCACGAGATCTCCTTCTTGAAACTGCCGAGGTCGAACTTTCTTATTGTAAGCTTTCTTCATTATTTGCTGATACAACTACCCGTGACACAAAGCAACCACTCTCTTTTCCTCTATGAGGTTCAACTGATCCAGACGGGCTTGAACCCATTCTTCTTCCTCTAATTTTGTTTCCATTAGCACTCGCAGAGAGGGTATTTTGACCTCAATGGAAAGAACTGCTTCCATCCCATATACTAGTGAGAATGGTGTTGCCCCTATTGACGTGCGAACTGAGGTCTGATAACCATGCAAAGCGAAAGGTAACATTTCATATCAGTCCCTGAAGGTCACCACCATCTTTTGCACAATCTTCTTTATGTTCTTATCTGCCGCTTCGACTGCCCCATTCATCTTTGGACGGTATGGGGAGGAATTATGATGTTGGATTTTGAAGTCGTCACACAATTATTTCATCATCTTGTTGTTCAGGTTGGTCCCATTATCCGTGATGATCTTATTTGGAAGACTGTAACGGCAGATCAAATCTCTTTTTATGAACTTAATAACCACAGATTTTGTTACACTGGCATAAGAAGCGGCCTCGACCCATTTGGTGAAATAATCAATAGCGACAAGAATGACGCGATGCCCGTTTGATGCCTTAGGTTCGATGGGACCGATGACATCCATTCCCCACATTGAGAATGGCCATGTTGCTGTTAGGACATTCAAAGAAGTAGGCAGCACATGGATATTATCAGCGTAGATTTGACACTTGTGGGCTGGTGTGCCAAGTACTCAGCTAAGGCACTACCTTTGATTGCTTTCTGAGTGACATACAAAAGGTCGTATTCGGATAGTAGCATTTTCCAGCGGGCGATTCTTCCTGTGAGTGCGGGTTTTTCAAAAATGTACTTGATTGGATCCATTTTAGATACCAACCAAGTTGTGTGGCTCAGCATATACTGCCTCAGACGACGTGCAGCCCAGGCCAAAGCACAACACGTTGTTTCCAACAATGAGTAGATGGCGTGTTCTTTTTTTCCAGACTCATCATGTTGCCCCAGTACATAACCCATTGAGTTGTCTAGCACTGTTAAGTACAGAATGAGAGGTCTGCCCTGCACCGGTGGCATCAAAATCGGTGGATTTTGGAGGTACCTCTTGATCTTTTCAAAGGCTTCTTGGCAATTATCATTCCACTTTGTTTCTTGGTTCTTGCACAACAACTTGAAGATAGGCTCGCAGGTCGACGTTAGTTGGGATATGAATCTGGAGATGTAGTTCAACCTTCCCAGGAACCCACGAACTACTCTTTCGGTTTTAGGCGCGGGCAATTCTAATATTGCTCGTACTTTGGCTGGATCCACTTCTATTCCCCTCTGACTGACTATGAACCCCAACAGCTTTCCTGGTCTTACACTGAAAGTACATTTGCAGATTAACAACATGTTCTTCTTATGCGTTCAAAGAGTTTTTGCAGATTAACAACATGTTCTTCTTCAGTATTGGATTTTGCGATCATGTCATCCACGTACACTTCAATTTCCTTAGGCATCATATCATGGAATAAAGTTACCATCGCCCTTTGGTATGTGGCTCTAGCATTCTTTAGGCCGAACGACATTACTTTGTAGCAGAAGGTGCCCCAAAGAGTGATGAAGGTGGTTTTCTCCATGTCTTCAGGGGCCATCTTGATTTGATTATATTCGGAGTATCTGTCCATGAAGGAGAAAAGAGAGTGTTGCGCTGTTCTATCTACCAGGACATCAATGTGAGGCAAGGGAAAGTCATCTTTAGGGCTGGCTCTATTCAGATCCCGATAGTCAACACACATCCGAACTTTCCCGTCTTTCTTTGGAACCGGGACAATATTGGCTACCCACTGAGGATATATTTTGCTACTGCTAAGAACCCAGCATCAAATTGCTTCTTGACTTCATCTCTGATTTTCAGTGACATATTTGGCTTCATCCTTACTAGCTTCTGTTTTACCGCCAGGCATTCGGGCTTTACTGGTAACTTATGCTCGACTATGTTGGGGTCCAGTCCAGACATGTCTTGGTATGTCCATGCGAAGATGTCATGTAACACCCCAATAATTTCTAACTTGTAGAAATTACCAAAATGCACTACTGGCATACATCAAAGTACCTCCTGTTTTAAATACTGAACACATACTAAAACTCGATGCTAAAACCCATCAAGTGCGCTTACACAACTTAACAAGAGAAATACATAATATCGTTCCTTACACCTCTCAACTAGTGTTCAGTACCAAAATAGAAAGTCTGCGGAAGCGATTTACAACTTGAAAGACATAAGTCGTACAATCGAATAGTCTTAAGATACAAAGGAAACTGAAATACAGAGATACATAATATGACAAAACAAACAAAAGCGTCAGCAGCTCCTCAAGTATCTCCATAGTCGTGCCTCACGGTCTTCAACTTCCCCTGCTTAACTGAAAAACAACAACAATGGATTGTGTGAGACAACTTGTCTCAGTGAGTTCTATCGCGACCCCTTACTAATTCTCTCGGTTCAATTATCCTTGATTCATTATTCTAAACTCATAACTCATAGTCCTCAAAGTTGACTATGTGGCTGAACTAACTAACGTTGTCCTCATAAGCCTTAAGCCGGTTACGAGAGGCAACACTTAAACTGAACTAAAGTCTTAGCGTGTCACCGGTCACTTGGCATAATAAGCTCCCAGTGAACCCGTCCCCACTAATCGGCTGGGTCCCTGATGGGGCCTAGGTTCATAGGGCTCATGACTGCCCCTCCCCTAGCACACTAAATTGAAATAGGGGTCGTCACCCTAACTGAACTAATGTATATATTTTAATATACCTGAACTGAATACTGATCTGAACATAACAATGAACTGAGCATAATAATGAACTTAACTTAACACTGAGCTTAACTTAACATGACTCATTACTAACATGATCTGATTACTAACATTAGGTGATCTCACACGGCTTACTAAAGTTGTTAACTTAACTTATACTTATCCATTATTCAAACCAAATCATAATGTATCACCCACACTCAACATTATGATAACATAACCTAATCATAATCAATCATAACCAAACTCATGGAAATATCATCATAACATCATACAATTCTGATTACATGGTTAGTTAGGCCTTTTAATAAGCTTTCTAACGCACCTGAGAACACTTAAATCGGACCACCGGATCAAAAGTTATAGCGAAAACAAAATCATTAGGGTTTGCTGAAAAATAACACTGCGTCGCGACGCGAACAAGTTTCGTCGCGACGTGAAATGTTACAGAAACATTTGCGTCACAAAAATGAACATGGTCGCGACGCGATGGGATCGTGCCGTGACGCGATGGATGTCTGATGGGCACAAAAACAGGTTTTCAAAAAGCGATTTTGTCCCGTTTCGCTTTCAATCCGAGGCCGAGACTTTCTATGACTTCCGTGACATCAAAACAAATATAATATCCAGAATTTCCAGTCCAATTCAATCAACTAACATATAATCAATCATCACAATCAATTCACACAATCACGAAACCAATCAACTAACCGAGTAATTATCAACCGAAGCGCTATTTTCGTAAAACGGTTTTGACACGGTTTTCCATAAAACACGAGACCTAACATACAGAGCACATACACACTCATAACCATGATTTCCTAGTGCGTTATAGAACTCACCTTTTTTTTCCGAAAATGCGAGAATCCTCGAGAGAACACGAACGACCAAATTACGAATCACCCGAACAATCCCCGCTAGAATCGAACCGCTTCTAACACAGCACCCTCTCCAACCCAAACACGAATTCAACAGCTAATCAAGACTCTAGTTACTGAAGCTCTACCTTTATCCACATGCAACTCCACCATCTACTTCTAAGACACCAAGGACACCCAAAAACAGCAATGATCGAACTCCTATTTCTTCAAGAATGGAGGTGGGTTGCGAAAATGGTAGTTTAAAGGAGAGAGTGTTTCAGTGGTTACTATGGGCATTAATGGAAAGGGGGAGGAAAATGGAGTGTGATTCTGGTTCCTGATCAAACATGCATGGAGGTTCAGCTTTCTTCCCTCCTCTTCTCTCCTCTTCGCGAACTCCCCCTCTCAACCTCTTTAATACTTCTGTTTTCAGATTCTCGAAAAATAAAAGAAGAAGTGAAGTGGGTGCTGTTTGTGAACTAGTGTGATGGCTGGGTCAGCTGGCCACTTAAATTGGTGGGAAGTTACTAATCTACCCCTTTGGCTACTCATTCCTTCATAAGACTTCTATTAGCTCTATGGCCTAACTTAATGAAATCAACTAACTTAACAATTTAACATACAAGCATAACAAATCATTCAATCACATATTTCATTTCCTAACACAATATATCAATTAATCACAAACAATGGCAAGTCAATTATTTAAATCACCTCATATAAATCAAAGATTGCCAAGAATAATTAATTAGGAGCTCAGGCTATTCGATTAGATAATTACTTACCCCGCGACCGCTATTCTAATATCGACCGACGAAACTTCTGGAAATTAGGGGATGTTACATGTCAACATAGTCAAACAAATGCCTAACCAATTTCTCTCGCTCACTGTCTTTCATTGTGATGCCAATTTTAACCTCTTTCTTATTTTCCTCTATGCCCAAGTTTATTATCTCAGTAGATTCCTTGGGGTTGAATCACTTTTTCCTCTTGTTCCATCATTCTCATTAACTCTGGAGGAGTTTCCCAGTTATCTTCAACATCTTCCTCAATTTGATTAATGGGGTGATCAAAGTTACAATATGAATTATTGGCGTTGTTATTATCAAAGATGTTTTTTTCAAATCTGCATTAGTATCAATTGACCGAATGAAAAACGAGCAAAAGAAAATAAAAAGTAAATGCAAAAGAAAACTGAAATTTATTGGAGAATCTGAAATAACATTTTATCGATATTGATATTGAAAGGAAACATGCGTGCCCGAATGAAATGTCCTAAGGCCTTGGGCAGAGTCATAGGATTGCATTACAGAAACATTACTTTGAACTAAAAACTACAGGAAAATCGACGATCTCCCGATTCTTGAGCCTTTCATTTGCAGGACAAGGGCGTACAAGACTGACGACGCCTTCTTCAGCATTTAGATCATCTTCCACTGCAGCAATCTGATTGGGGTTCAGCATTCTCGCACTCGAAAAACTTTGCTTGATGTCACAGATGATGATCTTCTTTATATTTGGCATTCTTCCCTCAAGTTTGGCTAACCTCCGCTCTTTCTTTTCTTCCGTAATTCTTCTCTTGTCATTGCAATCAGACCAATACTCTATCCCGCGTCTATCTTTGTTCTCCTTCAGCTGTATCGGTGTCAGGACCCCCTGTTCGGTCTTTCCTAAACCTTTTCTGGCCTGGTAACCTTTGTCTACCATGACTTTAGCAACCATCATGGCTGTCTTGGACAGCTTAGGCTTCAGCATACTGGACGCATTGGCAATCTCTAACGCTTGGAAGGTAGTCTCAAAAGACTCTTCAGCAGCCTCGATGTAACGAGTGGGAGACGACCTATTTACCAGCGTTTCTTCTTCACCAAAGACAACCATCATGGCCTTCCCAAGAGGCAACTGTAGGATGGGGCAATGTCCATTATCTGGAAGGTCATTACGAAGAGTTCCGGACCCACCTACACCAGTAATTCTATTTCCCCGATGACTTCCCTTTTTGATCCGTCAAAGGCCCTGACCAATATCAAGCTAGGTCTCATGTAGGAACAATCCACATCTAACTTTTCCATGGTTGACCTGGGTAACACATTCAAGGACGATCCGTTGTCAATAAGCACCCGAGCAAGTGAGTAATCTCCACATTTCACAAATATGTGTAAGGCTTTGTTATGCCCCCTTCCTTCAGTTGGAATCTCATCATCAGTAAAGGTGAGGTAATTACTTGCAACAAGGTTTCCAAAACGATCCCATCAAACTGGCCGACTGAGATGTCATGGCGATATGGGCCTCATTCAATACTTTCATCAATGCTGCACGATGGGCTTCGAAACTGAGCAATAATGACAGCAGAGATATCTTGGCAGGGGTCTAGTTCAACTGATCAACTATCTTATACTCGCTCTGTCTCATGAGCTTCAGAAATTCGTCGGCTTCTTGTTCCGACAGTGTTCTTTTAACCACATTCTTATCAACGAGTCCTTGTTCTACGCCTTCGCCTTTGCGGGCTCTTTCTTCCCCTTCTTTTGTTTGCTCTCCACTGGGCCCTTCGCGGGTGTAAATACGCCCGCTTCGAGTCATTCCACTGGTCCCTGAAATGTTAATGACATTAGGAGTGGTCTGAACCTTCACGTTGTAATTCCATAGGACTGCATTGGTGTCCTTAAAGGGGAAGGGAGCTGGCACTTGAATAGTGATCAGTTTGGGCATAGCTGGGGTCAGCTTCGTGTCCTTTTTGTAACGGATTTCCAGGGGTTTCTGAATGTCGACTAGTGGAAAAAATGCCTTTTATAACTGTCATTTATATCGGTTAAAAACGGCCTGATATTAAAAGTGACGCGGTGGCAGTTTTGTAATTAAAATTACAATTTTTATATCGGTTGCCACTGGAACCGATATTGAAAGTGTAAAAACTATATTTCATATCGGTTCCCTTTCATAACCGTTATAGAAAGTCTAAAAATTTTGGCTTTCATAACGGGTCACAAAACCACCCGTTATAGAAACCAAAAAACTTAGGTCTTCATTCTCATCTTCCACGATTCTTCCCTCTACTCTCATTCGCGCACTCAGATCTCCCTCATCTTCCACCACTGCTCTCCCTCTCTCCCTTCCACCATTCGCTTCCACCACTACTCTCCCTCTCCCTCTCACCCTTCGATTCCACCACCATCTCTTAGAAGACGCGTTTCCCTCACCCTCCCACCCCTCTTCGTTTCTCTCACTCACGCAAAACCTCATCGTTCTCTAGCTCTAGCTTCGATCTCTCGCTCCAGAACACAAATCGGCCGCCTCTTCATTGTTCTCACTTCAGAACGTTTTCATTCCTGTTGCACGAGAACGCGTCACAGCGAGCTCACCACGACGTTATCGCTTCTCCTTCACGACGTTAGGGATTTCTTTCCCTTTTTGATGCTCGCTCGAGATTCCTCCACTTTCACGAAGGTGCGTGTCTAGTTCTTGGTCTCTGGTTTTTCTGCTTTCCGTTGCCTTTTAATGTTATTAGCCGCATGTCATACAAATTGCACAATGCTATGCTTTTAGTTTCTAAATACATGTTCATCTTTTTTATGTTGGAAGTAATTTTGGTTTTTTTTTTCTCAGAACTGGAATAGCGATTAATTCGTTTTGATCTGATTAAACTTTCACAATGTCTGGAAAATTTGAGTTACACTGATGCCCACTGGTATTGGCTCTGACGTGTAAGTTATCATTATGGCTGAATTTATGCCACATGAAACTCTGGCTAAGCATCTCTTTCATTGTGGGTTACTATAAATTACCATAAACTTTGTGTTATCTTTGTTGGGTTTAATTTGAACTATGCATTCTCAAAATGTAAAAGAGAACTATGTTTAACTTTGTGTAGGGGAGGCACAGCCTATGAAATGGGCAATGAGGTTGAGGGTGGCCTTCTATTTGGCTCAAGCTCTAGAATATTGCACAAGTAAAGGAAGGGGTTTGTATCATGATCTTATATGATAAGTGTTTATGTCATAAGCACTTTAATTAAGCTGTTATCCAAACGAGGCCTAAGTTGTCAAATATATGCTTCTAGTTTCCTTTCTAATCAATCCTTTACTTCTTGCTTAATATAAATTCTTACTGGCATCTACAGGATGGTAATCCTAGGTTGTCTTGCTTTGGACTTATGAAGAACAGTAGAGATGGAAAGAGTTATAGTACAAACTTGGCTTTCACTCCTCCTGAGTACTTAAGAACTGGTAAAGTTTTTCTCATATTGTGTCGGATCAGGATTGTCTGCAGCCAATAGCACACATTCAGTAAATCAGAACCGTTGGATGAAGATCAAACATTTTCATATTTTATGTTGACTTTCTTTCAGGTAGAGTGACAGCAGAGAGTGTAGTGTACAGTTTTGGAACTCTCTTGCTGGATTTGTTAAGTGGAAAACATATTCCACCAAGCCATGTAAGTTTTTCTTTCAATACTTTATTCTTCTACAAGCTTTAACTACTCCACCTTAACTTTTAAAGAACACTTCTTCTGATCAAAATTATTAGACCTACTAATATTGTTATATGGTGTCGGTTTATGGTTTAACCGATTGAACCGTCCGGTTGGTTCGGTTTTCAAAACGCTACTTCCGAATGTTAGTATATGTGATGAATATTTGTTTATGCAAAGACAAATATTTAATAAACACAACATTCACTTAATCTTTTCTTTTGTAGGCACTTGACTTGATCCGCGGAAAAAACTTTCTGATGTTGATGGATTCCGCCTTAGAGGGTCACTTTTCTAAGGACGATGGAACCGAGTTGGTTCGCTTGGCTTCCCGTTGTTTACAGTATGAAGCTCGTGAGAGGCCAAATGCAAAGTCTCTTGTTACATCTCTTATGTCACTCCAGAAAGAAACAGAGGTATATAACATACTCCCTGGTCCTTTTTATAAGAAAAAAATACAGTTTTAGATTTATTGAATAACTGATGTATCTAGTTTTTATATTATGGACCAGATACATCAATTATTCAATAAACCTAAAACCGTATTTTTGTCTTATAAATATACATGATATCATGATAAGCTTTGATTTTTTTTTTTATCAGTCCATGATAAGCTTTGATGATACTGTGTTTATTGCTACCTTTTTTTGCCAATTTCAATGTTTCTTAAGAGGGCTAATTCTTACTAAAGTGGATTAAATTTTTAATATATAATGATTGTTAACATATAATTTTGATTAGGAAATGTATTGTACTATGTTGTGATGCAATGTGAAAAGTGTTATATATGCTTTCATTAGGAAAATTATAATATCTCATTTTAATTTGGATAGTATATGAGCAGGTAGCCTCACGTGTTCTGATGGGTCTTAAGCAAGAAACTGAATCCTCAACAAAGCCATTGTCATTGACACCTTTTGGTGAAGCCTGTTTGAGATTGGATCTTACTGCCATACATGAAAAATTAGAAAAGATTGGTTACAAGGATGATGAAGGAATTGCCAATGAGGTTTGCCACCATCTTCAACTTACACAAACTTATACAAAAGCTATTAAACTTTAATTGGTGTTTCCGTCCCTTACATATTCGTTATCAGCAGTTTTAGTCCCTCATTTTAAGAGGGCTTAGAAGCGCAATATAAGGCCAAGAAAAACGCTATTAGCTGCTGATAACAAATTTGTGAGGGACAAAAACGCCTATTAAAATTTATGAGCTTTGTTTGACTCTACTTTCTATTACTAACTCGGAAGTTTATTATTCCTAATGTTGAAACTGCAGCTTTCCTTTCAATTGTGGACAAGTCAAATGCAGGAGACCTTGAATTTGAAAAAGCATGGAGATGCTGCTTTTCGGGCTAAGGATTTTTCCACTGCCATTAACTGCTACACGCAGGTAAGAGGATTTTAATGAAGGACTATATATTGCTTAAATTAGATGGTATACTGATGGGCAATAGTGTTGCAATAGTGATGGGCGTGAGAGTGTGTGTGAAAAAACCCAAGTCCTATATTGACTAGAGATAAGACTCCACAAAACTTTAAAAGCAAATAAGAATTAGACCTAAAATCATATTATTTTCGTACAGCTGTGGAGTGGGACAAATAGAATAAGTTATCATTATGTTAAACTTTCTTTTTCTGTTTCAGTTCATAGATGGAGGGACAATGTTATCACCAACAGTGTATGCAAGGAGGTGCCTATCATATTTGATGAATGGCATGGCACAGGAAGCTTTAGGGGATGCTATGCAAGCCCAAGTAATATCTCCTGAATGGCCTACTGCTTTTTATCTTAGATCAACAATTTGACCTCTTAATCTCAACCTTAGATCAACAACTTATGGTAAATATTATCTGGTAAAGGAGATTTGTGGGCTATTGAAAGCTGTAATTACTCTGTTGATGTCATTCTTTTGTCAAAATCATGTAGTTGTTGTGAAGGTGATGTTTACAATTATGCAACTATATCATAGCTTATATATAGGAATGAATAACCCGAATTGAAAGGTTTGTGTTCTTTACCTTTTTTGTTGTTGTTTTGTATTTGTAGTTGTTTGATGGTGGAAATTCATAAGTTTTGTATTTGTAGTTGTTTGATCGGGGACTATAAAAGAAAATATATTGTTTGGAAAGAAAATGAATAAGGGCTTGTATGAATCTGTTTTGGATGGTTGTGCTTTGCACCAGGATATTAACACGTGGAGTGATGGAGATTTGACCATGGTGGAGGAGAGGGGAATAAATTTGAGTGGAGGACAAAAACAGCGAATTCAACTGGCAAGGGCTGTTTACAATGATTCAGGTATTTATTTCCTTGATGATCCTTTTAGTGCTGTTGATGCTCATACATGAAGTCATTTGTTTAAGGTTAGCATAGCATTGCTATTTTTGATGTTAATGTTAATGATGTTTTTTTCATTCATGCTTTCACTAAAAAGTGTAGTGCAGGAATGTCTAATGAAACTTTTATATGACAAAACTGTTGTTTATGCTACCCATCAAATGGAATTCTTGGAAGCTGCTGATCTGATTTTAGTAAGCTACTGAACACTTTGTCTTCCACTGATGAAATTACTGCCAGTGTTTGCTTGCCCTCTAACACCAATAGTATACTTTATGTTAGGTTATGAAAGATGGAAAAATAGTTGAGTCAGGAAGGTATAGAGATCTTAAAGCATGTCCAAATAGTGAACTTGTTCAACAAATGGCTGCTCATGAAGAGACAGTAAACCAAATTCCATGCCACAAAGATGATTCTGTTAAATGTTTAGAATTTGTTATTTGCCATTTGCTTCGAGTTAGATCTAAGACTTGAAGGCCGCAAGCCATGTTGGACATTTGACTTATTTTGTTGTTTTAAAATGTAAATGTAGGTTCTGTTTGGTTGATGAAAAATTCACTTGTTCTTGGTTTTTTTTGAAGGATTATGTGCCTACAGTTTTTGACAACTTCAGTGCAAATGTTGTGGTTGATGGCAGCACAGTTAACCTGGGATTATGGGACACTGCTGGTAAGCATTTTTCTTAATGTGCATGTTATTATAGTAGTGGAAAAAGAAAAAATAATGCTTCTATCTCTAAAACTGAATATAATTGAAATTGAAGTTGTTAATTATAGTTTTGACATTTATTGTGGCTTGATAAATTCAGGACAGGAGGATTACAACAGGCTGAAGCCTTTGAGCTACAGAGGAGCAGATGTGTTCTTGCTAGCCTTTTCCCTCCTCAGCAGAGCCAGCTATGAGAATATCTCTAAGAAGGTTCTTCCAACCTCTCTCTCTCTCTCTCTCTCTCTCTCTCTCTATCTATCTATCTATCTATCTATCTATCTATCTATCTATCTATCTATCTATCTATCTATCTATCTATCTATCTATCTATCTATCTATCTATCTATCTATCTATCTATCTATCTATCTATCTATCTATCTATCTATCTATCTATCTATCTATCTATCTATCTATCTATCTATCTATCTATCTATCTATCTATCTATCTATCTATCTATCTATCTATCTATCTATCTATCTATCTATCTATCTATCTATCTATCTATCTATCTATCTATCTATCTATCTATCTATCTATCTATCTATCTATCTATCTATCTATCTATCTATCTATCTATCTATCTCTATCTATCTATCTATCTATCTATCTATCTATCTATCTATCTATCTATCTATCTATCTATCTATCTATCTATCTATCTATCTATCTATCTATCTATCTATCTATCTATCTATCTATCTATCTATCTATCTATCTCTATCTTTTGTTTATATGTGAAATGGTATAATTCCATTCAACAGAATCTAACACTAGGCTAATTTTATGCAGTGGATTCCTGAACTGAGACATTATGCCCCAACTGTGGCAATTGTACTGGTGGGAACCAAACTTGGAGCTATATGCATGACAAAAATTTATTATGCATTTGACTAGCCAAATTTTGTTGTGGTACTTCTTTTTCAGTCTGACACAGTAAGTTTGAACTCATGATTCAACAAGTAGCGAAGTGTTTGTCAATTTTGTTCTTCATAACTGCAGAAACGGCTGATATGAAGTACAAATCAGCTGATCTGTATGACCTCAACAGCAAATATGTGTAAACATTGTGCTTACTTGATGTATCAATTTACGCCCTTAATTTGTTTTAGATGGATTACTATTTTACATTGTGCTTACTTGATGGATCACTCAAGTTCTACCTCTTATGCATTCTTTAGTAACCCAAATCAACATGGCATAGTGAAGAAGAACATGGCAGAGTCTTACAAGTTTCTGTGCAATTCATTTTTTTTAAAAAAAAATAGACTTTTCATATCGGTTTTCTATGGGAACCGATATGAAAAGTCTCTTTTTTTTAAAAAAAGAGACTTTTCATATCGGTTTTCTATGGGAACCGATATGAAAAGTCTATTTTTTTTTAAAAAAAAGAGACTTTTCATATCGGTTTTCTATGGGAACCGATATGAAAAGTCTCTTTTTTTTTAAAAAAAGAGACTTTTCATATCGGTTCTAAGGGCAACCGATATAAAAACAACTTTTCATAACGGTTCAGGAACCGATATGAAATGTCCCTATTTTTTATATCTCCTTTTTCGGCATCGGTTCGGGAACCGATATGAAATGTCAATTTTAACCGATATAAAAAGCCTTTTTTCTATTAGTGGTCCTTGCTCTGTCGATATTTGACTGGAGGGTCCACACGTCCTCCTCCTTCTTTCGGAGACCCACCTGTATTATGTGTCGGTCTAGTAAGTCTTGAAGGACTATCTTGAATGCTTCACATGCCCTGACACAGTGAGGGTCAACACACAGATCTTTTTCAGCGCATCCCTTCATAATTTCGAAGTGACACAAGTCAGCATGGATGGGGCATGTTCCACACGGCCAAGGAAGAATCAAAAAATAAGACAGGTCTTGCTTATAATAGTTGCTCGTTCATAAATTCACTCGACCACTAGGGGTGTGATGATGTCTTCCACCCTTCTGATCAAGAATTGTCCCTCAAAATCTCCAATGGCATTAACGTAGAGTTTCCCGTGCCCCGGTAAAGGATTAGTGGCAACATTTGGACCATCCTCTTCGAAACTTAACCATTTAGATTCAATCAAGTCTTGCACCACATATTTAAATGCCTTGCAATTTTCTGTTGAATGGCCAACTGCCCCAGCGTGGAATCCACAAGTAGCATCTGAGTTGTAACCCCTAGGGAAAGGAGGTTGAAGGGGTCTCATTGGTCGGGGAGTGATCAGGTTGTGACTGATGTGGTGATTGAACAGGTCTGTGTATGACATGGGTATTGGGTCAAAATTGACAGGCTTTCTTTCCGAGTAATTTTGTGGTCTATAGTTTGGGTTGACTTGGTGAGGTGGGACTAATGGTGTTTGAGTAGGGTTTTGGAAGGTTTGTCGGGGGTTGTTATAGGGGAGTTTTCCGGATCCAGAGATGACATTGGCTTCTCCTTCCTTCTTTTTAGGGAATCCCAGGAAGGGCTTTTTTTGGTTACTGGTTCCAACAAAGTTATGGGCAATCTTCCCATTTCTCCATCCATTTTCTAATCTTTCTCCAATGACAATCATATCTGAGAAGCTCGAAGACACGCTCCCGATCAACCTGTCATAGAAAGGCGATTGAAGAGTATCCATGAACATGGATACCATCTCCTTTTCTAACAAAGGTGGTACTACCTGCGCAGCCAACCCTCTCCAGCGTTGGGCATATTCCTTGAAGGACTCATTATCTCTTTTTGTCATGCTCTACAGCTGTGTCCTATCGGGAGCCATGTCAATGTCATATTTGTATTGCCTCAAAAATGCATCAGCTAGGTCCTTCCAGCACCTGATATGGGCACGCTCTAATTGCATTTACCAGCTCGAAGCTGCCCCCGGTAGACTGTCCTATAAGTAGTGAATGAGCAATTTGTCATCGTGAGGAAATGCAGCCATCCTCCTGCAGTACATGGTTAAGTGGCTCACGGGGCAGGTTGACCCTCTGTATTTGTCGAAGTCCGGCACCTTAAATTTTGGAGGGATGACCACGTTAGGGATGAGGCACAAATCATAAGCATCTCTCGCACCAACATTGGATCCTTCAACTACTCTCAACCTTTCCTCAAGCATTTGTAGTTTTACTTTGGCTTGAGGGTTCTCCATAGAGTATTTGTGAGGGATCCCACTCATACCATAGTAAGGATGAATCATCGGGACTATGGCTGGGTTCACATTTGGGATATGTGAATGAGTGGGGTTCCTGAGATTGGAGCCCTGAGCTTGAGCATCAACTATCAGCGGTGGAGTGTAGCCAAGTGGGAATCTTTGTGGCGCGACGATAGGGCTCGGGTTTTGAACTTGTGGCGCCCCCGGATTACCATCGTGACCTGTCGGTGCAGGATGTTTTTGGCCCACAACTCCTGAGGGACCGTCTTCTGAATTGGCATCGGCTGTCGGAGGTGTGTAACCTTGCGGAAGTCCATAAGGAGGCCATTGGTAACCCTGGCCATTAGCCCCAGTAGGGTACACTGTATGTGGGATCCCGGGTCCATTGGGGAGAGGAGGGTTGGTAACTTGGTTTTCAGTGTTCCCAGCAGAGACATCTTCATACGCATTTCTGTTCCTCAAAGCTTGTAAAACCTTTAAGATTTCAGCCATCTGTTCTTTCATCCCATCTATTTCTGTCCCAAGCTCTTGATTTCCTAGGTTCTGATTACCCTGACCTAAGTCATCCTAATGTGGATTGCCTTGATCTGAGTTACCCTGAGGCGAATTGTCCTAATTGGCTTCTATGTTTCTAGCCTGAGAACGAGTCCAATAGCGATGTTGACGCACCAGCTTGTCTTTTACTCTCTGTTGATGGGATACATGGCATGAGTATATGAATGGATGAAAAATGAGTGATGCATGTCTGCATGGGTCTTATTGTTTTAGGCCGAGAATTGTAAGCGTATCCCAATTTGTCATAAGTACACAAATTAACGTTTCAGAATATTTTCAAGAAAAATGATCAGCAGGTGAAACAAACAAACTTCATTGATAGGGAAAAGTACAACACTTTTTTTAAAATAAGAACTTCGAAAGAAAAAGTACAATGCTCTCTTAAATTTTTCTCAAGTACATATGGCTTTCATTTTCCACTCCTCTCTCTTTTTCTACTAGTAGTGCTACCAGCCTTCTCCCTAAGTTCCGCAATTAGGATCTTGCAAAATTCCACAAATTCGAAAACTTGGACCGGGGTGTTGAACGAGTGCATCGCCGCGTCAGCCTTCTTTAGACGTTCTGGGATACCCATGATAGCTTGATTGGCCAGCCATGCCAACTTTGAAAGTTTTTCCTTCCAGTATAAGCTTTCATTCTTCAACTCTATGAAGACTTCATGGTTTTCTATCCTGCTAACCAACTCTGCAAAGCGGCTCTCCCAATAGATGCTTTCAGTCTTCAACTGGTGGTAGACTTCCTCTTGATATCTGATATGGTCCTTCGGCTCATCAGATCTTTCATGCTCCCTTCTCAAGGCTTGTTGGTATTCTCGGAGTATCTCTTCAATTGTCTTTTTATCCCGCCTGATACTTTTCACTTGCTCTGCAAATTCGGCTATCAATATCCGGGACTCTCTTCTTGATTTCACCAACAGGCTCTGCGTGGTTTTTTCAGCAATCATTGATTCTTCCCATAACTCCTTCCACGTGTGCGCATCATCAACGGCTTGGTTCATTTTCAAGTTGCATCGTTTTAGTTCTTCCTTTGCCCCTCTCAGGTACTTTTGAACCTTTTGTTTGTTCTTTTCTTCAATCTTATGCTGCTTGCGGCTATCTTCAATGGCCAATGACTTAGTTGCGTTTTCCTCCTCCAATTTCTGGTATTTTAGGAGCATTTTCTCTAATTCTGCCTGTAAACCCTTCTTTTCTTCTTCGGCTTTTGACATTGCCATTTTGAGCTTATCTAACTCTTCGACAGTGGGAAGGGTAGGTTCAAGTACTTCTTCCTCAACCCGTAGTGCGCTTCGGAAAGGCAATCGGGTGTCTTGGATCCTTTTTCAGAGCCATTGACGAAAGGTGGGTTCCTTATCGCCGCCCCTCTTAGTAAGCTCTTGTCCTTTGCGGACAACCATATCCCACGCTTGAGAAATCTTCCGGAGCATGTCAACCTCTTTTGGGCTTCCCTCATGGAGGTAAAAAGGGGTTAACATGTCTTAGGTGGGCGGATTTCGCATGGGGTACCCTAACTTTCTTAGAGTCAGAGAAGGGTTGTAATTTATGCATCCTCTTGTCCCCATGAGTGGGACATTTTGAAAGTTTCCACATTGAAAAACTACTGCAGGCCTATCTTTCCACCATGATGGGTGCCAACGAACCTTGTATTCATGGAGGCCCCTTAGCACTTGCAACCGTTCACTAGTGTTCATCGTCTTCACATCACACCCTCTAGCGTCTTCAATTGGGCCTTCTACTTTAACTTTGTTAACGAAAGCATGGGTGAGAAGCCAAACATACAAGGCGTGTAGGCAGCAAGATATCCTCTTTTCCATTTAGCTCACTATAATAAGTGAAAGTACAGTAAGTGTCTGCAAGAATGGCTGGAATTGGGTTGGATGGGTTTTCATCATCCTTGAAGGATAGGAAGGCACCAATAGCTGTCGTGTCCACATACCTTTCAAGGCGTGGAAATAGAACAATGCCAAAAATGGTCAAAGCCAACACTTGTTTAAAAGGACCCCAATTTCTAGTATCGGCAAATGACTTCATTTGACTTTCCATATATTCTTGTGGGAACCCTGTTGCACCCGAAAAGGTCCCTCAGGGGATTTTTCTTCGTTTACAACTTTTTAAAACAATGAAGTCACCACCAATATTTTTTATAAGGAAAATATTGAAGAAAAACCTTTTTGGAAAGCGGATGGCCTTTTGGAAAACCGGAGGATTTGGGTTCGGGGGTCGGTTAGGCATGGGGAAGGTATTAGCACCACACACATCCTTTCTACCGAAAGGGAACCTTTAATTAAACGTGTGGTTTTAAGTGTTGATTTGGAAAATACTTAAATTTTCCTCAAAGGGAATGAGAAGACTTAGTGAAAATTTTTATTTTTGGCGCTTGACGAGAGTTAGCCGCTCGCTCCTATGTATCTCCCGGTGCGATGGAGAATTCAAAGCTATGTAGTTCTTGTTTGTCCTGAAAAAAGGTTTTTGTCTTTTATCTTGTTTAGGTGAGTTTTCGCAATAGGAATGAGGATTCGCGATGACCAAGCAACAACGGTTTAGAGTGGTCACACTACTAACTCTTTTGAAAATGAAATCATCATTAACAACCAAACGGCAACGACGCGAGTGATCATTAATGATAATCGGTTTTGCTTTTGATTCGAGTGTTCGCGATGACCAAACAACAACGGTTTAGAGTGGCCGTGTAACGCCCAAATATTTAATTAAATTATTTAATTAAATATTTGGGTATCCATTTATTCATTTATTTATTTCAGTTGGTGTAATTTATATTAGCATTTGATTAAGAGGTGTATAATTGGATATTAGGAGATGGTGTTAGTGATCGGGCTTAAGCTGGAGGAAAGCCCGTGATCCAAAAGCCCACTAGCTAGGCGCATAGGTGAAGCGCCTAGGCTAGGGTTTTGGCTCATTTGCGATTTTTCTTGAGAAAAGAGAGAGAGGAGTCGCGAAATAGAGGAGAGAAGCGGAGAAGAGGATTTGGCGCACATCCAAGAGAGAAGGAGAGGAGGATTTCGCAAGTTCAAGGAGAAGAGAGAAGCTGTGTTGCTGAGGTTATTGTTGGTGACTTGATCAAGGGAATAGTGTTCTCCTACAATAAGGTAAGGGTGGGGTTCTTCCTTATAATAGGGTTTTATGATGGGGATTATGTTGGGGTTAGGTCCTATATTGCCTTTCGATTTCTTGATGTCCAATTGATGATATTTAAATGTGATTTTGTGGATTGAGTTTGGTGTTTGATGATTAAATGCGTGAAATTCTAAAAATTGGTGTTCTTTGTTGTTATCACGAATCGCATGCTAAGTGTTCGATTAATTGTTGTTTGGTGTTGTGATTGACAATTCAAGATAATTGACATTGATGGTTAAGAGTTGGTGATTTAAATTGGTGAAATAACGAAAATATTGACCCCTAGGGCGCCATGGGCGCCATTGTCCTAGTTGCTGTTTCTGGCGCCCTGTGCCTGGGCGCCATGCCTGGTCCTGTTGCCTTGATGTTCTGTGCTGAATTAGGCGCCCTGTGCATGGGCGCCATGTCTGTGCGTGTTCCCTGTGTGTGTTGCTGTTTTTGGCGCCCTGTGACTGGGCGCCGTGTCTGGTGCGTATTCCTGTTTGTGTTGCGTTTTGTGCTACTGCCGCTGTCTGGGCGCCAAGGGCGCCAATTCCTGTGCCTTGTTGCGTTCTGTTGTGTTCCCTGCTCCCTAGGCGCCAGTTCCTGCGTGGTGTTGCCTATGGGCGCCATATCCCGTGCCATGTTGCGTTTTTGTGTTTCATGGGCGCCAAGGGCTCCAGTTTCTGTTGCTGGCCAGTTTCTGCGTGTTGCCTGCTCCTGGGCGCCGTTTTCAAGATGTCTCTCAGTTTTTTTCCTGTTTTGTTTTCGACATATCTTTTGACTCGGGAGTCCGAATGAGACATTTCAAAATGTTTTGGAAAGCTTATTCAGAGGCCTAGCTGAATATTCTAATTTGAGGCAAAGTGGTCTATTTTTCTGGAAATTGTTAGCCGTTGGCTTAGCCGTAAAAAATGTTGCTGTTTTGAAAAGAGAAAAATTGTCGTATCTCAAATATTTTGGAAAATTGTCGTCGTCCCAAATATTTTGGAAAATTGTCGCTGTCTCCGATGTTGGGAAAAATCATCGCGTCTCAAATGTTTTGGAAAGTGATTTCCTCAAAGGGCTTGATTAATTCTTGAATATAGTCACGGTAGTCGACACACATTCAGACCTTTCCATCTTTCTTAGGGACCGGAACGATGTTTGCTACCCACTCAGGATATTTTGCCACAACTAAGAACCCTGCATCAAACTGTTTCTTGACCTCATCCCTAATTTTCAAGGACATTTCAGGCTTCATTCGCCTTAACTTCTGTTTTACCGGGGGACATTCTGATTTCACCGGCAATCTGTGCTCAACAATATCTGTGCTCAACCCTGACATGTCTTGATAAGTCCATGCGAATACGTCAGCGTAGTCAAGCAGGAGATGAATCAACTTTTTGCGCTCTCTATCCCCCATTGCAGTACCAACCTTGACCTTTTTTCTGTCTTCCTTAGTACCCAAATTGACCATTTCTGTAGACTCCCCATGGGGCTCAATGACCTTTTCTTCTTGTTCTACCATTCTCATGATTTCCGGAGGAGTATCCCAATCATCCTCAACATCTTCCTCGGCTTGATTAACCGGGTAATCAAAGTCACAGTATGAGTTATGGGCATTATTACTTTCAGAGACTATTTTTGATCTGCATTAAAATGGAGCGGCGAATAAAAAAAAAGAAAAGGCACACAAATAAGAGATGAAGACAGAAATTTTATTGAAAATTCAAAATAACACTTTATTGATTGATGAGTTTTGACGAAAACATGCGTGCCCAAATGAAATATTCCAAGGCCTTGGGCAGAGCCGAGGGATCTACATTACAACGTTAATTACTTTAAATTGAAAAATACGGGGAAATCCATGATCTCCCAGTTCTGCGGCTTCTTTCCAGCAGCACAGCAGCGCACCATGCTGACAGCACAGCAACTCGAGCTTGATCCTTTTTCAACCACATTAACCTGGTCAGGGTTCAGCATGCCGGCACTCCGGAAGTTGTTCTTAAGGTTAGCGATGACCATCCTTCCCTGGTTGGGTGCCCTTCCTCTGAGTTTGGCCAGCCATTTCTCCCTCCTGTCAGATGCCAGCCTCTCCCGATCAGCAAGACTTGGGATGTACCCAATACCGAACCTTTCAATGTTTCCTCTCAACTGGACAGGTGTTACAATTCCTTGAGCAGCTTTTCCTAGGCCCTTACCGACCTGATACCCATGTCCTAGCATCACCTTTGCAATCATCATGTCCGCCTTGGACCACTTAGGCTTCCACAGAGGCTCACTTTCAACGAAGACAGCGTTTGAGATCTCCAATCCTTGGAAGGCAGTCTCAAAGGACTCTTCCGCTGCTTCCACATAATATTCAGGTGGTGATCGGTTTATCAATGTTTCTTCCTCTCCGTAGATCACTATCAGCTTTCCCTCAGCCACAAACTTGAGTTTCTGATGAAGCGAGGATGGCACTGCCCTAGCAGCATGTATCCAAGGACGTCCTAGCAGGCAGCTGTAGGAGGAACTGATGTCCATCACTTGGAAGATGACATAAAACACTTCGGGGCCTACCTGCAGCGGCACTTCTACTTCTCCAAAAACTTCCTTCACTGACCCATCAAATGCTCTGACCAAGGTAGAGCTCGGCTTCAGATATGAGCAGTCTACATTCAGCTTATTCATTGTAGACTTAGGCAGCACATTCAAGGATGAGCCATTATCAATGAGCACTCTGGCAAGTATATAGTCCCCACACTTGACTGAGATGTGAAGAGCTTGATTATGATCCTTTCCCGCCGGAGGAAGCTCAGTGTCTGAGAAGGTCAAGTAATTGGATGCTACAATGTTTCCAACAATACCATCAAGCTGGTTTACTGTAATGTCATGGGAGACGTGGGCTTCATTCAAGATCTTCAACAGAGCAGCACGATGTGCCTCTGAACTAAGCAACAAGGATAGCATTGAGATCTTGGATGGAGTTTGACTCAGCTGATCTACCACCCGATATTCACTCTGTTTCATTACTTTCAGGAACTCTTGAGCTTCTTTGTCTGATACCCTTCTGACTTCTACAGTTTCTTTGTCTTTTCCCTTACGGGCCCTTTCTTCATCTGTTTTTGATTGCTCTCCCCTGAGGTTTTCAGGAGCATACAACCTTCCACTCCTTGTAATGCCGCTACTCCCAGCGATGTTAGTTATATCCAAAGTGCCCTTAGGGACCTCCGCTTGCATCTGCACATTGCAGTTCCATGGAATCATCCTAGTCTCTCTACTAGGGGTAACAACGGGTATTGGAATAACAACAGTCGAAGGTCTCGTCACAGCTGGGCTGGAATTCAGACTACAGGGGATTTCAATCGGTCTCTTGAAGCTTCTATTGCCTGATTGCAAGGTAGATACACTTTCTTCCTTTTCCTGAATTCCCACTTGGACCAGGTGTCTATCTAAGAGATCTTGGAGAATTGGTTTAAAGCCTTTACATGTCCCAATACAGTGAGGATTATCACAGGTGTCTTTCCTAGCACACCCCTCTTTGATAACACCAAGACGACATAATTCAGCATGGATGACATCCAGAGGCATCTGAATGCAATCAACCTTGTCATACCCCAATTTTGTCCGGCTTAGGTCAAAACCCTAATTTTCCCCAAAAAATAAATAAATAAGAGAAAAGAGCATCATGCATTGCATTTAGGGTTATAGAAGTCATTTGAAAGTTTCTAAAATCATTTTTGGAGTTGGAATGTACTTTTGGACAATTTAGGGTTTTTCAGCGCAAAATGGTGTTTTAGTCATTTCGCAAATAAGGGATATTTTCTCAGAACAAGCCACTTAACATGCATCCCAAGGTCTTAGAGGTCATTCCTAGGAGGAAAAGTCATTTTTAAAGTGAAAATGTGCTTTGGGCAAAAACTAGGGTGTTTAGGGTGAAAGGGCATTTTGGTCATTTCACGCTAAAAGCGGTTTTTTCGTCCCAAATCACCAAACCATCACCAAAGGATTATTTGAGGAAGATTTGTGCTTAGTTGTGATTTTTTGTGCGCATAGATATTAAGTCTTCTAGCATAAAACTCAATTTTCGAACAAAAGGGCAAAATGGTCATTTTCGCTAGAGTGGGGTCCAAAATCAATTTTGGGAATGGTGTTGTCATGGAATTTTGAACTCAATGATTGATTCCTAGGATAGGCCCAATATAGAAAAAATCTTCATGGGATAATCAAAAGGAATAAAAAAAAAGAATAATCAAGGAAAGGAAAGGAAAGGATAATTACCAAGGTAGTGGGGAACAAAAAGTACAATGACAACTTGCATTTTTTCCCTCTCCTTCCCTCCTCATGGCTGCGAATTTCAGCCCTCCTTTCACCCTCATTTGTTGTGTTTCCTCAACAGCTTCAATCCATGTGATGATGAATCTCCACCCTCCATTCAAATTTAAAGTCTAATCCTAGTGCACCTCTCAAAGCCAATGACTAAAATACCCTCTAACTTGGTGACCAAGTTCAAATTAATTTTATTTATTAATATTCAGCTGAATATTAATTGATTTAATTGGTTTGATTACCATTTTACCCCAAAGCTCACTCCCACTCTATAAGTACCTTCCATATTCTCTCTTTCACAACTTTTTGGCTCATTCTCTCCTACACTAAAATTAGCACATCACTCTCCTCTCCTCCCTTCCCTCTCATATGCGAAGCTCTACCACCCTCCTCTCCTCCATTTTATTTGATTTTTCTTCATCCAAGCACCACCAATCCATCTCCCCTTCATCCCTCTCTCACATACTACTTCCATTCTCCACTAAAACTCAAGAACTTTCATCAAGAGGGGTTTGATTTTCATTTTGGGCGTGGGTTTCCTTGTTGGTGTCCTTGGTTGATTTGTGTTCTTGCTCTCCATTTCTTGCATAATCTAGCTTGGATCCAAGGTAAATCCCTAAAACTCTTGCATCATCTCTCACATTTTTGCATTAAAACCATTTTCCCCTTCACTCTTCATTTCGCATATCACCATTATTTTGTTTAAAATGTAGTTTGTTGTTGATGGTGAGAGGAGCCTTAAACACTATTGACAAGCACTTAGGGAGGCTTGGGTGTTTAAGGTGCCTCTCACCCTTGAATAATTGGTTTCATGTTGTTTTGTGTTAATCTTTTGTTTTTTTTTTTTGTAAAATAAAATGTGAATCCATGCTTGTGCTAATTTTGTTGTTCCTCTTTGCTTGATGATGTACAACCTTGGCATTGGTATTTGATTTTGGTGTTAAATGTTATTTTCAACATATTTCACTTGTAAATAATTTGTTGATGATCTAGCAAGTTGATTCTCACTAGTGCCTAGTGCACTTTTCTTCAAGTGAGAAGATTGCTAGATGTGATTCAACTTTGTTTATGTGTCCTTTTATTTAGTCCTATTTTAATGTGCTTGCAAATAATTTGTTGATGATCTAGCAAGTTGATTCTCACTAGTGCCTAGTGCACTTTTCTTCAAGTGAGAAGATTGCTAGATGTGATTCAACTTTGTTTATGCGTTCTTTTATTTAGTCCTATTGTTAATTTGTTGATGATCTAGCAAGTTGATTCCCACTAGTGCCTAGTGCACTTTTCTTCAAGTGAGAAGATTGCTAGATGTGATTCAACTTTGTTTATGTGTCCTCTTATCTAGTCTTATTTTAATGTGCTTATTGTTAATTTGTTGATGATCTAGCAACTTGATCCTCACTTGTCCTTAGAGCACTATGATTTAAGTGAGGGGATTGCTAGGTGTGATTCAACCCTAAGTGATGAGGATTACTACAAGTGACTCAACTTTCTTTTAATTTTCAATGAATAAATGCAAATTTATGCTTATGTCGAATTGAGAATGCTGATTTTTGGGGCTTGTAAATGTGATGTTTGGGTTATTAATTTGTTCAATTGGTTGATGATTGGTGAGATGAATCAACATGTGTTTTCTAGCACCATTTTAAATGTTGAGGATCACTTGAAAGTGATTCAACTTTTACCTATGCTTTAATGTTAATTTGGTAAAGTGACTAGACACTTATGCATGGAGCATTGTTAACAAGTGTCAAAGATTACCAAATACTTTTAACTTGTGTCTAATGCCTAAAATCCGAACCAAGCTTTTGCAATGTTTCCTTAAGTGCCTTTCTTGGCAACTTATTTGGTTGTTTTTGATCTCATATATTCATGCCATTAATTGTTGATGACTCAATGTCGTTCTTGTGTACAATTGTTGTAAATGGAAATGCTTATGCTTGTGTTCCCATTATTGATTACTTTGCTTGCAAATTGGTAAGTATTGCATTTTGGTTTTGACTTGAAAGTTCATTGAAGATTCTACTTTCTTTTCTTTTGTGGCCAAAGCCACCCTCGAATTCTCTTCCTCTCCCCTCTAATCAATCCTTTTTCAAATGATATTCCAAAATCCAATGCTTCGCTAATTGTCTTCACAAATTAATCAATTTCTTTTTAGATCAATAATCAACCTTTTGAAAACTCATAAGGAGGCAAGTCGGACGTACGGCCGATGTTGTCTAGCGTCCTAAGATCGGAGTTGTACAACTCAAACATCTTGGGATACTTATGAGAATTAAAACCGATAATTAACAACTTTAATCCTTTTCAAAAATGAGTGAGGAACCGATTCGGATGTACGTTCGACATTGGTTAGAGTCCTAGGATTAGCGAGTTGTACAGCTCGTGCGAGCCTAAGATACTTGCTCGAACAAAAACTACCAATCTCGCAGCAAATCTTTTTTTTTTAAGTAACTCAAATCACTTTTCGATAAGTAGGGGGCACGTCGCCTGTGCGGGCGGGGATGTCTATGTTTTAGGGTTAGTGGACTGTACAGTTCAGACCCGAGAACCCCTGCAATAAAAGACACCAACGCACCCAAAGTTTCTCGATCCAGGAGAACTACGTATCTTTGACTTCCTCATTGCATCTGAGGATACGTAGGAGCGGGCCACGTCCCTTCAAGCACCCTTTTCAAAAAAAATACCAAAAAAAAATCTTTCTTTTCCCCGTTTTCTTTCCAAACGCTTTTCTCAAATAAAAAAAAAAGAAAAAACGAAAAGAAATAGAACATCGTTTCAAATCAAACTTTGTCGAAACCACACATCAAATTAATGGTTCCCTTTCGGTAGAAAGGAGATGCGGGGTGCTTATACCTTCCCCGTGTCTAACCGACCCCCGAACCTACATCTCCTGATTTTGAAAAGACCACCCGCCTTGTATAAAAAGACGTTTTTTCAATGTTTTCGTCTAAAAACTAAAATATTGATGGCGGCTTCATTTATCTTCCACGCTGTACATCGAGAAATCCCAACCGGATTTTTCGGGGTACACACAGCTGGCGACTTCACTGGGGACTTTTTTTTTAAAAAAAAAAGAGGGTCAAGCCTAATTAACTTGATGTGTGGTTTAAAATTGTTCGATTTGAGTGATTGTTCTATTTTCCTCTTTTCTTCTTCTTCTTTCTTTTTCTTTCCTCTTCCTCTTTCTTTACCAATTAATGATTGAGCATTCTTTGCATTTTCAATGTGTTGCATTCATGTGCATTTGCCTCTTTCCTCTTCTTTGTTTGCTTTTTGTTTCTTCTACTCCTTTCTTTACTTATGTTCATGCATTCCTCCAATCCCCATGATCCCTTCTTCTTTGCTCCCTTTCTTCAAAGGTAAGCTCGTGCATCATTTCCCCCCATCTTATTATGTCCCCTTCTTCTTCGATCCCTCTCTTTGGTAAGTTCATGTACTCCCCCCTTCTATCATGATCCCTTCTTCTTGGCTCCTTTTCTTGAGATAAGTAGAGCATCAGATGATTGTTAGTACCCTAGGTTGTTTTCTTGCTTGTATTGAAATGATATATGCAAAACCCTAGGGTAGATGATTTTCTTTGGCTGGACTGTTTCTGGATTTTCTTTGCAGGTGGGGGGGTATGTTTGGCATTGTGCTCCTACACACACGTTGCACTCCCTTTGTTTTTATTTCTCGGTGAGACAGCCCTATACCCGGGCTAGAGTATATCTTAGGCTAGAACGAAGTCATTAGTGGTTGCTCACTGGACGTATGTCTTGTTGTGTGATTGCGAAGACTTCACCTAGAGTTTGGCTTTGTTTGATGACATCATCACTTGGACGTACGGCCTTATGATCGGTGCTCTCAGATGAGGTCGTTGGCTCTAGGAACCTTATCTAGGGCCCTTTTAGTGCTATCCTTGAAGTGTGAACCCCTAAAAATAGCCTTAGATCATGTCGCTAAGAAACCCTGTAGGACACAAATGAGCTGCATACCCCCGCATCCAAACTTTTTGAAAAAATCAAGTGAATATATTTTTCCTTCTCTTTCATAAATACCAATATGAGGTGGCATATAGGGTATACTGCCCTAAATTTTCAAATCCCCACCTGTAAATATCTTTCTTTATGTAAATAACATGAAAAAGCATCCTCATCATCCGCACTTTGCATCATGGCATCATGCATTACATAAAACAAAATTTTGGAAAAAAAAAACAATTATCATCCCTATGGTATTTCATTCGTTCATAATCATGAAAAATCATCAAGTGATGCAATTTACGGTATCCTCATTCAAAATGCACATTCGTTCATTCATTCACCCACTCATTCCGTCGTCCATCCATATCACATCATCGCATTAATACTTTTATGTGTCGCAAATCAAAAATAAGCATTAACGTTTCATCTCACATGCACCTTCATTCAATATCTCTCATGCATTAGGAAAGTAATTGCAAGCATCACGCATTTCATTTCACTGCATAAGAAAAATGAAAACCAGAAGCAGCTATCATCCATATCGCATTTCATTCATCCTTGATTATGCAAAAGCTGTCATCAAATAAAGGTGGGCATCACATCAATATTGCGTGCATATATCATTCCGCTATTCATATAGCCTTAGCTCAAATGCACCATTTTCTGCATGCATTATTATTTTTCTCTTTCATATCATAACAAATAAACAAAAATCCAAAAATGTATGTTTTCTACTAGAATTTAGAAAATGCATCGCATGTACCCCTTTTCCCTCTTTTTCATGGCATAAAAAATAAGCACTTGAACGTTTCATTTTGCATGCATTTCCACGCGTTAAAAATAATTGTGAGTATCATGCATTTCATTTCATTGCATAAAAACAAAATAAAACAGGAAGCAATTATCATCTGCATTGCATAAGCATCACATTCATCCGGGTGCATGTACAAAAAATCATCATCAAATAATACGGACATCGCGTCAATGTGGCACTCATGCATCATTTCATTAACCTCATCACTTTGTTCGAATACATCATTTCTCCCTGCATGCATCCTTTCGAAACAAAGAAAAATTTCTCATGTGATGGCTTAATGGATAGAAGTGCACCTTTGAACGACAAAGGGTAATGTCTCAAATTTGTTTGTCGACTACAAATTTGAGATGTTACTCTACGATGTCAGAGCACTTTGACCCAGTCGCACGTGTTTTAATTTCAAGTAGGAAATTAAATTGGGTCAACTAATTGTCAAAACGTTTCAGTACATTGTGTGAAGTATTGAGTCAGGATCCACTCAATGTTTCAGGCAAGTTACTCAGGGTAACGACAATCAGTTGCCTCATATCACCATTCTTGCATCTCTCATCATTCAAAAAAGGGGCATTGGCATTTCGCATCTTGTCTCGCCTCTAAAAAATAAAAAAAATCAAAAATCATTTTGAAAAAAAGGGGGGCATCATTCTTGCATCATTCGCATTGGTATTCCATATTTTGTCTTGCATTAAAAACAACAAAATAATTTAGAATAAGCCACACTTTTCGAGTAGTCGTTCTCCACGCATTTGCATCATACTTGCATATCATAATTTGTTCATCCATTCATTGCATAAAATAAAAGTTGTGATGAGAAGCGAGACGTTCTTGCAAAACAATCATCCTTTTTTGAAAAAGTTTATCCTTACTTGGTTGCAAACTCAAGGTGTTCCAAGGCACTCAGTTTTTCAAATCAATAGCTCATTTGCATGTCTTTCAAAAGCACTGCATCCCATCCATTCCATGACAAAAAAGCTGAAGCAGCTCATCAATTCATTGTTCTAACTAATGTTGACTCTCTGTGAAGCATTCCTATAGTGAACGTGCATGACACGTGCAGTTTCTCTTGTTTGAGTCAGTCAGTTCCTTCCTTGTCATCATCACCATCCAAGTCTAACCCCTCCCCGTCCATCCATAAGGCGCATATTCTCTCCCATCAGTGCATACTTGACTTTTTGGTTCATTCTCACTAACACTCTAAGTCCTCCATGCTGGGGCAATTCTGTGATCACTAACTTTCTTTATCGGCATTATTTTCCTTTAGTGCAAGTCTTTCCAAAAAAAAAGGAGAAGAGATAAATGAGAAGAACAAGCTCGCTAGGTTGAAAACCCGCAAAGGGTATCCTAGGCAAAAAGGAGCGCCCGGTGGATTGAAAACTCGCAAAGAGCGGTCCAGGCAAAAATTAGAGCATAAAAAATGCAAAGAAAAGAGCAAACATATATAGATAGATAAATTGTTGTCAAGTTTTACAAAAAATAAGCAATCGGAATTTGAAATGAAGTTTGGCCATCCAAAAGTTCCCTTTCCTACCCACCTTAAGCCAAGAAAAACCAAAATCCAAAAATCACCCTAGACAAGGATCACCTCGAATATCCAAAAAAAAACAAAAGAAAAAAAGTGCATCACTTTTTATCAGCTCACCCGAGTCAAAGAAGGAAAAGAATCATAAAACAAAAAAAGGAGAGAGAAAATAAAAAAAGGGATTCAAAAATGAAAATCCCAAAACAAAAGAAAATACAAAAGAAATGTAAGTGGTGAGCTGGTACATGTTACCACAAAACACAAGAGATCCTTGTCTCAATAACCTTAAAACACTTCATCATTCCCATACACCCCTCCTTCCATAAACCGCAAACACTTCCCTTTGACCTCGGTAACCCGCCCTCCACAAACCCTTAGCCAAGAATAAAACTTCCAAACACCTCATCAAGCCAATTAACCATCATAAATCATCGATCGTCAGCCAACGCCGAATAAAAATCATCCTACCATTAGCCCCCAAGCTCTTCATTAAGCCCAATCATCCCTCCTCCACAAAACACCACAATCCCGAAAAGCCCATTCCGATCAATGACCGAATGCTGTTGTTTTCTCAAATTTTAATCTTAGGACAACTAAGTTTATCTGTCTACAATGTGTTTGCTCAGAAGGAAAAAACAAACGATCAGAAAAAAGAAAGCTGATCAAGGAAAAACAAACCCTCAGGAAAAAGAGATGAGGGAACAAAAATAAACAGTCGGAAAAAAGAAAGCTGACGGAAAAGGGAAGACTTGCACTTCAAGACGCATTCAAGTGGCATTAAAACAAGGTTTAGTGATCACCAAGTGAGGCTTCTTTCATACTAAAAGTCAAAACTTTCATTGCATTTGAGTTTTTCTTAAAGAGAATCAAAGATGTGTACTAGGGGACATTTCCTTCACCTCTCACTCCACTCAACCATGGGGAGATTTGTTCGTCGTCTATCCCGTTCACATACCACCCTCCGTATATAACCGTCACCATAACTCTATCACCTTTCACAACCTCACTCAAAGAAACCGTTTGAAATGTCATTCCAAAGTGGGGCGAGTGCATTCCCATTCCTTCACCCCATTCATTCCCATAAAAACCTCACTGGGGCAATCTCTCAACTCACTATCCTAAATAAGGCCTCGTCATTCTAATTGGGGCAACTTTGTTTCGTCCTGATTGGGGCAACACCAAACTCTGTGGGTTGAAACAAAACCCCTTTTATTCCACCTTTCATCCCAAGAGCCGAAGTGTTCCCAATTCATCATCTCCTACACCCCTAGTCATTATCACCACCTGGCAGAGGCAAGCTCATTCACTCATCAAAAGCCCGAACCGGGGCAGTCTTGCATCCCTTGGTCCTTCATGAGCGTCGGCAATAATCATGTCCATGCCCTAAACCAATCCCAAGTTAACGGACTCACTCATTCACATTTGCACCCCTATGCATGCTTACTAGACAATGCTTCAAAGAGAGAGAACACAAGTTAGTCATGCGATATTTAAGATTCAGTCGTCATTGGAAGGAAGAGAAAACAAGTGAGCTTGTTTGTAAATAAAATCTTGAGAACACCGGAGTTTGAATCAAATTCCATTTTTTCTCAACAAAATGGTCAATAATCATCTCAATTCCTTGCATTCAAAGTCTTGCATCTCATCATCACAAAAATGTTTAATCATTCATATCCTATTTTTCGCCTCATGCATTTAGGCGTTCCATTTTGTTTATCATAGTTTGCATCGTGCCAACATCATCATTTCATGAAAGGCAACAAAAAAGAAGCAACGGATAAAAAGCAAAAAAAATCTTCCATCTCATTCCATCAAGCATCAAAGCATTGCATCATAAAAGCAAAAACACGTCATCCCATGTCATAACATTTGCATCCAAGCATTTCATTCACATCATATTCACATTCGCATTTCATGCACTCATCGCATGTCATCCAAAATGCCTATGTTTCCCAATCAACCGTTTCATATCATTACACTATGCATCATAACATTAGCATCCAAACATTTCATTTGCATTCGCATTTCATGCATTCATCCCATATGCCTATGTTTCCCAATCAACCATTTCATATCATGCATCAAAGTATTGCAGTTGCATCCTCACATAGCAAAAAGAGCAAATGAAAAACAGATGATCAGAAAAAAAGGCTGATCAAGAAAAACGGTCAAATCAAGAAAAGAATCGCGGGAACGTTCTACTACATTCATCATTACACCAAAATCATGAGCATTGCATGCATCCGCATAACATGCCCTTGCATAACATGCACCCATACTCCATGCACCATTCCTTGCATCAACTAACGTATGCAGGTACCTCAATCCAATACAGCAGCATCGATCATTTCAAATCAACCAATCAACAGAATTTGTGAGCCCTCTGTGCTCCTCCTGAGCCCTCTGTGCTCATCCTGAGCCCTCTGTGCTCCTTCTGACCCCTCTGTGCTCCCCCTGAGCCCTCTGTGCTCCTCCTGAGCCCTCTATGCTCCCCCTGAGCCCTCTGTGCTCCTCCTGAGCCCTCTGTGCTCACCCTGAGCCCTCTGCGCTCCTCCTGAGCCCTCTGTGCTCACCCTGAGCCCTCTGTGCTCCTCCTGAGCCCTCTGTGCTCATCCTGAGCCCTCTGTGCTCCTCCTGAGCCCTCTGTGCTCATCCTGACCCCTCTGTGCTCCTCCTGAGCCCTCTGTGCTCCTCCTGAGCCCTCTGCGCTCCTCCTGAGCCCTCTGCGCTCCTCCTGAGCCCTCTGCGCTCCTCCTGAGCCCTCTGCGCTCCTCCTGAGCCCTCTGTGCTCCTCCTGAGCCCTCTGCGCTCATCCTGAGCCCTCTGTGCTCATCCTGAGCCCTCTGTGCTCCTCCTGAGCCCTCTGTGCTCATCCTGAGCCCTCCGCGCTCATCCTGAGCCCTCAGTGCTCCTTCTTTACTGCTTTCTTTACCGCATTCTTTACCGCTTTATTTCCTGCTTTTGCACGCCAAATGTTAAACTCACAAATCGTTGTTTTTATATTAGCACGCCAAGTGGTGATTCAAAAAATCTAATCTGTTTTTGCATGCATATTGCATTTTTCATCTGACATCAACAAAAACAAAAAATGAGAAAAGAAAAAATGGAAAATTCGGGTTTTTACCTAAGGAGACAAAATCGGTATAATTCCTGAATTCTTTATCTCTATTTTGCCTCGGAATATGTTTCAGCCAATCCATATTCCTCGTTAAAATCCAGATAAAGAGGGGCAGCTGTCATACCCCAATTTTGTCCGGCTTAGGTCAAAACCCTAATTTTCCCCAAAAAATAAATAAATAAGAGAAAAGAGCATCATGCATTGCATTTAGGGTTATAGAAGTCATTTGAAAGTTTCTAAAATCATTTTTGGAGTTGGAATGTACTTTTGGACAATTTAGGGTTTTTCAGCGCAAAAGGGTGTTTTAGTCATTTCGCAAATAAGGGATATTTTCTCAGAACAAGCCACTTAACATGCATCCCAAGGTCTTAGAGGTCATTCCTAGGAGGAAAAGTCATTTTTAAAGTGAAAATGTGCTTTGGGCAAAAACTAGGGTGTTTAGGGTGAAAGGGCATTTTGGTCATTTCACGCTAAAAGCGGTTTTTTCGTCCCAAATCACCGAACCATCACCAAAGGATTATTTGAGGAAGATTTGTGCTTAGTTGTGATTTTTTGTGCGCATAGATATTAAGTCTTCTAGCATAAAACTCAATTTTCGAACAAAAGGGCAAAATGGTCATTTTCGCTAGAGTGGGGTCCAAAATCAATTTTGGGAATGGTGTTGTCATGGAATTTTGAACTCAATGATTGATTCCTAGGATAGGCCCAATATAGAAAAAATCTTCATGGGATAATCAAAAGGAATAAAAAAAAAGAATAATCAAGGAAAGGAAAGGATAATTACCAAGGTAGTGGGGAACAAAAAGTACAATGACAACTTGCATTTTTTCCCTCTCCTTCCCTCCTCATGGCTGCGAATTTCAGCCCTCCTTTCACCCTCATTTGTTGTGTTTCCTCAACACCCTCAATCCATGTGATGATGAATCTCCACCCTCCATTCAAATTTAAAGTCTAATCCTAGTGCACCTCTCAAAGCCAATGACTAAAATACCCTCTAACTTGGTGACCAAGTTCAAATTAATTTTATTTATTAATATTCAGCTGAATATTAATTGATTTAATTGGTTTGATTACCATTTTACCCCAAAGCTCACTCCCACTCTATAAGTACCTTCCATATTCTCTCTTTCACAACTTTTTGGCTCATTCTCTCCTACCCTAAAATTAGCACATCACTCTCCTCTCCTCCCTTCCCTCTCATATGCGAAGCTCTACCACCCTCCTCTCCTCCATTTTATTTGATTTTTCTTCATCCAAGCACCACCAATCCATCTCCCCTTCATCCCTCTCTCACATACTACTTCCATTCTCCACTAAAACTCAAAAACTTTCATCAAGAGGGGTTTGATTTTCATTTTGGGCGTGGGTTTCCTTGTTGGTTTCCTTGGTTGATTTGTGTTCTTGCTCTCCATTTCTTGCATAATCTAGCTTGGATCCAAGGTAAATCCCTAAAACTATTGCATCATCTCTCACATTTTTGCATTAAAACCATTTTCCCCTTCACTCTTCATTTCGCATATCACCATTATTTTGTTTAAAATGTAGTTTGTTGTTGATGGTGAGAGGAGCCTTAAACACTATTGACAAGAACTTAGGGAGGCTTGGGTGTTTAAGGTGCCTCTCACCCTTGAATAATTGGTTTCATGTTGTTTTGTGTTAATCTTTTGTTTTTTTTTGTAAAATAAAATGTGAATCCATGCTTGTGCTAATTTTGTTGTTCCTCTTTGCTTGATGATGTACAACCTTGGCATTGGTATTTGATTTTGGTGTTAAATGTTATTTTCAACATATTTCACTTGTAAATAATTTGTTGATGATCTAGCAAGTTGATTCTCACTAGTGCCTAGTGCACTTTTCTTCAAGTGAGAAGATTGCTAGATGTGATTCAACTTTGTTTAGGTGTCCTTTTATTTAGTCCTATTTTAATGTGCTTGCAAATAATTTGTTGATGATCTAGCAAGTTGATTCTCACTAGTGCCTAATGCACTTTTCTTCAAGTGAGAAGATTGCTAGATGTGATTCAACTTTGTTTATGCGTTCTTTTATTTAGTCCTATTGTTAATTTGTTGATGATCTAGCAAGTTGATTCCCACTAGTGCCTAGTGCACTTTTCTTCAAGTGAGAAGATTGCTAGATGTGATTCAACTTTGTTTATGTGTCCTCGTATCTAGTCTTATTTTAATGTGCTTATTGTTAATTTGTTGATGATCTAGCAACTTGATCCTCACTTGTGCTTAGAGCATTATTATTTAAGTGAGGGGATTGCTAGGTGTGATTCAACCCTAAGTGATGAGGATTACTACAAGTGACTCAACTTGCTTTTAATTTTCAATGAATAAATGCAAATTTATGCTTATGTCGAATTGAGAATGCTGATTTTTGGGGCTTGTAAATGTGATGTTTGGGTTATTAATTTGTTCATTTGGTTGATGATTGGTGAGATGAATCAACATGTGTTTTCTAGCACCATTTTAAATGTTGAGGATCACTTTTTACCTATGCTTTAATGTTAATTTGGTAAAGTGACTAGACACTTATGCATGGAGCATTGTTAACAAGTGTCAAGGATTACCAAATACTTTTAACTTGTGTCTAATGCCTAAAATCCGAACCAAGCTTTTGCAATGTTTCCTTAAGTGCCTTTCTTGGCAACTTATTTGGTTGTTTTTGATCTCATATATTCATGCCATTAATTGTTGATGACTCAATGTCGTTCTTGTGTACAATTGTTGTAAATGGAAATGCTTATGCTTGTGTTCCCATTATTGATTACTTTGCTTGCAAATTGGTAAGTATTGCATTTTGGTTTTGACTTGAAAGTTCATTGAAGATTCTACTTTCTTTTCTTTTGTGGCCAAAGCCACCCTAGAATTCTCTTCATCTCCCCTCTAATCAATCCTTTTTCAAATGATATTCCAAAATCCAATGCTTCGCTAATTGTCTTCACAAATTAATCAATTTCTTTTTAGATCAATAATCAACCTTTTGAAAACTCATAAGGAGGCAAATCGGACGTACGGCCGATGTTGTCTAGCGTCCTAAGATCGGAGTTGTACAACTCAAACATCTTGGGATACTTATGAGAATTAAAACCGATAATTAACAACTTCAATCCTTTTCAAAAATGAGTTAGGAACCGATTCGGATGTACGTTCGACATTAGTTAGAGTCCTAGGATTAGCGAGTTGTACAGCTCGTGCGAGCCTAAGATACTTGCTCGAACAAAAACTACCAATCTCACAGCAAATCTTTTTTTTAAGTAACTCAAATTACTTTTCGATAAGTAGGGGGCACCTCGCCTGTACGGGCGGGGATGTCTATGTTTTAGGGTTAGTGGACTGTACAGTTCAGACCCGAGAACCCCTGCAATAAAAGACACCAACGCACCCAAAGTTTCTCGATCCAGGAGAACTACGTACCTTTGACTTCCTCATTGCATCTGACGATACGTAGGAGCGGGCCACGTCCCGTCAAGCACCCTTTTCAAAAAAAATACCAAAAAAAAATCTTTCTTTTCCCCGTTTTCTTTCCAAACGCTTTTCTCAAATAAAAAAAAAAGAAAAAACGAAAAGAAATAGAACATCGTTTCAAATCAAACTTTGTCGAAACCACACATCAAATTAATGGTTCCCTTTCGGTAGAAAGGAGATGCGGGGTGCTTATACCTTCCCCGTGTCTAACCGACCCCCGAACCTACATCTCCTGATTTTGAAAAGACCACTCGCCTTGTATAAAAAGACGTTTTTTCAATGTTTTCGTCTAAAAACTAAAATATTGATGGCGGCTTCATTTATCTTCCACGCTGTACATCGAGAAATCCCAACCAGATTTTTCGGGGTACACACAAACCTCTCTAATCAAACACTGACCACCCTGATCGTCAATGGCATTGGCAGAAGATCCTCCGTGCCCTGGCAACGGATTGGTGGTTACTTTGGGTTGCTGAAATGATATGCTCTTCGCATCAATCAAGTCTTGCACCACGTACTTGAATGCCTTACAATCCTCCACCACTTGACTTACTGCTCCGGAATGAATGGCGCAGGTAGCATTTGCATTATATCCTCTGGGATAGGGAGGCTGGTATGGCTTCATTTGACGAGTATTGATTCCTTTATTGGCGATGAGATAACTGAACAAGTCCATGTAGGACATGGGAATAGGATCGAAGACAATAGGCTTCCTTTCACTGTAGTTCCGGTACTGGTGGTTTGACTGAAATGGCTGTGCAGGTGGTGCCTGAGAAGGAACCGGAATAGCTTGCGGAGGATTGCTGTGTGATGGACCACTGGCTCCGATAATTGCATTGGTTTCACTCTCTTTCTTCTTGTGGGATCCAGAAAAAGGCTTTTTCTGACTGGAAGGAGGTGTTGGGCCATTAGCTATTCTTTCGCTGCAGCATGCCGTTCTCTACTATTTCTTCTGTGACGACCATCTCATAGAAATTCGAGGCTACGCTGCCAACCAACCTATCATAATACACCGCAGGAAGGGTTTCCATAAACATGTGGACTATTTCTTTGTCCAGTAGAGGGGGTTTTACTTGAGCAGCGAGGTTCCTCCACCTCTGAGCGTACTCCTTGAACGACTCATTATCCTTCTTAGACATGCATTGTAGCTGAGTCCTATCCGGAGCCAAATCATTGTTGTACTGGTATTGACGAATAAAAGCATCCGCCATGTCTTTCCAGCAGCGGATATTGGTTGGCTCCAACTGCATGTACCAGTCAAGGGGAGCTCCAGCTAAACTTTCCTGAAAGCAATGCATCATCAGGTTATCATCACGGGCATGGGCAGTCATTTTCCGGCAGTACATTGTCACATGACTGACTGTGCAAGTCGTCCCTCTGTATCTGTCAAAAGTTGGTGCTTTGAACTTGGGAGGCAGGACTAGATTAGGGACCAAGCACGGCTCATGGGCATTTCTGGCCCGGGAACCTGCTCCTTCAACAGCTCTTAATCTCTCTTCTAGCATCTGATACTGACTTCTAGCTTCAGCAGGGTAATTCTGTGGGAAACCACCGGCACCATAGTGAGGGTTATTCATTGATACCACGGCCGGAGTCATGTGTGGGTGAGCAACATTCTGAGGAATTGGGCCCCGTACTTGTGGATGAACCGTTATTGGCGAATTGAAACCCGCCGGAGTTCCTGGAGCTCTAGCAGGGATTGGGATCTGAATCTGGGCTTGAGGCGTCCCCGTTCCAACTTCATTCACAACTATGTCAAGCTGAGCTTGCCCTGCGGTTCCTGAAGGATCTCCTTCAGGGTTTGCATCAGCAGCAGGAGGCGTATAGCCTAGTGGGAGACCATAGGGAGGCCATTGCACAGCTTGAAGGGCTTGAGAGATCCCAGACCCAGGAGGGGGAGGAGGATTGTTTACCCCAGCAGCAGTAGCTTCAGCCGTGCCAGCATCTCTTAAGGCACCCAGCACTCTTATGACCTCCGCCATTTGAGCCTTTATGACTTCCATCTCAGCTTGAATGACTTGATTCCCTTGATTCTGACCATGCTGACCCTGACCATTAGGATTCGGACCTCCTGGAATTCCGTCATTCTGATGTGGCTGTGGATTGCCCTCATCAGCGCCGCCTTGATTGTTTTCCATGTTTCTTGCTTGCAGACGCGTCCAATAGTGATGACTAACCAGCTTGCCTGACTTTCTGTTGACGGAACACGCTTATGAACACAAGAATGAATAAATGAATGCAATGCAAATGAATGCATGTTTGATTTGTTTTGGGCCGAGAATCGCAGTGTATTATGTCTTGTCATAGATACGCAGGTAGATCTTTGATTATTTTTATCATTATATTACTTTTTTGGATCATAATGAAATTGGAATCTGGAAGCGAAACAGGTGTATTCCATGCATTTGTAAAAAATGCTTCAAATTCTGAATCCAAAAGTACAATATTCTGATACAACGATTGAAAAAGGAAGCTCAAATACAATAAGGAATTTCCAAGAATGGAAAATTACAATAAGAATGGAAAATTACAATAAGGAAGCTCAAATACAAAGAGCTTTGAAATTTCCACTCCTTTTCCTTTTGTTGTTGGTAGAGGTACTTCTGGTTTTCTCTTTGGCTTCCTCAACTAGGGCTCTGCAGTACTCCACAAATTTGTACACCTCAAGCGGGGTGTTGAGGGGATGCATCTCAATTTCAGCTTTTCTTAATTTCTTGGGCACATCCGCAAGAGCCTGGTTGGCCAACTCTGATAGCTTGGAGAACCTATCCTTCCAGTGTTGAACTTCATCCCTCAGCTCAATGATGACTGCCTGCTCTTCAATCCTACCGAGCAGCTCAACATAGCGATGTTCCCAATACTGAATTTCATCCCTCACTTGCCGGTATGCATCGCTGATGTAACGAAGATTCCTCTTCAACTCATCAGAATCCTCTTGTTCTGCTCTCAAGGCCCGCCGACATTCTGAGGATGTTCTCAAATGAGTCTCTCTCTTGCACAACACTGTCTAACTTACTCTCCCATTCAGCTTGTAGCATGCGGGATTCTCTTTTTGACTTGGCAAGCAAGCTTTTCACAGTTCTCCCTTCCATTTTTGCCTCATCGCATAATTCTTTCCACTGATTGGCTTCTTCAATGGCCTTCTTCTCTTTCAAGCTTCGCCTCTTAATTTCCTCCTTGGCTCCTTGCAGATACCTTTGAACTTCTAACTTACTCTTCTCTTCCCCTTTTAGTTTCTGACTGAACTCCTCAATAGCAGCAGACTTGAGAGCACTCTCTTCTTCCAATCTTTTGTTCTTTAGAGCCATCTTCTCTATCTCCGCTTGCAAAGATCTCTTCTCTTCCTCTTCCTTCATCAGAGCCAACTTGACCTCGCCTAACTCTTCGACAACAGGAACACTAGCGTCTTCCCTCTCAACTTGCAATGCTTTTTGGTAAGGCAATTGAACACTCTGGATCCTTTTTCCAAGAAGGTAATACCACTAGTCCTCAGAGCAAGCTCTACTTTTCCCCTACGAATCACCGTACCCCATGCTTGCAAGACCTTTCTAAGCAAACTGTCATCTTTTGGACCTCCTTCAAAGATGTAAAACGGGAATAACATCTCTTCAGTAGGCGAGTTCCTCATCGGATATCCCAATTGCCTCAGAGTCAGAGACGGGTTGTAGTTGATGCATCCTTTAGTGCCCATCAGTGGAACATTCTGAAAACCACTGCAACGGAAGACTACCTCAGGTCTATCCCCCCAGCATGATGGAAGATACCAACGGACTGAGTGCTCATCTAGGCCCCCTAAAATTTGGATCCACTCTTGAATACTCATAGCTTTCATCTCACAAGTTATAGCATAGTCAATCAACTTTCCACTCATATTGGATTGGTGAAAGCATGAATAAGAAGCCAAGCATACAACAGGTGAGAAGAGCAAGAGATTTTCTTCCTTCTCAAGTCACAATGATGAGTAAGAGCAGAATAGGTGTCAGCAAGGATTGCAAGAATTGGATTGATAGGGCTCTTCTCATTTTGAAAAGCTACGGAGATGCCAATGACAGTCACATCCACATGTTTCTCGATCTGTGGGAAGAGAACAACCCCGAAGATTGTTAAGGCTAGGACTTGCTTGAAGACAACCCAATTTTTACTTCTGGCATAGGCTTGCATTAAACCCTCAAGGTAGCTCTGCGGGAAACCTATCACATTGTTTCTCTTCTGCTTTTGGAGTTTCAGATCCTTTACACTCACTTGTAACAATGCAGCAAACCTCTCATCTGTGTAGTACTATTCTTGATACCGGTAAGGGACAGCTTCTGTCTGAGTAAACCCCATAATCTGCTGATATTCTTCCAATGTGGGAGCCATTTGAAAATTTTTGAAAAGAAAGCACCTGATTTCAGAGTCATAGAATCTACTCAGAGCCATAATAGCCTCAGTCTGCACCTCTAGCAACAACAACTTCCGGAGATTCCCAAAGGCACTATCAACAGATCCCCGCTCAATCGGTCCCATCAATGAAACACACTTCTTCAGACTAGTCACATCTACCTTGCTTATAGCTGCGTACCTTGGAGTATACACCGTTTCTCTTCTGGATTCCATGTCGTATCTATGACAAGATTTCTTATTACTTATGATCCTCAGCAAGCAAACCGTGATGAAATGCAAAGATGCATGCGAAAATTGTCGAAAATGTATGTTTTATGCAAAGGATGTATGCAAATGATGATGATGTTTTATGCCTATGCAACTTAGAGAAAAGTCCTTATTGGCAGTGATTCAAAAAAATTTTGGAAAATGCGGGCCGTACGTTATTTCATATGGACCAGTAAGAGAAAGGCTACAGCGGTAACTCTTTCTCCCTTTTTTGAAAATAAAGTGGGCCATATGTCACTTCGTACGGACCGGCAAAAGAGAGGCTACAACGGCAACTCTTTCTTCTTTTTCTCTTTTGAAAATCTTCTTCTTTTTTCTTTTAGGAAAGACGTGCCTAAACTACAATGCAACATACAATTTGTATGCCCTTGTGTCCTACAAAAGGTGGGCGAACCTAGGCTCTAAGGCAACTCAAAAGGGATCCTCCCATGTAGTTCTAAACACTTCCTCACAATGGCTACCAGAGCTAAATCTCTCTCATGATAACACCCACAACGATGGAATGCCATCTGGTGTGAGGTACCATAAAAGAGCATACTCTGGCTGAAACTTTCGTGAGAGTCAGAAGGACAATGGTCCAATTGCCAGTCATTACTCATTTCCACTCTCCTAAGTTTTGTCAGACCTTGGGTTTTAGGCCCCTCTCAAAGCACGTAATCATAAGGGTATGAGTGTGTGTGGCAAGGACATACCACTTAAAACTACCCAACACATATCACCCCACCTGCAAATGAAAACCCAGAACAGTCCAGACAAAAGCAAGCAATAACATGTTGTCTACCCTAGGGTTTAATATCAAATAAGCTAGCCTAGGGTTTCAACAACAATCAAGTGCAATGCTTACCTCAAGAAAGGGAGCCAAGAAGAGGGGATCATGATAGAATTGGGGAGCAATGTGTCATACCCTAATTTTGTCCGGCTAATTTAAAGCTTACTAGAAAATCCAAAATATTGTTTTTATCGTTTATGTGTGTCGTTCCCAGTCATGTATAGGCGTGTTACTTCTCATTGGTGCGTGTGTGCTATTGTTAATAATGTACACATTTTAGGCCCCGTTGCGGACAGGTGTTTGCGTATTGTTGTGTACGAGTGTTTATTTTAGTACGTGAATTCGCGTATTCTCGTTGTGGACGCGCGTTGGCGTCTCGTCGTGTACATTTGTTTTTCGTCGTTGTTATCAATTTAAGTTTGTTCTAAAAATCTAATAAAAATCAAATTGTGAATAAATGCTTTTTATAAATAGTTTTTTTTTTACAAAGTCAACTATAGTACACATGTGTAGACAAAAATTAAATACAAGAAAGTACAAAAATTTAAATCAAAATAAAATAAAATAAAATAAAGGGCAGGGGCGCCCCTGCGGCTAGGGGCAGCAATGCTGCTGCCATTTGAAGAATTAAGCCAATGCTAATTTCTTCTTGCTACTTTGTCACTTTCCCAATTTGCCCCATCAGGACAGCTTTGCAGGCACCACCTTGCTGCTGCTCCTCTGCTCCATTAACCTCCTCTGCTCCACTACTCTGATTCTCTGCAAAAGCATAACAATAATTTTTTGTCTCGTTAATTTGCCTTCTCTATAAAAGCCAACAAACAGTAAAGAAAGAGGGGGGAAGAGGACAGTGTCAAAAAACAGCGATACACACAGACGCGCACACACAGTCACAAAAGAAAAGGGAGAATCAGAAAACAAAAAAATAAAGAAAACAGGAGCTGGGAGCTCCGGGCAAGAGGTGGTGGTCACCACCGTGAACCACCACCGTCTCCACTGTCAGCCACCACCTAACCAGTACTCCTACTGACCATAACCATCACGTCACCACAACAGAACCACCGCCTCACCACCTTTGGCCACCCCACACCACCGTAACAGCCAACTACTGCTGTGACCAACCCCTCACTTCCCACAGTCACCACACGCCACCCCTCTGCGTGAACAGTCAACCCCCAAACACCACCAACCGAACCACTGCCACCGAAAGGCCACATCCAACCACCGATAACCATACTGCGCACCACCGCCGTGACCCCCTCCGTTCGTCGTCATCTCCGTCACGTCAACATCGCCGGTACCTCCACGGCTCCCCACCGTGGTTGCGTCCCTTCCGGCGACATCGTCCAACCACCACTGTCGTTCTCTCTTTCCACCGCAACAACCCAACACAAATCGTCTCTCCACCGCAACAACCCAACACAAATCGTCACACACCGAACCACCAAACGCCTCCCCCTTACCGCGGCCAGCACCATCTTGTCCCCCCTCGCTCACCGTCCCTCTACGCCCTTCTCCCTCTTCCCTCTGTTCGACTCCCCCTCTCCCCTTTTGTACCTAGTTACGGCTCTGTCGCTATAGTAAAGGATTAGGGTCAGTGGAGAGAAAAGAAAAACGTGATTAGGGCGACGATCGGAGAGGAAGTTGAGATCGGGAGAGAGAATCGGAGAAGAAGTTGAGATCGGAAGAGAGAATCGGAGAGGAAGTGGGATCAGAAGAGAGAATGAGTGAGAAAGTGAGGATCGGATTTGTGAGAAGCATGAATGGCGCCGTGAGGAGAAGACAGGAGTGTTGCGGTTTGGGGAGGAGAAGAGAAAACAAAAGTTAGGGTTGATGGGGCTGACGCGGCGCCGCGAGAAAGAAGAGAGGATTTAGGGTTTGAAAATTAGGGTTTCATTTTTAATTAGGCTTTTATAGTGGGTTTTGCGCCTACTTCGTACACCCCTCCATTTGCTGCGTGAGACCCCCTTTGAGAGGCCCAGGTTTCGTGGGCTGCTGAACCCAGTATAGGAACTGGGCTGCTTAATATTTACACCTCCCTTTTAAAAAATACAACCCTCTGCTCCTTTTCACACTTCTTTTTAAATATGCACCCCATTTTTCTTTCCCTATTTTAAATTTCTTTTCTACAAATAAACATTTTCTTTCACAAACCTATATTTTCCCAAATAACAAATAAATATTTTCCCAAACATAAAAGTAGATTGTTATTAACGGTCACTCTGAATTTAACTTGTTTGATCGTCAATAGCAACTATATTTTTCAAACGGGTTTTGAGTAATGACCACTCTGAGTTTCACTTGTTTGGTCGTCACGAACGCCTATCCCAATTTCAAAACACTTAAAAAACACCAACACACAAACATTTTCTACCTAGAACTACGTGTGATTTGATTCTCTACCAGGAGATACGTAGGAGCAGAGGGCGGCCGACCTCTGTCAATTGCATTAATAAAAAACCTTTTTTTTCCTTCTAATCCATTTCTCTCCTATTTTTCAAAAAGAGCAAAAAATAACTAACCGTTTATCAAGTCTTTTATTTTTATTATTATTATAAGGGTAAAATCATTATTTTTGAATTAATAAGTGTTTACACATTTAGTTAAAAGGTAACCTTCCTTAGGAAGGATGTCGTAGGGTGCTAATACCTTCCCTACGCATAAACGACTCCCGAACCTAAACCTGGTCCGCAAAACCTCCTTATCCACTCAATGGGGATTTTCCAATGTTTGCCCTTAAACTAAAACTTTGGTGGCGGCTTCATTTCAAGAACTTCGAAGAATCCCTCCTCCGGATTTTTCGGTCGCTACAGCTGGCGACTTCACTGGGGACAAATTAAGAGAGTCAAGCCTGGCTAACTAAATGTGTAAGTTTTTATTAGCTTTATATTTTGTTTTTGCCCTTATGCTTATGTTACTTATTTATTAGCATTTTGTTATATTATTGAACCTTAGGGTAGACGACTCTTTTTTTGTTATTATTGTTGTTTATCTTTTCCAGCTTGTTGTTTAGGTATTTTGCCCTCACACACTTCACTTACACTTTTGCACACACTTTTGAGTGGGGCCCTTACACCCGGGTCGGCAAATAACTAGGACGAGTGGAGATTATTAGTGACAGTCATTCTGGATTTTATCTGTCTGACTCTCATGAAAGTCTCAGCCAGAGTACGCTCTTTCATAGTATCCCACACCAGGTAGCTCGCTATCGTTGTGGATCATATCATGAAGGGGATTTTAGCTCTGGAGACCTTTGTGAGGAAGTGAATAGAGCCAATTGAGAGATTGAATCACATAAGTGACCCTAGACCATCTTAAAAATCCCAATTTAGACATGACCCACCTAGGACACAGGGGCATTACACTTACCCTCTCTATTAATCTGGTTAGCGTTTCTCCAAAAATAAAATCACTCAAAAAAAAAACATTTTCATGCTTCCTTCATTTGCATGCACATGAGACGACATCACTCCTTCCATTCATCATACAAAAATCATCATGCATTCATAACAAAGTAAGATCATTCTTTTCACACGCATCTCATTATCATTGCACCGTCATGCATCTCACCATCCTAGAAATATCATTTCCGTCATTTGTCCATCTTGCATACTACATAAAAATTATGTTCATTACTCTTTTCCACGCATTAAAAAAATCGCTGCGAGTGTCATGCATTTTGTTTCCTCGTACGCAAAAAAAAAAAAACACAATTTTTACCCATATAAAATTAGCATATCATTTGATAAAAAAAAACATTAGCATCGTATCTAACATGCATCGACAGTCATTCATAATCATTCAAAATCATGATCACACAGTGTAGGTATCACATCATTTGTAAAGTTTTGAATTACATTTCAAAAATAACATTCATACATCATTTCCCTCATGTTGTCATCCTAGTCTAAATGCATCAATTCCATATTTATGTACCATTTTCCAAATAAAATAAAAAGGTATTTCATCATTCATCATCCCATAAATAAAAAATGAGAGTTTGCATACATGTTGCACTACCTCTTAAAAAAAATAAAAATAATTGCATCAAGCATTTACTTCTTCATGCACACATGCATTTTCATATTCATCGTCATGGGCATTATATTTTGCTAGAAAATAAAAAATCACCATAGAACGAATCCTTGTTTCCATACGCATCTCGCACAAACAAAGACACTACATATTTGTCCAACTTGCATCATCTTGCATACTCATATAGGAAAAATATACTATATTCGTTACTCCTCTTCATGCATAGAAAAATAAAAATAAAGACAAAAGCTATTCATTCCTAAATGCATTAGTCATCTAACATACATCATTTCCAGAATAAAAGAAAAATAATGAAAGTCACCTTCCTCGCATCTGCATCATGCAACGTTATTCGTCCATTCATACATTGCATTTTTTTCATGAAAAAGAAAAAATAAAAAAACATGATCACAATTAAAAAAAATTGATAAATAACTGAATATCTCATGTAGCATGCACAAAAACCATCATCAAATAATATAGGCATTTCGTCATTTGCAACATCATGAAATGCATGAAAAACATAGCATTCACACACATTTTCACTCATCCACACCTCATCTATACACCGTTTCAACATGCATCATTTCAAAAATCATGTCATCATTTTCGCATCATTCAAAGATACGTATTTAGCATTTCATTCTGATGCATGAAAGAGGCTCTGCATCGGTAACGTGCTGCATTGCCTCCTAAAATTATTTAGAATAACTGACATTTCCAAGTGATCATTCATGCACGCATCCCATGCATTTACATCTGCATTTTCGTCATGCATGGTGATCATTCATGCATTAGGACATCGGGGCATGTAATTTGGTTATCCCCGTTGCATATGCATGGTTAATCTTCTTTTTTTACAAAAAATATCATGTGTTCATAATAGAATAAAGTCGTTGGTCTTTTGAAGTGATCAGGTCCTCCATGCATTTCATACATTTGCATTTTCATCGTACATATCCATTATCATGTGTTCATTCGTACGGTACATTCCCAAATAAAGAGAGAACACATAACAATATCTTATTATTATTGCATCATTCATCATCCAATAGCCTTTTGTTAGCTTCTTATTCTAGTTGAAGCATAAGGAAAAAGGGGTAAACAATACCCGTTTAAGGCATCCTTCTGCCACATTCAAAAATCATCACGCATTTCATTCATCTCCATTGTTGCTGCATATACAACAAAACATCCATATGTTCATGCATTGTACTTTATTCAAAGAAAACATAAAAAAAAAATCACCATGCATTCATGAACATTTCATTATCATTCTCCTACCATACATCTTATCATCTACAAAATAACAAAAATATCATGCTTTTTGCTGGTTCATCTCATCCAAAGTGCATCACCTTGCATATCCATACACCAAAAATAATAAATATCACATTGAGATATTACATTCATTCATTATTTCATTACTCATCTTCATGCATCGTAAAAAAAAAAAAAAAAACAAAAGTCCTTCATTCCTATGCATCTCCAATACATTATCTCCTTCATGCATCATAACAAAAACAAAAATCATTCATTCCTCTCACATCCATCTCAAGGGCATCAGTCATCTCACATGCATTGGGACAAAATTAGAAATTGCTTCATTTTCTTCTATTTCTTGCATCAGTCATCATCCATTTTTTTTGTTAGCTGAAACAAAAAAAAGTAAATCATATAGCCATTTAAGATATCATTTTATCACATTCAAGCAATCATTGTACATTTCATGCATTCTACTTTATTCAAATAATTTTTCCAAAAAATAAAAAAATGAAACTCATAAGATTTTTTGACACACTATTTGATGAGAAACGATGCCTTCTTGAAAATATATTTGAATTGATTCCTCTTCCTTGGAAAATGTTGTCACACCCTAACTTGATTCACCGACATCAAGTCCTTCACCCTTCACTCCATATACATCCTACTCATACCCACCACATTCATGGAAACCACCTACCCACTTAACCATTCAATGGAATTCACCAATAACTCATTCACCATCATGGTCACTACAATATTGACCGTATCGTCCTCAAACCCCTACTCCCATAGGCTTGACCCTTAGCCACTGCACGCCCCACCAAGGGCATCAGCCAACATATATCTCACCCCCGGGATAAGAAGCTTAAATGTCTATTTTTGTTAACGTGTGTGGTTTTAGCAATTAAAATTGTTCTATCTTAACCGATGTCAACTCTCTATGAAGCATTTGCAAAATAAATTAGCATGACATGTGTGTTTACTCTTGTTTGAGTCAGTTATACTATCCCCGTCTTTCCTTCATTTTCAAAACCAAATCCAACCATTCATAAAAGGCCCAGTCCCCACAAGAGTATTACATTCACTTCCCCCAGTGATGAAATTTCACGAACAACACTTTGTACGCTCCACACTGGGGCAGAGCAATGATCACAGATTTCCTGCTGGCAGTCTAAACACTCGTGCGAGTTCTTTCAGTTAAAAAAGAAATCCAAAAAAGAAAAGCTCGTTAGGTTGAAAACTCATAAGAGCAATCTAAGCAAAAATTAGGGCATATAAAAAAGGATAATAAAGAAAAAGCAAATATATTAAAATGAAGTTTTGTCCTGTAATTACAATTTCGAGAAAACAAGCAATCATGATTCGAAGTGAAGTTTGGCAACTTTCCCGCATCCTGAAAAGAGAAATACCCTTTGCCACCCACTTCGAGCCGAATATCAAAAATCTCTCAGTCACTCTAGACAGGGATCAATTCCACATCAAAAATGGTGTGTCACTTTTATCAGCTCACTCAACTCAAAAAAAAAAAGAAAGAGAAAAAAGATCACAAAAAAGAAAGTGAAATTCAAAAAAGATGATTGAAAAAGAAATCCTCAAAGAAAAAGACCAAAGCGGTAGAAATTGTGAGCTGATACTTCACACCATCGAGCATATAAAAGATCATTGTCTGAAATAAACCCTCAAACACTTCCTTTGGCCTAAGCGTCCTATCCTCCATAAACCCTCAAATGCGCTACAACCCTAAAACAGGTTCATTCTACCATGAAGCGCATAAAAGATTCTTTGTCTCAACCTACCCCGAACACTCTCAGGAGCAAAGTAATCATTTCCTTCATGAATCATTAGCCATTAGCCATATTACAATCCTAAGGCCTATTCTGATCAGTGATTGGTTGCTTCCATTTTTCTCAAAGCTTATACTATAGGACAAAATAATCAGAATAATTTATTTGCTCAAAAAAAAAACAAAGAGAAAAATATTATTACAAAATAAAATAAGAAAAAAAAAACTTAAAAGGGCTTGCACGCTCGAAGTTCATCAAGAGAAGATAACAGTGATCATCAACAAAGTGAATTTTCATCGAACCAAAAACTCTTGACTGTCTTAGCTTGTGGACTCCTTCCCAAGGAAAACCACAAATCCCTACTAAGGCAGTTACTTGACTTATCATATCAAAATGGGGCAATACCCCACCCTCCATTCCACTCAAACTCAGGGAGATTTTTTTAGCATCCCCAAAATACCCTCATCTTTCATCTCGTTCATATACTACACCCATATAGCCATACCAGACCAATTTCCAAACCATTATTCTAACTTTGCACCCTGTCACAATCCCACTCGAGATGGGGCAATTTTCATCTTTCATGGATTGGGGTAACCTTGTCCTCTTATAGACCAGGGCATCATATACCTTGGGCCGAAAGAATCCTTTTGCCTCCCATTCTATTCATTCCTAGTCACTTGTCACCCTCAATACCAGCATATTTCCCAATCCCTCAATCAGTCTATATCCTTAGTTGTCATTGTCCTCCCTAGACAAAGGCAGACTGTTTCGCTCCCCACTATTTGAAGTCAAAATTGGGGCAGTCAAGCATTTTTACCTTGGGGCAATCTTATCTCTCATAAGCTTGAGCCAATAAACCTCATCCTCCACTCCACTCATGTGTCACACTTGACTATACCCTACATTTCTTGAACCTTGAGTCAACTGGCACATTCATTTGCATTCACACGGTTTTTCATATTTATTAAGCAAATACTTCAAAGAGAGAGACACACAATAATGACAATCCCTCTAAGTTAACATCTTAGACTTGAAAGCTTAGCCATCATGGGTCATCTTAACCAAATGAGAATCCATCTGCAAATACACATCTCGATCTCTAGAAAGGGCACTAATACATTACCGCAAGCCACACTTTTCAAGATTGTCACCTTGAGCTTACCAGAGTTCAAGTCCAAGCCATCAAAAATCTTCCTTCCAAAGAACGATCAATTCAAAATGTTCAGCTCTCTGTTTTCCAACATCAAAGTTTTGATTCTCATCAAACATTTTGGTATCCTTACCAAAATAGTGTTGTTACCAACAAATCATGCATGCATATGATCATACTCATCACAACTCTTTCATGTAAGTATTGTACATGCATTCACATTCCATTTGTTTTTGCCTACACAATTTTGCTTCCTTTGCATTACGCATTGCGTATGCGGACATGCATCGGCACGCATAACATGTATTGCTTCAATAAAAACGCCAAATGTTGGTCGCATCATTACCCAAAAGTCTGTCTATATCCCAATCAATCACATCATTGCACCATGTATTTATGCATTTCCTTTTATTCACCATGGCGTTTGCATCAAAGTATTACGTATCCGTCACACTCACGTTCTCATTTCATGCATTCATCAAATACCAAAAAGGCAATAAAGCGAAAAGACAAAAAGTCCTTCCACATCCCAACAAACATCCGATCATGGTACCACACAACTCTTGCATCTAGGCATTACGTGTGCACAGTCATTCATTCATTCACTCATAAAAAGGGGCAAAAAAGGAAAACAAGAAAAAAAATCATCCACAAAGCATAAATCATTCCATCATGCAATCAATAGTATATTGGCATTCGCATGTTATATGCATCCGCATACACGGCTTATCCATTCTGTTCCCGACCAGCTTCAGCATCCATCATTCACGGGCTTTTGTAGTCCATTTGCTTTTGCATTGCACATTCATCACTTTGCATGAACGCATATAATTTTTTTTTTGCTTCGATAGACGTGCCACGCACGGGTCTCTTCATTGCCAAAATTTCTACAACACCAATCATCTTATCCACCATGCATTCATGTGTCTCTTTCTATTCACCATGGCATTTGCATTAAAACCATTGCAATCACATTCATATCTCGTCTGCATCCATATAAACTGCATTGCACCCGTCGCATGCATGCACACATATAACATTTTTTTTTCTTTCTTCGATAGACGTGCCGAGTGCCGGTCTCATCATTGCCAAAAAAGCTTCTACATCATTAGTCATTATTCCATGCATTTGTGTGCTTTCCTGTCACTCACCATAGCATTTGTATATAATCTTTACAGTTGCAATCACATCATTCCACATGCAACCATGCATTTCATCGCAGCACTCGCATCTAAGCAATACAATTCATATCTTATCTGCATCCACATACAACTGTTTGTCGACTTTCTCATTCCATCAGGTACAACACCCATGGTATACCCATTTCATTCATCATCCCATCAGATACCAATCATTGCACGTTCATCACATTACATACACGACATTGTTTGCTTCGATAGATGTGCCGAATGCCGGTCTCATCGTTGCCCAAAGAAAAAGGTTTTTACATCACTAATCATATCAGTGTACCATGCATTCGTGTTCACGTGTTTTCCTTTATTCACCATGGCATTCGCATCAAAGCATTACATTTGCATCACATTCGCACTTTGCATTTCATACACCATTTATATACTAAGAAAAAAAGCAAGAAAACCAAAAGAGAAAATTGCTCATTCCATTACATTCATCATTCCACCAAAATCAATCAGCACGACCACATTCCTACTTTATCTGCATTCACACACGTTGTTCGTCAACCTCCATGTCCAATCAACTTCAACTCACAGCATCTGCCACATTTCATTCACCCCATCGAACACTTACCATTTCACATACCTATATTGCACGCATACATCATTCATTGCATTTTTAGACATACCAAATATAGATAGCTTTTCCCTTCTCAGGTAAATGCGCTCATTAGGTGTGTTCTAGGCAAGTACGCCATCTGTCAATCCCAATATTTTGTTCCCCCAAAGTCAGCACTCCAAATGCTGGTCTCATATCACAATTCAGAATCTCAGTACCCCTCCAGACCCCCAGTGGTCCCTCAGAGCCCAAGCGCTCCTTCAGACCAACAATGGTCCTTCAATCCAGATCGCACGTCGCGTTATCGAGCAACCGACGGATCATCCGGCCCCAGGCCCTTCAGACTAGCTGTGTCCGCCTAAAAAACACAGTGCACGTCCTTCGAGGTGCACAAATCAGGTCAACGACCTGACCTTGCCACCCATGGCCGCTCGAAAAAGGCCACCCCCAAGCAGACCGTTTTACTAGTACCGTTGCTAGTTTGCGCTCCATCAGACCTATGGGTCCATCAGGCTTAGGCATGCCCTTTAGACCTCGTCGGTCCTTCAGTTTAACTCCAATCAATGCGCCATGCATCGACCGCGAATTAGACCATCAGAGCCCAGTGCTCCTTCAGATGCTCGGTGATCCTTTTTTACTTTTATTCTATGTCAACTCATTATCTTTGAATAATTTCTAAAAATAGTCTTGACAAAATTGGTGTATTTTTATCTTCATTTCTATTTTACTCGAGGAATTTGAAATCTTTCATATTTCCTAGTAAAATATAAATAAAGAGGGGCAGCTGTCATACCCTAATTTTGTCCGGCTAATTTAAAGCTTACTAGAAAATCCAAAATATTGTTTTTATCGTTTATGTGTGTCTTTCCCAGTCATGTATAGGCGTGTTACTTCTCATTGGTGCGTTTGTGCTATTGTTAATAATGTACACATTTTAGGCCCCGTTGCGGACAGGTGTTTGCGTATTGTTGTGTACGAGTGTTTATTTTAGTACGTGAATTCGCGTATTCTCGTTGTGGACGCGCGTTGGCGTCTCGTCGTGTACATTTGTTTTTCGTCGTTGTTATCAATTTAAGTTTGTTCTAAAAATCTAATAAAAATCAGATTGTGAATAAATGCTTTTTATAAATAGTTTTTTTTTTACAAAGTCAACTATAGTACACATGTGTAGACAAAAATTAAGTACAAGAAAGTACAAAAATTTAAATCAAAATAAAATAAAATAAAATAAAGGGCAGGGGCGCCCCTGCTACTAGGGGCAGCAATGCTGCTGCCATTTGAAGAATTAAGCCAATGCTAATTTCTTCTTGCTCCTTTGTCACTTTCCCAATTTGCCCCATCAGGACAGCTTTGCAGGCACCACCTTGCTGCTGCTCCTCTGCTCCATTAACCTCCTCTGCTCCACTACTCTGATTCTCTGCAAAAGCATAACAATAATTTTTTGTCTCGTTAATTTGCCTTCTCTATAAAAGCCAACAAACAGTAAAGAAAGAGGGGGGAAGAGGACAGTGTCAAAAAACAGCAATACACACAGACGCGCACACACAGTCACAAAAGAAAAGGGAGAATCAGAAAACAAAAAAATAAAGAAAACAGGAGCTGGGAGCTCCGGGCAATAGGTGGTGGTCACCACCGTGAACCACCACCGTCTCCACTGTCAGCCACCACCTAACCACTACTCCTACTGACCATAACCATCACGTCACCACAACAGAACCACCGCTTCACCACCTTTGGCCACCCCCACACCACCGTAACAGCCAACTACCGCTGTGACCAACCCCTCACTTCCCACAGTCACCACACGCCACCCCTCTGCGTGAACAGTCAACCCCCAAACACCACCAACCGAACCACTGCCACCGAAAGGCCACATCCAACCACCGATAACTATACCGCGCACCACCGCCGTGACTCCCTCCGTTCGCCGTCATCTCCGTCACGTCAACATCGCCGGTACCTCCACGGCTCCCCACCGTGGTTGCGTCCCTTCCGGCGACATCGTCCAACCACCACTGCCGTTCTCTCTCTCCACCGCAACAACCCAACACAAATCGTCTCTCCACCGCAACAACCCAACACAAATCGTCACACACCGAACCACCAAACGCCTCCCCCTTACCGAGGCCAGCACCATCTTGTCCCCCCTCGCTCACCGTCCCTCTACGCCTTTCTCCCTCTTCCCTCTGTTCGACTCCCCCTCTCCCCTTTTGTACCTAGTTGTGGCTCTGTCGCTATAGTAAAGGATTAGGGTCAGTGGAGAGAAAAGAAAAACGTGATTAGGGCGACGATCGGAGAGGAAGTTGAGATCGGGAGAGAGAATCGGAGAAGAAGTTGAGATCGGAAGAGAGAATCGGAGAGGAAGTGGGATCAGAAAAGAGAATGAGTGAGAAAGTGAGGATCGGATTTGTGAGAAGCATGAATGGCGCCGTGAGGAGAAGACAGGAGTGTTGCGGTTTGGGGAGGAGAAGAGAAAACAAAAGTTAGGGTTGATGGGGCTGACGCGGCGCCGCGAGAAAGAAGAGAGGATTTAGGGTTTGAAAATTAGGGTTTCATTTTTAATTAGGCTCTTATAGTGGGTTTTGCGCCTACTTCGTACACCCCTCCATTTGCTGCGTGAGACCCCCTTTGAGAGGCCCAGGTTTCGTGGGCTGCTGAACCCAGTATAGGAACTGGGCTGCTTAATATTTACACCTCCCTTTTAAAATATACAACCCTCTGCTCCTTTTCACACTTCTTTTTAAATATGCACCCCATTTTTCTTTCCCTATTTTAAATTTCTTTTCTACAAATAAACATTTTCTTTCACAAACCTATATTTTCCCAAATAACAAATAAATATTTTCCCAAACATAAAAGTAGATTGTTATTAACGGTCACTCTGAGTTTAACTTGTTTGATCGTCAATAGCAACTATATTTTTCAAACGGGTTTTGAGTAATGACCACTCTGAGTTTCACTTGTTTGGTCGTCACGAACGCCTATCCCAATTTCAAAACACTTAAAAAACACCAACACACAAACATTTTCTACCTAGAACTACGTGTGATTTGATTCTCTACCAGAAGATACGTAGGAGCAGAGGGCGGCCGACCTCTGTCAATTGCATTAATTAAAAACCTTTTTTTTCCTTCTAATCCATTTCTCTCCTATTTTTCAAAAAGAGCAAAAAATAACTAACCGTTTATCAAGTCTTTTTTTATTATTATTATAAGGGTAAAATCATTATTTTTGAATTAATAAGTGTTTACACATTTAGTTAAAAAGTAACCTTCCTTAGGAAGGATGTCGTAGGGTGCTAATACCTTCCCTACGCATAAACGACTCCCGAACCTAAACCTGGTCCGCAAAACCTCCTTATCCACTCAATGGGGATTTTCCAATGTTTGCCCTTAAACTAAAACTTTGGTGGCGGCTTCATTTCAAGAACTTCGAAGAATCCCTCCTCCGGATTTTTCGGTCGCTACACAATGCATGAGCTTACCTTGAAGAAAGGGAGCAAAGAAGAAGGGAACATGATTGGGATTGGGGAAATGCATGAGGGTACTAAGCACATAAGCAAGGAGGAGGAAGGAAAACAAACATGGAAGAAAAGAAAACAAATGCACATGCATACAACATGATAAGAAAGAAAAGGAAACTGAAAGGGATAGAAGCAAACAAGGTATCCAAATCAAATCAATAACACAAACCACACATTTAATTAATTAGGCTTGACCCAATTAAAAAGGAAACATCCCCAGTGAAGTCGCCAGCTGTTGCACCCAAAAAGGTCCCTGAGGGGATTTTTCTTCGTTTACAACTTTTTAAAACAATGAAGTCGCCACCAATATTTTTTATAAGGAAAATATTGAAGAAAAACCTTTTTGGAAAGCGGATGGCCTTTTGGAAAACCGGAGGATTTGGGTTCGGGGGTCGGTTAGGCATGGGGAAGGTATTAGCACCCCACACCTCCTTTCAACCGAAAGGGAACCTTTAATTAAACGTGTAGTTTTAAGCGTTGATTTGGAAAATACTTAAATTTTCCTCAAAGGGAATGAGAAGACTTAATGAAAATTTTTATTTTTGGCGCTTGACGAGAGTTAGCCGCTCGCTCCTACGTATCTCCCGGTGCGATGGAGAATTCAAAGCTACGTAGTTCTTGTTTGTCCTGCAAAAAGGTTTTTGTCTTTTATCTTGTTTAGGTGAGTTTTCGCAATAGGAATGAGGATTCGCGATGACCAAGCAACAACGGTTTAGAGTGGTCACACTACTAACTCTTTTGAAAATGAAATCATCATTAACAACCAAACGGCAACGGCGCGAGTGATCATTAATGATAATCGGTTTTGCTTTTGATTCGAGTGTTCGCGATGACCAAACAACAACGGTTTAGAGTGGCCGCGCTACTAACCGTTTTGAGAATGCAATCGTCATTAACAACAAACGGCAACGGCGCGAATGATCATCGATGACAATTGGTTTTATTTAAGTTGGAGTGTTCACGAAGACCAAACAACAACGGTTTAGAGTGGTCACACTACTAGTTCCTTTGAAAATGAAATTATCGCTAACAATCAAACGGCAACGGCGCGAGTGGTCATTAATGATAATTGGTTCTTACTTTAGGTAATCAAAAGTGTTTTCGCAATCGAATTGATTTTTGGTTTGTGAGATGGTTTTTTGATGTTTGAAAGTGTTCTTGGTTATGAAAAAGATTTGAAATTGTAAATGTTACTAACGAGTAACAAATTGTAGTATAATTTGAATGCGACATGGTTTTGAGGTGTTACTAACGAGTAACAAAGGTTTTGAACTTTGAAGTCGGATTACAAAGTCAATGCGATCATCAAAACAAGCAAGCAAATCCTGAACACCAATTCAATACTTAATCACACAACAAGCACAAAAACAAGTATAAATGAATAAGAACACATGTGCATCAAGACTAGGGGGCTAGCCTATCCTTTGCAATTACTCACATTAACAAGTGAGAATGCATCAAGACTAGAGTTAGTCCATCCCTTGCCAAAACCTACACAAACTCCAAGAACCAACACCACAATTGCAAGTGAGGATGCATCAAGATTAGGACAACCTATCCTTTACAAAACCTACACGAACCCTAAATCAAACCTTTCAAGGTGAATGCCATCATAGGCCAAATTGGCCTTCAAGCATTCACGCATTATTTAACTATCATAAAAGGAAACCTAAATTTGCATCTTCCTACTCATTAAGAATTATAAAAGAGAGATTGAATCATTTCTTGGTAATCCTCCTCACTTAGATCGAGGTGCACTAGGCGCAAGTGAGAGTCGCTTTACCAATCATCAACCTAAGACAAATTATAAAGTAATTCATAATAATAAGCAATCTCATACACTAAAAGGAGGGTTGAATCACCTAGAGCAATCTTCATCACTTAGAACAAGGTGCACTAGGCACAAGTGAGAATCTCTTTGCCTATCATCAATTTAAACAACACCTAAACTAAAAGGGTTGAATCATATAGAACAATCCTCATCACTTTAAGCAAGGTGCACTAGGCACAAGTGAGAGTCATATTGCCCATCATCAACTTAAAATGATAAGCAAACATATAAAAACCCTATTTATTCACAATATGCGACCCAAATACATAACCAAGAACCCATTTAGTTTTGAAAGCAAGTGAGATAATATGAGAAAACAAGCTAGATTACAATTTTTGGTAAAGGTTCATGTGACTAGGCAAAGAAATGCACAAAACTAACATAAACCTTATTTTTCTACAAGTATGCGAAACATAATATGCCATAAAACAACATTTTATTTCATGAAATGCAAGGGTCAAGATCCAAATCAACACAAATCATCAATCATTCAAGGGTGAGAAGCACCATAAGCACCCAAGCCTCCCTAAGTGCTTGTCAAAGTGCTTATGACACTTCTCACCAGCAACAATCAACCATATGAGGATATGAAGATGATAGGATGAATGATTTCACATTTTTGAGGCAAGAACTCAAATATGATGCAAGGTTTTAAGGATTTTACCTTAACTCCAAGTTAGAAAGTGAGATGAGAAGATGAAACTAGACACAAATCAACAAAACTCCAAGGTTCTTCAAAGAAATACCCACGCAAATATGATGATCAAACCCACTTGGTGATGATGCTTGAACTTTGAATGAGAAATGGAGGGAGTATGTGAAAGAGGGATGCAAAATGAGGTGGGGTGGTGGTGTTTGGGTGGAAGGAAATGAAAAGGATGGATGGAGGAGAGGGAGAGGAGGCTACGGCCTTGAGAGGAAAGAGGGAGAGATTTTTGTGTGCTAGGGTTTTAGTGTAGGAAAAATGAGAAGCCAAAGATGCTCATGTGTGGAAATGAGAGGGTATTTATAGAGTTGTTTTAGGTCTAGGGGTAATTAGGTCATTGTTCTTTACTAGGTGCTCTAGGATTGGGTTTTAAATTTGAATGAAGGGCTAGGATTAGAGATCACTTGGATTGTGGGTAGTGAGAAAACACAAAAATGAGAGTGAGGGAGAGAGGAAGTATTCGCCCAAGAGAGGAGAAAGGAGAGGTTTTGTGCAAAAATGAACTTCTTTTTGTATTTTGGGAGAGTAGGCTCATATATGGTCTTGGGTGAAATTAGGGTTAAGGGTAGAGTAGGAATGGGATGTTCTATTTTAAGTAAGTTTGCAATTTCTTATGAAGGAGTGAGTGTGAGAGGATGGTGTCATTTACAAAAAAGGGTATGAGTCTACATGAGAGTGTGTGGGAATTAGGGATGTGTATGAAATGGGTAGGATTAAGGATAGTACAAGAATATTCTTAAGGAATAATTGTTCAATAGAAGAGTGTGGAAGAAATTGTGGAGAGAGAGAGAGAGAGAGGGAATTTGAAATTGTGGAGAGAGAGAGAGAGAGGGAATTCGGCCAAGGCACAAAAATGGGGAGAGAAAATTGCTTCTCCTTTTTGGTCTTTTGTCATATTGAAGACACTTTGCACTTTCTATTTGAATTTTGAATTTTTGGGCATGCAAATGATAGTGCACCTATTGAAAATGTGTCACATATTTTTGCGCACCATAAAAATATCCCTCTAATTATTTATGACAATAAAAGTTGTCATTTAATAATCGGGGAATATTTAATGGTCATTTTTCAGCTTTCTTGTGCAATAAAAATGGGGAAAATGCATTTTTAATTATTTTGGACTAGGACTTTCTTTCCAAAAATTATACAAAAATTACACTTGGTAGAGTAACATGTATGCCACGTCCTTGACCTGGTCTTGGTCCAAAAATAATTAATTCGCTTTTATTTAAATGCCCAAAAATGCAAAAATATGCACTATTTTATTTCCTAAAATTCCTAAAAATTAAGAAAAATGTTTTTGGGTGCCAAAAATTAATAATGATCAATAAATGGCCCTTTTTTTTATGAAAATATAGACACGTGCCAAATGACGGGGGCACAGGGCAGCCCATGCAGTTACTACTGGCGCGCGCGCGTAGTTCAAATAAAAATGCGAAATAGGGGACGAACACACATAAATGCACCAATCCACTGTTTTCCACACACTATGAATTACCTTATTGCTTCCATTTTTCTGAAAAAAAAAAATTTTGACTTGGGCGGACAAAATTGGGGTATTACAGCTGCCCCTCTTTATTTCACATTTCGCCAAGAAATATGAATTGGCCTTTTCGTATTTGTTGGTGAAATGGAAATAAAGATATAGAAATAATACTAATTTTGTCCGCTTCAGAAAAGTTCAAATTTTCTTTTTGTTATTTTCCTTTTGAGAAAGGGGGTTAACACTTGTCGCATTAACGAGAAAGCAGTAAATTGGGAAAAGCGGTAAATTGGGAATTCGGAGGTTGCCTAAAACCTTCTAACGGACTCTTGCCGAGTCCGAGCTCTGGGGGTGGCCTTTTCTAGCGGCCGATCAACATCAGGTCCGGAACTGATTCGATCAATGGATTTACGCTGTGCCTTAGGCTGACACAACTAATCCGAAGGGCTTAACGAAGTCGGATGGATCCATCGCGCGCTCGTACACGATGTTGTGATCTATGGAAGGAGTTCACTAACTCGGTGGGAGTTCACTAACTCTGTGCTGATGGAGTTTACTAACTCGGGGTTGATGGAGTTTACTAACTCAGTGTCATGGTGATTTTCTAAAAATGAGATTTTTGGGACTCTCTGGTCCGAAGTAACTTTTCTCTTGGATGGTGCATGAAATGCATGCACTCGGGTATTTGGGTGCACATGAATGCAATGATTGATTTTGGTGGGATGCTTTTTCTGTTTGATTCTTCATTCTCTTCTTTTTCTTTTGTTATTCTTTCGCTCTTCTGAGATGCGAACTTGAAAGTGTAATGCACTACTGTTTGATGCCATGGAGTGACGAATGGCATGGACGATATGAGAATGATGAATGATATGAAGATGTTGTGTTCTTTTATGCACTGTTTAAATGCCCAAAAATGCAAAAATATGCACTATTTTATTTCCTAAAATTCCTAAAAATTAAGAAAAATGTTTTTGGGTGCCAAAAATTAATAATGATCAATAAATGACCCTTTTTTTTGATGAAAATACAGACACGTGCCAAATGACGGGGGCACAGGGCAGCCCACGCAGTTACTACTGGCGCGCGCGCGTAATTCAAATAAAAATGCGAAATAGGGGACGAACACACATAAATGCACCAATCCACTGTTTTCCACACATTATGAATTACCTTATTGCTTCCATTTTTCTGAAAAATGTTTTTTTGACTTGGGCGGATTAAATTGGGGTATTACAAACCCTACAATGTAATTTTGATTTTTCTTTTGGAGCTTCAAATTTTCCTTGCTAATTTGTAACATTGAGGCATGTTTCTCATCTGTGTAGTAATTCCCCTGATACTGGTAGGGCCTAATGTCTTGTTGAGGAAAACCAAGGATCTGTGTATATTCTTCCAGGGTAGGTGCCATCTGGAAATTTTTTAAGGTGAAGCAAATGAAGAGTCATAGAATTGGCTCAAAGCGGCAATGACATTTGTTTGCACTTCCAACTGTAGTAACATAATAATCTTTCCATAAGTTCTATCAAAAGACCTGCGCTCGATGGGCGGCAAGCAACCCGCACACTCCCTTAAACTCGTCAGATCAGGCTGTCTCACTATAGGGTAGTTCAAAGTTTGGATTGCTTCATTGTTTGATCCCATATTGCCTTGCTTATGACCAAATTTTCGAGACACTTACAATTCCCGGCAAACCTAAATGAGATGAATAACATGCATGTGAGGATTTTTTTTACATTTTTAATGAAATAATGATGATTGTATGATGAATGATGTGTAACATCCCCTAATTAGCTAATTAGATTAATTAAATTAGCAAGAGGTTGAATTAATTAATTAGCATAATTATTAAATTATGTGATGTTTGAAATAAATAAATTGTAGTAATGCATAATTAGTACATTATGTTAAATAAGTGAATTATAGAATAAGTGTGAGTTAAAAGTAGCTTAAGTGAGAATGAAGGAGGGAGGGGCGATTTAGTCTTTTCCATCTTTAAATGAATTCTCAGCTGAGCCATTAAACCCTCCACTCTAGGGGTGGACATCGGTCGGGTTGGGTCGGATTCGGGCCCAAATTGGCCCATCCGAAGCAATCCACGGATTGAATTGGGAGGCCCAAATCCGACCATTTCAATAAACGGTTTTTGGCGGATTCGGGTTTGCGGATGCGGACGGTTTGGTGGGTGGGTAGTTACGGGTTGGGCCTTCACTGGCCCAATTGCTTATTTTAAACTAGTTTTTTTATCCATAGTTTTTTTTTGCTGTTTTAAAAATTCTAAATACAGTATTGGGCCTAGGAAATTTAATTTTAATACCAAGTAAATTACTAGGCTGAGTCTCTTGATCAAAACTCTTCATATTATCAGAATTTTTTGAAAAAACATACAAACATAAATTGGCCTAAATTCATGGCCATTATCATACCTGTCCTAGTAAATTTTAAACTAAATTCTAACACAAACATATTTGTAAATGATAACACATCATTATAAAAGAGGTCAAACCTAAACCAAGTTAAAATAGTTTACTGCTGCCAATTACCAAAGTATGTGGCAATAACTATTATAATCACAGGCCCATCATCAACCAAATTAATAACCAACCAACTAAAGCAAGCAATACTTAATAGTAATAAATCTAAGTTTAAAGGCTAAATTACATCATACACCCATGCAAGGGGAATTTTACAGCTTCTTTAGAGAAGCTTAATGAAGTTCACAACTTCAAAGTTCACAAACCCCTAGAATATGCAATCTGCATAATAAAATAGTAACTTTCATTAGTTAAAACAGTAATAATAACTTAATCCAGTAATAATAAATAAATCAACCACTTAATAGCACTAACCTTGTTACTTGCAGCTAAATAGCCTAAGTAATAGCATATCAACACTTGGTTGGCCAAAAAGATACCTTAAACCAGAAACTGCAAAGCAACACAACATTATTTAAATCTGATTTTAATATCCAGAAGCAGATTTCAACAGATTTCAATCTGATTTCAATCTGAATTTAATATCCAAAAGCAGATTTTAACCAGAAGCAGATTTCAACAGATTTCAATCTGATTTTAATATCCTAAAGTAAAACAAATGCAGGTTTCAATATGATTTTAATATCCTTAACTGATTTCAATATCAAGGACTTCTGATTTTAATTTAGGACAGATGCAGAATTCAATCTAATTTCAGTGCTTACCCCATCAGTTCTAAACAACAGCAGACTTCAATCTGATTTATATGGAAGCATCTATTTAATCTCGACCAATGTCCTAAGTTCCAACAAAATGAACTTAATTTCTGAAACAAAAACAGCCAGATACAGAGTAATTATTAAAACATAAAACAGAATGCAAGAAACTATTAGAGAGTGTTTAGGAAAGCATTACCTTCATTCATACCCAAAACAGAAGTTCCCTTGCATGAAGTTGGATAATTGGATCATGTAGTGAGCCATGAAAGACTCCAAAAGAACAAACAAGGTTCTATATAGTTGGCTATAATATGTGAGCCATGTGAATCCAAAAAAGCAAAAAAGTTATGACTGCAAATGTTAAAAATTGAGCTGTTAATACATTCACAACTAAATGAAGCAATAAATTAGTTATTAGTGTAGGAGAGACTAACTGAAATTCTTCTCAGCCACTGCCAATATTAATTGGCTGTGACTGAGATGATGAGCCAACAACTCCAGCAGCTCCATCATCCACAGAAACCCCTCCTTGAAATTCTATGGAACATAAAAAACAAATATTAGTTGATATAGAATTAGAAAGCAAATATTATCAAAAGACCAGAAATCATTTAATTTATACCTGCTACAATGTTATCAAAATCCTCATACTCTTCATCTATGTTGAGGTTTTTAATCTGGAAGAAAGAAGGCTTCAACCAGTTTTGAGTACATATAAGAGCTTCTGCCATTTCAGGGCTTAAGGAGCTTCTATATGTATCTAAAACCCTCCCTCCAGTGCTAAATGCACTCTCAGATGCCACAGTAGAAACTGGTGTGGCCAAAAGATCTCTAACAAAGGTAGATAACACAGGGTACCGGCCTGAGTTTTGTTTCCACCAAGCTAAAATCTCAAATGTGGCTGATGCATCTATATTAGGTTCACCCAAAAACCTCTCTAGTTCATTTTTCTTATCAATAGAATCCTTTTCCCGCAAATGTTGCTTAAATGCATGTTCTCTTGCTTGAGTTGAGAGTATTTCAGAAACTGCAGGTGTTTCACCACCTACTGAAGGACTAACAGCTTGCTGCCCAACATTATTTTTCTTCTCATATTCATCCTTGTACCAATTGTACATCTTAAAAAGATTATTTTTAACTGAACTGAAAAGTTCAGTAGCAAAGGTGGGATTGGAAACATACATTTCTTGAAATGACCACTCAACATACCTCAACTTATACCTAGGATCAAAAATAACACCAAAATAGATAAGCTGGTTAATATTTTCAATTTTCCCCCAATACTTCTCATATTTTTTCTTCATTTCCATACCCATGGTAGCAAGAATTGTGTTGAGGTTCATGGCAGAATTATTGAGTTCAATGAGGATGGAAGAGAGTTGGGAAAACCCAGCATGCAAAGTAACACTCTGTGAGGCTGAGAAAACTTTAGTAGCATCATAAAACAGTTTCAAAAACTTCTGAAACACACGAACTTTATCCCAATCAGATGCACTAGGAATTCCAGCAGCCCCAAAGAATTCAGCATAACTCACATCTTCATACTCTAGTTTATCAAAGGCTGGCTGATACTTTTCAGCTGCATTTAACATCATGTATGTCGAGTTCCACCTAGTGGAAACATCAAGACACAACAATTTTTTACAAGTTATACTAGAAAATTCTTTACATTCATTGAACTTGGCAGAACGTTGAGGTGAAGACCTAACAAACCTAACGGCTGTTCTAATGCTAGAAATAGAGCTGCTCATGTCCTTCAATCCATCGTTCACCACCAAATTAAGAATATGAGCGCAACACCTGACATGAAAAAACTGTCCATCCCCCACCAACCCATTCATATTGTTTAGTTTTTTCTTTAAATACGCAACAGCAACATCATTAGAGCTTGCATTGTCCACAGTAATTGTGGACACATTCCTAATACCCCATTCTCTAAGAACCTCCTCTACTTTCCTACCAACTGTCTCTCCCTTATGGTTAGGAACAACACAAAAGCTTATAATCCTCTTTTGGTATCTCCATTGGCTGTCTATGAAGTGTGCGGTGAGGGTTAAATAATTCAGATTCTGAATTGAGGTCCAACAATCGGTGGTAAGTGCTACCCTTGAGCAATCAGATCTAAAAAGATTTTTCAATTTTTGTTTCTCTTCAAGATAGAGTTGATAGCAGTGCCTAGCAACAGTTCTTCTAGATGGGACAGTAAATTGGGGTTGCATTTGACTCATCATGAACCTAAATCCATCACCCTCTACCACCTTAAATGGTTGCTCATCAACTATTACAAAAATAACAACCGCCTTTTTACAAGCATCAACATCAAATCTTGTACTAGTGGTGACTAAACTAGATTTTTCCCCAGGACTAAAAGTAAGAGTTGTTTGTTTGGAGTCATTCACTAGAGCATAAGGATATGAAGGACAGAGTGGAATGTGAGCCTTCATGTTAGATGTACCATGAATCTTAGAATCGCATCGGAATTTTATGTGGCAGTGTTTGCAAGCTGCAATAGGTTCCGTCTCGTCCGGTAATCTAACGAAATGATCCCAGGCTTCAGAAGTTGTCCTTTTTTTGTTTGCATTTGGCTTCCTCTTCTTTCCAAGAGGAGGTTTAGGAGCAACTACAGCTGCAGCAGCTGTTGCTTGCCCAGTGACAGCTTGAGAAGGGTATTGTGGTGTGGCATTTTCTGGTATAGGAGGAGGTTTTTTGGCCTAGCTGATCCATTGCTGAGAACAAATCTATAAAGCATACAAATTTGATTTATTCATGTAAACAAGTATAAGCTTATTCATTACAGCTCGTTTTTAAACTACCTTTGCATTAGAAAGCATACATATTTGATTTAAACAAGTAAAAACAACACAGTTTACAACTAATAATAGTTTCACAAATTATTCTTATAACTTACTAACTATAAGCTTATAACTTACTAACTTATTGATTCACAAATTAATCTTATAACACAGTTTCACAACTAATAATAGTTTCACAAATAACAAGAAATAATAATTAAAACATACATACTCATTCACCTTATCGATTGATTGATAACTTACAGATTTACAGCTTCTTGTCCTTCCTTTCTTGCATCCAGCCTCAAATTAATTAGTCAACATACAACACAAAAAGATCAATTAGTGAAGATTAGACAAAGATAAATTAATGATAGAAAGATCATTGAACAATGTAAGAAAAAACCATCATAAGAATTATAGACACACTCACCTTTTATGGTATGTATCTGTCTATGTATCTTCCCTTGTTTCTTAGTTCTTTGACACTTGCTCCAAAGGTTGCTTGATTTCCTTTCCATTAAACCCTTATGTTTTTAAACCATTACACTCGGTGAAAAAATAAAATTTAAACCATTAATCCCTAAAATGAACCACATATGTTTTTAAACCATTAAACTCAGTGAAAAAATAAAATTTAAAACCAGATGCAAAGGCCCTAAAATTAACCACATGCGTTTTTAAATGCAAAAGCTAGATTTAAAACCAGATTTTCTTGTTAAACCATCAAACCCAGAAAATGCAAAAGCCCTAAAATTAACCACATGCGTTTTTAAACCATTCATCTTCGTGAAACAATAAAACTTAAAACCAAATTATCTCGTTAAATCATTAAACCCAGAAATTGCAAAAGCCCTAAAATGAAAACCCCAAAAAACGAAAACCCCTAAACTGAAAGATAGAAACCCTAATACGCAGTGAAACAGAGAAATATAACCAAAACGAGATAGATCTAGTGCTATGTACGATAAAAATCAAACCCATAGAAACCATGAACCCTAAATCTAAAAACGACGACCACATAAAAACCTAAAGCACAACGATACAGAGATTTGAAGGAGAAACAGAGATTTCGTAGTGTAAAGAAGGCATACCGGAGTACGACGAATGGTTACTGGGCCATCGAAGATGAGTAGATGATGCGAGAGCACGGTGGCTTCAGGTGATCGTGGGATGAGAGGAGAGTGCAGCTTCAGTGATCGTCGGATGGAAGGAGAGCACAACTTCAGCGATCGTAGGATGGGAGGACGGAGGAGAGCGTAGCTGCGGCGCTAGGGACGGAGGAGAGCGCAGCTGCGGCGCTAGGGTTCATTGAGAGAGCGTGAAGTGTTTGTGAATGTGAACTGAAAAGGAAACGAGGGGTTTATGTTTTGAGATGCTGAGTGGCTTGAAACGACGTCGTATAGCGAGATATTGTTTTAAAAAATAAAAAAAAGAGTATGGGTCGGTCGGGTCCGGGCACCGATGGATTTGGGCTCACGCACCGCATCCGTCCGTGCTGGCCCATTGAAGCCCATTTCTTTCCCTTCCCAACCCGCGTATCCGCTTTCACCCGACCGATGCCCCCTTTTTCCCTTCGGTTTCTTCGGGTGGTGGTCGGGTTCGGTGGTCTGTCCACCCCTACTCCACTCACTCTCACATAACCAACCTCACTCCCATACAAACACATTCCATTTTCAGAAATTCAGAAAAAAGAGTGAGAACCTTGAGAGAGGGAGAGAGTAGGCGAAGAGGAGAAGAGGGAGAGGGAAGACCAAACCTGAATGCATGTTTCGATTTTTAACACCATTGAAATCAGCTTTTCATCCTCTTCACACTGGTACCAACAACATCATCATCACCCTTCTCTATCTCAATTCGCCATTTATGAGCACTTCAAGCTCAATTTGACCAAAATCATGGAATTCTAAGCTTGCATGTAGTTTTGAGAGCTGAACAATCAGTAACAAGGTTCATATTCAAACCACCATTCAGTTGAAGTCATTTGGGTAGCTAAGATTCGGAATTAGCTGCTGTCCAAGCGATTTGGAGTGGCTAAGTTCGTTGTCGGAGCGGTTGAGTTCTCGGAGTCTCGGTGTTTGCGTGATTTTCATCACGATAGGTGAGTTCTATAACTCGCTTAGGGAATGTTTTTGCGTTCTGAGTTTTATTTTCGAAAACCATGGTCACACGATTTTGTTATCGAAAGGAAACTTATTAAAAACCGTTTTCTCCAAAGAATCGTGACTTAAATCATATATTGTGTGATTGATTGTGTTGGAACGCTGTGATATATTATTTTAATGTGTGATTGAGTTTGGGTCTCGATCGGAAGGGATTTTGGAATCGGAACGAAATGGATTACTCATGAAAATACTAATTTCTGGAAAACTGATAGAGATGCACGGATCGTGTGCCTACGAGCACGGGTCGTGCGCCTCCCTCTGATACGACAGAAACTGGATTTTTAAAACACGCACGGATCGTGCGCCTAGTCGCACGGGTCGTGCGCCTAGTCGCACGGGTCGTGCGTATGCCTCTGGAACTTTATAAAATTTTAGTGGATCACGCACGGGTCGTGCGTATCTTTCTGGAAATCTTCTGCAAACTGTTCAACCACACACGGGTCGTGCGCCTATATGCACAGGTCGTGTGAGACCTTCTGACCTTCAATTTCAAAGTACCTTTTTATCCATTCCAAATGATTCCAATCCTCTTCCAATCCATTCCCCAAGGTTCCACAACAATGTAAAGGTAACAATGGTATGAGATTGAACATGTTCGATAGAAAGATTGTGTGTTATGAATAAAATGGAAAACCGCTTTTAGAGAACGCGAGAGTGCAAATGTCAAAGAATGATAATAACACACGGTACTTGACTAATATTATACACTGTAATTGACTGATATGGTACACGGTACTTGACTGATATTATACACTGAAATTGACTGATATGGTACATGGTACTTGACTGGAATGACTAACAGCCCATTGCGGGTACACAGACTGAAAAGGTATAATAAATACAAGAGGAAAAAGGGTGGCTGTCATACCCTAATTTTGTCCGGCTAATTTAAAGTTTACTAGAAAAAATCTAAAATATTGTGTTTGCTGTTTGCGCGTGTCATTCCCGTTCATGTGCAGGTTTCATTCTCGTTGTGCATGCGTGTCACTTGTCGTCGTGTACGGGTGCTCATTTTAGTACTCGTTATTTTATAGGTATTAGTTTAATAAGAAAATGTAATAAAAAAAATCAGATTTGAATAATTGCTTTTTTATTATTATTACTATAATCAGTTTTTTTTACAAATAAAGAAGTCAACTCTAGTACATACATGTAGACAAAAAATTAAATACAAAGTAGTACAAAAAATTAATTAAAAAACAAAAACTAAATAAAAAGCAAGGCAGCACAAGCTGCTGTCCTTGCTGAAAATCTCTTTGAGCATTATGCCAAAGCCCATTTCTTCACCCTCTTTATTGTCTTCCCATTCTTGGCACCAACAATGCTGGCCTTGCAAACAGCAGTACCACCACCTCTGCTCCACTACTCTGCCTACTCTGCAAAAGCATAACAACACAATGGGGGATCCTCTATAAAAAAACCAGCAACCTGTAACAGTAAGGGGGAGGATACAGAGACAAAAAAACACAAACAATTAGAAACACAATCAAAATAAAGGGGGAGGGGGCTGGGAACAAAGTAAAGAAAAAAACTAAATACAATAACACACGCACAGGAGGGGAACCGAAGGCACTAGGAAACAAAAGAAAGGAAAAACTTAACAATACACAACACACACACAACACACACAGAAAGGGGGAGGAGAAAAGAAACTGAATAAAAAGGAAAGGGAGGAGAAGAATACAAGGAAAAAGAGAGTAGTAGAGAGTTTTCTCCTTCACTCACCATCATCATAAACTCTTCACCCAACAACCACCACCCTCTGTCGCCGGAAACCTGCCGCGCACCACCACCCACAGAGCCGAACCACAGCCAAACCGTACACCACCCCCACCTCACTCCAAACAACCCCAAACTTCCTCTCTCACGGCCACCTCCCCTTCGCCGTGAACACCACCACCGGAAAATCTCATCTCCACCCACCACCGGAAAAGCTCACCTCCACCACCATCACCAAATCGCGCCACCCTCTCTCTCCCCAAGGTTTCTTTCTTTCTCTTTCTATGGTTCTTTCCCTTCTCAAAAGTTGTTTTTTTTTTCCTCACCTTAACAGTTGTGCGGCTGATGGGTTGGTAATGAGAAATATTAGGGTTCCAACTCCCCTCTTTCATTTTACCTTTTATACCACTTTACCTCTTTTATTTTATTAAATAATTAAATAGCAAAAAAATGTTTTCTTTTAACTCCCTCCCGTCACTGCCAGAGGGCGTGACTCTCCCCCCATCCTGTTAATTGTTGTTGTTATTTTACTGTATGATATCATGTCTTTATTCTTTTGCTTTATTAAATATTAGATAACCAATCTTTATTTTTATAGAAATCAAAGATCTGGTTTTTTTTTTACTTGCACCCATCTCCTGGGCCTTTATCCATTCCGGGTTTGTTATTTTCACCCCATTACTTCATTAGGACACTCCTCTTATAAAAAATGGATCTTTATTACCTAACCATCCTTTTCAAAAACTGTTTTTATTCCATATTTATTTTTTTTCTTTTAAACACCTTTTCTCATAAAAGTACAAAAATATGGGAACGGCTGAGATGCGACATCTTGTCAATCCCGGTTTAAGACGCCTGAGTTGTACAGCTTGGTGATCTTGAACCACGTATTCAAAAATTAAAATCAACAAAACAAACAAACATTTTCTAACCCAAGAACTACGTGTGATTTGATTCTCTACCAGGAGATACGTAGGAGCAGGGGGCGGCCGACCTCTGTCAATTGCATTAATAAAAAACCCATTTTTTTTCTTTTAATCTACTTCTCTCCTATTTCTCAAAAAGTACAAAAAACAACTAACCGCTTAGCGAGTCTTATTATTATTATTATTATTATTATTATTATTATTATTATTATTATAAGGGTAAAAACATTATTTTCGAATTACTAAATGTTTGCACTTTTAGTTAAAAGGTAACCTTCCTTAGGAAGGATGTCGTAGGGTGCTAATACCTTCCCTATGCATAAACGACTCCCGAGCCTAAACCTGGTCCGCAAGACCCCCTTTATCCACTCAATAGGGATTTTCCAATGTTTGCCCTTAAACTAAACTTTGGTGGCGGCTTCATTCAAGAACTTCGAAGAATCCCTCCTCCGGATTTTTCGGTCGCTACAGTGACGACCCTAAGAGGTTAGCATACTAGGGGAGGGGAAGTCATGAGCCCCAAAACCTAGACTCAAGAATGTTTCCCCTGCTAGAAATAGCGGGATGGGTTCACCAAAGTCAAGAGATTGCCTATAAAATAGGTAGACTGAGGTGTTATGCTAAAAACATGGAACAAAGATTGCATGCTTCATGTGTCGCTTAGGAGGGCCATGAGCATGAAGGTTACAGGAACTGAATGTATTTCCACGTGGTTGCTTTTTAGGACCACGAGTTCAAAACAAGGCATAATGAACCGCTAGAGTTGTAAGGGGTCTCGATAGGACTCACTGAGATAATGTTTATCTCACCCTTCATATTTGTGGTTTTTACAGAGAAACAGGGGGAAGTAAAGGCGGTAAAGCATGGTTAGCTGGTGTGACTCTTGGAGTCATTGAAGACCTAGTTTAATGTTTTAGACCTTTGTTCCGTTTATTGCTTCTATGTTCCGATTGTATAACTTTCATTGTCAAGTTGTAAAATCGTTTCCGCTACTTTATGCTTTGAGTATTGAACACCAGGATATGTACAAGTCTTAAGTTTTGGAACTTAAGCATTTTCAGAAAGTTTATGAGGTTCAGAGAACCAGTTATTATGTATTATCTAAAGTTTTAGATGTGTTCAGTCTTTCAATAACAGGAAGTTACTCTGATGTATGCCATTTAGTGCATTTCGGTGATTCTATATGTTAGAATTTATCGGGGTGTTACATTATGGTATCAGAGCAGTTCGACCTAGTCGGGCTTAGACAGTTAGGGTGGTTTTGTCCCTCGAGTAACTCTGCTATCTTGCTTCTTGTGATACTAAGAGACATTGAGACTGATCAACTTAATACTTGGTGTATCATTTGCAGAATTATGGCAGGAGGATCGAGGAATAACCCACCAGTTGATCCGCATTCTGCATGGATGCAGAACGTGATCGAGAGGCAACAGAAGATGATGGAAGATATGTTGCAGATGCAACAGAATGCTCAAGCTCAGCCCCAACAAGTCCCTGAGCCTCAAGTTGACCCAAGGAGGGTTTTCTCTGAATTCCTGAAAATGAAGCCGTCCGAGTTCAGAGGAGGACCGGATGTTATGGAAGCTCAGCATTGGCTAGATGATATAGAGAAGATTTTCGTGGCTATGCAAGTCACTGATGATGACAAGTTGAGATTGGCAACTCATATGCTGAAAGGTGAAGCTAACAACTGGTGGACTAATGCCAAAGCCATGATGGTAACTATGGATACTCCCCAGACTTGGGAACATTTCAAGCAGGTATTTTTGGAGCAGTTCTTTCCGACGGCCATGAGGTTCGACAAGGAGAATGAATTTCTGACTCTCACTCAAGGAAGTTCAATTGTGGGTCAGTACGCGGCTAAGTTTGAAGAGTTATATCAATTCTTCGGTTTGGCCGGGTATGCTCCCAATGACAAGTGGAAAACCGAAAGGTTCAAGTATGGGCTAAGGGAAGACATTGCTCAGAGTTTGAGTTCTTTTGCCTATACTAACTATGCTGCCATGGTTCAACAAGCACACATAGCTGAGAGTGACTTGAAGAGGTTATATGCAAGCAGAAAAGTATTCCATCAGAATAAGAAGAATGTTGGATCATCTAACCATCAGACGGGTCCCAGGCACAACTCCAACAAAGGGAAACAGGTTCAGTCATCGAACTCCTCAAGGTTCAGTACATGTTCCAACTGTGGAAAGTACCATCAGGGCAAATGCCAGATGGGATCGAACCAGTGTTATTTCTGCAAGAAAGACGGTCATTTTGCACGGGACTGCCCAGAGAAAGAAAAGAGTCAAGGAAGTAACCCTGCTGCTACTACAACTCATGGGAGAGTTTACACCTTGGACGCCAAGGGGTATGGGATCTCTTTTTAATAACTTCGTTAGTATTTTATATGATTCGGGTGCGACCCATTGTTTTATATCTCAAGTTTGTGTCGATCGGTTGGGATTGGCTTTAACTCCTTTGCCTCAACCAATCTCCATTAAGACTGCTGCTGAAGGTAGTGTTCAGATCCAAGCGATATGTGAAAATTGTCTTCTATCCATTGGAGACAGGAATTTTGTAGTAGACTACATTTGTTTATCAATGAAGGGCATGGACGTTGTCCTAGGCATGAGTTGGATGACGGCCAATCATGTGACTATAGATTGTTTCCATCGAACTATCGGTTTCGCCTCCGAGTCAGTAGAGCTACAACCGCCCAATTCTGAAGCTGTTATTTATTTCACTTCGGCCAGTAATTATCTGTTCCAAGGCGCGGAAGCTTACGTCATGATGCTGTCTGCATCCACTGAGACATGTCAGGATTTATCTTCTGTGCAAGTTGTTAATGAATTTCTTGATGTGTTTCCCGATGAAGTTCCTTCATTTCCTCCGGATCGTGAGGTGGAATTTTCTATAGAGTTGGTTCCAGGCACTGGACCTATTTCTATAGCCCCGTATAGAATGTCGCCATTAGAGTTGAGGGAATTGAAAGTTCAACTGGAAGAGCTAATTTCCAAGCGGTTCATCCGGCCGAGTGCCTCACCATGGGGTGCTCCAGTGTTGCTTGTCAAGAAGAAGGACGGAAGTATGAGATTGTGTATCGATTATCGTCAGTTGAATAAGGTGACTGTCAAGAACAAGTACCCTCTACCGAGAATTGATGATTTGCTAGATCAGTTGAGGGGAGCTTCTGTATTTTCAAAGATTGATTTAAGGTCCGGTTATCACCAAATCAGGGTTCGAGCTTTGGACGTCCCGAAGACCGCTTTCCGTACGAGATATGGACACTATGAATTCGTAGTGATGCCCTTCGGTTTGACCAATGCTCCAGCTGTATTCATGGATTATATGAATCGGATTTTTAATCCTTATCTGGATCAGTTTGTGGTAGTGTTCATTGATGATATCTTGGTGTTCTCTAAGACGATTGAGGAGCATGTGCAACATCTCCGAATTGTTCTGAACGTACTCCGAGAGAAGAAATTGTATGCCAAGTCGTCCAAATGTGATTTTTGGATGCCAGAAGTTAAGTTTCTGGGCCATGTAATATCTAGGACAGGTGTTGTAGTGGATCCCAGTAAGATCGAAGCTGTGGTAGACTGGGAGCAGCCGTCTACGGTTACTGATGTAAGAAGTTTCTTAGGATTAGCTGGGTATTATCGAAGATTCATTCAAGGATTTTCCCAGTTGGTTCTTCCACTCACTCGGTTAACTCGCAAGGGTCAGCCGTTTGTTTGGGACTCAGACTGTGAAAATTGTTTCACGGAATTGAAGGGTCGTTTGACTTCTGCACCTATCCTGATTCTTCCGGATCCGTCAGTAGGATTCCAAATCTATTGCGACGCTTCTGGTAAGGGTTTAGGATGTGTCCTAATGCAGAATCGACAAGTAGTTGCTTATGCCTCCAGGCAGTTGAAGCCGCATGAAGAGAATTACCCAACTCATGATTTAGAGTTGGCGGCGATTGTGTTTGCCCTAAAGATTTGGAGACATTACCTGTATGGGTCTCGTTTCGAAGTCTTTAGTGACCACAAAAGTCTCAAGTATTTGTTTGACCAAAAGGAGTTGAACAACAGGCAGAGGAGATGGGTAGAATTTCTGAAAGATTATGATTTTGAATTGAAGTACCATCCTGGTAAGGCTAATGTTGTTGCCGATGCTTTAAGCAGAAAGTCTATCCATACTGCAAAGTTGATGATGCACGAGATGTCATTGTTGGAATCATTCAGAGACCTCAATTTGAGAGTTAAGTCAAAAAGGAACAGGTTGGTGTTGAGTCACATTCAGATTTCAAGTTCATTGAGGAATCTGATTCGCTCAGCCCAAGAAGGTGATGTAGAGCTGCAATCGCAGAAGAGATTGCCGAGTTACACCGAAGACGGTGATGGAGTAATTTGTTGATGGCAGAATCTGTGTGCCGAATGATGAGGATGTGAAGAGGCAAGTTTTAGAGGAGGCACATAAGAATCAGTTCTCAATACATCCTGGGTCTACCAAGATGTATCGAGATCTGAAGCAATTGTACTGGTGGCCGGGTATGAAAGTGGATATAGCAGAGTTTGTGTCTCGATGCTTGACTTGTCAAAAGGTTAAGATAGAGCACCGGAAGCCAGGTGGCCAGTTACAACCGTTGAATGTACCTGAATGGAAATGGGAAAGCATATCTATGGATTTTGTCATGGGATTGCCGCGGTCCCAAACCGGAAATGATTCTATTTGGGTAGTGGTGGATCGCCTGACCAAGTCCGCTCATTTTATTCCAGTGCGTTCGACTCACAAGGTTGCTAGGTTAGCAGATGAATATCTCAAGAATATTGTGAAGTTGCATGGAATCCCTACAAGTATCATCTGTGATCGAGATCCCAAGTTTACATCTCGATTTTGGAGAGCATTGAATATGGCGTTCGGAACAAAGGTGTGTGTTAGCACTGCATACCATCCTCAGACAGACGGGCAGACTGAGAGGACAATCCAGACTTTGGAGGATATGTTGAGAGCTTGTGTACTGGATAGTGGAGGTAGATGGGAGGATCACCTTCCATTGGTGGAATTCTCATACAACAACAGTTATCATTCTAGTATCGGAATGGCTCCATATGAAGCATTGTATGGGAGAAAGTGTAGAACACCATTGTGTTGGTGGGATGTAGGTGAGCAGAGATTGTTGGGACCGGATTTAGTCCGGGAGACTACGGAGAAGATCCGTCAGATAAGAGAAAGGATGAAAGCCGCGCAGAGTCGGCAAAAGAGTTATGCGGATAAGAGAAGAAGGCCGTTAGAATTCGAAGAAGGAGATCATGTCTTTTTGAAACTTTCTCCAACCATCGGGACCGGTATTGCTTTGCGAGCGAAGAAGCTCAGTCCTCGGTATGTCGGACCTTTCCAGATTATCGAGCGAGTTGGGCCGGTAGCGTATCGCATTGCCTTACCTCCAGAATTGTCCAGACTACATGATGTGTTTCATGTATCGCAGCTGAGGAAATATATTCATGATCCGAATCAACCATTAAGTTAAGAAGCGATTGACATTAGAACGGATCTATCTTATCATCCTACCCCAATCAGGATCATCGAACGTGGCGAGAAAACGCTCCGGACGAGGTCAATTCCTATTGTCAAGGTGCTTTGGGACGGTGTGTCACCTGACGAAGCGACATGGGAAGTAGAGGAGAGCATGCGGGAGAAATATCCGTATTTGTTCGAGTAAGGTATGTTTTGTCAATTTTGAGGACAAAATTTTAGAAGTTGGGGTGATTGTAACATCCCCTAATTAGCTAATTAGATTAATTAAATTAGCAAGAGGTTGAATTAATTAATTAGCATAAATTATTAAATTATGTGATGTTTGAAATAAATAAATTGTAGTAATGCATAATTAGTACATTATGTTAAATAAGTGAATTATAGAATAAGTGTGAGTTAAAAGTAGCTTAAGTGAGAATGAAGGAGGGAGGGGCGATTTAGTCTTTTCCATCTTTAAATGAATTCTCAGCTGAGCCATTAAACCCTCCACTCACTCTCACATAACCAACCTCACTCCCATACAAACACATTCCATTTTCAGAAATTCAGAAAAAAGAGTGAGAACCTTGAGAGAGGGAGAGAGTAGGCGAAGAGGAGAAGAGGGAGAGGGAAGACCAAACCTGAATGCATGTTTCGATTTTTAACACCATTGAAATCAGCTTTTCATCCTCTTCACACTGGTACCAACAACATCATCATCACCCTTCTCTATCTCAATTCGCCATTTATGAGCACTTCAAGCTCAATTTGACCAAAATCATGGAATCCTAAGCTTGCATGTAGTTTTGAGAGCTGAACAATCAGTAACAAGGTTCATATTCAAACCACCATTCAGTTGAAGTCATTTGGGTAGCTAAGATTCGGAATTAGCTGCTGTCCAAGCGATTTGGAGTGGCTAAGTTCGTTGTCGGAGCGGTTGAGTTCTCGGAGTCTCGGTGTTTGCGTGATTTTCATCACGATAGGTGAGTTCTATAACTCGCTTAGGGAATGTTTTTGCGTTCTGACTTTTATTTTCGAAAACCATGGTCACACGTTTTTGTTATCGAAAGGAAACTTATTAAAAACCGTTTTCTCCAAAGAATCGTGACTTAAATCATATATTGTGTGATTGATTGTGTTGGAACGCTGTGATATATTATTTTAATGTGTGATTGAGTTTGGGTCTCGATCGGAAGGGATTTTGGAATCGGAACGGAATGGATTACTCATGAAAATACTAATTTCTGGAAAACTGATAGAGACGCACGGATCGTGTGCCTACGAGCACGGGTCGTGCGCCTCTCTCTGATACGACAGAAACTGGATTTTTAAAACACGCACGGATCGTGCGCCTAGTCGTACGGGTCGTGCGTATGCCTCTGGAACTTTATAAAATTTTAGTGGATCACGCACGGATCGTGTGCCAAGTCGCACGGGTCGTGCGTATCTTTCTGGAAATCTTCTGCAAACTGTTCAACCACACACAGGTCGTGCGCCTATACGCACGGGTCGTGTGAGACCTTCTGACCTTCAATTTCAAAGTACCTTTTTATCCATTCCAAATGATTCCAATCCTCTTCCAATCCATTCCCCAAGGTTCCACAACAATGTAAAGGTAACAATGGTATGAGATTGAACATGTTCGATAGAAAGATTGTGTGTTATGAATAAAATGGAAAACCGCTCTTAGAGAACGCGAGAGTGCAAATGTCAAAGAATGATAATAACACACGGTACTTGACTAATATTATACACTGTAATTGACTGATATGGTACACGGTACTTGACTGATATTATACACTGAAATTGACTGATATGGTACATGGTACTTGACTGGAATGACTAACAGCCCATTGCGGGTACACAGACTGAAAAGGTATAATAAATACAAGAGGAAAAAGGGTGACGACCCTAAGAGGTTAGCATACTAGGGGAGGGGAAGTCATGAGCCCCAAAACCTAGACTCAAGAATGTTTCCCCTGCTAGAAATAGCGGGATGGGTTCACCAAAGTCAAGAGATTGCCTATAAAATAGGTAGACTGAGGTGTTATGCTAAAAACATGGAACAAAGATTGCATGCTTCATGTGTCGCTTAGGAGGGCCATGAGCATGAAGGTTACAGGAATTGAATGTATTTCCACGTGGTTGCTTTTTAGGACCACGAGTTCAAAACAAGGCATAATGAACCGCTAGAGTTGTAAGGGGTCTCGATAGGACTCACTGAGATAATGTTTATCTCACCCTTCATATTTGTGGTTTTTACAGAGAAACAGGGGAAAGTAAAGGCGGTAAAGCATGGTTAGCTGGTGTGACTCTTGGAGTCATTGAAGACCTAGTTTAATGTTTTAGACCTTTGTTCCGTTTATTGCTTCTATGTTCCGATTGTATAACTTTCATTGTCAAGTTGTAAAATCGTTTCCGCTACTTTATGTTTTGAGTATTGTACACCAGGATATGTACAAGTCTTAAGTTTTGGAACTTAAGCATTTTCAGAAAGTTTATGAGGTTCAGAGAACCAGTTATTATGTATTATCTAAAGTTTTAGATGTGCTCAATATTTCAATAACAGGAAGTTACTCTGATGTATGCCATTTAGTGCATTTCGGTGATTCTATATGTTAGAATTTATCGGGGTGTTACATGATGTCACGCGTGTTGTAAAAAAAAGTAACAGAAATTTTTTTTGGTGATTCAACTTGAGAAAGCATTAACCGTATGTCACCTCCTATATATGTAAAAGGGAAGAAGAAATAAATGGTTTTGATGATTTGATTTTTTTTCGAGAAAAAGAAAAATATCTGTAATGATGCAGCGGGTAGGTGAAATGCCCTTGTGTCTTAAAAGAGGTTATGTCTTATATATAGATCATGGTCTAGGGTCACTTATGTGATCAATCTCTCAGGTGGCTCTATTCACTTCCTCACAACGGTCTCCAGAGCTAAAATCCCCTTCATGATATGATCCACAACGATAGCGAGCTACCTGGTGTGGAATACCATGAAAGAGCATACTCTGGCTGAGACTTTCATGAGAGTCAGACAGATAAAATCCAGAATGACTATTACTAATAATCTCCACTCGTCCTAGGTTATTTTCAGACCCGGGTATAAGGCCCCACTCAGAAGTGTGTGAAAAAACATGTGTGAGTGACGTGTGTGATATGGGCATAATACCTAGACTACCCAAGCTGCAAAAAGAAATACAGATAATAGTACAAAGGTTTTCTACCCTGAGGTTCAATAAAGCAAATAAATAAATAAATAAAATGGACATGCAAATATAAGCGTTAAGGGTAAACAAAGTACTAAATTAACAATAATCTGCACATTTAATTAAATTAAGCTTGACCCACTTAAATTGTCCCCAGTGGAGTCGCCAGCTGTACCGACCGAAAAATTTGAAGGAGGGATTCTTCGTCTTTTTGAAAATCAAGCCGCCATCAATATTTATTAAATAGGAAAAACATTGAAAAAACCTTTATTTTTGGGTTCGGGTGTCGATTATGTGTGGGGAAGGTATTAGCACCCGACAACATCGTTTCAAAAGAAAGGTTACCATTTAATTTAATGTGTAGAAAAAAAAGTTAATTCGAAGAAGACACTCTAATTTACCCTTTTTATTATTTGTGAAAATTGAAGAGCAAGACTTAATAAAAAATTTAGTTTTTTTGCGCTTGACAGGAGTGGACCCCTGCTCCTACGTATCCCCATGTGCGATGGAGAAATCAAAGCTGCGTAGTTCTTGGGTAGAAAAAGTTTGTGTGTTTGGTGTTTTTCATTTATTTTTGAAATTGAGAGAGGTATTCATAATGACCAAGCAAATAAAACTCAGAGTGGTCATCACTCATAGCTCGTTTGAAAACTAAAGCTGTTATTAACGGTCAAACAAGCTAAGCTCAGAGTGGCCATTAGTAACAAACCATTTTTTGTGGATAATTGTTAAGAAAACTGGTTTGGAAGCATTATGATGTAATAATAACAAAAACTAAATGATTTGTAATAGAAAAGGAACTGTAATTAACAGGGGTGTTATGTTATTAAAAAGCGGGGTATGAATAGCAACAGGGGCTGTATTTTTAAAACTGGGAGTGTGTAATTAACAGGGGTGTTATGTTATTAAAAAGGGGGGTATGAATAGCAACAGGGGCTGTATTTTTAAAACTGGGAGTGTAAATATTAAACAGCCCAGTTCCACATGTTTTGCAAACTGGGCTTAAGTGAGGGGGGTTGTATTAATAAAATGGGGGATGCACTTATAAACAGGGGTTGTATCATTAAAAAGGGGGTGCGTTTGGTAGCAGCCCAATTCCTATACTGTGTTTATCAGCCCACGAAACCTGGGCTTCTCAGGGGCGGGGGGGTTACGCAGCAAACGAAGGGTGCAGGAAGTAATCTGAACCAAAAAAAATTAATTAAAAAAAAGGTCATATAAAACGAAACAGCTTCAAACCCAAACCCTAATTTCTAAATCTCCCTTTCTCAGCGCCGCACTCCCCCTCTTTCTCTCAACCCTAACATCGATTTCCTCACTCCTCACTGCCACCCTCTCATCTCCCTCTCACCCATCTAGATTTCGTCCTCTTTTCTTCCTGTAACCACCGATCTTCTCTTCTTCTCTCACTAAACCGATCCTCTCCTCTTCTCGGTAACCCTAACCTCATCACTCTTCGCCTCACCGCCGCCACCAACCCTAATCACTCTGCTTCACGGTATTGCGAGACAGAAACATGGAGGAGAGAAAGAAAGAACTTCGAACATGGAGAGAGAGGGGGAGATCCACGAGAGAGAAAGAGAGAATGAAAAGGGAGGAACGAAGGAGAGAGAGAACGAGAACGAAATGGTGAGAGCGAGAGAAGGGGAGAAGGAGAGCGAAGGGAAGAGAGGCGTGGTGGTTTTTTGGTGGCGGAGAGATTTCGGTGAGAGAGGGAAGAATGAGGTCTTGCAAAGAATGAAAGAGAAGAAGAAGCAGGGAATGACTTCGCGAGGGATCGCCAGAGGTCACGGCGGCGCGAAAGGAGAGAGATAAAAGGCGTAGTGCTGTTATGGTGGTAGGGTGTTTCACGATGGCGATGTTTGGTTTGCACGACTGGCGGAGTGGTGACGACAGTTGATGACGACGCAGAGGACGGCGACGACGGTGGTTTACAGCGTGTTTGTGGGAAGTGACCACCGTCTACGGTGGTCGGCGTTAATGGTACGGCTCTGACCCTTTTATTTCATTTTTTTCTTTTGATCATACTCCTACTCTGATGTTCCTCTTGTTGTTTTTGCCTTTTTTTGATTTCGGATCCTCTTCTTTTTTATCTCTAAAAAAAAACTTAGTTTATGTGTGATTTACATTAACTGTTTTGATCCATTTGTTTTGATTTTGGTTTGCTTCTGAGAACCCAAATAGAATAGTTAAGCTAATGATATACTAGGCTAATTTGTTTCAAAAAACTCATCAGACCTAAATATAAAACGTGTGTACTAAAAAAAAGCCAACCTAATTTCCAGCTTCTGAAAATTCTCCCTGGTTGTGTTGCGTGTTACTGCTACTGCCTCTGCTGCTACCACCCTTTCTCTGTTTCAGAAAATTTTGATGCTTTGGTGGTTAGGGTTTCAGTGGGAGACCTTAATTTTGCTCTCAACTTTTCTCTGATCTTGTATCTCTGTGTGTGTATATATGTTTTCAGTCACTGTGTGTTCTTCTGTATATTTCTGTGTATTTCTCAGCCTCTGTGTGCCTCTGTTTGGGTATTTTTCTCTGTATTTTTGGTGTCAATTTTCGTCCTCCTTGATACTGTGTTACTGTTTGATATTTATAGGTGGATTGATGAGGTGCTCAAGAGTCAAAAAGGACAGTCAGCAATTAGGGCAAATTTAGGGCCCAAAGGACAGCACTATCAAAAGGACAGTAGCTGACAATATGGTGAGGCGTTGGGACAGTCAAAGGAAGGACAACAGCAAGAAAAAAAGGAATCAAAAGGACGAGCAGCCAAGCAGCTGTTGCGCCCTTTTCCTCTTCTCGTTTTTTTGAGATTTTGTTATTTTTTGTACTATTTTTTTGCTGTTTGCTTTTTTGGTTCATATGTATAAAGAAAAACTATATTATATGACAAAAAAATCTTTGACTATTCAGCTTCTTTATTTATTTCTTTGCACCAATAACAATAGACTAAATAATAACAATAAGTGAATAAAAATAAAACGAGCATCAAAACAAATCGTTGCACGGGAGTGCCGAAGACACGCGTTTAAAACGATATGTGACAAAACGAGAATAAGACTTTTTTTTGAATAATCGGACAAAATTAAGGTATGACAATGAGGATACTTGATTCTACGTACGTGAACATGAAAACTAGTCAATAGAGAACGATCGCTAGGTCCCACATCTAACTGCTTGGCCTGATCACAATGTCGCTCAGTCTCAGGTTGCTCCATGTAGTGAAGGATCAGAAGCCTCATTATACTCTCCATGTTGTTGCTCCGCTTCCTGATCTATACGGTAAGTGCCCCCGTTGTCTCTTGTCACACCTCTGCCGGTGAGAAGCGTGGCCTACTTCTCTCACTGGAGTGGGATCCGGGCCAGCTGACCGTGACGTCTCCCCCCGATCTCCTTGGTAGCGTGAGATGGGTCTGTTGTCTGCAACTCTCATGTGCACCACTACAACAAATTAAAAAAATATATTAATAAATATATTAATATAAAAAAATTATTTTGTTTAAAAAAACGCATTACAGATTTACCTTTAGACGAAAAATCCGGAATGCAATATTTAATTCCAGATTTATCTTCTAGAGGATAAATCCATAATGCAAAATCAATTCAAGATTTATCTTTAGGGGGATAATTCTAGAAAGAAAAAGAAAATTGACATACTTTTGTGTTTTTGGAAGTACGTGAGGAGTGATAATTTTTCTTTTGATTTTTTGAATTTTTGAAGGGCAAAATGGAAAGTTTGCGTGAACCCTAATTTATAAAGACTAAAAACCTACGTAACCTTCCACAAATGAATCAAAAGTTCCAAAATGAAGGCAATGAAGCCTTAGCTACGGCCGAAGCTAAAGTAACGAGGCCTAAACAAGCCCAACATTGCCACGGCCCATCATTCCTAATCAACTAAGAGTAGGTTTTTTTTTTTTGACCGAAACCTGCTTAATGCATTTCATTCAAAATAATTGGTTCAATACAATTTGGGATATAATCATGAACTTGAGAGCTAGCAAAAAATCTTGACGCCATTGCAAGAGAGTGAGCAACAAGATTTGTTTGCCTCCTAATATGGCTAACCCCGTAGCTTTGTCTAAAAGAAAAAAGAGATTTAGAAGAGGACAAAAGTTAACCAAATTCGTTATGTTGGAGATTGATTCCATTTATCCTATTCACCACTGGAAGACAGTCCAGCTCAATGGTCACTGAAATGTAGCCAAACTCACCTAACCAAATAATAACTTGTTTAAGCCCCATTGCTTCAGCCTCTTGAGGGAGGGGAACACCTGTAAAATTCATTGTTTTGGCTTTGATGAACGATCCATTATCATCCCTAATACACAACCCAATTCCATACTTTCTGTTCTCAGCGAAAATAGCGGCTTCAACATTGCATTTTAGAATGCATGGGTTCGGTTTTGACCAGGAGGAAACAACATTGTTCATGCCGCGCACTCCATCTTCATTCTCACTATGACGACATCTCGCAGCATCCCATTTGCGAAGGTCATCTATAGCTCTTTGCACTGCTACCAACGGATATGGATTGATATTCTCCCAAACTTTATCATTCTGATTCTTCCAAATCGCCCAAACCATCGTTGCAATGATTCTATAATTAGATTCAGAGAGATGATTTAAAACAGTAAAAATGCTTCCCTGGAACGAAACAATACTAGGCAGTGCTTGTTGGACTTCACTCCAAATTCCACTCTCAGCCCAGATAGCGCGAGTCCTGTTGCAAATGAAAAGCAAATGCCACCCAGTTTCCGCTTCATCCACATAAAACGGACAACCCTCGACGCAATCCACCCTCTTCACTCTTAGATTTCTTCTCACGGGGAGGCATTGTTGAACCAAGGGCAAACACTCTTTGTTTTGTATGATAACAAATTACATCTTGTCTACTAATGGTTCAAGTTGAATGAAGTACAGGACGGAAATCAAAAAGCAGAAAATATTAAAGTGGAGCAGCTTGGAGAAGAAGCCGTCTTTGAAGATGAAGACCTAATTGTTTATCCGCTTTCTTTAGGACACAATGACGGAAATCAAAAAGCAGGAAATATTAAAGTGGAGCAGCTTGGAGAAGAAGCCGTCTTTGAAGATAAAGACCTAATTGTTTATCCGCTTTCTTTAGGACACAATGTAAGGTCCTATCACTTAAGGTCTATGACAGTTTAAATAGCTGAGAGATGATTTTTGAAAACATGCATCATGCATCAAAATTAGGGTTTTGAAATATATTTTTGCATGCATGCATAAGGTGGCACCTAAACCTAAAAACGATTTTGTGGAAATCAAAAGTCAATTTCTATTTTGTTCCAATGACTATGAAATCGATTTATACAATTTATATAGGCTATGAAATCGATTTTAGGCTCACTTATAGGCCAAGAATCGATTTCCTTGCCCTATGTTTGAAGTATGTAATCGATTCATGCATATACATAAGCCAAAGGCAAGAATCGATTTCCTTCTATTTCAAAAGACTATGAAATCGATTTTCAAGCAATCCTATAGGCTATGAATCGATTCCTTCTCATTTTAAACAAAGTAAGAATCGAGTTCCTACCCTATTCAGGATGTCCTGAAAATCGATTCCCACCTATTTCCAAAGACACAAACAATCGATTCCTATGTTCTCCATATGTAAAGAATCGATTCCTCTCTTTTTTAACTAGCCATAAAATCGATTCTTATGTCCTCTAAAATGATAAGAATCGATTCATCAACATTTTAACTTCATCAAACAATCGATTCATCATTTCTTTAAATGTTTTCTAAAAGCAAAGAATCAATTATACTATCATTTGCCTTCTCACATAAATCGATTCTTATGCATCATAAATCATTTCTACGTTTTCCTAAACCTATAAATAGGGAGGTGCTTCACACTTTTCATTTCACAACTCACACCACAATTCACAACTCCTCTCTGCTTCTCACATACATTTTCTAGATCTGAGAAAGAGAGAAAATAGAGCTTCAACTTTCATATCATTTTCTATTTTCCATATCACTCATCTCTTAGTCATTATACTGTCATTATATCTGAGGTGATTGGATCATAGATCTCTATTTGTATTCGTTACTCTATTTGTGGGGGTCACTTTGAAATCCTGGGATTTGTTCTTGGGTCTCTCAATTAGGAGATTGAGTTGGTTTGAAATCCTGGGAAGTTTTCTTGGGTCTCTCAATCAGGAGATTGAGTTGGTTTGAAATCCTGGGAGGTGATCTTGGGTCGTTCAATCAGGGAAGATTGAAGCGGTTGTGAAATCCTGGGAGGTGCTCTTGGGTCGTTCAATCAGGAGATTGAAGCGGTGTTGAAATCCTTAGCTAGGTGCTCGGGTTCTCAGTTCGGGGGAATTGAGATTTGCTATCTTGAAGTTGCCTGTTTGTAAAGAATTCTTCAATATAGTGGTTACCATCAAGTCCAAGGGTTGCAAAGCCTGAGGCCGAGGACGTAGGGCTTTTATCCCGAACCTCGCTAAATTCCTGGTGTATCTCTATCCCTACTCTCTTTACTTTATTGTCTATATTTGTTATTGTTATATAGCTGTGATATTCATTGTTTTGTTTATATCTGTTTTGAATATCACTACTCAGATCTGTCTATTGTTATATTATTGTGCTGACCTGTTATTATCCATATCACTGCTGTAGATCTGTCTGTTGCTATATTCAATATCACTGCGCTGCCTATAAATAATCTAGTTATTCTGTATATTGAATATAGAGTAATATCATACTGTGCTTGATCTGCCTGCTTGCATACATCATATAAGTTTAAATCTCAGTTTCCGCATTTGATTTAAACAAAGCATTTCATAAGTTTTTGAAAACCGAAAAGAATTCATATTTTGCACATAAACCTTATTCACCCCCCCCCCTCTAAGGTTATACTATAGTCTAACAAGTGGTATCAGTAGCTAGAAATTGCATATAGAGCTTAACATCTCGCAATTTAAATTTTATTTATCTATCTGTGATTATGGGTTCTTTTTTGAAAGAGGGGATGTCTTTATTTAGGCCACCTCTGTTTGATGGGACTAACTATGACTATTGGAGTAGTCGAATGAAATGTCATGTGCAGGCTATAGATTTCACCTTATCGAGGATCATTGCAGATGGACCACTGATCCCAATGAAAATCAAAAGTAAAGCTACCGGCAAAGAAGAAGAAGTGCCAGTTGAGGATATCTACACCATTGACCTGAAAGAGCTGAGAAAGTCCGAGTTAGACAAAATTTCTCAAAACGCCAGAGCAATGAACGTTCTTCACGTATCTCTATGTGAAGAAGAATATGGAAAAGTAAAAGGTTGTCAGACAGCAAAAGAAATTTCGGAGTACTTGGAAGCCACACACGGTACAAGCCAAATGGAGGCTAAATGGGACAATTATGACACTGATAGTGAACCTGAGGAGGTTGCAAATGATATCTGTTTTATGGCAAATGACACTTCCGAGGTAAGCCTTAATAACCCTAGTCTTTCTGATTCCTCTATGCATGATGATTTACTTGATGATGCTTGTAGTAGTCAAGATTTGAGTGAGGCTTTTGAAGCTCTTTATTTTGAACATGAAACTCTTTTGTTAAAATCTAAGAAATTGGCAAAGAGTAACAAAAGCATGCTCACTCAAATTGAGACTCTAGAAAATGAGGTAGTTAAGTTGAAGAATAAGCTACATGAAATAAAACCATTCAACCTTGAGTTTCTTGAGCTTAAACAAAATTTTGAAAAAGCAAAGGTTGAAAATGAAATTTTGAAAGAAACTTTAAAAAGGTTTGAGGTTGGTGAAAATACCTTAACCAAGATACTGCACTCCCAACATGAATATGTTGATAGGAGAGGTATTGGGTATGAAGGTAGTTCCACCTCCTCTGTTTTGAACAAGAAAATAACTTTTGTAGCTGCTACTTCAAGTTATACACCTACTGTTTTCTCATGCACCTATTGTCAAAAGGGGAACCATAGCTCTCTTAGATGTCCTATCCGTAAATTATGTGAGCTTGGTACCCTTATACCTGCTTGTGAGAAACCAAGGTGGATTGTGAAAACAAACCTCTTGATGACTAACCCCAAAGGACCCAAAGAGAATTGGGTACCAAAATTTTCTACTTGATCTTAGTGCAGGTGTGCTACAAGGTATGGGGGTCAGATCGATACCTTGATAGCAGAGACTCAAAGTTCATGACTGGAGATGCAAAAAGATCCTTAATACTCAGAAACAGCAGTCATGTGACTAGTAATATCAACAATAGAGGAAGAATCACCGGTGAAGGTTAGATTGGTAAAGTTCTATTCACCTTAAGAATAATTTATCACTTTTGTGAAATAAATTTTTTTTGTGTGCATCAAAGTTTTTTCTCTCTATTGTGATGGATCTTTGATGCAACATATTTTTAAGTTAAATATGATACCTATATTGTTGAACCAAGTATGGCATATTATCTTGGGTATCCTATTTTCTCTAAATATATTTTTAAAACCATGATGATCCACCCTCTTTTTGCTAAAGCCTTGCATTCTAAAATTATTAAGGGGGATCACCAAGTAAGGGGGAGCATAGCATGAACTACTGTTTCTGATATCTCATATGCTATGCGCTCCTTTGCTAGTTTACAAAGTGATTATTTCTGTTTGTGATTATCTCATATGCTATGTGCTCACCCCCCTCCTTTTTGATGAAAACAAAGGGGGAGAGAATATTATGCATGTTATATGTGGGAGAGAATATATGCATGGTATATGTGAGGGGAGAAAATAATTGCTGCTATCCTGCTGATGTACTGTTTATTTTATTATGCATTTGCTTAGGGGGAGCTTTTTGAAAAAGTTCCATTACTATCAAACCCCCTATGCATAATGTAATTTGTTATCATCAAAAAGGGGGAGTTTGTTGAACCAAGGGCAAACACTCTTTGTTTTGTATGATAACAAATTACATCTTGTCTACTAATGGTTCAAGTTGAATGAAGTACAGGACGGAAATCAAAAAGCAGAAAATATTAAAGTGGAGCAGCTTGGAGAAGAAGCCGTCTTTGAAGATGAAGACCTAATTGTTTATCCGCTTTCTTTAGGACACAATGACGGAAATCAAAAAGCAGGAAATATTAAAGTGGAGCAGCTTGGAGAAGAAGCCGTCTTTGAAGATGAAGACCTAATTGTTTATCCGCTTTCTTTAGGACACAATGTAAGCTCCTATCACTTAAGGTCTATGACAGTTTAAATAGCTGATAGATGATGTTATACCCCAATTTTGTCCGCCTCGTTTATTTATCGTTTAATTTGTTCGTCTAATTTGCAAATAGTTTTGTGGTTTAATTGGGTCTGCACCTCTTATTTGGACCTAAGACTAGTAGTTTATTTAGTTGGGCCTATACTTGTGTAATTGGGCATGCTATACACCTTGTGTTTGTATTTATGTGATTGGGTTTGTTTAGCCTTTTTGTTTAGGTTGGGCCCAATTCTTTCTTTTTACCTTTCTCTAATTGAATCAAAAAAAAGCATAAAGGGTTGCTGCCCATTTATATTACAAAGCTGTCCAATACACAAAAAAGTACCAAAAAAAAAAACAATAATCCAAAAAAAAAAACAAATTAGGGAAAATAAAAAATAATCCGAAAATAAAAAAAGAAATCAGAAAATACAAAATCAAAGGGAGAGGGGCGCAGCATGCTGGTTTGTTGCCCTAGGGCTGTCCTTTTGATCCTTTTTCTTCCCCATTGTCCTTCCCTTGGCTGTCCTTGGCACCCTAAATTTGCCCCAGCTGCTGTCCTTTTGATTCCTCCCCAATAGCTGTCCTTTTGCTGACCAAGATGGAGCTGTCCTTGGAGCCCTTGACTGTCCTTTTCCCTCCTCACCACAGCACCCTAATTTTGCCCTAATTGCTGTCCTTAGCATTGCACCAATCTGCCTATAAATACCAAACAGTGACACACATTTCAGCAGGGACAATCAATGAAATTGACAGCAAATAGACACAAAAATACCCCAAACACAGTCACTGAGATACAAAAAAAATATACACACAGACAGAGTCACTGAAATTCACACACATCAGAAATTCAGAGTAACCGATCAGGGTTCTACACTGAAACCCTAATCCCCAAAACATCAAAAACATTTCTGAAACAGACCAGAAGCAGTAGCAGAGAAGCAGCATTCACAGCAAGCAGCAAGCAGCAAGCGAAAGTAGTTTGTTCTGAAAGCTGAAGTAAAGGTTGATTTTATTTTCTGCTTTGTTCATTATTCTGTTTTTGAAATGAAATGTGTGTTTGAACTATACGAGCCTCTTTGAAATAGGGTGGATCAATTTTTTTTTCATATAATTTGATAAAACAGAAACGTATGAGCAAGGAGATCAAGTTAGTATTCTGATTCTTCAAAAAATTTAGAAATTAGGTTCAGTTTATGTTTAGATTTTTTTGAAAATCACAAACAAAATAGAGTAAAATAAGAAAGAACTAGAGTTTAAAAATGAATAGGAGTAGATGGAAGAAGGAGAACCGGAACCGTACCCGTTAGCTCCGACCACCGGGGACGGTGGTCGTCCTCCGCGAACCAGTCGTCGACACAGCCCCCATCACACCTAACCCGTCACCGTCGCCGTCACGGCCAGCCACCACCAAACAGCCACTCGCCCCTAATACGGCCCACACCACCGTACCGCCACTGTAAATCACCCTCCAACGCCGTTGCGAACCGCCGTGCTCCATCATTAAAAAGCTCTCTTCGCCACCCACACCACCGCGTAGCCATCGCGTCAACACTACCATCCGCCACCGCGAACTTGCAACAGCCACCAACCCACCACCCCGTGGCTCAGGGCGACGTTTAGAAAAGAGAGAATACGGCGAGGGGTACCGATCGGTGAGGAGGAGAAAGAGAAAGACGAACCTAGGTTAGAGGGGAGAGAAGGCTTGGGTCGGTGACGGTAGGCGAGGAAGTGGAGATTTTGAGAGGCTGTGAGGGAGGAGGTGAGGATCCGTTTCGTATGTGAGAGGAGAGAAGGGGATTACGGCATGGTAAGACGAAACAGAGCGTAGAGAGGGAGGCGAGGCCGCGAGAGAGAAGGAGGGAGATTAGGGTTAGAGGAGGCAAACGGCGCAGGAGAGAGAGAAAGAGGCTTGCGGCTGAGGAGTAATTAGAGAAATTAGGGTTTTGTTGTGTTTAAGTTTGGTTTATATATTGAGGTCCCTGATTTATTTTAATTTATTTTAATCAGATCACTTTTTGCACCCCCACGGTCTATTTCATACGCCTCCCCCTAAGCCCATCAGAAAACAAAAAAACGTGGGCCTGCTCACTATCTGCACCCCCTTTTAATAATGCAGCCTTCCTTTTATTTACACCCTTATTTTACCACTGCACCCCCCTGTTTCTTTTTTTAAAAAGATTTTCTTCGCCCTAAATAAATATTTTCTCTCACAAACCTATTTTTTCCCAAATGGCAAATAGATGTATTCCTAAACATAAAAATGAGTTGTTACCAATAGTCACTCTGAGCTTAGCTTGTTTGACCGTTAATAACAACTTTAGTTTTCACGCGAGTTATTAGTGACGACCACTCTGAGTTTTACTTGTTTGGTCGTCACAAATACCTCTCCCAATTTCAAAATAAATAAAAAACACCAAACACACAAACATTTTCTACCAAGAACTACGTAGCTTTGATTTCTCCATCGCACCTGGAGATACGTAGGAGCAGGGGCCCACTCCTGTCAAGCGCAAAAAAAAACAAAAATTTTTATTAAGTCTTCCTCTTCAATTTTGCAAATAATGAAAAGGTAAATTAAAGCATTTTCTTTAAATTAACTTTCTTTCTACACATTAAATTAAATGGTAACCTTTATTTTGAAAGGATGCCGTGGGGTGCTAACACCTTCCCCGCGCATAATCGACCCCCGAACCCAAAAATAAAGGTTTTTTCAATGTTTTCCTATTTAATAAATATTGATGGCGGCTTCATTGCAAAAATGACGAAGAATCCCTCCTTCGGATTTTTCGGTCGCTACAGCTGGCGACTTCACTGGGGACATTTTAGAGGGTCAAGCCTAATTTAATTAAATGTGTAGATTATTGTTAATTTAATGTCTTTTTACCTTAGCGTTCATATCTGCCGGTCTATTTTTACTTTTATTTATTTGTTTATTTATTTATGGCCTTATTGAACCTTAGGGTAGAAAACTTTTGTACTATTATCTGTATTTCTTTTGCAGCTTGTGTGGTCTAGGTATTATGCCCGTGTCACACACGTCACTTACACATGTTTATTCACACACTTCCGAGTGGGGCCTTATACCCGGGTCTGAAAAATAACTTAGGACGAGTGGAGATGATTAGTGACAGTCATTCTGGATTTTATCTGTCTGACTCTCATGAAAGTCTCAACCAGAGTACGCTCTTTCATGGTATCCCACACCAGGTAGCTCGCTATCGTTGTGGATCATATCATGAAGGAGATTTTAGCTCTGGAGACCTTTGTGAGGAAGTGAATAGAGCCACCTGAGAGATCGATCACGTAAATGACCCTAGACCGTGACCTATATATAAGACATAACCTGTTTAGGACACAAGGGCATTTCACCTACCCGCTGCATCATTACAGTTTTTTTAATTGTTTTTTTCCTTTTCCCAAAAAAAATCAAATCATCTAAACCGTTTTATTATTACTATTATTCTTTCTCCTTTTAAATATATAGGATGTGACACATAGTTAATACTTTCTCAAAGTTGAGTCACCAAAATTTCCCTTTTTTTTTACACGCGTGACATCATTCTTTCATCCATCATATAGCATCATTATTTCACAAAATATAAAAATCCTCACCTGCATGTTATTCATCTCATTTAGGTTTGCCGAGAATTGTAAGGGGCTCAAAAATTGTGTCATAAGCAAGGCAATATGGGATCAAACGGTGAAGCAGTTCAAACCCTGAACTACCCTACAGTGAAACAGCCCAATCTGACGAGCTTAAGAGAATGTGCGGGTTGGTTGCCACCCATCGAGCGCAGGTCTTTCGATAGAACTTATGGGAAGATTATTATGTTACTGCGGTTGGAAGTGCAGACGAATGCCATTGTTGCTCTGAGCCAGTTCTACGACTCTCCCTTGAGATGCTTCACCTTCAAAAATTTCCAAATGGCACCTACCCTGGAAGAATATACACAGATCCTTGGTTTTCCTCAACGGGACACTAGGCCCTACCAGTACCAGGGGAATTACTACACAGATGAGAAACTTGCCTCAATGTTACAAATCAGCAAGGAAAGTTTGAAGCTCCAAAAGAAAAACCGAAATTGCATTGTAGGGTTCCCGCAAGAGTACTTGGAAAGTCAAATGAAGTCCTTCGCCGACGCTAGAAATTGGGGTCCTTTCAAGCAATTGTTAGCTTTGACTATCTTTGGGATTGTGCTATTCCCGCGCCTTGAAAGATATGTGGACACAACCGCTATTGGTGTGTTCCTATCCTCCAAAGATGAAGAAAACCCAACCAACCCAATTCCAGCCATTCTCGCAGACACTTACTGTACCTTCACTCATTATAGTGAGCTAAAGGGAAAGAGGATATCCTGCTGCCTACAAGCCTTGTATGTTTGGCTTCTCACCCACGCCTTCGTCAACAAAGTTAAGGTAGAAGGCCCAATTGAAGATGCTAGAGGGTGTGATGTGGAGTCGATGAATACCGGTGAATGGTTGCAAGTGCTAAGGGGCCTTCATGAATACAAGGTTCGATGGCACCCGTCATGGTGGAAAGATAGGCCTGAAATGGTTTTTCAATGTGGAAGCTTCCAAAATGTCCCACTCATGGGAACAAGAGGATGCATAAATTACAACCCCTCTCTAACTCTAAGACAGCTGGGGTACCCCATGCGAAGTCCGCCCACCGAAGACATCTTGATCCCTTTCTACCTTTATGAGGGAGGCCCAAAAGAGGTTGACATGCTCCGGAGGATTTCTCAAGCGTGGGATAAGGTTGTCCGCAAAGGACAAGAACTTAGCAAGAAGAACGGCGATAAGGAACCCACCTTTCGTCAGTGGCTCCAAAAAAGGATCCAAGACACCCGATTGCCTTACCGAAGCGCACTACGGGTTGAGGAAGAAGTACTTGAACCTACCCCTCCCACTGTCGAAGAGTTAGACAAGCTCAAGATGGCCTTGTCAAAAGCTGAAGAAGAAAAGAAGGGCTTACAGGCAGAATTAGAGAAAGTGCTCCTAAGAAACCAGAAATTGGAAGAGGAAAATACAACTAAGTCATCGGCCATTGAGGACAGCCGCAAGCAACTTAAGATTGAAGAAAAGAGCAAACAAGAGGTCCAGAAATACCTGAGAGGGGCAAAGGAAGAACTAAAGCGATGCAACCTGAAGGTGAACCAAGCCATTGATGATGCGCATAAATGGAAAGAGTTATGGGAGGAGTCAATGATTGCGGAAAAAACCGCACAAGGCTTGTTAGTGAAATCAAAGAGAGAGTCTCGGATATTGACAGCTGAGTTTGAAGATCAAGTAAAAAGTATCCGGCGGGATAAAGAGGCCATTGAAGAAATACTCCGAGAATACCAACAAGCCTTGAGAAGGGAGCATGAGAGATCTGATGAGCTGAAGGACCATATCAGATATCAAGAGGAAGTTTACCACCAGCTGAAGATTGAGAGCATCCACTGGGAGAGCCGCTTTGTAGAACTGGTCAGCAGGATAGAAAACCATGAAGTCTTCATGGAGTTGAAGAATGAAAGCTTATACTGGAGGGACAGATTCTCAAAGTTGGCATGGCTGGCCGACCAAGCTATCATGGGCATCCCGAAACGTCTAAAAGAAGCTGACGCGGCAATGCACCCGTTCAACACCCCGGTCCAAGTTTCCGAATTTATGGAATTCTGCAAAATCCTGATTGCCGAACTTAGGGAGAAGGCTGGTAGCACCACTAGTAGAAAAAGAGAGAGGAGTGGAAAAATGAAAACCATTATGTATTTGAGCGAAATGTAAAAAAGGCGTTGTACTGTTCTTTTCGAACTTTTATTTCAAAAATGCTGTACTTTTCCCCCATCAATGAAGTTTGTTTGTTTCACCTATTGATCATTCTTTTGAAAATGCTTGAAACATTAGTTTATGTACTTATGACGAATCGAGACACGCTTACAATTCTCGGCCTAAAATAATAAAACTCATGCACACATGCATCATTCATCTTTTCATCCATTCACATACTCATATCATGTATCCCGTCAACAGAGAGTAAAGGACAAGCTGGTGCGTCAACATCGCTATTGGACTCGTTCTCAGGCCAGATACATGGAAGCAAATCAGGACAATCCGCCTCAAGATAACCTGGATCAAGGCGATCCACATCAGGACGATTTGGGTCCTGATAACCAGAACCTAGGCAATCAAGAGCTTAGGGCAGAGATAGATGTGATGAAGCAACAGATGGCTGAGATCTTAAGGGTCCTACAAGCTTTGAAGAATGGGAATACAGATGAAGATGTCTCCGCTGGGAACACTGAAAATCAAGCTACCAACCCTCCTATTCCCAATGGACCCGGAATCCCCCATATAGTGTACCCTACCGGGGCTAACGAACATGGTTACCAATGGCCTCCTTATGGACTTCCGCAAGGTTACACACCTCCGACAGTCGCTGCCAATCCGGAGGATGGTCCCTCAGGAGTCGTGGGACAAGGACATCCTGCACCGATAGATCACAACAGTAATCCGGGGGCACCGCAGATGCACAACCCGAGTCCTGTTGTCGCACCACAAAGATTTCCACTCGGCTACACTCCACCGCTGGTAGTTGATGCTCAAGCTCAAGGGTCCAGCCTCAGGAACCCCACTCATTCACATATCCCAAATGTGAACCCAGCCATAGTTCCGATGATTCATCCTTACTATGGTATGAGTGGGCTTCCTCACAACTACTCTATGGAGAACCCTCAAGCCCAAGACAAACTGCAAATGCTGGAAGAAAGGTTGAGAGCAGTGGAAGGATTCAATATTGGCGCAAGAAACGCACAAGATTTATGTCTCGTTCCAAACGTGGTCATTCCCCCTAAGTTTAAGGTGCCAGATTTTGATAAATACAGAGGAGCAACATGTCCGGCAAGCCACCTAACTATGTACTGCAGGAAGATGGCTGCATTCGCAAATGACGATAAGCTGCTTATCCACTACTTCCAAGACAGCTTAGCTGGAGCAGCTTCAAGTTGGTATATGCAGTTGACACCCACTCATATTCGGTGTTGGAAGGATCTCGCTGATGCTTTCCTTAAGCAGTATAAGTACAACACTGATATGGCTCCTGATAGGACCCAGCTACAAAACATGACTAAAAGGGATAATGAGTCCATCAAGGAATATGCTCAACGTTGGAGAGGACTAGCAGCACAGGTAGCACCGCCTCTGTTTGAAAGGGAAATGGTATCTATGTTCATGGAAACTCTTCCTTCACCCTTCTATGAAAAACTGATCGGGAGTGTATCGTCAAGTTTCTCGGATATGGTCGTTATTGGAGAAAGGCTAGAGAACGGAATGAGGAATGGGAAAATCGCTTATACCTCCCCCGGAAACACTAACCAGAGAAAACCCTTCTCCGGATTTCCTAAAAAGAAAGAAGGAGAAGCCAATGCCATCACAGGAACCGGAAAAACTTCCTACTCCAATCCCTCTCACACCAATCCGTTTTCAGCACAAACACTATCTACCCCACCTACCCAAAATAACCAAGGCCATAAACCACAAAACTACTCAGTTGGAAAGTTCGTCCACTTTGATCCAATCCCAATGTCATACTCCGACCTATTCCGCCACCTGCTCAGCCATAATTTAATCACCACCCGCCCAATGAGACAGATCCAGCCCCCTTTTCCTAGAGGTTTCGACCCAAACACCACATGCGAATTTCATTCAGGAACAGTCGGCCATTCCATAGAAAACTGCAAGGCACTGAAGTATGTCGTCCAAGATCTAATCGCCTCGGGCTGGTTGAACTTCAAGGAAAACGGTCCTAATGTTGCTACCAACCCATTACCAGGACATGGGATGCCCTCAACTAATGCAATTGAGGATTCTGCAGAACCGTCCCTAATCAGGAGGGTAGAATGCATCCAGACACCCCTGGAAGTGATTCATGCTAATTTGTGTTCCTTTGGGATTATTGAGAGAGAATGCACTGGAAAGAATCCATGCAATGACCATCACTGCAATGGAAATTGTGAGGCGTTCAAACAAGTGCTTCAGGACCTGTTGGACCGACATGTAATACAAGTGGGCTTTCAAAAGAGGGAAGACCAGGTGTCAACTATCCTATCGAGCAATGGCCAGAACAAGGATACTCGGAAGCCGCTAGAGATCCGCTATACTAAGGACTCGAAGTCGTCCCTGGGTATGCCTAAACCAATCACTATCCAAGTGCCAGCCCCCTTCCCCTACAGTGACACCAAAGCAGTCCCGTGGGACTACAGCGCGAAGGTCCAAATGAAAGGGCCTCAGAACAGCCCCGATGTCGTTAACATCTCAGGGGTTAATGGAATGACTCGTAGCGGGCGCATCTATACCCCTGAAAGACTCGATGGAGGGAAATCAGGAGAAAAAGAGGAAAGAGCCCGCAAGGGCAAAGACAAAGAAGTAGAACCATCTGACAAAAATACGGGCAAGAAGGCACTATCTGAGCAAGAAGCCAATGAGTTTCTAAAGATTATGAGGCAGAGCGAGTACAAGGTAGTGGATCAGCTGAATCAGACTCCCGCTAAGATATCCCTGCTATCACTATTACTCAATTCTGAAGCCCACCGAGCAACACTAATGAAGGTGCTGAGTGAAGCCCATGTCACTCCCGACATCACAGTTGGTCAGTTTGACGGGATCGTCGGAAATATCGTTGCAAACAATTACCTCACCTTCACAGATGACGAGATCCCCGTCGAGGGGAGAGGGCACAACAAGGCTTTGCATATCTCCGTGAAATGTGGAGAATACTCTCTAGCTCGAGTACTCATCGATAACGGATCGTCCCTGAATGTATTACCCAAATCAACCATGAACAAGCTAGACGTAGACTGTTCATACATGAAACCCAGTTCTACACTGGTCAGGGCATTCGATGGGTCTAAAAGAGAGGTTATCGGAGAGATGGAGTTACCTGTACAGGTAGGTCCAGAGGTCTTCATAGTGAGTTTCCAAGTGATGGACATCAATCCGTCTTACAGTTGTCTTCTGGGAAGACCTTGGATCCATTCGGCAGGGGCTGTGCCCTCTTCTCTACACCAAAAGCTCAAGTTCATAGTCAACAACAAGTTGGTGGTCGTTTCAGGAGAAGAAGAGTTGTTAGTCAATAAGCCGTTTCCTATCCGTTATGTTGAGGCTGCAGAAGAATCTTTCGAGACCGCCTTCCAAGCACTAGAAATTGCAAATGCTACCTTTGTGGGGGACGGGGCCCCATCATTAAAACCAAAGCTGTCCAAAGCTGCATTGATGATTGCTAAAGTCATGACAATCAAGGGTTATCAAGCTGGAAGTGGTTTAGGGAAGACTGAACAAGGGATCCTAACACCCATACAGCTGCGTGAAAACAAGGACAGATGTGGGATAGGGTACCGGCCTAGTCGTACTGACAAAGGAAGGATCGCCGCAGAAAAGAAGGAGCGGAGGTTGGCTAAACTTGAGGGTCGGGAGCCAGATATGAAGAAGATTGTCATCTGCGACATAAAGCAAAGCTTTCAGAGCGCAGGAATGCTAGATCCTAACCAGGTTGCAGCTATTGAAGATGATTCAAGCGCTGAAAATGGCAGTGTCAGTCTTGTGCGTCGTTGTCCAGCAAGCAAAAAGCTCAAGAATTGGGAGATCGTCGATTTTCCTGTAGTTTTTAGTTCAAAGTAATGTTTCTGTAATGCAATCCTATGGCTCTGCCCAAGGCCTTAGGACATTTCATTTGGGCACACATGTTTCCTTTCAATATCAATATCAATAAAATGTTATTTCAGATTCTCCAATAAATTTCAGCTTTCTTTTGCACTTGCGTTTTATTTTCTTTTTGCTCATTTTTCATTCCGTCAATTTATACTAATGCAGATTTGAAAAAAACACCGTTGAAAATAACAACGCCAATAATTCATACTGTGACTTTGAGCACCCCATTAATCAAACTGTGGAAGATGTTGAAGATAACTGGGAAACTCCTCCAGAATTAATGAGAATGATGGAACAAGAGGAAAAAGTGATTCAACCCCACGAGGAACATACTGAGACAATAAATTTGGGCTCAGAAGAATATAAGAAAGAGATTAAAATTGGCATCACGATGAAAGACAGTGAGCGAGAGAAATTGGTTAAACTCTTGTTCGACTATGTTGACATCTTCGCATGGACATACCAAGACATGCCTGGACTGGACCCCAACATAGTCGAGCATAAGTTACCAGTAAAACCCGAATGCCCGCCAGTAAAGCAAAAGCTAAGAAGGATGAAGCCGGAGATGTCACTAAAAATCAGAGATGAGGTCAAGAAGCAGTTTGATGCCGGATTCTTAGCGGTAGCAAAGTATCCCCAATGGGTAGCCAACATTGTCCCGGTTCCGAAGAAGGATGGGAAGGTCAGAATGTGCGTCGATTATCGAGACCTGAACAGAGCAAGTCCTAAAGATGATTTCCCTTTGCCCCACATTGATGTCTTGGTAGATAGCACAGCACAACACTCCTTATTTTCCTTAATGGATGGATATTCCGGATATAATCAAATCAAGATGGCCCCCGAAGATATGGAGAAAACCACCTTCATCACTCTCTGGGGAACCTTCTGTTACAAAGTAATGCCATTCGGATTGAAGAACGCCGGTGCAACATACCAAAGGGCGATGGTAGCTTTATTCCACGACATGATGCATAAAGAGATTGAAGTCTACGTGGATGACATGATCGCAAAGTCCAAGACTGAAGAAGAACATGTCGTTAATCTGCAAAAACTATTTGAACGCCTAAGGAAGTTCAAACTCAGATTAAACCCCGCCAAATGCACTTTCGGTGTAAGATCAGGAAAGTTGTTGGGGTTCATAGTCAGTCAGAAGGGAATAGAGGTAGATCCAGACAAGGTACGAGCAATTCTCGAAATGCCGACGCCTAAAACCGAAAGGGAAGTTCGTGGGTTCCTAGGAAGGTTGAACTACATCTCCAGATTCATATCCCAATTAACATCGACCTGTGAGCCTATCTTCAAATTGCTGTGCAAGAACCAAGAAACAAAGTGGAATGATAAGTGCCAGGAGGCCTTTGAAAAGATCAAGAGGTACCTCCAAAATCCACCGATTCTGACGCCACCGGTGCAGGGCAGACCTCTCATTCTATACTTAACAGTGCTAGACAACTCAATGGGTTGCGTACTGGGGCAACATGATGAGTCTGGAAGGAGAGAACATGCCATCTACTACCTCAGTAAGAAATTCACCGAGTGCGAGACAAGATATTCATTGTTGGAAAAAACATGTTGCGCTTTGGCCTGGGCTGCACGTCGTCTGAGGCAGTACATGCTAAGCCACACGACTTGGTTGGTATCTAAAATGGATCCAATCAAGTACATTTTTGAAAAACCTGCACTCACAGGAAGAATCGCCCGTTGGCAAATGCTACTATCTGAATACGACCTCTTGTATGTCACTCAGAAAGCAATCAAAGGTAGTGCCCTAGCTGAATACTTGGCGCATCAGCCCATTGAGGATTACCAATCAATGCAGTATGATTTTCCGGACGAAGATATAATGGCTTTGTTCGGAGAAGGAAAATCTCCAGACAATGAAAGGTGGAGGATGTCATTCGATGGCGCTTCTAATTTGTATGGGCACGGGATTGGAGCTGTGTTGATTTCTCCTGATAACCGCTTCATACCATTTACTGCTAGACTGAGCTTCTATTGCACCAATAACATTGCAGAATATGAAGCGTGTGTTCTAGGCATCAAAGCGGCCCTTGAATGGGAAGTCAAAAGACTCGATGTATATGGGGACTCAGCGCTAGTCATCCATCAGATAAAAGGTGACTGGGAAACCAGAGATCCCAAATTGATTCCTTATCATGATCACATCCAAAAGATGATTGAACGGTTCGAGGAGATCACTTTCCACCATCTCCCTCGCGAAGAAAACCAGTTGGCTGACGCTTTGGCGACTTTGTCATCGATGTTCAATATCAATAACAACAAAAGTCTGACATTCATCCGAATCCAGCATCGAGATCTACCGGCGCATCATTGTGTGGCAATCGAGGAAGAGCCTGATAGTAAGCCTTGGTATTATGATATCAAACACTATATCACAAATAGAGAATACCCTCCCGGTGCCACTGAGAATGATAAGAGAACACTTAGGAGGTTATCAATGGGTTTCTTCCTAAACGGGGAGGTGCTTTACAAAAGGAATCACGACATGATCCTCCTCAGATGTGTTGCAAAAGAAGAAGCAGAAAGAATTATGAAAGACGTCCATGAAGGCTCGTTCGGAACCCATTCTAGCGGGCACACCATGGCAAGAAAAATCCTAAGGGCCGGCTACTACTGGTTGTCAATGGAGACCGACTGCTTTAACTACGTGAGAAAATGCCACAAGTGTCAAATCTACGCTGATAATATCCATGTGCCGCCTGCTTCTTTGAACGTCCTGACAGCACCATGGCCATTCTCAATGTGGGGAATGGACGTCATTGGTCCCATCGAACCTAAGGCATCAAACGGGCATCGCTTCATTCTTGTCGCTATCGATTATTTCACCAAATGGGTCGAGGCCGCTTCTTATGCCAGTGTAACCAAATCGGTAGTTGTCAAGTTCATAAAAAGAGATTTGATCTGCCGATACGGTCTGCCAAATAAAATCATCACAGACAATGGGACCAATCTGAACAACAAGATGATGAAAGAGTTGTGTGACGACTTCAAAATCCAACATCATAATTCCTCCCCGTACCGTCCAAAGATGAATGGGGCAGTCGAAGCTGCAAATAAGAACATAAAGAAGATCGTGCAAAAGATGGTAGTGACCTTCAAGGACTGGCATGAAATGTTACCTTTCGCTCTGCATGGGTACCGGACCTCTGTTCGCACGTCAACAGGGGCAACACCATTCTCACTAGTATACGGGATGGAAGCAGTTCTTCCCGTAGAAGTCGAAATACCCTCTCTGCGAGTGTTAATAGAAACCAAATTAGAGGAAGCAGAATGGGTTCAATCTCGATTTGATCAATTGAACCTCATAGAGGAAAAAAGAGTGGAAGCTTTGTGTCACGGGCAGTTGTATCAGCAAAGAATGAAGAAAGCTTATGACAAGAAAGTTCGACCCCGGCAGTTTCAAGAAGGAGATCTAGTGCTCAAGAAAATTTTGCCTATCCAAAAGGATTCCCGTGGAAAATGGACCCCAAATTACGAAGGGCCTTATGTGGTAAAGAAAGCATTCTCTGGAGGAGCCTTAATTCTCACAAAAATGGACGGTGAAGACCTCCCACTCCCAGTGAACTCAGATGCAGTTAAGAAGTACTATGCCTAAAGAAATATATGAAAAAAAGAGAAAGATGAGCCAAGCAAAAATGAGCTCGTTAGGTTGAAAACCCGAAAGGGCGGCCTAGGCAAAAATTAGAGCGACCTGGTGGATTGAAAACTCTAAAGAGCAGTCCAGGCAAAAATTAGGGTCAATGAGTTAGACTTGGAACAAATGCAAAGGCAGTCCTCCGAAAGTTGGGTGATGGATGCTCAAGGTCATGTGTATGGGTGATTGACATTGTTACCCCCAAGATACAAACAATCAAAAGATCTGCTTTTTCTTTTTCTTCTTTCTTTTTAGTTTAAACTCTCAATGTAATTCTCAGCCAGTGTGACCTTCGGCACACTCGGTTTCCATTTGAATATTAAACTCTTTCTTCATTCTCTCACCTCCCTATTCGCTTTGAAAAGATGTTTTATGGCAGATGATATTGAATTGCGAAACGTGTGCATAATCGAAAGCATTACAATCATTATGAAATTTCTAAAAATCACAAAAATGAGATGATCTCTTATAAAATGGCAAAAAGGACAAAGGCATAATCACTTCAAGCAACGAAGCATAATAACCCGCGCTTTGACACCACTACTTTGAGGCAACCCTCATATCTCACGTCGAGAGTCCTGTGAGGTAATGAGATCAGCAGCAAAGTCAAGAAAGAGCAAAAGAGCAAAAAGTCAAGAAAGAGCAAAAGAGCAAAAGAGTCGAGAAAGAGCAAAAGAGCGAAAAGAAAAAAAAAACAAAGAACCAAAAACAAAAACAAAGAGAAAAAGCATCCCACATTTCATTCATCATACCACCAGATGTCGATCATTGCACATGCTTACACTGCATGCACGCATACATCATCTATTGCATCCTTAAATGCGTTCAAATATAGATTAGTTTTTATCTGTCAAAATAAATTTAAATTATGGTGTTAGCATTGAGCCTAGCATCAACCTTTTAGACCCCCAGCGGTCCTTCAGAGCCCTAGCGCTCCGTCAGACCAACAATTGGTCCTTCAATCCAGATCGCACGTCGCGTTAATCGAGCAACCGACGGATCATCCGACCCCAGGTCCTTCAGACTAGCTGTGTCCGCCTAGAAAACACAGTGCAAGTCCTTCGAGGTGTGCAAATCAGGTCAACGACCTAACCTTGCCACCCATGGCCGCTCGAAAAAGGCCATCCCCCAAGCAGACCGTTTTACTAGTACCGTTGCTAGTTTGCGCTCCTTCAGACCCATTGGTCCATCAGGCTTAGGCATGCCCTTCAGACCCCATTGGTCCTTCAGTTTGACTCCAGTCAATGCGCCGAGCATCGACTGTCAGTTAGATCATCAGAGCCCCAGGTGCTCCTTTAGATCCCCAGCGATCCTTCTTTACTTTTTGTTCTATATCAACCAATTATCTTTCAATAATTTATAAAAAAGGATGACCTTGACAAAATTAGTGCATTTTTATCTTTATTTCTATTTTACTCGAGAAGCCTGGAAAACCCTCCGTATTTCCTAGTAAAATATAAATAAAGAGGGGCAGCTGTTATACCCCAATTTTGTCCGCCTCGTTTATTTATCGTTTAATTTGTTCGTCTAATTTGCAAATAGTTTTGTGGTTTAATTGGGTCTGCACCTCTTATTTGGACCTAAGACTAGTAGTTTATTTAGTTGGGCCTATACTTGTGTAATTGGGCATGCTATACACCTTGTGTTTGTATTTATGTGATTGGGTTTGTTTAGCCTTTTTGTTTAGGTTGGGCCCAATTCTTTCTTTTTACCTTTCTCTAATTGAATCAAAAAAAAGCATAAAGGGTTGCTGCCCATTTATATTACAAAGCTGTCCAATACACAAAAAAGTACCCAAAAAAAAAACAATAATCCAAAAAAAAAAACAAATTAGGGAAAATAAAAAATAATCCGAAAATAAAAAAAGAAATCAGAAAATACAAAATCAAAGGGAGAGGGGCGCAGCATGCTGGTTTGTTGCCCTAGGGCTGTCCTTTTGATCCTTTTTCTTCCCCATTGTCCTTCCCTTGGCTGTCCTTGGCACCCTAAATTTGCCCCAGCTGCTGTCCTTTTGATTCCTCCCCAATAGCTGTCCTTTTGCTGACCAAGATGGAGCTGTCCTTGGAGCCCTTGACTGTCCTTTTCCCTCCTCACCACAGCACCCTAATTTTGCCCTAATTGCTGTCCTTAGCATTGCACCAATCTGCCTATAAATACCAAACAGTGACACACATTTCAGCAGGGACAATCAATGAAATTGACAGCAAATAGACACAAAAATACCCCAAACACAGTCACTGAGATACAAAAAAAATATACACACAGACAGAGTCACTGAAATTCACACACATCAGAAATTCAGAGTAACCGATCAGGGTTCTACACTGAAACCCTAATCCCCAAAACATCAAAAACATTTCTGAAACAGACCAGAAGCAGTAGCAGAGAAGCAGCATTCACAGCAAGCAGCAAGCAGCAAGCGAAAGTAGTTTGTTCTGAAAGCTGAAGTAAAGGTTGATTTTATTTTCTGCTTTGTTCATTATTCTGTTTTTGAAATGAAATGTGTGTTTGAACTATACGAGCCTCTTTGAAATAGGGTGGATCAATTTTTTTTTCATATAATTTGATAAAACAGAAACGTATGAGCAAGGAGATCAAGTTAGTATTCTGATTCTTCAAAAAATTTAGAAATTAGGTTCAGTTTATGTTTAGATTTTTTTGAAAATCACAAACAAAATAGAGTAAAATAAGAAAGAACTAGAGTTTAAAAATGAATAGGAGTAGATGGAAGAAGGAGAACCGGAACCGTACCCGTTAGCTCCGACCACCGGGGACGGTGGTCGTCCTCCGCGAACCAGTCGTCGACACAGCCCCCATCACACCTAACCCGTCACCGTCGCCGTCACGGCCAGCCACCACCAAACAGCCACTCGCCCCTAATACGGCCCACACCACCGTACCGCCACTGTAAATCACCCTCCAACGCCATTGCGAACCGCCGTGCTCCATCATTAAAAAGCTCTCTTCGCCACCCACACCACCGCGTAGCCATCGCGTCAACACTACCATCCGCCACCGCGAACTTGCAACAGCCACCAACCCACCACCCCGTGGCTCAGGGCGACGTTTAGAAAAGAGAGAATACGGCGAGGGGTACCGATCGGTGAGGAGGAGAAAGAGAAAGACGAACCTAGGTTAGAGGGGAGAGAAGGCTTGGGTCGGTGACGGTAGGCGAGGAAGTGGAGATTTTGAGAGGCTGTGAGGGAGGAGGTGAGGATCCGTTTCGTATGTGAGAGGAGAGAAGGGGATTACGGCATGGTAAGACGAAACAGAGCGTAGAGAGGGAGGCGAGGCCGCGAGAGAGAAGGAGGGAGATTACGGTTAGAGGAGGCAAACGGCGCAGGAGAGAGAGAAAGAGGCTTGCGGCTGAGGAGTAATTAGAGAAATTAGGGTTTTGTTGTGTTTAAGTTTGGTTTATATATTGAGGTCCCTGATTTATTTTAATTTATTTTAATCAGATCACTTTTTGCACCCCCACGGTCTATTTCATACGCCTCCCCCCTAAGCCCATCAGAAAACAAAAAAACGTGGGCCTGCTCACTACCTGCACCCCCTTTTAATAATGCAGCCTTCCTTTTATTTACACCCTTATTTTACCACTGCACCCCCCTGTTTCTTTTTTTAAAAAGATTTTCTTCGCCCTAAATAAATATTTTCTCTCACAAACCTATTTTTTCCCAAATGGCAAATAGATGTATTCCTAAACATAAAAATGAGTTGTTACCAATAGTCACTCTGAGCTTAGCTTGTTTGACCGTTAATAACAACTTTAGTTTTCACGCGAGTTATTAGTGACGACCACTCTGAGTTTTACTTGTTTGGTCGTCACAAATACCTCTCCCAATTTCAAAATAAATAAAAAACACCAAACACACAAACATTTTCTACCAAGAACTACGTAGCTTTGATTTCTCCATCGCACCTGGAGATACGTAGGAGTAGGGGCCCACTCCTGTCAAGCGCAAAAAAAAAACAAAAATTTTTATTAAGTCTTCCTCTTCAATTTTGCAAATAATGAAAAGGTAAATTAAAGCATTTTCTTTAAATTAACTTTCTTTCTACACATTAAATTAAATGGTAACCTTTATTTTGAAAGGATGCCGTGGGGTGCTAACACCTTCCCCGCGCATAATCGACCCCCGAACCCAAAAATAAAGGTTTTTTCAATGTTTTCCTATTTAATAAATATTGATGGCGGCTTCATTGCAAAAATGACGAAGAATCCCTCCTTCGGATTTTTCGGTCGCTACAGATGATTTTTGAAAACATGCATCATGCATCAAAATTAGGGTTTTGAAATATATTTTTGCATGCATGCATAAGGTGGCACCTAAACCTAAAAACGATTTTGTGGAAATCAAAAATCAATTTCTATTTTGTTCCAATGACTATGAAATCGATTTATACAATTTATATAGGCTATGAAATCGATTTTAGGCTCACTTATAGGCCAAGAATCGATTTCCTTGCCCTATGTTTGAAGTATGTAATCGATTCATGCATATACATAAGCCAAAGGCAAGAATCGATTTCCTTCTATTTCAAAAGACTATGAAATCGATTTTCAAGCAATCCTATAGGCTATGAATCGATTCCTTCTCATTTTAAACAAAGTAAGAATCGATTCCTACCCTACTCAGGATGTCCTGAAAATCGATTCCCACCTATTTCCAAAGAAACAAACAATCGATTCCTATGTTCTCCATATGTAAAGAATCGATTTCTCTCTTTTTTAACTAGCCATAAAATCGATTCTTATGTCCTCTAAAATGATAAGAATCGATTCATCAACATTTTAACTTCATCAAACAATCGATTCATCATTTCTTTAAATGTTTTCTAAAAGCAAAGAATCGATTATACTATGATTTGCCTTCTCACATAAATCGATTCTTATGCATCATAAATCATTTCTACGTTTTCCTAAACCTATAAATAGGGAGGTGCTTCACACTTTTCATTTCACACCTCACACCACAATTCACAACTCCTCTCTACTTCTCACATACATTTTCTAGATCTGAGAAAGAGAGAAAATAGAGCTTCAACTTTCATATCATTTTCTATTTTCCATATCACTCATCTCTTAGCCACTATACTGTCATTATATCTGAGGTGATTGGATCATAGATCTCTATTTGTATTCGTTACTCTATTTGTGGGGGTCACTTTGAAATCCTGGGATTTGTTCTTGGGTCTCTCAATCAGGAGATTGAGTTGGTTTGAAATCCTGGGAAGTTTTCTTGGGTCTCTCAATCAGGAGATTGAGTTGGTTTGAAATCCTGGGAGGTGATCTTGGGTCGTTCAATCAGGGAAGATTGAAGCGGTAGTGAAATCCTGGGAGGTGCTCTTGGGTCGTTCAATCAGGAGATTGAAGCGGTGTTGAAATCCTTAGCTAGGTGCTCGGGTTCTCAGTTCGGGGGAATTGAGATTTGCTATCTTGAAGTTGCCTGTTTGTAAAGAATTCTTCAATATAGTGGTTACCATCAAGTCCAAGGGTTGCAAAGCCTGAGGCCGAGGACGTAGGGCTTTTATCCCGAACCTCGCTAAATTCCTGGTGTATCTCTATCCCTACTCTCTTTACTTTATTGTCTATATTTGTTATTGTTATATAGCTGTGATATTCATTGTTTTGTTTATATCTGTTTTGAATATCACTACTCAGATCTGTCTATTGTTATATTATTGTGCTGATCTGTTATTATCCATATCACTGCTGTAGATCTGTCTGTTGCTATATTCAATATCACTGCGCTGCCTATAAATAATCTAGTTATTCTGTATATTGAATATAGAGTAATATCATACTGTGCTTGATCTGCCTGCTTGCATACATCATATAAGTTTAAATCTCAGTTTCCGCATTTGATTTAAACAAAGCATTTCATAAGTTTTTGAAAACCGAAAAGAATTCATATTTTGCACATAAACCTTATTCACCCCCCTCTAAGGTTATACTATAGTCTAACAGGCATCCCCTTTCAGCTCGCCAAGGAAGAAGCTTGATTTTTTAGGGTATTTTCATCTTCCATATTTTCATCCAATATCCCTCTTTCTTGAGATGATTATTGTCGATCAGATCCTCCATAGGCTTCAAGAAATAAACAAAAGTCTAAACTATCTGAGATTTACATAACTAGCCTAATACCCGTACAATGCACGGGACAACTATATCTGGTTAAATATATAGTTTTTTTAAGTTTGGATTGTTGTCTACCCATAGAGTGTCCTAATGGTTTCAACTTAAGATTAATTAATATCAGCTCGTACTTAGGAGCAATTTCCGCATTTGCCAACATCGAGTTTTTCAATTGCGGGAATCGAACCCGGGAGCACCGGGTCAACCCTATGTCTCAGGCTAGCTTATGCCACTCGACCAACTACGTTGGTTTGTAAATATAATAACTATGAATAAAAATGGAATTATAACTATAAATTAAATAAAAAGATTATAAGAGTAAAAAGGAACATTAACAAAGAATTCAAATTGGACATCCATAGATAATAAGAAGATAAAGTCTAAAGAATTTTAATAACATAATCCAATGGTGTAGAGTACACCATTAAATTAGATCAAAATCAAAGGTTGTAGAGTAACTTTAAAAAAATTACCCTTGAAGTAACTTGAACCATATTCTTTTAGAAATAATGCTGTTAGCATAATAAAATATGACAGAAGCATTTTTCAAAAGTTAGGCGGGGTTATTTTAACCACTTCATCAAACCGTGAACAAACAAGTATATTTTAAAACACATTTATATATTTCACGTAATTTTATTTATTTTTTGTGGGGGCCACTGTAACACCCCGATAAATTCTAATATATTGAACTACCGAAATGCACTAAATGGCATACATCAGAGTAACTTCCTGTTATTGAAATATTGAACACAACTAAAACATTCGATAATACATATCGATCGGTTATCTGAACCTCATAACTTCCTTGAAAATGCTTAAGTTCAAACTTAAGACTTGTACATAATCCTGGTGTTCAATAATCCAAAAACATAAAGTAGCGGAAACGATTTTTACAACTTGACAACGGAAGTTATACAATCAGAACATAGAAACCATAAACGGAAATAAGGTCTAAAGCATTAAACTAGGTCTTCAATGACTCCAAGAGTCACACCAGCTAGCCATGCTTTACCGCCTTTGCTTTCCCCTGTTTCTCTGTAAAAACCACAAATATGAAGGGTGAGATAAACATTATCTCAGTGAGTCCTATCGAGACCCCTTACTACTCTAGCGGTTCATTATGCCTTGTTTTGAACTCGTGGTTCTGAAAAGCAACCACGTGGAAATACATTTAGTTCCTGTAACCTTCATGCTCATGGCCCTCCTAAGCGACACATGAAGCATGCAATCTTTGTTCCATGTTTTTAGCATAACACCCCAGTCTACCTATTTTATAGGCATCTCTTGACCTGTTGGTGAACCCATCCCGCTATTACTAGCAGGGGAAACATTCTTGAGTCTAGGTTTTGGGGCTCATGACTTCCCCTCCCCTAGTATGCTAACCTCTTAGGGTCGTCACCCTTTTTCCTCTTGTATTTATTATACATTTTCAGTCTGTGTACCCACAATGGGCTGTTAGTCTTTCCAGTCAAGTACCATGTACCATATCAGTCAATTTCAGTGTACAATATCAATCAAGTATCGTGTGTTATTATCATTCTTTAACATTTGCACTCTCGCGTTCTCTAAGAGCGGTTTTCCATTTTATTTATAACACACTATTTTTCTATCGTACATGTTCAATCTTATACCATTGTTACCTTTACCTTGTTGTGGCCCCTTTGGGAATGGATTAGAAGAGGATTGGAATCATTTGGAATGGATAAAAAGGTACTTTGAAATTGAAGGTCAGAAGTTCTCACACGACCCGTGCGTATATGCGCACGATCCGTGCTTAGTTGAACAATTTGCAGAAAATTTCCAGGAATCTACGCACGACCCATGCGGCTAAGCGCACGATCCGTGCGTTAACTACCAGATTTACAGAAAGTTTCAGGGACTTACGCACGACCCGTGCTACTAGGCACACGATCCGTGCGCATTTTAAAAATACAGTTCATGTCGTATCAGATGGAGGCGCACGACCCGTGCCCAGAGGCACACGATCCGTGTGGCTCCATCAGTTTCCAGAAAACAGATTTTTCAAGGGTTATTCCATTCCATTCCGATTCCAACTTCCCCTCCGATCGAGGCCCAAACTCAAACACGCATAAAAACACAATATTATAGCAATCCAATCCAGCACACCCAACAATCAATCAAGAAATTCATAGTTCAATCATGAGCTTTGGGAAAACGGTTTTCAATATAATTCTTTCGATACCAGAAACGTGTGACAATAATTTTCAAAAGTAAAGACTCGAAAAACGAACACGTTCCCTAAGCGAGTTATAGAACTCACCCGAAGTGATGAAAATCACTCAAACGACGAATCTAGCAGCCGACTCGTTCGAATAACCTCACGAACCGCCTCCGACTCGCTCCAAAAACTGAACCGAACTTCCCAAGGAACTAAGACTCGAACTCAGCAACTCAAATGAGCTTCAAACAGGTTTGTTGCTTGGATGTGAGCTTTGGTACTGAATATAGGACTATAGCAAAGACATGCAACTATTTGGAGCATCAACACTCCATTTTTGAGCTTGGAGCTTCAAAGGTGCACAAATGGTGATTTGCGATAAAGTGGGTTGATGGAAGATTTCTGGGCATCAATGTATAGAGGGAGAAGAATGGTGAACAATGGTGGGTTCAGATCTTACATGCATCAAGTTTCCATGGAACTCTCCTCTCTTCCAAACCCTCTCTCTCTCGCGAGCTCTCCTCTTTCTCTCCACTCCTCACTTCAGTTTTTCTTTCTTATTTCTGAAACTCCACAATTAAAAGTGGGTAAGGAGGACTTAGGGTCAGCTGGTCACTTAAACTAGGGAATTTATCCAAATACCCCTTAGCTACTAATTCTATTCTTTGGGACATCTTATTACCTATGAAGCTTAACTTAACTCATTACTCCTAACACTTAATCAAACAATTATTCACTTAACAAGCATAATTATCCGAATATTATAATAAATATATATAACCTCTCGCTAATTTTTAATAATTGAAATTAGCCAATTAGGGGATGTTACAATCACCCCAACTTTTAAAATTTTGTCCTCAAAATTGACAAAGCATACCTTACTCGAACAAATACGGATATTTCTCCCGCATGCTCTCCTCTACTTCCCATGTCGCCTCGTCAGGTGACGCACCGTCCCAAAGCACCTTGACAATAGGAATTGACCTCGTCCGGAGCATTTTCTCGCCACGTTCAATGATCCTGATTGGAGTAGGCTGATAAGATAAATTCGGTCTGATGTCGATAGCTTCATAGCTTAATGGTTGATTCGGATCATGAATATATTTCCTTAGCTGCGATACATGAAACACATCATGTAATCTGGACAATTCTGGAGGTAAGGCAATGCGATACGCTACCGGCCCAACTCGCTCGATAATCTGGAAGGGTCCGACATACCGAGGACTGAGCTTCTTCGCTCGCAAAGCAATACCGGTCCCGATGGTTGGAGAAAGTTTCAAAAAGACATGATCTCCTTCTTCGAATTCTAACGGTCTTCTTCTCTTATCCGCATAACTCTTTTGCCGACTCTGCGCGGCTTTCATCCTTTCTCTTATCTGACGGATCTTCTCCGTAGTCTCCCGAACTAAATCCGGTCCCAACAATCTCTGCTCACCTACATCCCACCAACACAATGGGGTTCTACACTTTCTCCCATACAATGCTTCGTATAGAGCCATTCCGATACTAGAATGATAACTGTTGTTGTATGAGAATTCCACCAATGGAAGGTGATCCTCCCATCTGCCTCCACTATCGAGTACACAAGCTCTCAACATATCCTCCAATGTCTGGATTGTCCTCTCAGTCTGCCCGTCTGTCTGAGGATGGTAAGCAGTGCTAACACACACTTTTGTTCCCAACGCCATGTTCAATGCTCTCCAAAATCGAGATGTAAACTTGGGATCTCGATCACAGATGATACTTGTAGGGATTCCATGCAACTTAACAATATTCTTAAGATACTCATCTGCTAACCTAGCAACCTTGTGAGTCGAACGCACTGGAATAAAATGAGCGGACTTGGTCAGGCGATCCACCACTACCCAAATAGAATCATTTCCGGTTTGGGACCGCGGCAATCCCATGACAAAATCCATAGATATGCTTTCCCATTTCCATTCAGGTACATTCAACGGTTGTAACTGGCCGCCTGGCTTCCGGTGCTCTATCTTAACCTTTTGACAAGTCAAGCATCGAGACACAAACTCTGCTATATCCACTTTCATACCTGGCCACCAGTACAATTGCTTCAGATCTCGATACATCTTGGTAGACCCAGGATGTATTGAGAACTGACTCTTATGAGCTTCTTCTAAAACTTGCCTCTTCACATCCTCATCATTCGGCACACAGATCCTGCCGTCAAAACAAATTACGCCATCACCGTCTTCGGTGTAACTCGGCAATCTCTTCTGCGCTTGCAGCTCTACATCACCTTCTTGGGCTGAGCGTATTAGATTTCTCAAGGGACTTGAAATCCGAATGTGACTCAACACCAACCTGTTCCTTCTTGACTTAACTCTCAAATTGAGGTCTCTGAATGATTCCAACAAGGACATCTCGTGCATCATCAACTCTGCAGTATGGATAGACTTTCTGCTTAAAGCATCGGCAACAACATTTGCCTTGCCAGGATGATACTTCAATTCGAAATCATAATCCTTCAGGAATTCTACCCATCTCCTCTGCCTGTTGTTCAACTCCTTTTGGTCAAACAAATACTTGAGACTTTTGTGGTCACTAAAGACTTCGAAACGAGATCCATACAGGTAATGTCTCCAAATCTTCAGGGCAAACACAATCGCCGCCAACTCTAAATCATGAGTTGGGTAATTCTCTTCATGCGGCTTCAACTGCCTGGAGGCATAAGCAACCACTTGTTGATTCTGCATTAGGACACATCCTAAACCCTTACCAGAAGCGTCGCAATAGATTTGGAATCCTACTGACGGATCAGGAAGAGTCAGGATAGGTGCAGAAGTCAAACGACCCTTCAATTCCGTGAAACACTTTTCACAGTCGGAGTCCCAAACAAACGGATGACCCTTGCGAGTTAACCGAGTGAGTGGAAGAACCAGCTGGGAAAATCCTTGAATGAATCTTCGATAATACCCAGCTAATCCCAAGAAACTTCTTACCTCAGTAACCGTAGACGGCTGTTCCCAGTCTACCACAGCTTCGATCTTACTGGGATCCACTGCAACACCTGTCCTAGATATTACATGGCCCAGAAACTTAACTTCGGGCATCCAGAAATCACATTTGGACGGCTTAGCATACAACTTCTTCTCTCGGAGTACGTTCAGAACAATTTGGAGATGTTGCACATGCTCCTCAATCGTCTTAGAGAACACCAAGATATCATCAATGAACACTACCACAAACTGATCCAGATAAGGATTAAAAATCCGATTCATATAATCCATAAATACAGCTGGAGCATTGGTCAAACCGAAGGGCATCACTACAAATTCATAGTGTCCATACCTCGTACGGAAAGCGGTCTTCGGGGCGTCCAAAGCTCGAACCCTGATTTGGTGATAACCAGACCTTAGATCAATCTTTGAAAACACAGAAGCTCCCCTCAACTGATCTAGCAAATCATCAATCCTTGGTAGAGGGTACTTGTTCTTGACAGTCACTTTATTCAACTGACGATAATCAATACACAATCTCATACTTCCGTCCTTCTTCTTAACAAGCAACACTGGAGCACCCCATGGTGAGGCACTCGGCCGGATAAACCGCTTGGAAATTAGCTCTTCTAGTTGAACTTTCAATTCCCTCAACTCTAATGGCGACATTCGATACGGGGCTATAGAAATAGGTCCAGTGCCTGGAACCAATTCTATGGAAAATTCCACCTCACGGTCCGGAGGAAACGAAGGAACTTCATCGGGAAACACATCAAGAAATTCATTAACAACTTGCACAGAAGATAAATCCTGACCTGTCTCAGTAGATGTAGACAGCATCATGACGTAAGCTTCCGCGCCTTGGAACAGATAGTTACTGGCCGATGTGAAAGAAATAACAGCTTCAGAATTTGGCGGTTGTAGCTCCACTGGTTCGGAGGCAAAACCGATAGTTCGATGGAAGCAATCTATAGTCACATGGTTGGCCGTCATCCAACTCATTCCTAGGACGACATCCATGCCCTTCATTGGTAAACAAATGAAGTCTACTACAAAATTCCTGTCTCCAATGGATAGAAGACAATTTTCACATATCGCTTGGGTCTGAACACTACCCTCAGCAGCAGTCTTAATGGAGATTGGTTGAGGCAAGGGAGTTAAAGCCAATCCCAACCGTTCGGCACAAACTTTAGATATAAAACAATGAGTCGCACCTGAATCATATAAAATACTAACGGAGTTATTAAAAAGAGATCCCATACCCCTTAGTAGATTATCTGACGGTGTGACCTTCTGTGCGTCCAAGGTGTAAACTCTCCCATGAGTTGCGGTAGCAGTAGGGTTACTTCCTTGACTCTTCTCTTTCTCTGGGCAGTCCCGTGCAAAATGACCGTCTTTCTTGCAGAAATAACACTGGTTGGATCCCATCTGGCATTTACCCTGATGGTACTTTCCACAGTTGGAACATGTACTGAACCTTGAGGAGTTCGATGACTGAACCTGCTTCCCTTTGTTGGAGTTGTGCCTGGGACCCGTCTGATGGTTGGATGATCCAACATTCTTCTTATTCTGATGGAATACTTTCCTGCTTGCATATAACCTTTTCAAGTCACTCTCAGCTATGTGCGATTGTTGAACCATGGCAGCATAGTTAGTATAGGCAAAAGAACTCAAACTCTGAGCAATGTCTTCCCTTAGCCCATACTTGAACCTTTCGGTTTTCCACTTGTCATTGGGAGCATACCCGGCCAAACCGAAGAATTGATATAACTCTTCAAACTTAGCCGCGTACTGACCCACAGTTGAACTTCCTTGAGTGAGAGTCAGAAACTCGTTCTCCTTGTCGAACCTCATGGCTGTCGGAAAGAACTGCTCCAAAAATACCTGCCTGAAATGTTCCCAAGTCTGGGGAGTATCCATAGTTACCATCATGGCTTTGGCATTAGTCCACCAGTTGTTAGCTTCTCCTTTCAGCATATGAGTTGCCAATCTCAACTTGTCATCATCAGTTACTTGCATAGCTACGAAGATCTTCTCTATATCATCTAGCCAATGCTGAGCTTCCATAACATCCGGTCCTCCTCGGAACTCGGACGGCTTCATTTTCAGAAATTCAGAGAAAACCCTCCTTGGGTCAACTTGAGGCTCAGGGACTTGCTGAGGCTGAGCTTGAGCATTCTGTTGCATCTGCAACATATCTTCCATCATCTTCTGTTGCCTCTCGATCACGTTCTGCATCCATGCAGAATGCGGATCTACTGGTGGGTTATTCCTCGATCCTCCTGCCATAATTCTGCAAATGATACACCAAGTATTAAGTTGATCAGTCTCAATGTCTCTTAGTATCACAAGAAGCAAGATAGCAGAGTTACTCGAGGGACAAAACCACCCTAACTGTCTAAGCCCGACTAGGTCGAACTGCTCTGATACCATAATGTAACACCCCGATAAATTCTAATATATTGAACTACCGAAATGCACTAAATGGCATACATCAGAGTAACTTCCTGTTATTGAAATATTGAACACAACTAAAACATTCGATAATACATATCGATCGGTTATCTGAACCTCATAACTTCCTTGAAAATGCTTAAGTTCAAACTTAAGACTTGTACATAATCCTGGTGTTCAATAATCCAAAAACATAAAGTAGCGGAAACGATTTTTACAACTTGACAACGGAAGTTATACAATCAGAACATAGAAACCATAAACGGAAATAAGGTCTAAAGCATTAAACTAGGTCTTCAATGACTCCAAGAGTCACACCAGCTAGCCATGCTTTACCGCCTTTGCTTTCCCCTGTTTCTCTGTAAAAACCACAAATATGAAGGGTGAGATAAACATTATCTCAGTGAGTCCTATCGAGACCCCTTACTACTCTAGCGGTTCATTATGCCTTGTTTTGAACTCGTGGTTCTGAAAAGCAACCACGTGGAAATACATTTAGTTCCTGTAACCTTCATGCTCATGGCCCTCCTAAGCGACACATGAAGCATGCAATCTTTGTTCCATGTTTTTAGCATAACACCTCAGTCTACCTATTTTATAGGCATCTCTTGACCTGTTGGTGAACCCATCCCGCTATTACTAGCAGGGGAAACATTCTTGAGTCTAGGTTTTGGGGCTCATGACTTCCCCTCCCCTAGTATGCTAACCTCTTAGGGTCGTCACCCTTTTTCCTCTTGTATTTATTATACATTTTCAGTCTGTGTACCCACAATGGGCTGTTAGTCTTTCCAGTCAAGTACCATGTACCATATCAGTCAATTTCAGTGTACAATATCAATCAAGTATCGTGTGTTATTATCATTCTTTAACATTTGCACTCTCGCGTTCTCTAAGAGCGGTTTTCCATTTTATTTATAACACACTATTTTTCTATCGTACATGTTCAATCTTATACCATTGTTACCTTTACCTTGTTGTGGCCCCTTTGGGAATGGATTAGAAGAGGATTGGAATCATTTGGAATGGATAAAAAGGTACTTTGAAATTGAAGGTCAGAAGTTCTCACACGACCCGTGCGTATATGCGCACGATCCGTGCTTAGTCGAACAATTTGCAGAAAATTTCCAGGAAGCTACGCACGACCCGTGCGGCTAAGCGCACGATCCGTGTGTTAACTACCAGATTTACAGAAAGTTTCAGGGACTTACGCACGACCCGTGCTACTAGGCACACGATCCGTGCGCATTTTAAAAATACAGTTCATGTCGTATCAGATGGAGGCGCACGACCCGTGCCCAGAGGCACACGATCCGTGTGGCTCCATCAGTTTCCAGAAAACAGATTTTTCAAGGGTTATTCCATTCCATTCCGATTCCAACTTCCCCTCCGATCGAGGCCCAAACTCAAACACGCATAAAAACACAATATTATAGCAATCCAATCCAGCACACCCAACAATCAATCAAGAAATTCATAGTTCAATCATGAGCTTTGGGAAAACGGTTTTCAATATAATTCTTTCGATACCAGAAACGTGTGACAATAATTTTCAAAAGTAAAGACTCGAAAAACGAACACGTTCCCTAAGCGAGTTATAGAACTCACCCGAAGTGATGAAAATCACTCAAACGACGAATCTAGCAGCCGACTCGTTCGAATAACCTCACGAACCGCCTCCGACTCGCTCCAAAAACTGAACCGAACTTCCCAAGGAACTAAGACTCGAACTCAGCAACTCAAATGAGCTTCAAACAGGTTTGTTGCTTGGATGTGAGCTTTGGTACTGAATATAGGACTATAGCAAAGACATGCAACTATTTGGAGCATCAACACTCCATTTTTGAGCTTGGAGCTTCAAAGGTGCACAAATGGTGATTTGCGATAAAGTGGGTTGATGGAAGATTTCTGGGCATCAATGTATAGAGGGAGAAGAATGGTGAACAATGGTGGGTTCAGATCTTACATGCATCAAGTTTCCATGGAACTCTCCTCTCTTCCAAACCCTCTCTCTCTCGCGAGCTCTCCTCTTTCTCTCCACTCCTCACTTCAGTTTTTCTTTCTTATTTCTGAAACTCCACAATTAAAAGTGGGTAAGGAGGACTTAGGGTCAGCTGGTCACTTAAACTAGGGAATTTATCCAAATACCCCTTAGCTACTAATTCTATTCTTTGGGACATCTTATTACCTATGAAGCTTAACTTAACTCATTACTCCTAACACTTAATCAAACAATTATTCACTTAACAAGCATAATTATCCGAATATTATAATAAATATATATAACCTCTCGCTAATTTTTAATAATTGAAATTAGCCAATTAGGGGATGTTACAGCCACGGCCCCCACCGATTTACACTAAGTTCTGCCCCTGAAAGTAAGTCAAAAACTTACTTTATTATGCTTGTCGGTAACTTTTCATAAAGTCCCTCCTGCGACAAAACACATTTAATTTCCCTTTTCCACAGAAATAAATAACGACGTCATTGCTCTAGCCAATCTTGCGATCCCCTATACAACAACCCACACTACAAGAAAAACATATATTATCGATGGACCATGACCCAGTCTATAAAAGTCTCATTAGTGACGGCAACGGACCTGGCCGTCGAAAATGATGAATATGAATGCATAATTTAGCATGAGAATTACCGGCGAATATGAATGCATAATTTAGCATGGAAATTACCGCGGGATCCCTTTGCCCTTCGGTACGTGTTTCCGACCCCCTTTTCTCTGACGGTCAGAACTCGTTGGTAATCCGTTAAAAACAGATAATTATCGATAATTTTTTGGTCTTATCGGCGACATTTACCTGTCGCTAATCACCATTCTTCTTATAATGCCATTGCATAGGAAAAGTTATACCAACCATGTATATAAATTAAATCGTTAATTTAATATAATCATGGCACTTAATATTATATATATTATTGGTCTTACTAATTTTTCTTTTGTAAGAGAATAGTTAAATTATTTTAGGTGGGCGGGTATTTCAAATTTTCTAATAATCATCCTAGCTTTCTTGACCAAAATAATCGAAGCCTTTTGAAAGATTAAATCATATTAAACTAATATTTGTAAAGAATATACGTTTTATGGATAAAACTTTATATTATTGACTTTGTCCTGAAACATATAAATGTTAAAAATGTATGCTAAAAAAGAAAAGAAAAGAAAAGAGATTAAGGTGAAACAAACACAATTGTTCAAACAAACACAAAGATGAAAAGTTTAGAATATTTTTGTTAAAAAGTGTTGAGTTTCCCTCAATTGTTCAAATAAATCTCATTCACCAAAAATGTAAAAAAATAATAATTAAAGTTTGAATCATCATAAGATAAAAGAAAGAAGGCAAAGTTCAACATATGAAGCTAGCTAGCTTAGCTATAGGGAGATCTGAAAGGGGTGGTTTTCCTTGGTCGTTTTCTGAAATTCACTTTTTCAACACATTCATATGTCTCAGCTACAGAGATAGATGATGATCCTGTTTCTGAATTTTGGTTATCATTTTGCTTCACACGCTTCTCTGAAACAATTGAGATCTAGCAAGGCACACACATAATTTATATCAGAAAATAATTATTGAAAGTTAATTAAATTAAATTAGGTATTTAAATTAAAGTATGGTGTGTTGTTGTTACCTTGCATGCAATGGAGCAGAATCTGTAACGCTTCTCTAGTAAAAATTTTCCACATTCTTGACAAGAACCACCATCACTTGGCTTTTGGGGTATTGTTGATATTTTTCTTATTTTTTTGGCTTCTGATTCATGGATTAGAGTAGCGATATTAACTCCTTTTCCTTTGGTTGAAGGCTTGGGTTTGATATGCACAATCTTTTCATTATTTGATATATATGTCTGCAAAATCATGTCACCAATTGTAAGAAGAAAAAACCATGTTATATTATACACTACGACGACGAGGAATGACGACGTCGATCTACTCTGCTTTGTCGGCGTGGTTCTCCCCTTCCAATAGAGTTTATATTATACACAAGATTTAAACTTGAGACATTGAAATGTAATTCAACCTAATTACCACTCGGACTAACCTTGGTTAGTACTCTCTCTGGTCTCTTTTATAAGCAAAAACGAATCAATTAATGGAGGTTCATGTATTTAGTTTAAATTTTAGACCAAATACATTAACCTTCTTTGATCAGTTTTTACTTATAAAAGCGACCAGAAAGAGTATAAATAACGGTTAATAAAGTCGCACAATTCTCTAATTGTGATTACTAGTCAAAGAAAAATAAATCAACTAAAATGCAGCAACAACAATCAATGAGATTCCAATTAAAAATTGCTGAATTGATTCAATAAATTCTTATCATAAAATATATAGCTGGAGGAATTGATTGAATTGAAACAAGTATATATATATATATTAAATAAAATAAACCTGAATATTGGAGCAATCAAAGTATTTGAAAAGGTCAGAAGGACGAACAACATCTTGATAGGTATATCTGTAAATCTGAAATCTTTGATGAAGAGAATGATCTTCTTGACAATGCCTACACAAACTTACTCCACACTCTACACAGAATACATTCTTCTCATTAAACTTAACATCTTTGTGCTTTTTACAATTCCCAAACTTGTCTCTCAATAGACCACAAAGCCAATCTTTTTTCCTTTCTTTTTCCAACCCCATCTGCAAAATCAAATATTCATTAACAAACAAAGCATTGACACTGAATCAATGATCTTTGAAATTGAAATAAAACTTTCGAAAGAAATAACGTGCAAACAAATAAGAATTTTGAAGAACAAGAATTTATAAACTCTATATTCTCACCATGTCACCACTTTTTTCTTTCTCTCTAGCTTGACACTGAAAGGGATAGAAGATAATAATGAAGGAATAAAATATTGTTATTGTTATAAATATATAATAAAGTAGGAAAAATAATTCTCAGAATAGAAAAGAGAAAGAAAGAGGAAAATAGTAGGAATGGAAACAAATATTTTCATATTCAGAGAGTTGTGATTGTGATTTGTGATCATGGGACGACTCTATAGGATTTTTCAATTGGATGTTAAGTGGGACCCAAAATACCAATTTCACCAACACGCTCCTTTCTCACGCGCTATCTTCTCTCGTAATCGTAATCTTTTCTTGAAATTTTAGAATATAATTTTAGAATCTTCAACCTCGTAATAGTTTTACAATTTATAAATTTTGTTTGATATCAAAACGAAAGTTTTATAATTGGATTGTGTTGATATGAAAATTAATTAAGGTGAACTGTCGCCAGATATTAATTGTTTTTGATTTAAATGAGATCTAATTAGGGGCCTATTTGATTTGGAATCGTTTTTCTTTGACAGGATTTAGATTATAGAATCAATTTTGCACCAAAATCAAGTGAAACAAAATTGAGATTCACCAATGTGCTTGGCAAGCAAGCAAAAACGTGCACCACCAAAAAAAAAGTAAGCAAAAACGTGACTAAAATCAATTCTAAGGTCATCTCACACAATGTCACTACAACAAAAAGAGGTTTACGCCACGGCCGAAAACCGTGGCCAGAAGTGAAAAAACCGTGGCCTAAACTTGAGGCCTCAGTTTTGGAGGCGTGGGGCCGGGTAGGTGGTCGTTGCCTATTCCTTCAGGCCACGGTTTTTTAACATTAGGCCACGAATTATCAAAACCGTGGCCAGAGCTATTAAAATAGGCCACGGGTTATTAGTCGGGTTTCTGGCCACAGTTTTTAATTGGCCACACATAAATAACCGTGGCCTATAAGTTTTAAGCCACGGTTTTCAATTGGCCACAGGTAAATAACTGTGGCCAATATCTTTAAATCCAATTTTTTTTCCAAATATCAACAATTAGTCACCATGAACATAAAACATTACATAAATTATAGGATCATATACATTTTCAAAAGCACACTACATTAACTTATTCACAGCACACATATCTTATTATTTAAATTAAGTGTTCATAGTTTGACATTGACACCTCAATAACCTCATATAATTTGGAGAGAGAGAGAGAGAGAGAGAGAGAGAGAGAGAGAGAGAGAGAGAGAGAGAGAGAGAGAGAGAGAGAGAGAGAGAGAACCATCTAATTTGGTAAGGTCTACATAAAATGAAGGTCTTGGAAAAAGTATATCACTGTCTGGATGACTCATACTAAGTAAGAACCGAAATAAAGCCCAATCATTCGATATTGCCATTTCACCAGCATCAAGCAAAATGGGCTCTGGGTGCTGACAATCTATTTGTTCCTTACTTGTTCTCTTAATTAAGTTGTTGACTAGCTTCTAGAAAGGACTGCCCTGAAGTACAATCAGAACAATAATAAGCATAACATAACACACCATGACATATTCAAGCAACAAGACAGAAAAAGATAATGGACAACCGGAAGGTATAAAACACAGATTAGAAATAGTTACCTCAAGTTTGGTGAAATCTATATAGGCATGCTTTTATGACTCATTGAAGTCGCATGGGAAGAAAACCAGTTGAAGCTTCCAACAGATCCCCATTCATCATCAATAAAATAACTGAACCCAAACAAAGAAGTAAAGAGACCAACGTAAGTAAGAGCCAGTCATCCACTTTATATTAGCTCAAAAATAGAACAAAAAAGAGACGTAGAGAGTGTGGAACACATCAATTGAATGCAGACACAAAGAACACAAAGAAAGGATATGATATGACAGTCCTTGATCAATTAATATTCATGCCATTTCAAACTTTAAATTCAAAAAAGAAGATGCATTGGTAAAGGATATGATGACAGTCCTTGATCAATGGATTGCAAAGCCATTTGTAGATAGTTAGCTTGTACAGGAACAAAATATAAATACACGATGGATTGATTTTTTTCTTACAATTGTTACAAAAACTTAATGAATACACGAGATTACAAGAATACATGATATCACATCATTTCAGTTCAAACATGAGAGATTACCTATATGCTCTCTCAAAATCGTTTCTGCCTCAGTCTAAGGATGAGATGAGAGCCACGAGCGATATGCAATGCGATGAGAGAGAGATGCGAAATCGAAATTGGAACTCGCAGAAGACACTAAGAGAGAGATGCGAAATCATTTCCAAATCGTTTCTGCCTCAAATCCATTTCATTCAAAATTTTAGGGTTTCAGAGAGTGATGTGTTGTCTAGGATGGGATGGAAAGGCAGGGATGAAGCTTGATAACCATCTTTTATGATGGTTATTACTTGCTTTCTAAGCTTGATTCTAGGAGATTTAATAAACTTGTTGTGTCAATTATGATGTAATTATGTGTTTAGGTAGAAATAATGGTGCAGGAATGAATTGGTTTGATGTGGGCATTTTGATGCCCTTAATGCATTTAATTATGTTTAGTGTCAGTGCCGCAGCAACAGGTGCGTGCGCAATAGTGGAAATGCGGAAGATGAGAGAGAAAGCTCAAGGGGAGTGCGGAAAACACGGAAATCAAGGCAAGGACAGGTGTCAGAGCTGTATGGCACGGAAAGATATGACCTAATGTGTGTTTCCCACAATTGCCCTTTAACCTAGGCAGCATTTTCCCAAAAAGGACATCATTTTAGGGTTGTGAGCAAGGAGACACTATATAAGGACGTTTCCCTTTCTTCATTAGCATGCTCTGCCGTCAGGGGAAGTTTAGAGATAGCTCCTCCTGCGTGCAAAAGCTCACCCATCACTACCAAACACTTCCATTGCTGAGACAGTTGCTGCAGCATCACTGGAGTTACATTTTTCTCGGTGGATTCTACTTGGATGAGCTGGATCAGTCCTCCATTGTCATCCTTGGAGCTCTCCTACTGTTCTCTCTTCGTAGTATCATTTCTTACCTTGAAATTTGTAATATGACTTCTACTACTTTGTTTAAGTTATTTTCCATGTTTTGCAAGCTCAATATGAGCTAAATACTCATAGTTGAGATGCTGGATCTGATGTAGCTAAATTACTATGTGATTAATGAAGTATGTTCAACGTTATGCATTTTATCTTGTGTGTGAAAATATTTCCATTTTAGAGTAGGAATGGTCCGCCTATTCTAAATAGCATTTATAAATTCAGAGATGGTTTGTAAATTTATCTCACAAGGTAATATGGGTAGTGAACATTAACGAGAGATCTTGATGTTCCTTGCTTAACCCTAGAGATAGGAGGGCATAACCCATAAGGTGAACACTGTCGGTGCTGAAGCAGCCTAGGAGGTACTTCTTTAGGGTTTAGAGATAAACTCTTGCAAGGAAACCTAGTGTGAAGTATTCGAGAGAATAACGTCTTATTGCTGCAGCACCTAATGCTGTAGCATTGAACGTACCTTTAATCACATTTTAATGAAGCTACTGAAGTAAATGCATCTTGACTTGTTCTCATCACTGATTTCCATTACCCTTTACTTTTTACTATTGTTTATGTTGCCCAAAACTTGTGTGTCATTTACTTTCCTCACTAAATTGTTAATCAAATTAAACTCTCGTTATTTAGCATAATTCCTCGTGGGAACGATCTCACTTACTCTATATTACTTGTTGACAGTGTATACTTGCACTATCTAAGTTTTCACACAACAAAGCTCCACCCTCCTCTGATGAAGACGCCGACGAAGGTGAGGGGAAAACGACGAAGAGAGGGATTAATTAAGTTTTTGAGTTTTTAGAATTGTGATTTCCAATAGAAGCGCGAGAGTGATTTTAGAGAAGCACATTTTTTCTTGTATCAAAAAAAGAGAAGCACAGTTTTTCTTCACAAAAAATTTCAAACTTAGCGCCTAACTTTTGGACAGAAAAGCTTTTAGTCCACGGTTCTTTTTGGCTCAGAGTAAATTTACACATTTTAGTCCACGGTTTGGTTTACTCATACTTTAGTTTTAGTCCACGGATTTTTAGTAGTGGCCTATAGACATTTCAGCCCACGGTTGTAACATCAAGTTAACAAAACCGCGCCCTAATATTTATTTATTACCAACAGTTGTAAACGCGTGGCCTATTCACTGTTGAAGCAACGGTTTTTTTGGCCGTGGCAATGAGTGGCGTGACCTAAAGTCAAAAATATTGTAGTGTGTGTTCAAATATATGAGTGTGAATATTTTAATAGGTAATGTTATATGCAGTGCTGTTGTCTAATATCTAATATATATCTAATCTAATATATCTAATATATATTTATACAAACAATCCTCTAATGAAATTACCAATTTGGATCGCTTATTAACAAAACACATATCTAATTTAGGGGGTAAAAATGTCATTACCATCTCTTTCTTCATTTTTCTTCTTACACTCTATTTCTTCATTTTTCTTCTCTTTTTTTCTTTTCACTTTTCTCTTACACTCTCTTTCTTCTTTTTTCTTTTTACTTTACTTTTACCTTTCACAAAATTTTGACTTTTACTTCAATTTTTTTTCTTTATATCCCATATATCATCTTTCTATCTCATTTCTTCTTTCTCTTCTATTTTTCCCATAAACAATTCTTCTCTTTCTCTTATCACTTCACTTTAGTTTTTTAACTAAATTTCAAAATTTTCTACTATCTAATCAAATCTAATCTTTTTTTGTCTTCTTAGATTGATTGGCTAATAAACACCACGTACACACACTATCACTGGCCAAACCCGGGTTCGAACCCGGGAGCCTATTAAAGAATATAACACGTACACACACTATCACTGGCTAAACCCTTAGTTTTTTATTAAAGAATATAACAGGTTTATTTAGTATAAAAATGTTGCACTAATTATGACCAAAAAACATTTTTTATTAACATGTTATACTAAATAAACGTAGTTTTTTTTAATCATTTACTATCCAAACATATATATTATTAACATGTCACTACAATATCTAATAAGAAACAACTAAATAACTAACCAGAATTGAAGATGAGTCTCGGCTTGATCCGAATTATATTCTTCGTGTCCCTCCAACGAAAATTTCTTCAACCTCTAACTGAATCATAAACAAATAAAGTTAGCAATGTTAAATTAAGTACATATATGGTATTACTATAAAATAAAACATATAACTATATATTTGTTTAAAAACATACCGTGAAAATTTTGCAAACACGTAAAGATGAGCGAAATTTTGGAACGGAAGAAAAGAATATGAGAGTATGTAAGGAGAATGAATAAGAGAAGGAAAAAAATGAAAGATGAGTGAATGGGGATGAAGAAATTCGGAATTGGTGGGATGAAGGAATGGGGAAGATGAAATATGAATGAATGGAGGTGAAGAAATTCGGAATTGATGAGATGAAGGAATGGGGAAGATGAAAGATGAGTGAATGGGGATGAAGTAATTTGAAATGGGTGAGATGAAGGAATGGGGAAGATGAAAGATGAGTGAATGAGGAAATTCGGAATGGGGAAGATGAATGAATTGGGAAGAGAGGGTCTTATTTATAATTTGGTTAAATGATACATTTCCGGCGGTTTTAAACAATTTCCGGCGGAATCTGTTTGAAATTTAAAATTTTCCCACCAACGACTAGAAATTTCCGCCGGAATTGGGCAGTTTCCGGCGGAAATTATTTTTTTACCGAATTTTAAAACACCGCCGGTAATTACACGTTTCTGGCGGATTATTCGTTTCCGGCGGATTTATCTGTTTCTGGCGGAAATTAATTTGAAATTCGAAATTTTTAAAACCGCCGGTAATTACACATTTCCGGCGGTTTTTTTGGTCTGTTATTTCCGGCGGTTTTCTCCACGTTTCCGGCGGAAATTTCAAATTTTTAAATTTCCCTCCGCTCCAAAAAAAACCGCCGGTAATTGTCGTTACCGTCGATTTTAATTTTTCTTTTTTTGAAAACCCTCTGCGGCGGAATAATCCGCCAGTAACTCACTCAAAACCTGCCAGAAAGATACCGGTGGAAATTAAACCGCCGGAAAATCCACACATTTCGCCGAAAATCTTTCTTGGGAAAAAATCCGCCACTAACTACTTAAAATCCGCCGGAACCGTATAGACGGATTAATTCCGCCGGAAATAAACAGCCGGTAATTCCAGTATTTCTTGTAGTGTTGGATCGCTTATTAACAAAACACATATCTAATTTAGGGGTAAAAATATCATTACCATCTCTTTCTTCATTTTTCTTCTTACACTCTATTTCTTCATTTTTCTTCTCTTTTTTCCTTTTCACTTTTCTCTTACACTCTCTTTCTTCCTTTTTTCTTTTTTCTTTACTTTTACCTTTCACAAAAATTTGACTTTTACTTCAATTCTTTTTCTTTATATCCCATATATCATCTTTCTATCTCATTTCTTCTCTCTCTTCTATTTTTCCCATAAACAATTCTTCTCTTTCTCTTATCACTTCACTTTAGATTTTTTAACTGAATTTCAAAATTTTCTACTATCTAATCAAATCTAATCTTTTTTTGTCTTCTCAGATTAATTGGCTAATAAACACCACGTACACACACTATCACTAGCCAAACCCGGGTTCGAACCCGGGAGCCGACGTCCCTATGTCGCTGAATATATATTTATACAAACAAACCTCCTATGAAATTACCAATTTGGATCTCTTATTAACAAAACACATATCTAATTTAGGGGTAAAAATGTCATTACCCTCTGTTTCTTCCTTTTTCTTTTTACACTCTTTTTCTTCCTTTTTCTTCTCTTTCTTTCTATACTCTGTTTCTTCCTTTTCACTTTTCTCTTACACTCTCTTTCTTCTTTTTTTCCTTTTTACTTTACTTTTACCTTTCACAAAATTTAGACTTTTACTTAAATTCTTTTTGTTTATATCCCATATATCATATTTCTATCTCATTTCTTCTCTCTCATCTATATTTCTCATAAATAATTCTTCTCTTTCTGTTATCACTTCAATTTAGTTTTTAACTAAATTTCAAAATTTTCTACTATCTAATCTAATCTAATCTTTTTTTTGTCTACTTAGTTAAATTGGCTGATAAACACCACGCACACACACCATCACTGGCCACACCCGGGTTCGAACCCAGGAGCCGACGTCCCTATGTCGCTGAATATATATTTATACAAACAAATCTCCTATGAAATTACCAATTTGGATCTCTTATTAACAAAACACATATCTAATTTATGGGTAAAAATGTCATTACCCTCTCTTTCTTCCTTTTTCTTCTATTTCTTCCTACACTTTGTTTCTTCCTTTTCACTTTTCTCTTACATCTTTCTTCCTTTTTTCTTTTTACTTTACTTTTACCTTTCACAAAATTTTGACTTTTACTTCAATTCTTTCTTTATATGTCATATATCATCTTTCTATCTCATTTCTTCTCTCTCTTCTATTTTTCTCATAAACAATTCTTCTCTTTCTCTTATCACTTCACTTTAGTGTTTTTAACTAAATTTCAAAATTTTCTACTATCTAATCTTTTTTTTTGTCTACTTAGATAAATTGCCTAATAAACACCACACACACACACTATCACCTGCCACACTCGGGTTCGAACCCGGGAACCGACGTCCCTATGTCGCTGAAATTGCCCAGGCAACCACCCAACAAAAAAAACCTACTATCTTTTTGGAAAAAGTTATCACCTTAAAACTTAAATTTTCTCTCCGAAATCTATTTACACTCTCATGCCTCTATATTTATACTAATTTAGGCTTACTATTTTCTCCTCAGTCATTAATAAATGTTTCACACTCAATACTTTATTCTTTTATAATTTTTGTTACCACTATAATTATATTTTGTCTTTACACCCAATTTTAACCGGTATTTTCTTCTTTTTTGGTGAAAATTCGAAAAATATCATTTTTATGCATTTTTGTGATTTTAATGGACTTTGTGTGTCGTTTTGGATTTATTGGTGTTTTTTTTTGCATTTTTATCATTATTATTATTATTAGAACTTATTTAAAGAAAAACTTAATCAAAAAATCTGTTTTAGAATTAAATATTATTATTATTAATTATTTTTTTTACACGCTAAAAATAAAAAAAATAGAAAACGAAAATTATAAAAAAAATACAAAAAAAAGTATCTTTTATTCTTGGACAAAGGTTATGGTCTTTTGTCATATTTTCTTCTATTTACACCAAAGAAGCACTCCACAGCAAATCATCTCAACAAAATAAAGAATCTTTTATTTTGGGCTAAAATTTATAAGCTTTTTTTTTATGTTGCCGAAACTATCACAAACAGAGCACCTGCTCACTACTTCAACCTTTAAACATAGAAACAGAAATTGGACAGTGAGAATCAGAAAAAGGAAGAAGATGCAGAATCATGGTTTGAGAGTATGAGAGGGACATTTCAGGAACCCATAGCTAGCATCGTCAACAACAAAACAAAATCAGAGTCTCTATATAACAGACTTGGAAACAGATTCAATGGGGGGGGGGGAGAAAAAGGAGGAAACAGTAGAGGGACATAACAAAAAAATCAAAAAAAAACTAAGGGGGAGGGATCTGAAAGAAAAAAAAGGGAGCACCACCACATCACCACCAACAACCAGCGTCAGCCACCGCTGCCTCACCCAAACAGCCACTGCCAGCCACCGCAGCCTCACCCAACAACCACAGTCACACCCCCCTCCTCTTTCTCCCTTCGGTCCTCTCTCTCTCACCACCCCAAAACGCCGTGAACCACCGCGTCCTCCACCTCCAAACCACCACACCGCCGCCACAAAACAAACACCACACCACCACCCCATAATTTTTGCAACCCTCCTTCACTATACCTTCTCCCTTTTTCCTCTCTTTTATTTCATTTTCGTTCTTTCTCTCTCTCTCTCTCTCTCTCCACGATTTCTCTCTCTCTCTCTCTCTCTCTCTCTCCATTGCTGACTTTTTTTCTCTCTCTCCCCTTTTGTGACTGGAAACGGCGCTAGGTGAAGGGGAGAACAATTAGGTTTAGTTTTTTTTGCTTGTGGCCTTAAATAGTTAGGTTTTGACTTGTTTTTTTATTTTAATTTCAGAATACTTCCCGCAACCCCCCTCTTTCCATTAGCACCACCCCTTCAGAAGCCCATTTCTTTTAATAAAAAAAAAGAGAAAAACGGACCAACTAGTCCTGGTTGTAACGCCCAAACGTTTAATTAAATTATTTAATTAAATATTTAGGTATTCAATTATTTTTATTATTTATTTTAATTGGTGTAATTATAATAGCATTTGACTAAGAGGTGTATAATCGAATATTAGGGGATGGTGTTAGTGATCGGGCTTAAGCTGGAGGAAAGCCCGTGATCCAAGCCCACTAGCTAGGCACATAGGAGAAGCGCCTAGGCTAGGGTTAGGTGTCATTTGCGAATTGGCTTGAGAAAGAGAGAAAGAAAGTTGCGAAATAGAGAGAGGAGAAGAGAGAAAGAGTACGGCGCGAATCCCAAGGGAGGAGAAGAAGAGGAGTTCGCATAGTCCAAGGGAGCAGAGAGGAGCTGTGTTGCTGAGGTTCTGTTGGTGACTCGATCAAGAGAATTGGGGCTCTCCTACTATAAGGTAAGGGTGGGGTTCTTCCTTATAATAGGGTTTTATGATGGGGTTATGTGGGAATAGGTCCTAGGATGCCTAGGGTTCGATTTTGATGTTGAATTGATGATAGTTATATCATGATTTGGTTAATTGAAATGTTGGCTTGATTTGGTGGTTGTGGTGACTCAAAGAAATTGGTGATTCATTGTTGTTAGCCCTAATTGCATGTTAGGTGTTCGATAAAATGTTTGTTTGATGTTGTGATTCCCAAATTATGGTGATTGGCATTGGTGATTAAAAATTTATGAGCTAAATTGGTGATATGATTTGCATATGTGGTGTTTTGGTGAGTTTGGGTGATGCTGTTTTTGGCGCCCAGTGCATGGGTGCCGTGTCTGGGTCGTGTTGCGTTCGGTCATGTTGCTGTTTTTGGCGCCCTGGGTGTGGGCGCCGTGTTCCAGTGTGTGTTGTGTTGCGCGCTGTTGGCGCAGGGGCGCCATGGGCGCCATGGGCGCCGTGTCTGGTGGGTGTGTGCGTGTGCCAGGATGTTGTTGCTGCTGTGTTCTGAGTCATGGGCGCCAGAGTTGCTGGTGTTGTGTTCCCTGCGGGTGTTGCTGTTTTAGGCGCCCAGTGCCTGGGCGCCGTGTCTGGGTGTGCCTCCTGCGCCATGTTGCGTTTCAGTCGTGTTCTGGCCTGTCTGGGCGCCAAGGGCGCCATGTCCTGCAGTGTTGCCTGTTGTGTTGCTGCCTGTTGCTAGGCGCCCTGCTCCTGGGCGCCAAAGGCATGTGTGTTGCGTTGGTTGCTAGGCGCCCTGTCCCTGGGCGCCAAGTTTAGTGTCGTTGCCTGTTGTTGGGCGCCCTGCTCCTGGGCGCCAGTTTGCTGTGTTGCGTTTTCCTGCTAGGCGCCCTGTGCCTGGGCGCCATTTTCAGGATGTTCCTCAGTTTTCCCTGGTTTTGTTTTTAACATATCTTTTGACTCGGGTGTCCGATTTGGACGTTTCAAAATGTTTTGGAAAGCTTATTCAGAGGCCTAGATGAATATTCTAATTTGAGGCAAAGTAGTCCATTTTTCTGGAAAAGTTGTTAATCGTTGGTGTAGTTATTAAATGGTGATGTTTTAAAAAGAAAGTTGTCATGTCTCCAATACTTTGGAAAAATTGTCGTTTGTCTCCGGTGTTGTGAAAAACCCTCATGTCTCAAATGCTTTACAAAATTGTTGTCATCTTGGTGTATTGGAGCTGTTTTGGAAAATTGTTGTCACCTTGGTGTCTTGGTGTTGTTTTAGGAGATTGTTGTCCTCTAGGTGTCTTGGTGCGGTTTGATGCTAGGTGTGAAGGCTCAAACCTTGGTGTTGTTGGAACTAGGTGTGAAGGTTCCAAGTCTTGTTTTTCCGTTGTGTCAGGTGGTTGGTGTTTTCGGTGTCGTTGTGGCTAGGTGTGAAAGCCCAACTTTGGTGATATTTGGTGATTGTTGTTGGTGTGTCATATTGTGACTAATTTGGTGATTGTCTGTGTGCATTCATGGTGTCGCATACAGCATATGCATTCGTTTTGGTGAATGCCTTTGGTCTTGGAGCTAGGTGTGAAAGCTCAAATTTTCTAAAACTGGTGAGCCTGGTGTGAAAGCTCGATTTTTGGTGAATTGGTGAGCCTGGTGTGAAAGCTCTCAATTTTGGTGATGCCTCTATTTACAGGCGAAATTTTGGTGACTTGGTACCACATGCATATGCCCGTTGGTGTGGGTTGCATTCATGCATTGTCATGACATTGGTGACTGAATTCTGGTGTTATAATTTGATTGTGTTTATGATTATATGTGTGTAGTGGAATGGTAGCTATAGTTGTCATGTTCTAACATATTGCCTATCATTTTACGATATTATATTGAAGATATCTCACCCCTTCTGTTTGAATGTTACCCCTATGTGGTAACGTGCAGGTGATTGCAAGTGAAGGCTTAGGTACCTTCACTATTCTGAGTCGGTGTCGTCGGTGTCCTTTGCTTTGACGTGTAACACTCAAGGGGGGGATAAACGCTAAACTTTGATTGTTATATTTTATTTGTTGGAGTCCATTCAGGACGTTATGATTTCATGTGTTTTGAATCTTATTTGTATTTCCGCTGGGTGGTGATGTATTTTTGACAAAGTTATTATATCGTATGAGACATTTTATTTAACGATGATGTGTGACATCTCTTTTCGAAGTATGAAAAATTTTTGTAACTCTGATTTTATTGAATAATTACCGGGTAGAAAAGGGGTGTTACATCCTGGTCGCTGTTTGCACCTCCCCTATTTTACTGTTACAAACCCATGCGTTTTTTTATGAAACTGCTGTTTACACCCCCTTATTTCATCACGTCAGTCCCCCCATTTTTTTTAAAGAATGCTGTTTACACTCCCTTCATTTCTGTTCTGCACCCCCTTTTTAGTTTTCATTTATTTATTTCTTCTCACCCTTATTATTATTTATTATTATTATTATTATTATTATTATTATTATTATTAACATTATTACTATTACCCATAAAAATATTTTTCTTTTTCCTTTTTTCTCATAAAGACGTCAAAAAATATGGGATTGACTAAGATGCGACATCTTGTCGATATTGGTTTAAGACGCCTTAGTTGTATAACTCAGTGATCTTAAACCCCCTTTCAAAAAATTAAAAATCCATCAACACACAAGATTTTTCTAGAAGAACTACGTAGCCTTTGATTCTCCGCTTCGGAGATACGTAGGAGCGGGGCTTCCCCGTCAAGCTAAATTAATTTTTTCCAACAAATAATCATTGTTTTTCTTTAACACCTATTTTCCAAAAAAAAAACTAAAAAATGAGCTTGATTGAGATGTACATCTTGTTAACCTCGCAATCTTGGTTTAAGACGCCTGAGTTGTATAGCTCGGTGATCTTAAACCCCTTTAAAGAACTACGTGACTCTTGAGTTCCTCATTGCACCCGAGGATACGTAGGAGCGGGGCTTCCCGTCAAGTCAAAATTAAATTTTCTTAAATCGGTCCCTATTCTATTTATTTCTAAATAATTCTTTTTACTTAATTTTGGGGTAAACAAATAACTCGTAATTTATTATTATTTGCACAATCGGATTTAGGGTAACTGTCTTATGACAGATGTACTAGGGGTGCACTGGGATTAAGTTTCCGCCATTCCCTATGCATAATCGACTCCCGAACTCAATCTGGTATACGCAGACCAATAACTTCTAGTTAGATTTTTCTCAATTTTTTCTATTAAATAAATTGGGTGGCGACTCCTAAAATAATCGATTTTTGGGCCGTCTACGTCGGGATCACGGTCACGACAGTATCTTTGTTTCATATCAATGAATATGTTATGTTTTTGTTACAAATACATTGTTGTTAAGCAATTCTAACGGGAAAATATCATTTGTAACCGCTATAATTTGATATCTTATTTTATAATTTTTGTAACCTCTAATTTGTTTATTATCGTATAATTTTACTGACTCTCTTAATTTATAAATTCTTTTTATACTAATTTAGATTTTGTCTTTATAATATTTCTGTTTTCTATCAATGAATATGTTATGTTGTTGTTACAAATACATTATTGTTATGCAATTCCAACGGGAAAATATCATTTGTTACTGCTATAATTTGATCTTTTATTTTATCTCTTATTTTATAATTTTTGTAACTGCTAAATTTTTTGTTACTATATAATTTTATCAACTCTCACTCAAAACTTTCTTCTTTTATAATTTTTGTTACCACTATAATTATCTTTTATATTTTGTCTTTATAATATATTTGTTTTGCATAGATGAATATGTTCTATTGTTATTACAAATTCATTGTTGTTAACCAATTCCATCGGGAAAATATCAATTGTTACCGCTATAATTTGACCTCTTATTTTATAATTCTTGTTATAATTTTTGTTACAAATTCATAATTTTTTATTATTGTATAATTTTATCGACTATTTTAATTTATAAATTCTTTTTACATTTTGTCTTTGAGTTCCAACAGATAAACATTAGATGTTGTTGTTAAATTTCCATACTTTTGATTCTTGATGGCAAAACCTTACACGTTGTCAGCATACAAATACTTTACTTTTGAGTCTCGACGAGAAAAAATTACACATTATTGAAATATAGGACAATCAACCCCCACCACTTTTACTAAAAAAACCCCATAACTAAAAACAATAATGAAATACAACTTAAAGGGTAATTTTGTAACACCCCATTTCTACCCGTTAATTTGTTTATAAAAATCAGAGTTCAAAATCGCTTTCATCGCAAGGAATGTTACACATATTTCGAATAAAACATCGTACTTCAATAAAATAGTTCAACGTCAATAAATGTGCAATACGTAGCACGCCCCCAATGGGGAAAAACTCAAGCATCAGTCATCGTCACCACAACCGTGACATCAATAAAACCAACTACGCAGCGGAAAGTAAAATAAAGAGAAACCATCAAATAACATATAACAACTAAAATGGTCTTAAAACATCGAGTTCGTTTCCCCCCTGAGTGCTACGTATCAGAGCATGACGACCCGACTCAAATTAGTGAAGATACCTAGGTCTTCACTCGTGATCACCTGCACGTTACCGCATAGGGGTAACATTCAAACAGAAGGGTGAGTCCAATTCAATCCATATAATAAATCATATGATAAGCAATAAGTCAAAGTCACGGCACTAGAGTAACGACATCACAGTCATCAATTACGTCATTACAACAACTCATCACGATGTCATGTAACTATATGAAATGCAACCCACTCACGGGCATATGCATGAGGTACCTTTCATCATCGTCGCTTAGCCTTTATGGCCTCATCGTCGCTTAGCCTTTATGGCCTCATCGTCGCTGGGTTCATGCACATGGAAAACATGAGACACTATGACATGCACCACACACAAACACACAATCACAGTCAACTATGTGACCCGTCACTTACCAATTTGCCAAATAAGAGGCACAACACCTGTCAATTTATAATTACGCACAACCACGTCGCTATATTTCATCGTCGCTTATTATCATCGTCGCTTAGCCTTTGGGGCCTCATCGTCACTTATTCATAATCGTCATCAATCAAACAATAGCCACTAAGGGCAAAACCGTCATTTAACTAGCCACTAAGGGCATCATCGTCATTTACAAATCATCATCAATAATATTGGCCACTAAGGGCAAAAACGTCATTTAACTAGCCACTAAGGGCATCATCGTCATTTACACATCATCATCAATAATATTAGCCACTAAGGGCAAAAACGTCATTTAACTAGCCACTAAGGGCATCATCGTCATAATCACCCATTTTGACACTAAAGCGTTAAAACTGTTGGTTATACACAAAAAGGATTTTTAAAGGACTCAATACGGCTTTACAACGTCACTGTAATGACCACCGGGGACAGCCACTTGGGCGCCCAAAAACCACCAGAAAACAACAAGTTTTTATTTTAAAAATAAGACACATAGGTAGACAACCGAAAAAGCTTCCCAACACTTTTTGAAACGTTCAAAACGGATGCCCGAGTCAAAAGATATAGCGAAAACAGTTTTTATAAAAAAAATTGGGAACATCCTGAAAATGTGCCTGGGCGCCTAAGACACCAACTTAGACATCGCAGGCAACACAGGCAACACGCACACACACACACACTGGCGCCCAGCGCCCAGCACATACGCAACACGCACACACACACACACACACACACACACACACACACACACACACACACACACACACACTGGCGCCTTTGGCGCCTGGCGCCCAGCAACACAATCACACACGCACACACACACTGGCGCCCTTGGTGCCCAGCGCCTGGCGCCTGGCGCCCAGCGCCCAGCACACACGCAACACACACACACACACACACACACACACACACACACACACACACACACACACACACTGGCGCCCTTGGCGCCCAGCGCCCTGCAACACAATCACACACGCACACTGGCGCCCTTGGCGCCCAGCGCCTGGCGCCCCGCGCCCAGCAACACTATCATGCAACAAAAATCCAGCAACACACAACTACACCTATGGCGCCCTATGCGCCCGTAACACCAACAAACAGATTCCGAGCAACACGAATACATCAAATCACATACAAATCATAAAAACAACATGAAATCACACACCGATCATGAATATGGATAGATCTAGGCTAACCCTATTCTAAAACCTATCATAACATCTATTATATAGAAAGATAGAACTCCCCTGACCTTGGATTTGAAGAACATGAGCCCTAGAGACAGTCACGAACAGAACCACAGCAACGGGTCACGTTCCTCTTCCTCCTTGAGCTCGCGACCTTCTTCTCTTCCTTCTCCTCTCTCCACGGCGCTCTCACTCTCTCTATTCTCTTCTCTCAAATTCGCAAATGCCTAAGCCAAAACCCTAGTCCCAAATGACCTAGCAACTTCGCATATTGCATGGATCATGGGCTTGGGCTTTTCACTTAAGCCCAAGTTCATCTAATTGGCGCCTCCACCTTCTAATACCACCTACACCATTTTAACATAATTTCAATTAATTAAATGATATCCAACTAATTAAAATAAATTCCTAAATACTTAATTAAATAAATTAACTAAATATTTAGGGTGTTACAACTCTCCCCCACTTAGAATATTTCGTCCTCGAAATTTACCTGATCGAGCAACTCTGGGTAGGACTCCCGCATCTTGCTTTCTAGCTCCCAAGTCATACTCTCACCGGCAGCTCCTAGCCAAACCACTTTCACCAATGCAATCTCTTTGCCTCTAAGCACTTTCACTTCACGATCCTCAATCCGTACGGGCATCGTCTTAACAGTGAGATTATCCCGCACCTCTACGTCATCCATATGGATCACATGAGATGGATCCGAAACATACTGCCGAAGTTGCGACACATGAAACACGTCGTGCAAATTCGAAAGATTTGGCGGTAAAGCCACCCTATAAGCCACATTTCCGATTCTCTCAGAAATCTGATAAGGACCAACGAAGCGAGGAGTGAGCTTCTTCGACTTCAACGCTCAACCAACACCGGTCATAGGAGAAACCCTCAAGAACACATGCTCACCCTCCTGAAACTCTAAATCTTTCCTCCGCTTGTCATGATAACTCTTCTGACGACTCTGCGAAGCCTTCATCTTTTCACGGATCATCTTGATTTTCTCTGTAGTCTCCCGGACAATCTCCGGTCCCAACACTACACTCTCCCCCGACTCATACCAACACAACGACGTTCTACACTTTCGACCATACAATGCTTCAAACGGTGTCATCCCGATACTGGAATGGTAACTGTTGTTATAGGTAAATTCAATCAACGCAAGGTAGGAATCCCATGAGCCCCCTTGTTCCAAGACCCAAGCCCTCAACAAATCTTCTAACGACTGAATTGTCCTCTCTGACTGACCATCTGTCTGAGGATGATATGCCGAACTCATTTTCAACTTTGAACCCAATTCCTTCTGCAAACCCGTCCAAAACTCAGAAGTGAACCTCAGATCCCTATCTGACACAATACTCTTCGGAACACCGTGCAACTTCACAATTTCTTTGACATAGACCTATGCCAACCTCGACACCGGATAAGTGACATTAATAGGAATAAAGTGAGCAGACTTCGTTAACCTATCAACGATCACCCAAATAGCGTCATGACCCCTAACTGTATTCGGCAATCCCGTCACAAAGTCCATCACAATGCTATCCCACTTCCACTCTGGAACTTCCAACGGTTGCATCAACCCTGCAGGCTTCTGATGTTCAACCTTCGACTTTTGACAGGTCAAACAGGCATACACAAACTGTGCCACATCTCTCTTCATACCATACCACCAAAACATCTTTTTCAGATCTTGATACATTTTTGTTGCTCCAGGATGGATACTCAACTTGCTACGGTGACCCTCCTCCAAAATTGCCTTTTTCATCTTCGCATCATCCGGAACACAGATCCTACCCCGGAACCTCAACACACCACGAGAATCCAATTTGAAATCTTCATCTTCAGATTGACCAACCCCATTCATTAAATCTACCAACTTGACATCTGACTTCTGAACCTCTCTGATGCTGCCCAGAAAGTCATTATCGATCTTTAACATTCCCAGCTTGACACTACAAGGTGTCATCCTACAAACCAAACTCAAATCTCGGAATTCCTCAATCAACTCTAATTCTTTCACCATCATTGCCGACATATGCAAAGACTTCCGGCTTAAAGCATCAGCCACGACATTAGCTTTGCCGGGATGATAATTCAAACCGAAGTCATAATCCTTCAAGAGCTCCAACCACCGACGCTGTCTCATATTCAACTCCTTCTGATCAAACAGATATTTCAGACTCTTATGATCACTGAACACCTCAAACCTCGAACCATAAAGATAGTGCCTCCAAATCTTAAGCACAAATACCACAGCAGCCAATTCCAAATCATGCGTAGGGTAATTTTTCTCATGAGCCCGCAACTGCCTCGAAGCATACGCAACGACTTTCCCATCTTGCATCAGCACACCACCAAGACCCATCTTCGAAGCGTCACAATATACAACAAACGGTTCCTCCGGATTAGGCAACGTCAAAACAGGCGACGTTGTCAATCTCTTTTTCAGTTCCATAAAAATTTCCTCACACCGAGCATCCCAAACGAAAACTTTACCCTTACAAGTCAACTGAGTCAACGGAAGGGCCAACTTGGAAAAACCCTCGATGAACCTCCTGTAGTACCCAGCCAAACCCAAAAAGCTTCTGATCTCTGTTGCGGATTTCGGAGCCTCCCACTCCAACACTGCTTTTACTTTTGCCGGATCAACCGCAATACCATTACCAGAAATCACGTGCCCAAGGAAACTCACCTCTTTCAGCCAGAACTCACACTTCGATAACTTAGCATACAACTTTTTCTCTTTCAGAACTTCCAATACTGACTTCAGGTGCTCATCATGCTCTTCCTCCGACTTAGAATAAACTAGAATGTCATCTATGAAGATCACCACAAACCGATCTAGGTAATTATGGAAAATACGATTCATATATTCCATAAATACACCAGGTGCATTGGTCACCCCGAACGGCATCACTGAATACTCATAATGCCCATACCTTGTCCTGAAAGCTGTCTTCTGAACATCTTCATCCTTCACCTTAATCTGATGATATCCGGACCTCAAATCAATTTTGCTGAAAACACAGGCACCCACCAACTGATCCATCAAATCGTCGATCCTCGAAAGCGGATACTTGTTCTTGATAGTTACCTTATTCAACTGACGATAGTCCACACATAACCTCATACTCCCATCTTTCTTCTTTACTAACAATACCGGAGCTCCCCACGGTGATACACTCGGTCTCACAAACTTTTTCTCAAGCAATTCTTCGAGTTGCGTCTTCAACTCAGACAATTCCGACGCCGACATCCTGTACGGTGCCATAGACACAGGCCTCGTACCAGGTACAAGATCAATCGAGAACTCAACTTCCCTCTCCGGCGGCACACCCGAAATTTCGTCAGGAAAAACCTCAGGAAACTCGCGTACCACTTGCAGTTCTTCAATAACAGCTTGACTCTCAGCAGACAACGATGCCATCAACGAAAATAGCTGAACTCCTTCTTTCCTCAACTTCTTCAACTGACTAGCGGATACCAAAACAGAATCTTCTTCCCCGAAACTAACCGACTTGCTACGACAGTTGATATGGACGTGGTTATTCTTTAACCAGTCCATGCCCAAGATTACATCCAGCCCTCTCAACGTCAAGCAGAAAAAATTCACAACAAAGTCCCTGCCGAAGATCGACATGGGACACTGAGAACACACCTGGGAAGTAATCACCGACCCCTTCGCAGGAGTATCGACAACCATATCCCCATACATAGCAGATAAAACAAGACCCAATCTTTTACAACAATCAACAGATATAAAGCAATGGGTAGCACCAGTATCAATAAGAGATTTCAGAGAAGTACCGTTAATGAAACACGTACCTCTAATAAGACCATCCCTCTCATCAGGCTCCTCTCCTGCCAATGCGAACACTTTCCCACTAGACCTTTCTTTCTTCGGCTTTGTACATTTTGCACTGATATGCCCAGACTCACCACAGTTGAAACACACCACATCCTTGGCCTTACACTCGGCCGCCATATGACCCTTTTTACCACAACGGTAGCAAACTCTCTCATCAGACCCGCATGTAGTACTCTTGTGGCCAGGTTTGCCACACTTAAAACAGACAATGCTAGCAGGAGCATCTCCCCCACTAGTCCTCTTACCTCCAGCATCCCTCTGATAACTCTTACCCGCAGGAACCTCATACGGCTTGCTTCGACTCGGAAATTTACCCTTTTTCTCAGACACAACTTTGTAATGTGCAGTACTGTCCTCCTCGAAGATCCTACAACTATCAACCAGATCAGCGAACACACGGATCTTCTGGTAACCAATGGCCTTTTTGATGTCAGGCCTCAAACCATTCTCGAACTTGATGCATTTTGAGAACTCAGCTGTAGCCTCACTATAGTGCGGATAGAATTTTGCCAATTCCACAAACTTCGCCGCATACGCAGTCACAGACATACCACCCTGCTTCAGTTCCAGGAACTCTATTTCTTTCTTTCCTCGGACATCTTCAGGAAAATACTTCCTCAGAAATTCTCTGCTGAATACCTCCCAGGTAATCTCTTCCTGCACAGTCTCCAACCTCTGCCTAGTAGCCAACCACCAGTCGTCGGCCTCCTCAGCTAACATGTGAGTACCAAAACGGACCTTCTGCTCAACAGTGCAGTCCATCACCCTGAAAATCCTCTCGATCTCTTTCAACCAAGCCATAGCACCATCTGGATCATATTTGCCCTTAAAAGTGGGCGGATTCTCTCTCTGGAAAGTAGTTAGACTCCGAAAACCAGCGTTCTCCCCAGCATTCTGCTGATTCTGCACAGCCTGAGCCATCGCTTGCAGCGCGGCAACAAGAGCAGCATCGTTTCTCCCAGCCATTTCAAATTATCACTGCAGCACAAACCAAAAATTTAGAATTAATCTAACAATTTCTTAATTGTCATAAGACACTATGACAGGACAACATTGGCCGGACAGACCGAACTACTCTGATACCACTAATGTAACATTCAAACAGAAGGGTGAGTCCAATTCAATCCATATAATAAATCATATGATAAGCAATAAGTCAAAGTCACAGCACTAGAGTAACCACATCACAGTCATCAATTACGTCATTACAACAACTCATCACGATGTCATGTAACTATATGAAATGCAACCCACTCGCGGGCATATGCATGAGGTACCTTTCATCATCGTCGCTTAGCCTTTATGGCCTCATCGTCGCTTAGCCTTTATGGCCTCATCGTCGCTGGGTTCATGCACATGGAAAACATGAGACACTATGACATGCACCACACACAAACACACAATCACAATCAACTATGTGACCCATCACTTACCAATTTGCCAAATAAGAGGCACAGCACCTGTCAGTTTATAATTACGCACAACCACGTCGCTATATTTCATCGTCGCTTATTATCATCGTCGCTTAGCCTTTGGGGCCTCATCGTCACTTATTCATAATCGTCATCAATCAAACAATAGCCACTAAGGGCAAAACCATCATTTAACTAGCCACTAAAGGCATCATCGTCATTTACACATCATCATCAATAATATTGGCCACTAAGGGCAAAAACGTCATTTAACTAGCCACTAAGGGCATCATCGTCATTTACACATCATCATCAATAATATTAGCCACTAAGGGCAAAAACGTCATTTAACTAGCCACTAAGGGCATCATCGTCATAATCACCCATTTTGACACTAAAGCGTTAAAACTGTTGGTTATACACAAAAAGGATTTTTAAAGGACTCAATACGGCTTTACAACGTCACTGTAATGACCACCGGGGACAGCCACTTGGGCGCCCAGAAACCACCAGAAAACAACAAGTTTTTATTTTAAAAATAAGACACATAGGTAGACAACCGAAAAAGCTTCCCAACACTTTTTGAAACGTTCAAAACGGATGCCCGAGTCAAAAGATATAGCGAAAACAGTTTTTATAAAAAAATTGGGAACATCCTGAAAATGGCGCCCAGGCACTGGGCGCCTAAGACACCAACTTAGACATCGCAGGCAACACAGGCAACACGCACACACACACACACTGGCGCCCTTGGCGCCCAGCGCCCAGCACATACGCAACACGCACACACACACACTGGCGCCCTTGGCGCCCAGCGCCTGGCGCCCACCGCCCAGCACACACGCAACACGCACACACACACACACACACACACTGGTGCCCTTGGCGCCCAGCGCCCAGCAACACAATCACACACGCACACTGGCGCCCTTGGCGCCCAGCGCCCAGCAACACTATCATGCAACAAAAATCCAGCAACACACAACTACACCTATGGCGCCCTATGCGCCCATAACACCAACAAACGGATTCCGAGCAACACGAATACATCAAATCACATACAAATCATAAAAACAACATGAAATCACACATCGATAATGAATATGGATAGATCTAGGCTAACTCTACTCTAAAACCTATCATAACATCTATTATATAGAAAGATAGAACTCCCCTGACCTTGGATATGAAGAACAGGAGCCCTAGAGACAGTCACGAACAGAACCACAGCAACGGGTCACGTTCCTCTTCCTCCTTGAGCTCGCGTGAGAGAGAGAGAGAGAGAGAGAGAGAGAGAGAGAGAGAGAGAGAGAGAGAGAGAGAGAGAGAGAGAGAATTGGTGTCAGAAAAAGTAATAAAGTAAAAATTAGAGAGAGAGAGACGCGTGAGAGATGAAGGAAGAGAGAAAATAGGAAAAAGTTGGAACCAAATACTAACACAACTATAAATCTACTATCATTCTTTTAAGGCTTAAATACAGTTTTGGTCCCCCTATTTTGACCAATTCACGATTTTGGTCTCCAAAGTTTTAATTTGACGATTTTTGTCCCCCTATTTTCCCAATTTGAAAAATCATAGTCCCCCTCTTAAATAAGTCAAAATTGAAACTCAGTTTGACTCACTCATCCTACGTGGCAGTCCACGTAGACTGCCACGTAGGCACCCCCACCCCCACCCCCCTCTTCTTCCTCCCCCTCCCCGTCGCTCTCCCTCCCCCTCCTCCCCCTTCACTGTTCCCCCTCCCACCCCCCACCCCCACCCCCACCCTCCACTGTTCCTCTTCCCCACCCTCCACTGTTCCTCTTCCCATCCCCACCCCCAGAGAGTTCGCAGAGAGAGAGAGAGAGACGCGCAGAGAGAGAGAGAGAGAGAGAGAGTTTGCAGAGAGAGAGAGAGAGATACGCAGAGAGAGAACGGAGAGTTGCGAAGGGGGGGGGGGAGAGCGAACGGCGAGCGAGCGAGAGCGATGGAGATCGAAGGGAGAGCGACGATGAGCGAGGGTGAGATGCGAAGGAGAGAGAGAGAGAGCGACGGTGAGCGAGAGAGAGAGAGGGAAATCGAGGGGGGAGGGGAGAGACGGTGAGCGAGAGAGAGAGGGAGGTGGAGATGCGATGGGGGGGGGGGTGGGGTGGGGTTCACGGTGGAGTTCGATGGGGGTGGGGTGGGGTTCACGGTGGAGATCGATGGGGGGAGGTGGAGATGCGATGGGGGGTGGGGGTGGGGTTCACGGTGGAGATCGATGGGGGGTGGGGGTGGGGGGAGGTGGAGATGCGAAGGAGAGAGAGAGAGAGATTTGGTTCACGGTGGGGGGTGGGAGGGGTCACGGTGGGGGAGGGGAAGAGGAACAGTGGGGGTGGGGTGGGGGGAGGGGAAGATGAACAGTGGGGGTGGGGTGGGGGTGGGGGGTGGGGGTGCCACGTAGGCTACCACATATGACAATAAGTCAAAATTGAGTTTCAATTTTGACTTATTTAAGAGGGGGACTATGATTTTTCAAATTGGGAAAATAGGGGGACCAAAATCGTCAAATTAAAACTTTGGGGACCAAAATCGTGAATTGGTCAAAATAGGGGGACCAAAACTTTATTTAAGCCTTCTTTTAACTACTATCATAAATTTTCAATATATTTTTTAGTGTCTTAGAAAAAAGACAAGAAGACTTAATGACAACTTAAAGTACTAATAAATATTAAAAATACACATGAGAAATATTTGTCACTGATACTTAAAAAATGACAGATAACTGTCACTGATATATATAAAAAAACACGGGATAAATATTTGTCATTGATAATTATAATTATAATTTTTTAATACCACTGTAAATGTATTATCTATTTTCTACTATCTACTATCATCTACTAATTTACTAAAACTAATCAATTGTACCACTTGCAAAAATTCGAAAAAAACTTTATCTACTAATCTACTAAAACAAATCAATTGTACCACTAGCAAAAATTCGAAAAAAACTTCTTAGTCTCTTAGAAAATAACGAGAAGACTTAATGACTATTTAAAGTACTGATAACTGTGTCTGATATAGAAAAAAATTCGAATAAATATTTGTTATTGATAATTATAAATTTTGAAAACTACTATAAATCTACTATATAGAAAAGAAGAAGATTTAATGACTATTTAAACTGCCGATTATTATTCAAAAAAATGGGATAACTGCACTAATATATAAAAAACATGAGATAACTGCACTGATATTTAAAAAACACGGGATAACTGCACCAATATATAAAAAAACACGGGATAACTGGACTGATATATAAAAAATACAGGATAACTGCACTGATATATAAAAAACACTAGATAATTGTACTGATATCTGTGCAGTTATCCTGTGTTTTATATAAGGGTTAAATATGTTTTTAGTCCCTACAAAATCGGCTCCTTCTAAGTTTAGTCCTTACATTAACGAAATAGGCATTTTCGTCCTTATCTTATTTTTCCGTTTTCAATTTTAGTCCTTCATGACTTTTAATAGCGCTTCAAAACTTTTAATAGCGCTTTTTTGACCATTTATAAGCGCTATCAAAAGTTTTGAAGCGCTATTAAAAGTCATGAGGGACTAAAATTGAAAACGAAAAAAATAAGATGAGGACCAAAACGCCTATTTCGTTAATGTAGGGACTAAACTTAGAAGGAGCCGATTTTGTAGGGACTAAAAACATATTTTACCCTTTATATAAATATATATATATAGTCCATAAGTTCCGACATGAGAACTTATATGCTGTAACGAAAAATGATACTATAATATTTTGGTTTTTTATACTTATTTGTTTTTATAAATGAACATTTTATTTTTGAGTCTAGATTAGAAAACAATAGATATTGGCAAACTAATTATTTTTAGGCTAAAGTGCTCCCGGGGTCCCTTATCTTTATTTAAAGTAACGATTTGGTCTTTTATCTTTTTTTTGTCCCAAATCAGTCCTTTATGTTTTAAATTTTTGACACATAAATCCTTTTTTGTCCCAAATCAGTCCTTTATGTTTCAAATTTTTAACACATAAATCCTTTTTTTTTGACACATAAATAAACACTGTTAACGGAAAATGATTTATGTGTCAAAAATTTGAAAGATAAAGGACATATTTGGGACAAAAAAACATAAAGGACTAATTCGTTACTTTAAATAAAGATAAGGGACCCCGAGAGCACTTTAGCCTTATTTTTATATTTTTGTTTTGGGTTCCAACGGAAAACAATGTTAGATGCTGTTGTTAATCAAACGGGAAACAATTAATCAAAACAGTTTATAGGATTAGCCTTTTATAAATGATTTTTTTTCACAAATGTCTAATTTCCATTTCTCTTCATCTTATCTTTATGTTAATATTTTATTTTTCTGGTTTTTACTCCATTTATAAGATTTGAAGAGGTGGCTTTTTTTTAAACTTTGTGCAACATAAGTTTTTTAAACAACTTGAAATATAACTTTTTCATTAACTTCTATCTTTTTCTTTTATTATATGTCACAATTTTCAAAGTATTTATAAGTTCAAAACAAATTATAACAAATACAGTGTCACACCCACGTGGACAACCACATCATCACTTAACTACCACATTGACATTTTTTGACAGTGTTAAATGGTAATTAGACGGAAAGGTCATCGGTGAAAACGTTAAGTAACTTAAATGACTTAGTTGGTACGAAAAAAACATAAATGACCAACTTGTTACAAAAAAATAACTTAAACGACCTTTGACGTAATTTTGCCTATTAAATAGGCTTAAATGTATGTTTCGTCCCTCCAATCGTTTCCAGATGGGTTCATAGTTTCAAATTGGATTATTTTTATTTTTCAAAATTAATTAGCAGCCATGTAATATATATCACCATTGTAAGATTACTAGTGTGCACCCGTGTGTTCGCACGGGCAACAACTTCAGTTAATGCAGAATTCATGTATTGTTAAAATTTATTTTTAGAATTGCAATACGAAAAAGTCTAATTTGTCGGTCCTTTGAAAGCTAAAGCTTTCCAAAACACGCTGCTTAAAATCCCTCTTTATATATTTGTCACGATTTTTTTACCAAATCGATTAATGAGGAATAAACTTTGAGTATTTTAATGGTTAAGTTTTTCTCCGACCACTAAAAGACTCCAAAACACGTTGGTTATTGAGGCACCCAAAAGAGGGAGGGACCCACTTGGAGACTACAATGAGTTTATATTTTTAAGATTAACAATGTGAATTAGTGGTGCATTGGTTAAGGAGTGTGTTGTTGGCAAAGGGTTTTGGGTTCAATTCCCCTTTTATTGCCAATTAAATGGTGACACGTGGCAGTGATATTGCTGATGTCATGTTGATGTATAAAGGTTCTAACCTAGAAGCGTTTTGTTTTTGTAAGGGCTTTTAAGCCTAAAGATACCTTTAAGCTTATTATTAAATATGAAAATTGACTTTATTTCTAAAGAAGCCTATTTTTTTGTTTATTTTTGCTTATTTAATATAACCATAAGACTTTAGTTGAAAAAAGAAAATTCATCCCAAACACCCATCCCACTCACACGCAATGACGAGTGATGACAGATGTACAAACAAGAAGCCAACGCTGTTCCGTGTTCGAAATTACAAAACTACCCTTAACTGCTCCGTTCAAACCCACCTCTCTCTTGTAAGCAAAACCTTGTCGTGACAAAAAAGCGTTGTATCATCCGAAATGTCGGTGAGTTTCATTTTCCTCTGCATTTCTCATTGTGTTTCTTTCCGTTTTCAGATCGTATATGGGTTTCATCTGTTCTTGTTCTTTCTTTTTTATGGCGCATTGTGTTGTGGTTCTGCTTGGAAGCTCTACATTCCACTATAGCCTATAGGAGAACAAACTCGAGAAATGAAAATCCCTTTGTCTTTTGAATCGAAATTTGAGAAGTTGGAACTTTACCTTAATTATTAAGTGGTTTATATGATGTACTAATGAATAAAAATGCTCTTCTTCGAGCAATAAGTATTGCTTTAGGATTTTGGATCTATTACCTGCAGCTGTTATGTGATTGATTCACTTATTGACGATTCATGAATTTTTTTTTTTCAAGTTGAATAGTTTCATCTAGATTTATATACTGTCAACCATTCGCAAATTGATGGGTGGTAAAGATATTTGACCTTTATCCTTAATTATCTTGAAAGTCAAACATACTATGAATTCTAATCGGTTGAGGGTTTAAAGAAATTTTACACTGACAGTACATTCGAATTAAACTCGTTTCATATTAAGAGGTATTCTTATTTGGGCAATGCACATGAATGTTTGTTAATGTTAAATGTTAAATCATGAAGTTGCATTAGTTGAATGGGATAATACTTCACATTGAATAGATTCTTTTTAAGTAGAACTTTAGCACATTGGTATTGGCATAACTATTCCCCTGGGCTTATTGACTCTTGGTTCTTTCACTTGGTCTGGTTTTACATTTTCTTGTCTTCCACATGTCATTGCCATTGATTCTTGGTCTTCCTATATTACAGAATATCATCTTAGCAATACCTTAATATAACATTGTATGTGCAGGCAACAGTGGACCATACTGATGAAAGAGTTGAAGCAATTCCCCCCTCCACAGCTTCGCCAAATTGGAATGTTCATGTTTCAGATGTGAGTAAGAAATTTTTACCTAGCAGCATTGGTTAGCCCTATAATTGTAAAACACAGGCCTAACCAATTTTATTTGTACTATGTTGGTATTTTCGTTGTGCTAGTTTATTGGATTTTCATTCTGTTTTGATTTGTTACAGATAAGAACAGTTAAGGTCAGTAACATATCACTGATTACTTCCAAGAAGGAAATCGAAGAATTCTTTTCATTCTCAGGTGATATTCGGTATATTGAGATGCAAAGGTCAGAGAATTTGCAATGTACTTATCTTTATTCATTTCTTATGAATATTTCTGTTTTAGCTTTTATACTAAAAAATGTAACCCTAATCTTTGATTGTGATTCTGTAGGGAATCTGATCGCACCCAGGTTGCTTATGTTACGTTTAAGGATTCTCAGGGAGCAGAGACAGCAGTTTTCTTAACAGTATGTATATTTGTTAAGAACTTTTGCATTGAAAAGTTTACTAATACTTTTAAATAGATGCTTAGCACAAATGTAGTGATAAATATAAGATAAACAAACTAATACTTTTAATTGAAATTTTTCTAAGCAGTGCTTATTGATCAACTTATAATATAGGGTTCTAAGATAGCTGATCTTTATGTCACCATCACACCTGTCGAGAAGTACCAGCTTCCCCCTGAAGCTCTTCCCTCAAGTCCAGTAAGTACTGAATTATTAATTTATCCTATATGTAGTTAAGCGTGTTAAATATTCTTTAATAAAAGGGTGTTAAATATGAACTCCTTTACTGAACATGTTTGTGCTATGCTATGAAGCACCAACTCCGACACGGACACCGGATACGACACAGACACTGTTAATATCCAAAATATAGGGATACAACACAGACACTGAGACATTGTTAATGTCCAAAATATAGGGCACCGGGACACCGCATCAGATTATAAAGTTAACTAAATCATTAAAGACAGACTCATTTGATCAAGTTGACAAAAAACCTAAATTGAGAATTGAAGTTTATCTATTCATCTTTTGAATAGATAACTGCATTCAAAGTTGATAAATTTTACTACGTTTGTTGTACATAAAAGGTTTTATATCCTAAAAATAAGTATAAAAACTTACGAATTTCAAGTAGTTGATTTTTTTCCTAGTAAAAATTATGATAGGAGTGTCCGAGAGTTGTCCAAGCGGTGTCTAAGAAGTGTCCAAGTCATTATTTTAAATGCGACTCCACAGAGGGGTGTCCGACGCGTGTCCGACTCCGTGTTGGTGTCCGACTCCGGCATGGACACACGACACGACACTCTCAAGAAGTGTCCCTGCTTCATAGGTGCTATGTGCCCGGAATAAGTTTCAATATAGCATAAATGCTTATGTATTTCTTGTATCTGACTCCTCGTTCCAGGTTTTGAAGCATGTGGCTTAAATATTGCAGCTAAATTTATAGCGTACTTAATATCTTTGTTCTAGTTCTAGGCATGACAACTTAAGTTTGAGATTTACTTTGTTCTGGTGTTGATGTCAGCAACTTATCTTCTTTTTTTAATGACAAATGTTAGTTATTAGTCTGTTATGTTAGTAGTCATGGTTTGAACCTTGGACTTCTTTCAACTCTTTATAGTGTCCCTCCCACCCCAATCACTTGCGGTCGATGTCATAAACTTATATGCAGTGCTGAAACAATTTAGGCTTGAAGATGTGGCACAAAATCTTACATATAGCAAATACTGTCCGTGTCCTAACTCCTAGCAGATCTGGATACGCGATATTTAAACATTTTTTCGTGAAATTGATTAAGAAATAAATCGCTAGCTGCGGGGGTTTTATGTAGCGCTCCAGTAGAATTTACCGTAAACTGTCACTGGGGAGGTCTGAAGAAGACTTGTAAACCCTCAGCTGGAGATGTGTTAGTGGGCTCAAAGCGTGACAAGCGCAAGAAGATATGGAGAGAGAGATAATCTTCTCTTGATGAGCATTTGCTCTGGTTTGGTCACTGTAGAAAGCTCAGTCTCTCATTCTATTTCCATTATCAATATGATTATACTTTTCCATGCATTTATGTTTATTTCTTACTGCTCTATCACAATCTCTGCATGTGCATTCAAATTCCTCCCTCTTGACAAAATATTAATTCCTTAATATCAATCTCCAAGTATCAGTTAAGTTTCTAATAAAAAATGCTCTTCTGAATAGACAAACCAAAGTTCTGCTGGAGTTAAGAAAGCCGAAGATGTAATAAGCACCATGCTTGCGAAGGGATTCATTTTAGGAAAGGATGCAATAAACAAGACAAAAGCCTTTGATGAACGTCTTCATTTGTCCTCAAATGCTACTTCCACAGTTGCTTCCATTGATCGTAAAATAGGTTTAAGTGGTAAACTAAGTATTGGAACAGCTATTGTTAATGAAAAGGTGAGAGAGATGGATGAAAGGTTTCAGCTCTCTGAAATGACAAAGTCTGCTATTTCCGTTGCTGAGCAAAAGGCAAGTACTGCTGGATCTGCTATCATGAGCAATCCTTACGTATTAACCGGAGCTTCATGGATGTCAAGTGCCTTTAGTGCTATTGCAAAGGCTGCCGAGGATGTCAGTACGATGGCCAAGGAGAAGGTTGAACAAGCCGAGGTGGAAAAGAACGAGAAAGGGTCCTTTGAGGAATATAGACAAATGAACTTTGAGGACTCTTTGGACGGAGGCCCTGCAATAGTGCCGGTTAATTCAGACAGTGACAGAGATAGTAAACATGCGAATTTTATAAATTAACTCACAATCGCTTAACATACTCAAAAGCACTGGATTGACTTAGTTGGCATTGTTTATTTCAGTCTTCAGCTGCTGTAAGTTTGTTGTACCATGAAATGTCTTATTGATTGTTTTATTAAAAAAAAAAGGTCTTGTTGATTGTTATAGTGATGTAAAGGTTTCTTTGACAGATGTGATTCATAATTGTGATCATCATTCATGTAAAATAATTCATTGTTATTTGTCATTATCATACTTATTTTTTGAGTTCTATCTTCACTCAGTTCTCCCCTTACGCCAGATGTTTCTGGAGGGGCTTAAAACATTACAGGTATTATAATTCAATTTTGCAGAACATTGTGTCATCAGGAGCATAACAAATAACATAAGTTTATGTTTTATTATTCTTATTTTTCTTCCTGGTCAAAGAAACAATAGGTTATATATTCACATCTACATCTGTTTGCCTTGAATACTCTGGGATGTTTTCAATTGTCAATTCTTTGGTTCTTAGGTACCTGTTAATAGATCAGTTGATTGTAAGTTCTTTAGTTCATTTTGTGAAAAAAAAAGTTCTTTAGTTCATAGATACCTTTTATTTGTGTGAGACTAGGGTTTTTGTTGGAATATATGAGAAATGGTTATGCATATTGATCATTAAGATATTTTTTCCTTAGACGTTGCTTTATTTTAGGTAAGTAATTAATAGGTTTATATAATGCAAATACATTATACATATTGATCATTAACACTTCTTAGTTGCTATTTAAGCTGCTGATCTTAGAGCCTGTGTTTTTCCATGGCGATTACCGGCTTTCATTAACCAGACTGCACGGTTGTGTTTACTTGGTGATTATTGCACGCCTGTCACTAGGACATAACCATTTTTTTGAGTTAAAAGCAAATATTTTGGCTATCATGTAGGCCCCCTCTTCATAGCCATTAACCAACAACTATTGTAGATACTAATGGATTGTGTATTGGTTAGATCTATAAAAATATCTCAAACTGGAGTGTAGCAAAGGTTCTCCTTTTTTGACCAAACTTTGATGAAATGAATGAGTATTTGAGTTCCTCTATGGGCTGAATCCCAACTCCTATGTATGTTACTATTGTGTGTGTCTACTACTCCTATGTATGTTACTATTGTGTGTTTCTACATAAGAGTGAATGTAGATTATACAGACATAAATTTATGGTTAATATTAGAAGTAGTTTAATGACTATATTTTAAAAAGTAATATTAAATCTTCAAATTTCACTCATGTACCTCATGCTTTATACATCTTTTATATGCACGTACAACTGTACAACGCATACACACAGATAAGAATAAGTTTGATACAACATGTAGACATTTTGGGCAACAAATGAAAAGAATACCAGTAAAATCATGAAGTCTATATTGATAAGTCTGGGAACAACTTTTTATTATCTCTGATCTTTAGTTGTTGTACAGTGTTTTTTGGGACATCCTTTGAGGAACTGCACTTGGCGTGAGCTTGATTTAGCTTCTGAATGTTCTCCATTGACTTCAATGGGGGATGTTTTCAAAATTTGAGTGATGTAGTAGATAGAATATCTCTTAATTTTCTTGGGTAACAAATGGTTAAACTTTCTCAACTTCTGAAATATTCAAATGCATCCAAAAGATTGCAAGGAGGTGACGAAAGACAATATCTGCTTAGAAAAGGAGGAATTATACATAATAATGAAAGATGAACTTTTGTATAACGTTGTAATCTCTGTATATCATTAACAGCAATTAGCTGAATTTTCAGTCCTGTTGGTATGTTTTCAATCCTTTTGAAAAATGTGAGTGTTTTGTATTCTATATTAGAACAATCATTACAGTTACATTGAAAAAAAAATGCAATTTACTTTCTATCAGTTAGGTGAACAAATGAAAATTATTGCGTATATTAATGATGAATCAACCAGGCGTGAGAAAACCATTATTCTCCGGATGTGTAGGAAACATTGGCCACCAAACTGAATGAATGTATAGTTGATGTGCTCCCCATCCAGCTAGTGTGTTATCATAGATAGCGTAACAACCATTCCAAACTCTGTTAAAGTGAAGATAATATGTTTCATATTAAATACATCAATACTTCCAATAAATAATAGAAATCAAATGACAAAAAAGGCTCTGTTGAAGTGAAGATAATAATATGATGTGATTAATTTTATTAAACTTGAGGCATGCCGTTTGTTCATCATGATCTTTTTTTCCTTTCTGATTTAACCTCGACAAAAGAAAAAGCACACTAACAGATTATATGCTAAATGGAACTATCATACCTCCATGCATTGATGCAAATTCTCATCCTTGGATCTAACGTGGATCTGCAAAATCACACAATTAATAGTCTACATGGAATTTTAATTACAATCTTACTCGTACTGGAAAAAGGTGAAAGAGGATAGGATTCAGAAAAAGGCACACACAATTGTACAGATATCAATTTTCCACAATTTCAGTACAAACCAAGACGTCAAAAAAAAAGACCATACAAACCCGACCCTCTTGCTCCATTTTAATTGAATTTTATTTACTACAACAACAAGGGTGATTTAAATATTAGGAAACGACCAAATTAAACTGAAATCCCTGAGGCATGTCTGGCCTTGTGTAGAGAATATATAACTATACATATTATGTCATATAATTAATTGTAAACCCCACAATTTGCTTGATGCATTGAAGATTCATATAAAGCATTAGTTCTCTATGGCAAAAATAATTACCCCTATGACTTTGTGGGATGCATTTTGATTGTGTTCTAGACAAGCCAGGATTACAAGTGCAGCAGCAACAGTTGAGGGCCAATAGCACAATTGCTCATAAGCTGACAGAGCCAGTACTGCTAGGTAGTTGACCCTTTTCTCCACAATAGCATCAGCATCAGCAGCTTTTAGGTAGAACCTGTGAAATTTATCGAAGGGTTTGGAATTTAGCGGAATAAAAATGTATATGGGCTAATTAAACTCTATTTTCCTCATGAAGATCGAGTTACATTTTTTAAGAAGGCGTCATAAGTTTTTCTTTATCAGCTCTATGTAGACTACAATTACACAATTGTCTTTTATTTCCAATTTTAGCACAATTCAAAGGTTAAAAGTGCTTTATTAGTGAAATAAAGGCATAAAGCTTTGCTTAATCTGTTCGTTTTGATTTGTTTCTGTCTTCTGAGAAAGAACCCGAAAACTTAACAGAAGAAAGGAGACTCTAAACAATGAATATTTGCTATTTGTATCATTTAGGCAAAATTTTAATCACTTCCTACCATAAGAATAAAAATGTAGAGAAAAACTCGTACCACAAGAAATTGTAGATTGTAGGCAGAAAACACTGGAATTCGAGCACCTCCTGCACAATCCATTCCATAGCCACCACTTCGCATCTGCTGTACACACTGCCTTGTATGTAGAAATGTTTTTGTCCAACTCTATAGTGCGCACAGAAGATTTCAGTTAGTCATTTGATAACAATGGAACAAACTGGAAGACAGTCTCAAATGCTTTGGAACATATTAAGAAAATTATTTCTGATCAAAAAATATTAAGAAAATTATATTGCACACACACATACATACTTGATGTGCGTGTGGATGAAGTAAGATAGATATTATGGGAGAAACTCAAGTCCTATATTGACTAGTGATCTAGTCTCAAAAAGTATATAATTAAAAGGCATCTCTCATCTTATAACCTGGTTTTGAAGGGTTACCTTAAGTCCAACCCAAATTCTAACACATAATTGGTTTTGTAGGGTTACCTTAGGTCCATCCCAAATTCTAACACATAATGAATTAATGATAATCCAAAGCTTTTTCCATATAAAATGTTTTGCAATATATAACTGCTAGCTTGCCAATAGCCAATAGGCTGAACTCACTTGTACACAAATTATGGAACTTTGAACTTGTAGAATATACTATTTTTTTTGTTCTAACAAAAATTCAAGGCAGCTACTTAATACATTACAAAATGAAATTTATAGGTTATGTATCGCAGTTGAAAATTTCGAGAATTATTTGTGATTTACCTCTGAAATCTAATCTAGCTCAGAATATAAAAAGATTAAATTCTGTTAAACCTTAACCTCTTATAAGTCATGTAAGTAATATATACTTTAAGAAAACAAAAACGATGTAATTTACCTATGGCTATGGGCGTAACTCACTTGTAGGCCTAACCTAACTATGGATAGTTAAAACTTATAGAACGTTTTTGCTTACTCAAATTTCAAGGGAGCTAATTACTATATTGTATATATTCAAATGAAAGTTGAAAATTATATAAGAATCGAAAGTTTTCAGTTACGTGGGCAACCCAGACCAGTAAACACAACTATAAGAATGAAAAAAATGTTACGACTAAATCCTGAACCTGTTAAATTGCTGATTTTCTTCGATCCTGGTGGCTAACGTGAGGCACGCTATTCCAACAATTTGAAGGTTTCTCGCGGCTTTGAAGTATCCCTTGCTCAGGAAACGGTCCAGTAGGTTGATTCCAAGGAACAATGTCTCTTGTCGAAGTTGTTTTCGCCAAGTTTGCTGCCCAGTAAAAGCAAATTACAAAAATCAATTGTTAAATTACAGTCTCAATACGACAATACCCCCGCCCGACCCGAAGCTAAAATGGTGGGTGACTGTTTGCGCTAGCATACATAGTTGTACAGTAAAAAGTTAAGAGCGATACATTCGTTCCGTTGTTTGAAAGGGGCAGATTAGAAGAAGAAAACGCAAGTCAATTAGTGATGGATCATGGGAATTTTATTTTATTTGTCAAAGGCAAACTTTTTTGTAGTATGTCGCAATGCTCAAATAATAAAACTACAGAATTAAATCCAGCTCATTTGTTTAATTTATTAACACATTTAAAACCTAGTTGGAAGGGACATGTAACATTTCCATTATTTCCTTCTGTGTAAAAACAATTGCATTATTTCCATTCTTTTTTTTTACATCATGAGCTCTCGTTAGTCGTTAGTAGTAGTATTAAATTTGTGTCATCATGTAATGGTTTTTCCCCTAGCCTAAAAGCAGGACAAAATGTTAGTATATAATTTCTGTATAATCTTCAATATATTTCTATTGTTATTCACAAATAACTTTTACACTTATCTTGAGTTTGTCTCTCTACGTTTATGGCCTTTAAGAAGTAAAATATGTCCTTTAAGAACCCAAACTAACTACCCACATTGAATTTTAAACTCTCTAACTGATTCCATTGGTTGTCACTCCGCAAGTGGTTATTTATCGCTCCGCAAGCGTGTTCTCTCTCACAAGCAAAAGGAAGCACATAAACAGTTTTTTTTGTGTGTGGCCAACACACATAAACAGCTTAATAACGAACTACGAGCTCTGATCCAAATAAATGAAATAAAGACTAGCTAGCATTCAAATGGTACAATACAATATACAACCAAAGCATTTTCTAGCCGGACAAAAAAAAGTATTTTAAAGCATAATAATATTAATAATAATAATAATAACAATAATGTAGTGGATTCATTTATAGAGCAACCTACCTCAACTATCCAGTTCACCATTTGGGAGCGTTGTTGAAGCACGAGCTCGCCAAAATCCGTTGTAGAGAAATATCTTTCAGCATAATTCCACAAGAAAACTTGTCTCCTCTCCCTCTTTCTGAGCATCTGGTAGCTGTCTTCGTCATCCAAGTCTTCGAACCTTGAAAACTAAAATCAGAGACATAAAAAATACGAACTCCAATAAAGAAATCAAAACATACAAAATAAGTAAAAATATAAAAAGGAATAAGCAGAATTCAAATAGAATTAACAAGTGATTTTGAACTCTCAAATTGAAGCAAGCAATCGTACATTAATGAGAAGAGAAACATCTTCTTCGACGGTTGAAGAATAATCTGGAGAAGCTAGCATCGAGAATTCCTCACGGTACTGAAGAAACAACATATAAGTTGGCGATGGAGTTTCTCCAACGGATCCCTCCGAAAACTGGCTTCCAGAATCAATGAAAAGAGACGGAGTGTAATCTGAATACTCAGAGCATTCACCAAAGATCTCGGAATGAAGATCAGAGAATGTAGTTTCCTGGCTTGTGCTATACTCCGATTCATCATCGTAGTACGAGAGTTGAAGTTCTTCACTGCAAGCTAGATCCGAATAGGCGCAAGAATTATCAGAGTTCTGGTTCCTTATCGAATGCGCTAACAAATCCGCGCAACTCTCATTTGCGTGATAGTTTCTTGAACCTTCAGATAATTGAGATTCTGATGCTCTGTTTTCCTTGCATATGTTATTTTCCTTCTCAAACGACGTTCCCCACACACCAGAGATTACTGAACCGACGTCGTTTCTAGGTGTCTCCGACGAGGTGTTCAAGTTTCCGTTATTTGACTTTGAATTCTCCACGGAAAATTGCTCCGCGCCGGTGATCCCTGATTTCGTGCAAACTTCCGAGACTTGATCATTCTCTTTCAGATTATTCTTCTCTTTTCCATTCCTGAACTTCAAAATCAAGTTTCTGCCGCGTTCGTGAGCACCAGAATTGGAGTCAACACACGAAGTCTCTGACACTTCCACTTCACTTACATTCCGCTTTTCAAATCTAAGATTTCTCGAGAAGTTCACAGAATCAACCTTCCGAATGCCTTCAACTACACCTGATATTACATTCCTCGAGCTCGATCTTCCCTTGCCGGCAAATACGGTTGAAGCTCTACTTGAATTGCACGAATATTCGCCGCCGGCAATGTCAGAGCCGGAGCTCGAATCCACAGAAATAACGGAGAAACGAGGATCCTCGCCTGTAATGTTGAATCTCCTGGAAGCAAGGAGCACCGGCGAGATTTGGTGTCTCGGCCGGCGAGGAAGCTTCGACCGGAGCTTCTTGCTAACAATGTGCGGTGGTGAGTTCTGTTGGAGTTTCCGCTTCGAACTTCTCGATATGACTTTCATTGTTGGTGTTTGGTTACAGAGAAAAATTAGTTTCCGGTTTGAAAATTTGTTGCGATGAATGATAGGGAGTGTGAGGGAAGGGTGTTCGAACGGTTATGGGAGTTGTGGGATTGAAAGAAAACGAGGGAAGAGAGTACTTATATGGCATGGTCCCACTTAATGCGTTTTCGTGCACCACGTCCCCAAATGATGACCGTTAACTGTAAACGGCGTTTTGTTATTGCATAACTACTCTTACATAACATTTTTAATTTCTTTTTTTACAAGATTTAATTTCTATATATGTAAAGTTGGATTAATCAGTTTTTATACGATCAACTAATTAATTGGTGTTCTCATAAAAAAACTAATTATTGGTCAAAAAAATACCATCAACTAATTAAAATTTTTCTGTCAAAGAAAAAAAACTAAATAAATCTGTCATATTACTAGAACTAGTAATGTCCAAAATGTATTATTTTTTTTGATAAGCAAATGTTAGTGATGGTGGTGGAATGTTAGTTTCCGGGGTTTGAACCCTGGACCTCCTTCTTGCAACTTTGCAACTCCTTCATGTCCCTTAGCCCGCCAACTGAGCTACCTTCCTGCGACCAAAATGTATGATTTGAAATTCAAAGTGGAATATGCATCCCCGTTGACAATCAGAATTACATTGATCCTTAATAATGTATTTGGACATTAGAGGTAAAATATGCATTCCCGTTGGCCCTCCCGTTTGCATCCTTGTTGGTCTTCCTGTTGGCACTCTCGTTGGCATTTTACTCCTTTTTAGTAATGATAAAATAGTTATTTGGTAATTTTTTTAGTGATTAAATTGATTGATTTTAATTTTTATGAAAAAATTAATTGATTTTACTCATTTGAATTGATTTTAGTAATTTTAGTAGTTTGAGTAAATTATAAAATGAATAATTTTTTTTAAATAGTTGTGTTGGAAAAAGTTTAAAAAAAGTAGGTTCTCCCGTTGTCACTTGCGTTGGCACTCCCATTGGCATTTTATTACATTTTAGTAAAAAACTGACAAAAAAATGATTTTTTTTGTAAAAAAATTTGGAAAAAAAGTCAATTAAAAAAAATTCAGAAGAAAAGTGATTTTAAAAAAAAAAGGAATTTTTTTTCAAAAAAACTGTTATTTTTAAAATTTTAAAAAATAATTGTTATTTTTAAATTTTTTGTAAAAAAATGAAAAGAAAATCAGTTTTTATAAAAAGATGAATATTTATAAAAAAACAATTTATAAAATATTAATTAAATTAAATGAAAAGAAAATCAGTTTTTATAAAAAAATGAATTTTTATAAAAAAAACAATTTATAAAATATTAATTAAATTAATTTTTTATATAAAAAAATAGTTTAAAAAAAAGCAGTTTAGAAACAAAAGTTTTAAAAAAAAAATTAGTTTTTTAATTAAAAAAACGAATTTTTAAAATAAAAAAAATAGAATCTGACACGCGTCGCACGCAGTCTTTGCGCGTCAGAGCGGCAGACAATTTTTTTTTCAATAGATGCGAAAATACTATAGCATTTTGGCTTTTTGTGCGAAATGTCTGAAATGTCCAAAAAAATGGATACGTGACCGCCTAGTAGAATGTCTAAAAATGGATACGTGGCGGCCTTGTAGAATACATTCTTTTTACGTATTTCCGAAAGTTTTTTTTGCGATTTTTCCGAAAACACCTTGTTTGAGGATGATTCCGGAATTTTTTTTTCTATGAACTTCATAAAATACCTCAAAGGATGTATTTCCGTAAATTAAAACTCTTTTTTATATTATATTTTAGCATTTTTTTGTTATTTTTTATTTTCTTTCTCTTCTTTTATTTTTATTTTTATTTTCTTTCGAAGGCGGAGTAGAAGTTCGTTTGAAAATTAATAACCAAAACTAAAATGTGTTTAAGAGGAACTTAGAATTGAAATAGGAGTGATTTTTAAGATTTAATGATTTTAAAACTCATAACAAATTCTGATAAAAAAACTAATAACAAGTTATGAACTACAGTGATTTTGTGCATTTTTATGGGAGGCAGATTTAGTACCTTGGGGGCGCCAAACCTTTGGTGCCTTTCCCTTATTCTGATCCATTCGATACATCCAACGGTCTTACATGTTCCATGTTATAGAATATTCTGTTGTAGTGAATTTGCTATTTGGGTAAATAATAGTTGGAGTTCAGATAGGCTTTGAGGCTGTGAGTTTTAGCTTAAACACATTTAATTGTCTAATATTGGTTTGTTTCTTCTTTTCTTATCTATGAAGAAATTTATTTTGTATCTGTTGGTTACATGTAGATGGAAGACATTAGAAAATTTATTTTGCCTACTTGATTGCCAACTAAGGAACTAGCATATACACTAGACCACAGGAAGATTCATGCAAAAATACTGACTGGAGAAAGAAGAACAAAGGTTTTTGACTTCTTAGTTGCCAGAAAGAATCATTTACAATTTTTAATAATTGAAGAAACAATTTTTTTTCTATTACATTTGAGTAACCAATATTTCAGTTTGTCTCATTCTGATTAATTATTTTTTGATTTTGTATATCAAGGTTATGGAGGTCATGTAAGGGCTTGTGCTGATCCAAATTTAGTTATAGATGAAAGAACAGCAAATCGTAACATTGCTTCTCTAGGAAGGCCTAAACCATCACCACCAAGAGGTAAATTTCCATTTTAATTATTATAAGGTAGATTTTCTTTGTTATACTACTGCATAAAGTAACTGGTATCTAGAATATTAGTTTTCTTTGTTTATTTTCACTTTGTGTAGATATTTGGCTTGTAGCATTAATTCTGGGTAATTATTGGATGCTCATTCTTTATCCCTCTAAATATCAGGAATTGTGGTGACAATTGTTGGAGGTGTTTTCTAAGAGGATTCTTATGTTTTCAAGGTTGGTCACGTGATAGTGATGCTGCTACTGATTGGGTTGTTTGACCGAAATAAAAAGTCTACCGTACATTCTCCTGTGGATTTTCTATGCTTCTGTGCTTCTGTCTTTCTTTCCTTCGATCTGCCTCTTTTTGCTTTCTAAGCTGAGCGTCTTTATAGTATCCACAATTGTTCTGTATATACTCACTGGCTGCTACATTCTCGTCCAGCTAATTTTAATTGTTGCTTCAGATTTGGAACGATTGACATTTGCTTGCACTTAGATTTGGGTTGTATTTAGAATGAGATGACTTTTTTCAAAATTTGCTTGTAATTTCACAGGGAAATACGGTTGCTGTGATGGGTTCATTCAAAGGCTTGAAGCAAGTCAGAAGGGTTGTTGAAGAATGCACGCTGAATAAAATGCACCCTGTTTACAACATTAAGGTTAATAAGTTTTGTATTTTCTCCACTTTTTCTTTGTAGTATAGATTTAAGGTGTAGAAATATCACCATACTTTTCACATTGCCAGATTCTTATGATGAGGAAGAAACTTGAAAAGGATCCAGCACTTGCCAATGAGAACTGGGATAGGTTTCTTCCAAAGTTCAAGAAGTATGACCCCAATTATTTGATAATATGTATTTACAAAGTAGATAGATACCCTATGCCTCAGTTTATTGATGCCTCATTACTTATTTTAGGAAAAATGTTAAGCAAAAGAAGGTCAGCACTAAACAGAAGAAGCCATATACTCCTTTCCCTCCACCGCAGCAGCCCAGCAAGGTAAGACAACAAATGTCTCCTGCCAAGTTGGATTTCTTCCATTATTTATTTTATAGACTTCCCTCTACTATGCAGTCAATCCTCCCCAGCCAAAATGAATTGATAGTAATAGAGAGAGGTTGGGCTTGTGAATGAAATGTTTGCAAATACTGCTTGTATCAGCCTATAGTGGTTTTGCTGGAGAACTGACATACTAGTATTGAAAAAGCATAAGATTGAAGATAGCCAGTCTTATTTTTTTGGAGAATAATATATTAAAAGTTGTTCAACTAGATGAAAGTGTAGTACATTTACATACATTTTGGTATTCTGCTTTTGATTGTTGACATCATGTTCTTTTGGTAATATTGAAGTAATTGGTCAGATCAACTTGGATTTCTAAGATTGTTTCATTCATACAATTTAGTTAGAGAAGATGATATTAACTTGGTTAAAGGAAATTTTTCTGTTGAGTAGCTGTCTCCTCATGAATTGATTGAATTTTCAACAAATCAGGCTAGCTGCACTAAGCTGGAATGGTGAAGGTTCTTATTTACATCAAGCAGTGCTCCATATGATCGTAATGATAACGGACCGTGCGATGAGGTGGGTCTCATACATCTAAACCGTCAATTCATCTATTTTCATTTTAATTGAGGAGATAATGATAATTCCATTCTACATTGAGATAGATGCTTCTTTTCCGGATGATAGTATCATACACAAATTCTTGATTTATCCTAATGGGACATGTTTCATTTTAGGATACTCCAGTTGTGCCAATCGGGAAGAGCCCCAGGGTTGATATCCTTGCAAGAGATGTTTTTAATCTTGGTTATATAATTTGCTATTAAGCTTTTATGGCAACCCTTTTTTGCTATTAAACTGGTTCAATATTACTTTTGATAAGCCTTTTTTGGTTCTTGCCAAAAGGATGAGCATTACTCTCTGCATTTTAAACAAGTTAATTTTTTTTTTAAAATAAAAAACACTTTTAAAGTCGGACGTAATTGTAAACCGACTTTAAAAGACCACTTTTAAAGTCGGACTATTAGCCGAGTTTAAATCTCTTGACATACAAAGTCGCCTTAATAGAAGTCGGACTGAAATCCGACTTTAAAAGTCCAATTGGTCCGAATTTAAATCCATTTTCTGCACTAGTGCTCCATTCAGTTTTTTCTTAAATGGGTATTGTCATTTGTAGCGACCGAAAAATCCGGAGGAGGGATTCTTCAAAGTTTACAATGAAGCCGCCATCAATATTTATTTAATAGGAAAAACATTGAAAAAACCTTTATTTTTGGGTTCGGGGGTCGATTATGTGTGGGGAAGATATTAGCACCCCACAACAACCTTTCAAAAAAAGGTTACCTTTTAATTTAATGTGTAGAAAAAAGTTAATTCAAATAAAACACTCTAATTTACCCTTTTTATTATTTGCAAAATTGAAAAGGAAGACCTAATAAAAATTTTAGTTTTTTGCGCTTAACTGGAGTGGGCCCCTGCTCCTACGTATCCCCAGGTGCGATGGAGAAATCAAAGCTACGTAGTTCTTGGGTAGAAAATGTTTGTGTGTTTGGTGTTTTTTATTTATTTTTTTAAATTGGGAGAGGTATTCTTAATGACCAAACAAGTAAAACTCAGAGTGGTCATCACTCATAACCACCCATTTTAAAACTGTTACTAACGGTCAAATGAGTTGAGCTCAGAGTGACTATTAGTAACAAACCACTTTTTTTATGTGAGTTTGATTGTTTGGAAGGAAAGAAAAAGGAAAAAAAGAAGAAAAATTGATTCGAAAGCATTACGGGGTAAAAAAAATGCAATGGGTTATGGTAAAAAAGGGTAGGTGCAATTAACAACAGGGGTGCGGTATTGGAAAAGGGGGTGCGAAGAGCAATAGAGGCTGTTTTTAAAAATATTGGGGTGCAGTTAGCGAACCCAATCCGTGTCTGAGTCCCAGATTGTGAATATGGGCTTTTAGTGAGGGGGTTAGGACAAAGAAAAGGAGGGGTGCCATTATAAACCAGATTAATAAACACTTAAAATGAAAATAAGATAGAAGGGAGGGAGCGCTGATATTAAAAAGAAAGGGTGTAAATAATAACATGGAAATGGGGCGCTATCTTAATGAAATACAGGGGTGTGATTATGAATCTAGTTTTTAAACGAAAATAAAAAAACAAAACCACGACCCAGGCCCAGTACCCATTAATATAGTTAAAAAAACCTAATTTTTCTTTAACCCATTTTCCACTCTCAGCGCCGTTTCACCCTCTTTCTCTCAACCCTAGCTTCGCTTTCTTCATCCCTCACCGCCATCCTCTCATCTTCTCCTCACCAATCCAGATTTCGTTCTCTTCTCTTCCTGTAACCACCGATCCTCTCTTCTCGTTTCACTAACCCTAATCTTCGACCACTCTCTTCCTCCGCCGTTAACACCTAACCCTTTACACTTCTCTGTGCTGTACCCGTCTTCTCCAATAGAGAACACGATATTTTTTAAAAGACAAAGGTGAGAGGGATTTGGAGGGAGAAAACGAGAGAGAGGGCAAGAATGGAGGGGTTAAGATGCGGTGGTGGTGGGTGTTGCGAGGAAAGGGATGATTTTAGGCATGGTGGTTCGGTTTACTGGGTTATTCATGGTGGTTCACGGCGAGGCTACGGCAGCGTCCACTGTAGATGGTGGCCGGAGGTAAAATTTTCTCTCTTTCTTTTTTCACTTTTTCCTCTCACAGTGCCTCCTTCCTCTCCTTACATTCTTTTTTCCTAACTAAACTTATTCTGATTTGTAACCCTATATTTTCTTAACTAAACCTATTACTAATTAACCCCTAATTAATTTCGTTTTCGTAAACAGAAATGGTAACGAAACTGATTCTGAAAAACCAATTTTATTTCTAATACTAATCTTTCAAAAGAAGAAGAAGAAGAAAAATGCACTGAACCTATTTTAAACAACTTAATCATGATAGGGAAACAAAAAATAAGACTACAATTTGGGAAATAATAGGTTAGACCACCTTTTTCTAGCCTCTAAAATGGACTCTGGTTGCTGCTTCTCTGTTATTGCTTTTTACTGCTATTGCTGCTTTTGTGTTTCTGGGTTTCAAGTGTTTGACGATTAGGGTTTTAGTGTGAAACGCTAATTTTAGCTCTGTTTGATGTGAATTCTCGGTTTCTGTGTCTGTGTATTTAGCTGAGTATATTTCAGTGTGTGTTTTTTGTGTATTTTTCAGTCACTATGTCTCTGCCTCTTAGTGTGTGCTATTGTTTGGTATTTATAGGCAGATTGGTGTGATGGAGGTGAGGTGCTGAGGAATAAAAAGGACAGTAGCTGGCAATGGGTGGCACGAAAAGGACAACAATTGAGAAAAGGACAAAGGACAGCCATTTGAATCAGCTAAAGGACAGTAGCTGGCAATGGGTGGCGCAAAAAGGACATCAATTGAGGAAAAATCAAAAGGACAACCCTAGCTAGGGCAGCTGCTGCTGCGCCTTTCTCCCTCCCCTCTTTTTTTTTAAAAAAAAAATCTGTACTATTTATCTCTTTTGCTTTTTTTGTTTATATGTGTGTAAAAAAACTTGATTATGTATTGAAAAGGACTTTGGCTATTTAGCTCAAAAAAAGTTTATTATACCTTCAATTGTTTTTTGTATATTTTTGCACCAATAACAATAGACTAACCTAATAATAATAACTACAAAATAAAACAAAAACGAGCATCAAAACAATCGTTGCACGAGAGTGCTAAAGACACGCGCGTTTAAAACGATACGTGACACAAGCGTTTAAAACGATACATGACACAACGAGAATAAAAACTTTTTTGGATTTTTTGATTAATCGGACAAAATTAGGGTATGACAGCTGTCCCTCTTTATTTATATTTTACTAGGAAATATGAAGAGTTTCCAGATTTCTCGAGTAAAATAGAAATAAAGATAAAATGACACTAATTTTGTCGAACTTTTTTTGAGAAATTCATGAAAAACTAGGTTTACATAGAACAAAAGTAAATAAGGATCACTGGGGATCTGGGGACCTGAAGGATCACTGAGGATCTGAAGGAGCACTAATACTCTGGAGGAGCCCTGGGGCTTTGAAGGTCTAATTCGCAGTCGATGCTTGGCGCATTGATTGGAGTTAAACTGAAGGACCGACGGGATCTGAGGGGCTGCCTGGGCCTTGATGGACCAAGATGGTCTGATGGAGCGCAAACTAGCAACGGTACTAGTAAAACGGTCTGATTGGGGGGTGGCCTTTTTCGAGCGGCCATGGGGCAAGATCAGGTCGTTGACTTGATTTTCTCACCTCGAAGGACATCCACTATGTCTTAGGCTGACATAGCTAGTCTGAAGGACCTGGGGTCGGATGATCCGTCGATTGCTCGATAACGCGACGTGCGATCTGGATTGAAGGACCATTGGAGGCCTGAAGGAGCGCTGGGGTTCCGCGGGACCGCTGGGGGTCTAAATGACTGGTGCTAGACTCAGTGCTAATCATTACAATTTAAATTTATCTCGGCAGATAAACTATCTATCTTTGAGGGCATCTAAGGATGCAATGAATGATGTATGCGTGCATGCAGTGTAAGCATGTGCAATGATCAGTATCTGGTGGTATGATGAATGAAATGTGGAATGATTTTTCTTTTTGTTTTTGTTTTTGGTGCTTTTCTTTTTTCACTCTTTTGCTCTTTCTTGACTCTTTTGCTTTGCTCTTTTACTCTTTCTTGACCTTTTTTGCAGATCTCATCAACTCGCAGGACTCTCGACGTGAGATATAAGGGTTTCCCAAAGTAGTGGAACCAAAGTGCGGGTTATTGTGATTTGTTGCTTGAAGTGATTATGCATTTGTCCTCTTTGCAATTTTATGAGAGATCATCTCCTTTTCGTGATTTTTAGAAATTTCGCAATGATTGTAATGCTTTTGATCATGCACATGTTTTGCAATTCAGTATCATTTACCATAAAACATCATTTTAAAGCAAATAGGGAGATGAGAGAATAAAGAAAGTGTTTAATATCCAAATGGAAAGCAAGTGCGCAGAAGGTCACACTGGCTGAAAATTACATTGAGAGTTTAAACTACAAAAAGAAGAAAGAAAAGGAAAGAACAGATCTTTTGATTGTTTGTATCTTTGAAGTAATAACGCCAATCACCCATTAACATGACCTTAAGCATTCATCATCCAACTTTCGGAGGTATCGATTGCCTTTGTATCTGTTCAAAGTTCAACTTTTGACCCAAATTTTTGCCTGGACTGCTCTTTAGAGTTTTCAATCCACCAGGTTGCTCTAATTTTTACCTAGGCCACCCTTTCGGGTTTTCAACCTGGCGAGATAATTTTTGCTTGGCTCATCTTTCTCTTTTTTCATATATTTCTTTAGGCATAGTACTTCTTAACTGCATCTGAGTTCACTAGGAGTGGGAGGTCTTCACCGTCCATTTTTTGTGAGAATTAAGGCTCCTCCAGAGAATGCTTTCTTCACCACATAAGGTCCTTCATAGTTAGGGGTCCACTTCCCACGGGAATCCTTTTGGATAGGCAAAATCTTCTTGAGCACGAGATCTTCTTCTTCAAACTGCCGGGGGCAAACTTTCTTATTATAAGCTTTCTTCATTCTTTGCTGATACAACTGCCCATGACACAAGATCTCCTTCTTGAACCCATTCTGCTTCCTCTAATTTTGTTTCCATTAGCACTCGCAGAGAGGGTATTTCAACTTCGATGGGAAGAACTACTTCCATCCCATATACTAGTGGGAATGGTGTTGCCCCTGTTGACGTGCGAACTGAGGTCCGATACCCATGCAATGCGAAAGGCAGCATTTCATGCCAGTCCTTGAAGGTCACCACCATCTTTTGTACAATCTTCTTTATGTTCTTATTTGCCGCTTCGACCGCCCCATTCATCTTTGGACGGTATAGGGAGGAATTATGGTGTTGGATTTTGAAGTCGTCACACAACTCTTTCATCTTCTTGTTGTTCAGGTTGGTCCCATTATCCGTGATGATCTTATTCGAAAGGCCGTAACGGCAGAACAAATCTCTTTTTATGAACTTGACAACCACAGATTTTGTTACACTGGCATAAGAAGCGGCCTCGACCCATTTGGTGAAATAATCAATAGCGATAAGAATGAAGCGATGCCCATTTGATGCTTTAGGTTCGATGGGACCGATGACATCCATTCCCCACATCGAGAATGGCCATGGTGCTGTTAGGACATTCAAAGAAGCAAGTGGCACATGGATATTATCAGCGTAGACTTGACACTTGTGGCATATTCTCACGTAGTTAAAGCAGTTGGTCTCCATTGACAACCAGTAGTAGCCGGCCCTTAAGATTTTCTCGCCATGGTGTGCCCGTAAGAATGGGTTTCGAACGAGCCTTCATGGACATCTTTCATAATTCTTTCTGCTTCTTTTGCTACAGATCTGAGGAGGACCATGTCGTGATTCCTTTTGTAAAGCACTTCCCCATTTAGGAAGAAACCCGTTGACAACCTCCTAAGTGTCCGCTTATCATTCTCAGTGGCACCAGGAGGGTATTCTCTGTTTGTGATATAGTGCTTTATATCATAATACTAAGGTTTACTATCAGGCTCTTCTTCAATTGCGACACAATGATGTGCCGGTAGGTTCCGATGTTGAATTTGGATGAACGTCAGACTCTTGTTGTCATTGATATTGAACATTGATGACAAAGTTGCTAAGGCGTCAGCCAACTGATTTTCTTCACGAGGGAGATGGTGGAAAGTGATCTCCTCGAACTGTTCAATCATCTTTTGGATGTGATCGCGATAAGGGATCAATTTGGAATCCCTGGTTTCCCAGTCACCTTTTATCTGATATATGACTAAGGCTGAGTCCCCATATACATCGAGTCTTTTGACTTTCCATTCAAGGGCCGCTTTGATGCCTAGGATATACGCCTCATATTCTGTGATGTTATTGGTGCAATAGAAGCTCAGTCTAGCAGTAAATGGTATGAAGCGATTATCAAAAGAAATCAATACAGCTCCGACCCCATGCCCATACAAATTGGAAGCGCCATCGAATGACATTCTCCACCTTTCATTGTTTGGAGAATTCCCTTCTCCGAATAGAGCCATTTTATCTTCATCTAGGAAATCACACTGCATTGATTGGTAATCCTCAATGGGCTGGTGTGCCAGGTATTCAGCCAAGGCACTACCTTTGATTGCTTTCAAAGTGACATACAAGAGGTCGTATTCAGATAGTAACATTTTCCAGCAAGCGATTCTCCCTGTGAGTGCAGGTTTTTCAAAAATGTACTTGATTGGATCCATTTTAGATACTAACCAAGTCGTGTGGCTCAGCATATACTGCCTCAGACGATGTGCATCCCAGGCCAAAGCACAACATGTTCTTTCCAACAATGAGTATCTTGTCTCGCACTCTGTGAACTTCTTGCTTAGGTAGTAGATGGCACGTTCTTTCTTTCTGGACTCATCATGTTGCCCCAGTACACAACCCATTGATTTGTCTAGCACCGTTAAGTACAGGATGAGAGGTCTACCCTGTACAGGTGGCATCAGAATCGGCGGGTTTTGGAGGTACCTCTTGATCTTTTCAAAGGCTTCTTGGCAATTATCATTCCACTTTGTTTCTTGGTTCTTGCACAACAATTTGAAGAAAGGCTCGCAAGGCGATGTTAATTGGGGTGTAAATCTGGAGATCTAGTTCAACCTTCCCAGGAACCCACGAACTTCTCTTTCGGTTTTAGGCGCTGGCATTTCTAATATTGCTCGTACTTTGACTAGATCCACTTCTATTCCCCTCTGACTGACTATGAACCCTACCAGCTTTCCTAATCTTACACAGAAAGTACATTTGGCAGGGTTTAGTCTGAGTTTGAACTTCCTTAAACATTCAAAGAATTTTTGCAGATTGACAACATGTTCCTCTTCGGTCTTGGACTTTGCGATCATGTCATCTACGTAGACTTCTATTTCCTTATGCATCATATCATGGAATAAAGTTACGATCGCTCTTTGGTACGTTGCACCAGCATTCTTTAGGCCGAATGACATTACTTTGTAGCAGAAGGTCCCCTAGAGAGTGATGAAGGTGGTTTTCTCCATGTCTTCACAAGCCATCTTGGTTTGGTTATATTCGGAATATCCATCCATGAAGGAGAAAAGAGAGTGTTGTGCTGTGCTATCTACCAGGACATCAATGTAAGGCAAGGGAAAGTCATCTTTAGGGCTGGCTCTATTCAGATCCCGATAGTCAACACACATCCGAACTTTCCCATCTTTCTTTGGAACCGGGACAATATTGGCTACCCACTGAGGGTATTTTGCTACTGCTAAAAACCATGCATCGAATTGTTTCTTGACTACATCTCTGATTTTCAGTGACATATCTGGCTTCATCCTTCTTAACTTCTGTTTTACCGGCAGGCATTCAGGTTTTACTGGTAACCTATGCTCGACTATGTTGGGGTCTAGTCCAGGCATGTCTTGGTATGTCCATGCGAAGACGTCAACATAGTCAAACAAAAGCCTGACCAATTTCTCTCGCTCCCTGTCTTTCATTGTGGTGCCAATTTTAACCTCTTTCTTATCTTCCTCTGTGCCCAAGTTTATTGTCTCAGTAGATTCCTCGTGGGGTTGAATCACTTTTTCCTCTTGTTCCATCATTCTCATTAACTCTGGAGGAGTTTCCCCGTTATCTTCAACATCTTCCCCAGTTTGATTAATGGGGTGATCAAAGTTGCAGTATGGATTATTGGCGTTGTTATTTTCAAAGATGTTTTTTTCAGATCTGCATTAGTGTAAATTGACGGAATGAAAAATGAGTAAAAGAAAATAAAAAGAGAATGCAAAAGAAAAGGAAAACTGAAATTTATTGGAGAATCTGAAATAACATTTTATTGATACTGATACTGAAAAAGAAACATGCGTGGCCGAATGAAATATCCTAAGGCCTTGGGCAGAGCCATAGGATTGCATTACAGAAACATTACTTTGAAATAAAAACTACAGGAAAATTGACGATCTCCCAATTGTTGAGCCTTTCATTTGCAGGACAAGGGCGTACAATGTAACACCCTAAAAAGTTAATTAATTAATTTATTTAATTAAGTATTTAGGAATTTATTTTAATTAGTTGGATATAATTTAATTAATTAAAATTATATTAATTTTATGTTGGTGGTATTAGGAAAAGGAGGCGCCACTTGAAGGAACTTGGGCTAAAGTGAAAAGCCCAAGCCCATGATCCAATGTAATAGGCGAAGTGCTAAGTCTTTTGGGGTTAGGGTTTTGGCTAGGCATTTGCGAAATGAGAATAGAGAAAAAAGAGAGGGAGAGCGCCGTAGGGAGAGGAGAAGGAGGAGAAGAAGTCGCAAGCTCAAGGAGGAGGAAGGACGTGATTTTGTTGCTGTGGTTTCGTTCGTGATTGTCTCTAGGGCTTCCGTTCTTCAAATCCAAGGTAAGGGGAGTTGTATCTTTCTATATAATAGATGTTCATGATAGGTTGTAAGTTAGAGTTACCCTAGATCTATTCATGTCCTTGATTTGTGTGTAATTTCATGTTTGGTTAGTGATATATATGTGATCTTCATGAGTTGTGGCTGAAAATCCATTTTTGGTTGTGGCATGGGCGCCTAGGGCGCCATATGTTTGATTTTGTGTTGCTGGAATTGTTGCTGGATTTCTGTTGCTGCAACTGTGTTGGGCGCCAGGCGCCAGGCGCTGGGCGCCAAGGGCGCCAGTGTGTGCTGTGTGCGTGTGTTGCGTGTGTGTTGTGTGCGTATATGGGGGTTTTGAGTGCAACTTCAAATTCTGGGCATATTTTACCGTGCCATCTTTTGTATTTGCGTGCCCAAATTCAATTTTAAACATTTTGGCTCGAGTGGTTTTATTTTTGCACGTGTCATTTTGGAGTTGTCTCGGTGGGTGTTGCTTGTGTGCGCATATGGGGGTGTTTTGGGTGAAACTCAAATTCTGGGCATATTTTACCGTGCCATCTTTTGTATTTGCGTGCCCAAATTCAATTTTAAACATTTTGGCTCGAGTGGTTTTATTTTTGCACGTGTCATTTTGGAGTTGTCTCGGTGGGTGTTGCTTGTGTGCGCATATGGGGGTGTTTTGGGTGAAACTCAAATTCTGAGCATATTTTACCGTGCCATCTTTTGTATTTACGTGCCCAAATTCAATTTTAAACATTTTGGCTCGAGTGGTTTTATTTTTTCACGTGTCATTTTGGAGTTGTCTCGGTGGTGTTGCTTGTGTGCGCATATGGGGGTGTTTTGGGTGAAACTCAAATTCTGGGCATATTTTACCGTGCCATCTTTTGTATTTGCGTGCCCAAATTCAATTAAACATTTTGGCTCGAGTGGTTTTATTTTTGCACGTGTCATTTTGGAGTTGTCTCGGTGGGTGTTGCTTGTGTGCGCCAGTGTGCGTGTGTTGTGTGTGTTGTGTTGCTGGGCGCTGGGCGCCAGGCGTTAAGGCGCCAGTGTGCGCGTGTGCTGTGTTGCGTGTGTGTTGTGTGGCTGGGCGCCAGGTGCCAGGCGCTGGGCGCCAAGGGCGCCATTTTCAGGATGTTCCCAATTTTTTTATAAAAACTGTTTTCGCTATATCTTTCGACTCGGGCATCCGTTTTAAATGTTTCAAAAAGTGTTGGGAAGCTTTTTCGATTGTCTACCTGTGTGTCTTATTTTTAAAATAAAAACTTATTATTTTCTGGTAGTTTCTGGGCGCCCAAGTGGCTGTCCCCGGTGGTCATTACGGTGACGTTGTAAATCAGTATTGAGTTCCTTAAAAATCCTTTTTCCCTATAATCAACAGTTTTAACGTTTTAGTGTCAAAATGGGTGATTATGACGATGATGCCCTTAGTGGCTAGTTAAATGACGTTTTGCCCTTAGTGGCCAATAGTGTTGATAATGATGTGTAAATGACGATGATGCCCTTAGTGGCTAGTTAAATGACGTTTTTGCCCTTAGTGGCTATTGTTTGATTGATGTCGTTTGTGGATAAGCGAAGATGATAATAAGCGACGATGATAATAGGCGACGATGAAATATAGCGACGTTGTTGTGTGTAATTATAAATTGACAGGTGATGTGCCTCTTATTTGGCAAATTGGTAAGTGACGTTGACTGTGATTGTGTGTTTGTGTGTGTGGTGCATGTCATAGTGTCTCATGTATTCTGTAACACCCAGGTATATTTAACTTGTAAGAATACCAAAGTGTGCCAACATATAAACATCAGAGATGAAAATTTCCTGTTTAGACACTGAATACCAACATAAAATTTTGCTGAAATACAACATGACCATCTTATACATAAATAAGATCATACGGTACACAGACCATAACTGTCAGCAACTGGTAATCAGAGTCATACAAGAAAGCGGAAAAGATAAACAGAACACTAATGCCACAGTGTTGTAATTCATAGGCAACAGAAGGAAAATAAACTTGAACATAAAGCTAAGTCATTATTCTCCTCCCGGGGTCACCTACTCGTGCCTCTGAGGTTTCTTCTGTCCCTGTTTATCTGTAAAACAACAACAATTAAACAGTGAGATACAATCTCAGTGAGTTCTACCGGAACCCCTACTAACACTCTCGGTTCAATTAAAACATTTTTAAGGTTTGACACGACACCGACCGCAATCCACTTGCTAATCCCGGTGTACCATACAATAAGGCTTCGATCTAATAGGACACCGACCGCAATCCACTTGCTAATCCCGATGAACTAATATCCTAGGCCTTTCTACGTACCATCGACCGCAATCCACTTGCTAATCCCGATGAACGTAGCACAAACTTTTGACACAACACCGACCGCAATCCACTTGCTAATCCCGGCGAACCCCATAACCAATAGTGTTTCCTAATGGCCCAGAGCCTAGGGTAAGGGTTCATGACTTCCCCGCCTAGTATGTCAACATGGGTCGTCACCCAAACTCGATATAATATATATATCTACAGCACTATGAACCCACGGTCCATCAAATCAGACAATCAACGAAACACTTTAATTCCAAGTTTTATAAAAATCCAAGTTCACACTCGCACTCTATTTAACCATTTTTCGACACAATTTTCAATATCAAAAACAGATCATTTTGCCTTAAAAATAGAATATTCAGTTAGGCCTCTGAATAAGCTTTCCAACGCATCTTAGAACACCTCAATCGGGTTCCCGGATCAAAAGATATCGCGAAAACAAAATCAGTGAAAAACAGTTGAAAATCTGCAAAACGTCGCGACGCGAACTGCTACCGTCGCGACGCGAGAAACGACAGAAACATTTTGCGTGACAAAACTGCACTTGGTCGCGACGCGATGCCCTGCGGGTCGCGACGCGATGGAGACCTGTCTGGTGCAGATTTTGCGATTTTCGCAAAATCCGCTAGTCCGCTCAATTCCGATTTCAGTTCCGATCGAAAACAGATACAACAACCAGTATAATGAATCCAGTACAAATCACACAATCAATCATTCCAATCCAAAACGTAATTTAAACGGATTTCTATCCAAAACGCTATTTTTCGAATAACGGTTTTTGACTCAAAATTTATCGGAACCAATCAACGCACAAATTATACCAAAACGGAATAAACCTAAACGTGAGTAAAACTCACCTTTGAAGCGAGAGTCGTTGTCGAGTCGAAATCACCGAGCCACGAAAAATCCCCAATCGAACCCTAGAGTTTCCAATCCGCTCCAAACTTCGAATTTAGCTTCAATCCGCTTTCAACTGTTGTTGGGCTTGCTGCTAGACATGATTCAACCATGAAGATCAACTCAAACTTTGTTCACTATTCATCATCCCTCTTAAATTCGAATTCAAGAGAAGAGGGAGGAAATAAGGGTATGAGCTTACCTATGGAAGGAGAAACAAGGATGATGATGAGGATGAAGCTTTGGGATGATGGGTGATGATCTTCTTCTCCTTCCTTTCTCTTTTCCTTTCTTCTTCTTCTTTCTCTCTTTTCTCCTCTTTTCTTCTTCTTTTCTTCCTCTGCTTCTCTTCTGTTCCCAGCGCTTCTTTCTCTCTTTTCTTTCTTTTCTTTTATTAAACACACACACACATATACTTATTTAATTAATAAATAAGTAGTAGCGTGGTCCAATTACCGTATTGATCTTAATCCTTTTTCCGATTTCGAAACTTCCTTGACCCGTATTATTCGGTCAACGATCCTGTGACAGCCAATAATTAATTTTAGCACTCAATAATTTTACTTATTAAATACCAAATTAATTCAATTGGGTTAACATCCAAATAATACGATTAATTATTTTGAGGATGTTACATTCTCCCCAACTTGAAAGAATTTTGTCCTCAAAATTAGACATAACATACCTCAAGAGAACAAATACGGATACCGAGTCCGCATATCGTCCTCCAACTCCCACGTAGCTTCCTCGGCGGAGAAACCATCCCAAACCACCTTGACGATGGGAATTGACTTTGTCCGTAGCGTCCTCTCGCCACGTTCCATGATGTAATTCGGATTAGGTTGGAAGGACAAGTCCGGTCGAAGATCAATCGTTTCAAAATCTAACGGTTGACTTGGATCGGGAATGTACTTCCGCAGCTGAGACACATGGAATACATCATGCAGATTTGACAATGGTGGAGGCAAAGCAATACGGTATGCAAGAGGCCCTATTCGCTCGATTATCTGGAAAGGTCCAATATACCGAGGACTGAGTTTCTTCACCCGTAATGCCCTACCTGTGCCAATTGTTGGTGATAATCTCAAAAACACATGATCGCCCGACTCAAATTCCAACGGCCTTCTTCTTTTATCAGCATAGCTCTTTTGCCTACTTTGAGCGGCTTTCATTCTTTCCCTGATCTGGCGGATCTTTTCAGTAGTGTCTTGAATCACCTCGGGTCCTAACAATCGGTTCTCACCTACTTCCCACCAACACAATGGAGTCCTGCATTTCCTACCATACAAGGCTTCATAAGGTGCCATTCCGATACTGGAATGATAACTGTTGTTGTACGAAAATTCTACCAATGGAAGATGATCCTCCCATTTCTTCCCGTTATCAAGTACCGAAGCTCTAAGCATATCTTCTAATGTCTGGATAGTTCTCTCGGTTTGCCCATCTGTTTGTGGGTGATAAGCGGTACTAAGAAGTACTTTAGTCCCCATTGCTTCATTCATAGCTTTCCAAAATCGAGAAGTGAATTTCGGATCTCGATCCGACACTATACTGGTAGGAACCCCATGTAACCTTACTATGTTCTTCAAATACACTTCAGCTAACTTGGATACTTTACTGCTCGAACGGACTGGAATAAAATGAGCTGATTTAGTTAACCGATCCACAACTACCCAAATGGAGTCGTTACCGGCTTGAGACCTTGGCAATGGCATTACAAAATCCATAGAAATGTCTTCCCATTTCCACACTGGCACGTCTAGTGACCGTAGCAGACCAGCAGGCTTCTGATGTTCTATCTTAACTTTTTGACAAGTTAAGCATTGTGATACGAATTCAGCAATTTCTAACTTCATTCCCGGCCACCAATACATTTGTTTTAAATCTCTATACATCTTGGTGGATCCAGGATGTACAGAAAATAAACTTCGGTGTGCTTCCTCTAGCACTTGCTTTTTAATATCTTCATTATCGGGCACACAGATCCTACCGTTGAAACAAATAACTCCATCACTATCTTCAGTGAAATCTGGCAGCAATTTCTGTGATTGTAGCTTCACATCAATTTCCTGTGCCAAGCGAATAGAATCTCTTAATGAACTGGAGATCCTCATATGGCTCAACACTAACCGGCTTTTCCTTGATCTTGCTTTCATATTTAAGTCCCTAAAGGACTCCAACAATTTCATCTCATGCATCATAAACTCTGCTATGTGAATGGATTTCCTACTTAGTGCATCGGCTACAACATTAGCCTTTCCCGGATGATACTTCAATTCGAAGTCATAATCCTTCAGAAATTCCACCCACCTTCTCTGCCTGTTATTCAACTCCTTCTGATCAAACAAATATTTCAAGCTTTTATGATCACTGAAGACTTCGAAACGAGACCCATATAGGTAATGTCTCCAAATCTTCAGTGCGTACACAATAGCTGCCAACTCCAAATCATGAGTCGGATAATTCTCTTCATGAGTCTTCAACTGTCTGGAGGCATAAGCTACAACTTGTTGGTTTTGCATGAGAACACATCCCAAACCCTTCCCAGAAGCATCGCTGAAAATTTGAAAATCCAGAGACGGATCTGGAAGAATTAGGATTGGAGCAGAAGTCAACCTAACCTTCATCTCTTGAAAACATTCCTCACAATCGGTATCCCATATAAACGGTTGGGCCTTACGAGTTAACCGAGTAAGCGGAAGAACCAATTGTGAAAAACCTTGAATAAACCTTCTATAGTAACCAGCTAGACCCAAGAAACTTCTAATTTCGGTAACAGATGTTGGTCTTTCCCAGTTCAACACAGCTTCCACCTTACTGGGATCCACCGCAACTCCCGACTGGGAAATCACGTGTCCCAAAAACTTTACTTCCGGCATCCAGAAGTCACACTTCGATGGCTTGGCATACAATTTCTTTTCTCGGAGTACGTTCAGAACAATGCGGAGATGTTGAACATGGTCCTCAATGGTCTTAGAGTACACCAAGATATCATCAATAAAAACTACTACAAACTGATCGAGATAAGTATGGAATACTCGGTTCATGTAATCCATGAATACCGCTGGAGCATTAGTCAAACCGAAGGGCATTACTACGAACTCGTAATGTCCATATCTCGTACGGAAAGCTGTCTTCGGAATATCTAAGGCTCGTACCTTTATTTGATGATAGCCCGACCTCAGATCAATTTTTGAAAATACCACTGCACCTCGAAGTTGGTCAAGCAAATCGTCTATCCTCGGCAATGGATATTTGTTCTTAATCGTCACTTTGTTGAGTTGTCGATAATCTATGCACAATCTCATGCTACCATCTTTCTTTTTGACTAGCAATACCGGAGCACCCCATGGAGAAGCACTCGGTCGGATGAACCTTTTCGATATTAATTCCTCAAGTTGAGACTTCAATTCCTTCAACTCTAAAGGAGACATTCTATAAGGAGCAATAGAGATTGATCCTGTACCAGGAATCAATTCTATTGAGAATTCTACCTCTCGGTCAGGAGGTAAGGATGAAACTTCTTCCGGAAAGACATCTAGAAATTCATTTACCACTTGCACAGATGACAAATCTAAACCCGTTTCAGTAGATGCAGACAACATAATAAGAATAGCTTCCGCACCTTGGAATAATGACTGGCTTGCTTCGGTGTAAGAGATCGTCGCTTCAGAATCTGCCTGTGACAATCCTACGGATTCGGAGGCGAAGCTAATAGTTCGATCGGCACAGTTGATTGTTACTTGATTTTCAGCCATCCAATTCATACCCAGAACAATGTCCATGCTCCTCATAGGCAAGCAAATAAATTTCACGACAAACTGTCGGTCGCCTATGACAAGTAGGCAATTTTCACATAATGATTGGGTCTGGACACGACCCTTGGCAGCAGTTAAAATAGTTATCGGTTCGGATAGCTCAGATATTGCTAGTCCCAACCGATCCACACATGCTTGTGATATAAAACAGTGAGTTGCACCGGAATCATATAAAATATTAACTGAGTAATTAAAAAGTGATCCCGTACCCCTTAGAAGATTATCTGTTGGCGTGATGGTTCGAGCATCCAATGTATTGATTCGCCCCTGCTTAGGAGCATTTGGTGCTCCTTGAAAGCTCCTCTTTGATGGGCACTTATCTGCATAGTGGCCCTCTTCATTACAATGATAGCACCGATTGGATCTTTGCCAACAATCACCTGAATGAAATTTTCCACAAGTGCCGCACTTGTGGATCTTTGGTGGTTCATGGGATTGCACCTGCTTCCCTTTGTAATTGTTTCCCTTGAATTGTCTGCTTGGAGTAGAAGATTCAGCGACCTTTTTCTTGCCCTTCCAATAATCTTTCTTTTCAGCATACATTTTCCTTAGATCCTCCTCAGCAACATATGCTTGTTGCACTAAGGCAGGATAATTTACCAGAGTGTAAGAACTGAGTCCTTGGCTCACATCAGCTCGGAGACCTTCTTTGAACATTTGCATTTTCCACATATCATTTGGGGCATACCTTCCCAACTCATAGAACTGAGACAGTCTTTCAAATTTCGCAGCATACTCCCCAACCGACATATCACCTTGCTTAAGATTTACAAACTCTGCTTGTTTACTCAGCTTCTTCACCGAAGGGAAATATTGCTTCAGAAACAATTCCTTGAAGTTGTCCCAAGTTAGGGGAGTTTCTTGGAGTTCCATCATATGCCTTGCATTACACCACCAGGTGTGGGCATCTTCATCGAGCGCATTTGCCGCAAATATTACCTTCTCTTCTTCTCCGCATTGCAAGGTTTGAAAAATTTTCTCCATTGAATCAATCCAATAGTAGGCGGTCATTGGATCTGATCCTCCCTTGAAAGTCGGGGGCTTCATCTTTTGAAATTGAAAATATGCCCGGTTAGGATCTTCCTGATGGGGTTGAACATTGGGCTGCTGCAGAGCCATTTGGTCATGCTGCATTTGCAACATATCCTGCATCATCTTTTGCTGATTTTCAATGATATTCTGCATCCATTCAAAGTTTGGATCAACAGGAGGAGGAACGCCTCTACCTCTTCTGGCCATGATTCTGCGAAATATGCACAAAGTATTAAGTTGATCAAGCTCAATGTCTAATAGCATACTAAGAAAATCACGACTGGAGAAAGTAAAGACCCTAACAGCTAAGTCCGACTAGGTCGAACCGCTCTGATACCAACTGTAACACCCAGGTATATTTAACTTGTAAGAATACCAAAGTGTGCCAACATATAAACATCAGAGATGAAAATTTCCTGTTTAGACACTGAATACCAACATAAAATTTTGCTGAAATACAACATGACCATCTTATACATAAATAAGATCATACGGTACACAGACCATAACTGTCAGCAACTGGTAATCAGAGTCATACAAGAAAGCGGAAAAGATAAACAGAACACTAATGCCACAGTGTTGTAATTCATAGGCAACAGAAGGAAAATAAACTTGAACATAAAGCTAAGTCATTATTCTCCTCCCGGGGTCACCTACTCGTGCCTCTGAGGTTTCTTCTGTCCCTGTTTATCTGTAAAACAACAACAATTAAACAGTGAGATACAATCTCAGTGAGTTCTACCGGAACCCCTACTAACACTCTCGGTTCAATTAAAACATTTTTAAGGTTTGACACGACACCGACCGCAATCCACTTGCTAATCCCGGTGTACCATACAATAAGGCTTCGATCTAATAGGACACCGACCGCAATCCACTTGCTAATCCCGATGAACTAATATCCTAGGCCTTTCTACGTACCATCGACCGCAATCCACTTGCTAATCCCGATGAACGTAGCACAAACTTTTGACACAACACCGACCGCAATCCACTTGCTAATCCCGGCGATCCCCATAACCAATAGTGTTTCCTAATGGCCCAGAGCCTAGGGTAAGGGTTCATGACTTCCCCGCCTAGTATGTCAACATGGGTCGTCACACAAACTCGATATAATATATATATCTACAGCACTATGAACCCACGGTCCATCAAATCAGACAATCAACGAAACACTTTAATTCCAAGTTTTATAAAAATCCAAGTTCACACTCGCACTCTATTTAACCATTTTTCGACACAATTTTCAATATCAAAAACAGATCATTTTGCCTTAAAAATAGAATATTCAGTTAGGCCTCTGAATAAGCTTTCTGTAACACCCAGGTATATTTAACTTGTAAGAATACCAAAGTGTGCCAACATATAAACATCAGAGATGAAAATTTCCTGTTTAGACACTGAATACCAACATAAAATTTTGCTGAAATACAACATGACCATCTTATACATAAATAAGATCATACGGTACACAGACCATAACTGTCAGCAACTGGTAATCAGAGTCATACAAGAAAGCGGAAAAGATAAACAGAACACTAATGCCACAGTGTTGTAATTCATAGGCAACAGAAGGAAAATAAACTTGAACATAAAGCTAAGTCATTATTCTCCTCCCGGGGTCACCTACTCGTGCCTCTGAGGTTTCTTCTGTCCCTGTTTATCTGTAAAACAACAACAATTAAACAGTGAGATACAATCTCAGTGAGTTCTACCGGAACCCCTACTAACACTCTCGGTTCAATTAAAACATTTTTAAGGTTTGACACGACACCGACCGCAATCCACTTGCTAATCCCGGTGTACCATACAATAAGGCTTCGATCTAATAGGACACCGACCGCAATCCACTTGCTAATCCCGATGAACTAATATCCTAGGCCTTTCTACGTACCATCGACCGCAATCCACTTGCTAATCCCGATGAACGTAGCACAAACTTTTGACACAACACCGACCGCAATCCACTTGCTAATCCCGGCGAACCCCATAACCAATAGTGTTTCCTAATGGCCCAGAGCCTAGGGTAAGGGTTCATGACTTCCCCGCCTAGTATGTCAACATGGGTCGTCACCCAAACTCGATATAATATATATATCTACAGCACTATGAACCCACGGTCCATCAAATCAGACAATCAACGAAACACTTTAATTCCAAGTTTTATAAAAATCCAAGTTCACACTCGCACTCTATTTAACCATTTTTCGACACAATTTTCAATATCAAAAACAGATCATTTTGCCTTAAAAATAGAATATTCAGTTAGGCCTCTGAATAAGCTTTCCAACGCATCTTAGAACACCTCAATCGGGTTCCCGGATCAAAAGATATCGCGAAAACAAAATCAGTGAAAAACAGTTGAAAATCTGCAAAACGTCGCGACGCGAACTGCTACCGTCGCGACGCGAGAAACGACAGAAACATTTTGCGTGACAAAACTGCACTTGGTCGCGACGCGATGCCCTGCGGGTCGCGACGCGATGGAGACCTGTCTGGTGCAGATTTTGCGATTTTCGCAAAATCCGCTAGTCCGCTCAATTCCGATTTCAGTTCCGATCGAAAACAGATACAACAACCATTATAATGAATCCAGTACAAATCACACAATCAATCATTCCAATCCAAAACGTAATTTAAACGGATTTCTATCCAAAACGCTATTTTTCGAATAACGGTTTTTGACTCAAAATTTATCGGAACCAATCAACGCACAAATTATACCAAAACGGAATAAACCTAAACGTGAGTAAAACTCACCTTTGAAGCGAGAGTCGTTGTCGAGTCGAAATCACCGAGCCACGAAAAATCCCCAATCGAACCCTAGAGTTTCCAATCCGCTCCAAACTTCGAATTTAGCTTCAATCCGCTTTCAACTGTTGTTGGGCTTGCTGCTAGACATGATTCAACCATGAAGATCAACTCAAACTTTGTTCACTATTCATCATCCCTCTTAAATTCGAATTCAAGAGAAGAGGGAGGAAATAAGGGTATGAGCTTACCTATGGAAGGAGAAACAAGGATGATGATGAGGATGAAGCTTTGGGATGATGGGTGATCATCTTCTTCTCCTTCCTTTCTCTTTTCCTTTCTTCTTCTTCTTTCTCTCTTTTCTCCTCTTTTCTTCTTCTTTTCTTCCTCTGCTTCTCTTCTGTTCCCAGCGCTTCTTTCTCTCTTTTCTTTCTTTTCTTTTATTAAACACACACACACATATACTTATTTAATTAATAAATAAGTAGTAGCGTGGTCCAATTACCGTATTGATCTTAATCCTTTTTCCGATTTCGAAACTTCCTTGACCCGTATTATTCGGTCAACGATCCTGTGACAGCCAATAATTAATTTTAGCACTCAATAATTTTACTTATTAAATACCAAATTAATTCAATTGGGTTAACATCCAAATAATACGATTAATTATTTTGAGGATGTTACATATTCCATGTGCATGAACCCAGCGACGATGAGGCCATAAAGGCTAAGCGACGATGAGGCCATAAAGGCTAAGCAACGATGATAAAAGGTACCTCATGCATATGCCCGCGTGTGGGTTGCATTTCATATAGTCACATGACATCGTGATGAGTTGTTGTAATGACGCAATTGATGATTTGTGATGTGGTTTACTCTAGTGCTGTGACTTGACTTATTACTTATCATGTGATTTATTATATGGATTGAATTGGACTCACCCTTCTGTTTGAATGTTACCCCTATGCGGTAACGTGCAGGTGATCACGAGTGAAGACCTAGGTATCTTCCCTAATTTTGAGTCGGGTCGTCATGCTCTGATACGTAGCACTCAGGGGGGAAACGAACTCGATGTTTTAAGACTATTTTGATTGTTATATGTTATTTGATGGTTTTCTCTTATTTATACTTTCCGCTGCGTAGTTGGTTTTATTGATGTCACGGTTGTGGTGACGATGACTGATGCTTGAGTTTTTCCCCATTGGGGGCGTGCTACGTATTGCACAATTATTTGATGTTGAAATATTTATTTGAAGTACGACGTTTTGATTTGAGTATGTGTAACATTCCTTGCGATGAAAAGAAATTTTGAAACTCTGATTTTTACAAACAATGAACGGGTAGAAAAGGGGTGTTATATTAGTGGGATCAGAGCAATGGTTGGTCCGTCCGGCCAAGTCGTCGAGTCATTGTGTCGGTGTACGACCAACTGTTGTCTTCTAGTCCTAACCATTGGTTGTGTTGTAGTGATGTTCCTGCAGGTACAGGTAAACAGAAGCTGCTGATGGTAAGTGAACTAGTGGGGGGAGATGCCCTACTGGTATTGTGTGATGTATTGTGTTCTGATGTGTGTTCTCTGTGTCCCTTGTCGATCTTCGACAGGGACTTTGTTGTGAATTTTGTTTGCTTGCCGTTGAGAGGGCTGGATGTAATCTTGGGCATGGACTGGTTAGAGAATAACCACGTCCATATCAACTGTCATAGCAAGTCGGTTAGTTTCGGGGAAGAAGATTCTGTTTTGGTATCCGCTGGTCAGTTGAAGAAGTTGAGGAAAGAAGGAGTTCAGCTATTTTCGTTGATGGTATCGTTGTCTGCTGAGAGTCGAGCTGTTATTGAAGAATTGCAAGTGGTACGCGAGTTTCCTGAGGTTTTTCCTGACGAAATTCCGGGTGTGCCGCCGGAGAGGGAAGTTGAGTTTTCGATTGATCTTGTACCTGGTACGAGGCCTGTGTCTATGGCACCGTACAGGATGTCGGCGTCAGAATTGTCTGAGTTGAAGACGCAACCCGAAGAATTGCTTGAGAAAAAGTTTGTGAGACCGAGTGTATCACCGTGGGGAGCTCCGGTATTGTTGGTAAAGAAGAAAGATGGGAGTATGAGGTTATGTGTGGACTATCGTCAGTTGAATAAGGTAACTATCAAGAACAAGTATCCGCTTCCGAGGATCGACGATTTGATGGATCAGTTGGTGGGTGCCCGTGTTTTCAGCAAAGTTGATTTGAGGTCCGGATATCATCAGATTAAAGTGAAGGATGAAGATGTTCAGAAGACAGCTTTCAGGACAAGGTATGGGCATTATGAATATTCAGTGATGCCGTTCGGTGTGACCAATGCACCTGATGTGTTTATGGAATATATGAATCGTATTTTCCATAATTACCTAGATCAGTTTGTGGTGATCCTCATAGATGACATTCTAGTTATTCTAATATGGAGGAAGAGCATGCTGAGCACCTGAAGTCAGTATTCGAAGTTCTGAAAGAGAAAAAGTTGTATGCTAAGTTATCAAAGTGCGAGTTCTGGCTGAAAGAGGTGAGTTTCCTTGGGCACGTGATTTCTGGTAATGGTATTGCGGTTGATCCGGCAAAAGTAGAAGCAGTGTTGGAGTGGGAGGCTCCGAAATCCGCAACAGAGATCAGAAGCTTTTTGGGTTTGGCTGGGTACTACAGGAGGTTCATCGAGGGTTTTTCCAAGTTGGCCCTTCCGTTGACTCAGTTGACCTGTGAGAGTAAAGTTTTCGTTTGGGATGCTCGGTGTGAGGAAAGTTTTATGGAACTGAAGAAGAGATTGACAACGTCGCCTGTTTTGACGTTGCCTAATCCGGAGGAACCGTTTGTTGTATATTGTGACGCTTCGAAGATGGGTCTTGGTGGTGTGCTGATGCAAGATGGGAAAGTCGTTGCGTATGCGTCGAGGCAGTTGCGAGTTCATGAGAAAAATTACCCTACGCATGATTTGGAATTGGCTGCTGTGGTATTTGTGCTTAAGATTTGGAGGCACTATCTTTATGGTTCGAGGTTTGAGGTGTTCAGTGATCATAAGAATCTGAAGTATCTGTTCGATCAGAAAGAGTTGAATATGAGATAGCGTCGGTGGTTGGAGCTCTTGAAGGATTACGACTTCGGTTTGAATTATCATCCTGGCAAAGCTAATGTCGTGGCTGATGCTTTAAGCCGGAAGTCTTTGCATATGTCGGCAATGATGGTGAAAGAATTAGAGTTGATTGAGGAATTCCGAGATTTGAGTTTGGTTTGTAGAATGACACCTCGCAGTGTCAAGCTGGGAATGTTAAAGATCGAAAATGACTTTCTGGGCAGCATTAGAGAGGCTCAGAAGTCAGATGTCAAGTTGGTAGATTTAATTAATGGGGTTGGTCAATCTGAAGATGAAGATTTCAAATTGGATTCTCGTGGTGCGATGGAGAAATCAAAGCTACGTAGTTCTTGGGAAGAAAATGTTTGTGTGTTTGGTGTTTTTTATTTATTTTTTGAAATTGGGAGAGGTATTCTTAATGACCAAACAAGTAAAGCTCAGAGTGGTCATCACTCATAGCCCATTTGAAAACTATAGTTGTTACTAACGGTCAAACGAGTTGAGCTCAGAGTGACTATTAGTAACGAACCGCTTTTTTATGTAAGTTTGATTGTTTGAAAGGAAAGAAAAAGGAAAAAAGAAGAAAAATTGATTCGAAAGCATTACGGTGTAAAAAAAATGCAATGGGTTATGGTAAAAAAGGGTAGGTGCAATTAACAACAGAGGGGTGTGGTATTGGATAAGGGGCGTGCGAAGAGCAATAGAGGCTGTATTTAAAAATATTGGGGTGCAGTTAGCGAACCCAAGCCGTGTCTGAGGCCCAAATTGGAAATATGGGCTTTTAGTGAGGGGGTTATGACAAGGAAAAGGAGGGGTGCCATTATAAACCAGATTAATAAACACTTAAAATGAAAATAAGATAGAAGGGAGGGGGCGCTGATATTAAAATGAAAGGGTATAAATAATAACAAGGAAAGGGGGCGCTATATTAATGGAATACAGGGGTGTGATTATGAATCTAGTTTTTAAACGAAAATAAAAAAAACAAAACCACGACCTAGGCCAGTACCCATTAATATAGTTAGAAAAACCTAATTTTTCCTTAACCTAATTCATTCTCCAATCTCAGCGCCGCTTCGCCCTCTTTCTCTCAACCCTAGCTTCGCTTTCTTCCTCCCTCACCGCTATCCTCTCATCTTCTCCTCACCAATCCAGATTTCGTTCTCTTCTCTTTCTGTAACCACCGATACTCTCTTCTCTTCTCACTAACCCTAATCTTCGACCACTCTCTTCCTCCGCCGTTAACACCTAACCCTTTACACTTCACTGTGCCGTACCCGTCTTCTCCAAGAGAGAACACGATTTTTTTTAAAAGACGAAGGTGAGAGAGATTTGGAGAGACAAAACGAGAGAGAGAGGGCAAGAATGGAGGGGTTAAGACGCGGTGGTGGTGGGTGTTGCGAGGAGAGGGATGACGGTGGAGATGACGCTTTAGTGGTTGTTTGCGGAAGGGGAGAGTACGGCGGGGGTTCTGGCTACGACGTGGTGGCGGTTACGATGTGGGGTTTTGGTGGTGGTGAGATGAAGAGACGGCTTGCGGTGATGAGAGAGAAAAAAGGGGGGTTTGCGACGGTGGTGTCTGAGGGTGGTTCTATTTTCCAGTGGTGGTTTGGGTTGGGCTACGGTGGTTGAATGGTGGAGGTTTGGTGTGATTTACGGTGATTCTGGCGAGGCTATTGCAGTGGTGGTGGTTACGATGTGGGGATTTGGGAGTCGTACGACGACATGGTGGTTCAGTTTGTGGTCGTGGTGGTTTATTGGGTTATTCATGGTGGTTCACGGCGAGGCTACGGCGGCGTCCACTATAGACGGTGGCCGGAGGTAAAATTTTCTCTCTTTTTTTTCACTGTCTCCTCTCACAGTGCCTCACCCCTCTCCTTACATTCTTTTTTCCTAATTGAACTGATTCTGATTTGTAACCCTAAATTTTCTTAACTAAACCTATTACTAATTAACCCCTGATTAATTTCGTTTTCGTAAACAGAAAAGGTAACGAAACTGATTCTGAAAAACCAATTTTGTTTCTAATACTAACCTTTCAAAAGAAGAAGAAGAAGAAAAATGCACTGAACCTATTTTAAACAACTTAATGATGATAGGGAAACAAAAAATAAGACTGCATTTTGGGAAATAATAGGTTACACCACCTTTTTCCAGCCTCTGAAATGGACTCTTGTTGCTGCTTCTCTGTTGTTGCTTTTTACTGCTATTGCTGCTTCTGTGTTTCTGGGTTTCAAGTTTTTGACGATTAGGGTTTTAGTGTGAAACCCTAATTTTAGCTCTGATTGCTGTGAATTCTTGGTTTCTCTGTGTGTGTGTGTGTAGCTGAGTATATTTCAGTGTGTGTTTTTTGTGTATTTTTCAGTCACTATGTCTCTGCCTCATAGTGTGTGCTATTGTTTGGTATTTATAGGCAGATTGGTGTGATGGAGGTGAGGTGCTGAGGAATTAAAAGGACAGTAGCAGGCAATGGATGGCGCAAAAAGGACAGCAATTGAGGAAAAATCAAAAGGACAACCCAAGCTAGGGCAGCTGCTGCTGCGCCTTTCTCCCTCCCCTCTTTTTTTCAAAAAAAAAAATCTATACTATTAATCTCTTTTGCTTTTTTTTTGTTTATATGTGTAAAAAAACTTGATTATGTAATGAGAAGGACTTTGGCTATTTAGCTCAAAAAAAGTTTATTATACCTTCAATTATTTTTTGTATATTTTTGCACCAATAACAATAGACTAACCTAATAATAATAACTACAAAATAAAATAAAAACGAGCATCAAAACAGTCGTTTCACGAGAGTGCTAAAGACACACGCGTTTAAAACGATACGTGACACAAGCGTTTAAAACGATACGTGACACAACGAGAATAAAAACGTTTTTTTGGATTTTTTGATTAATCGGACAAATTAGGGTATGACATAATTTACTGCATTTTTGTAAAATGGGTGTTGAATCAGACAAAACCATAGTGTAAAGCTTGCTTCGCTGAGTGGCTAGTTGGGTGTTCAAACTGCAAAGTGCAAAGTGCGAACCTTAAATCCCTACTCAAACTTTCAATCAAGGTATGTTTATTCTATATCTATGGTTTTATGGATGCTCTACTGTCATATCTTGAACCAACTATTTCTAGTTTTGATTTGGGGTTTGTTTGGATCTGAAGTGCTAATTAGGGAGGGTAGTTTCATATTTACAATTCTTGTTTAGTTGTGCAAGTGTTTTTGCTATGTTTGACTTACTGCAATTGAAGTTTCTAAGGGAATAGCTTAAAACAAATAAATTGGTAGAAATGTAGAATGGCATTGGATTATTTTTTAATCTACTTTGTTAGTCTTATATGTTCATCTGCTGAATGTACTCTTTATAGCGTTTTTTTTTTAGATTAAAAGGGGCTAAAGAGCCCAAAACGAGGAACACGAATTACATAGAAACAAGTCTAGGAGTAAAGACTCCAGAATAATCAGCATGCAACAAATACAAAATACTAGCAGGAGGATCACCAAAACACTGCATTCCGTCGGACAAATCACAGGGCAGGGAAGCCAAACCATCGGCAACCATATTCGCTTCCCGGTATACATGAACAATTCGAACCGTCCACTCAAGCTGAAGAAGATTCCTTATATGCAGAAGAACGCTTCTACCTTGCATGTTACCATGACCAGCACCATTCAAGAGAGAGTCTACCACCCGAGAATCCATCTGCAGCTTCACATGAGTATATCCTCTTCTCCTCGCCAACATGAGTCCCTCCAAAGCTCCGCAATATAAGAATTAGCTTCACCCAGAGGACGCGCAAAGCCTTCCAACCACCTACCATTGGAGTCACGCATCACACCTCCACATCCCCCAATACGATTGCCCTCCTTTGAAGCACCGTCAGTATTGAGAGTGACGTACCCTTGATTCGCTGGCTTCCAACTGACAGAGATATTAACCTTAGGAATCCTGCTAGTGGGACTAAATTGCTCATGACTCTTGTAATAATTGGACACAAATTGCCTAACTAATTACCACATCAGGAGCATAAGGGATCACAAAGGAAGGATCATTCTTTTGCAAAATGCCATGTACTGAAAGAATGCTATGGGTTCTGGAAATTAAACCTAGTGTAAATAAAATGTCATGTATGATAAGTCTATTTTTAGAGTCTTTTTAATAGTTATTTTCATTAAGTTTTTTTAGGTATTTTAATTATATTTTATATCTTTGAACTATTTTACTACATATGTTTGCTTTTTATTTTCAGGTTTTATTTTGGAGCAAAAGAGAAAATATGAGCTAAAATGAAGAAAAAAGGAAATATTTGAGGAGGAGCAATTTTTAAAGCACTAGACACCCTCATGGGCGCCAAGGGCCCCAAAAACCGAAAACTGGCCAAGGGCGCCAAGCAGCAAAACTGGCGCAGCACAGGGCGCCAAGGGCGCCAAGCAGCAAAAACTGGCGCAGAGCCTGCGCACGACCCTGGCACATGTTGCACGACCCTAGTGCAAAACTGGCGCACGACCCTGGCAGATAGGCGCACGACCCTGGTAAAAACTGGCGCAGAGCCTGCGCACGACCCTGAGTGCACCACGCACGACCCGTGCGTGTTTTCAACTGAAAATGGCCCATTTTGGCAGAACAAGGCGCACGACCCTGGCACATAGGCACACGACCCATGCTTGCCAGCAACGCAGAACAGCTTTTCCAGCACATGGCGCACGACCCTGGCACCATAGGCGCACGACCCTAGTGCAAAACTGGCGCAGAGCAGCCAAAATTGACTGGCCAGGGCGCACGACCCAGGCACATGGGCGCACGACCCTGGCACCAGACAAGTCAATTTTGGCTGCACCCACTTGCTGATGGCTTTCCCTTGCCACTTGATTTGCCACTTTTTTTATGACCATTTTGCCCCTCCTCTCAAGTGCCTTAGACCTAATATTTTCCTATAAATAGAGGCTTGATCCTCACTTGTAACCAAGCTTGAATTTTGTAGAAAATCAATGACAAAGGCTCTCTAAAGATTCATGACTTCAATTTACTCTTCATGTTTTTATGATTCTTGCTTATTTACTTTATTGCCCTTTTAAATTCTCGCTCTTTACTTTCTCGCTCTTTACTTTTCGCTCTTTACTCTTTCGCTCTTTTATTTTCCCTGCTATTTACTTTCTTGCCCTTTTATTTTCCAAGTCATTTACTTTCATTACTATTTAAATTCTCGCTCTTTACTTTCTCGCTCTTTACTTTTCGCTCTTTACTTTTTCGCTCTTTTATTTTCCCTGCTATTTACCTTCTTGCCCTTTTATTTTCCAAGTCATTTACTTTCATTGCTATTTAATTTCTCGCTCTTTACTTTTCGCTCTTTACTTTTTCGCTCTTTTATTTTCCTTGTTATTTACTTTTTTTTGCCCTCTAAATTTCCAAGTCAAGTAAACTACTGGCAAGTCAAGTAAATTACTGGCAAGTCAAGTAAATTACTGGCAATTTACTTTTCAAGCAATTTACTTTCTTGTCATTTACAATTCCGCTATTTATAATTTTGCACTTTACCGCTTTCTTTTATTTTCTCGCTATTTAAACTTTATGTTTTCTTTTCTTATTTTCTTTTCTCCTCTTTTGTCTACAATGATCATGAGTGAGTAGACTTTACTAAAACATTCCTTCTTTCTAAAAACACTTTCTTTTCAGTTAATCAACTTTGAAAAATTAAATTGGTATTCACTTAGGCTCTCCCTGTGGACCGATACTCTTTTATTACGCGATACGACCCGTGCACTTGCGGGGCTATCAAGTTTTTGGCGCCGTTGCCGGGGAGGCAGTGATATTAATTAAATTTTTCGAAACCGGTTAGACTGAAATTTTATTTTCTTTATTTTTACTTTTTCTTCTCTTGTCCCTCGAATGCGAAGAACCAGAAGTTTCGGTGAAACTGTTCAACAAATTCCCGAAATTGAAAGGTTCTTACATAGAAGGAGGAGAGAAATTCCCGATAACCAAATGGCGGCTAATGAAAATCGTGCTCTCAAAGAGTACGCAACACCTTCAGCAGAGCCATCGGCTGCCATTGTACATCCAAATGTGGAAGCAAATAATTTTGAACTCAAAACATCTCTGCTTTCGATGGTACAACAAAACCAATTTTCTGGTTCTCCCACGGAGGACCCAAATCTTCATATTTCAATTTTTCTTGAATACTGTGGAACTCTCAAATTAAACGGGGTACCTCCGGATGCCATAAGACTAAAACTCTTCCCTTTTTCATTAAGGGATAGAGCTAGAGCATGGCTACATTCTTTGCCTTCGGAATCCATTACCAGCTGGGACCAGCTAAAATAAGCTTTTCTTGCTAAATTCTTTCCCCCGAGTAAGACAGCTCAAATGAGAAATCAAATTACTCGATTTTCTCAAAACGACGGGGAATCTCTTTATGATGCTTGGGAACGTTTCAAAGAAATGTTAAGGCTATGCCCCCATCATGGACTAGAGAAATGGCTTGTTGTTCACACTTTTTATAATGGATTACAATATGCAACAAGAATGACTATTGATGCAGCTGCAGGTGGAGCTTTAATGAACAAAAATTTTACCGAAGCTTATGCACTCGTTGAAGATATGGCTCAAAACCATTGTCAGTGGACAAGTGAGCGAGCCATGACGAATAAACCAGCCACATCAAAAGAGCCAGGTAAGTATGAAATATCTGTTGTTGATCATCTTACCTCAAAAGTGGACGCACTTTTTCAAAAATTTGAAAAATTAAATGTAAGTGCCGTCTCACAAACTTCTTCTTCTATTACTCCACCATGTGAATTATGTGGGGTTGTTGGCCATATTGGAGCTGAATGCCAGCTTGAGGCATCTAGTGCTGGGAACGAGCATATTAACTATGCTCAAAAGGAAGATCCGTTTTCAAATACTTATAATCCTGGGTGGAGGAATCATCCAAATTTTTCTTATAAAAATCCTCCACCCAATCCAGCACCTAGACCACCTCCTGTCTTTCAAAATCAAAGGGTTTTTAACAACCCACAAAACAACCCGCAAAAGTCGAACTTGGAATTTTTGATGGAAAAATTTGTGTCATCTCAAACAAAACAAAATGAAGAATTCAAAAATCAAACTGGTTATTTGAATGACACACTTATCAAATTAGTATCAAAAGTCGACTCTATTTCCACTCATAATAAAATGCTTGAAAATCAAATAACTCAAGTGGCAACACAGGTAGCTTCATCCTCTAAGACTTCAGGGGTATTTCCTGGGCAACCAGAGCAAAATCCAAAAGGCCAAATAAATGCCGTCACCCTTAGAAGCGGAAAACAATTAGAGGAACCAAGAGCAAACCAAGAAAAAACTGTGAGTGAAAAACATAATTTACCAGGTGAGCTAGAAGAGAAAGAAAAAGGGAAAGAACCAGAAAAAGAAAGAGAAGAACCACACATCCCCCCTCCACCATACAAACCACCCATTCCTTTCCCCCAAAGATTTGCAAAAAGCAAAATTGACGAGCAATTCAAAAGGTTTGTCGACTTGCTTAAAAAGCTTTACATCAACGTTCCTTTCACTGATGCATTGTCTCAAATGCCGTCTTATTCTAAATTTTTGAAAGAAATTTTGTCCAAGAAAAGAAAAATAGACGACTATGAGACAATTGCATTAACAGAGGAATGTAGTGCAATTATCCAGAACAAGCTGCCACAAAAACTCAAAGATCCAGGTAGTTTTTCCATACCTTGTGTGATTGGAAGCGAAACTATAAACAGAGCGATGTGCGATCTAGGAGCCAGTGTAAGTTTGATGCCTCTTTCTCTTTGCAATAGACTAGGGATAGGCGAACTTAAACCCACAAAAATGACAATATAGTTGGCAGATCGTTCCGTTAAATACCCCACTGGAATCTTAGAGGATATCCCTATCAAGGTAGGGCAAACTTTTATACCGGTGGACTTTGTTGTAATGGAAATTGAAGAAGACTCCCAAATTCCTATTCTTCTAGGGAGGCCTTTTTTAGCTACTGCAGGGGCAATAATTGACGTTAAAAACGGTAAGTTGGTTTTTAATGTGGGGGATGAAAAAGTTGAGTTTGAAGTTTCAAACTTCATGAAGAGTCCATCTGTAAAAGACTCGTGCTGCAGGATTGATATTGTAGACGATTGCGTGCGAGACTGCTCTTTAGCATCATCTTCACAAGATAGTCTGGAAGATTGCCTTTTAGGCAACACAAATACAAATGCAGCAGGGGAAACCCAATTCTACATAAAACTTTTGGATGAAAATCCACCATCAAAAGAATTGGGTACTGAAACCTTGGGTGAGGAAAAGCCTCGGCCTCTCCCAAAAGAAACACCAAAAATAGAACTGAAGCCCTTACCATCATCTCTCAGGTATGAGTTCCTTGGCCCTAATTCTACTTTTCCAGTAATTGTAAATGCAAATTTGAAACAAAATGAGACTGAAAAATTGCTTAATGTTCTCAAGAAGTATCCCAAAGCCATAGGGTATACTATTGAGGACATTAAAGGAATAAGTCCGTCAATCTGCATACACAGAATACTACTGGAAGAGGACTATAAACCTTCTATCGAGCATCAAAGAAGATTAAACCCAAACATGAAAGAGGTTGTTAAAAAGGAAGTTTTAAAACTCCTTGATGCTGGGATAATATATCCTATTTCCGATAGCAAGTGGGTTAGTCCTGTTCAAGTAGTACCTAAGAAAGGAGGCTTAACAGTTATTAAAAATGAGAAGGATGAAAGCATTTCCACAAGGACAATTACGGGATGGAGAATGTGTATCGATTACAGAAAGCTTAACAAAGCTACCCGGAAAGATCACTTCCCTCTCCCGTTCATTGATCAAATGCTAGAAAGGTTAGCACAGCACTCGCATTTCTGCTATTTGGATGGTTATTCGGGATTTTTCCAAATTCCCATCCACCCTAGCGACCAAGAAAAAACAACTTTCACATGTCCTTTTGGCACTTATGCCTATAGAAGGATGCCCTTTGGTCTATGTAATGCTCCCGCTACCTTTCAAAGGTGTATGATGTCCATATTCTCAGACTTTGTTGAAAACATAATGGAAGTGTTTATGGATGATTTTTCCGTCCATGGCTCAAATTTTGAAAACTGTTTAGCCAATCTGGAAAAAGTCTTAGAGAGATGTGAAAAGGTAAACCTGGTTCTAAACTGGGAAAAGTGTCATTTCATGGTTAATGAAGGAATTGTCCTAGGGCACTTAATTTCTCACAGAGGTATTGAGGTAGACCGTGCAAAAATTGAAGTGATTGAAAAAATGCTACCTCCCACCACAGTAAAAGAGGTGAGAAGCTTTTTAGGCCATGCGGGTTTCTACCGTCGGTTCATAAAAGACTTCTCAAAAATTTCAAAACCTATGACAAGTCTGCTCCTTAAGGATGCAGCATTTAATTTTAACGATCTTTGTCTTGAAGCTTTTAACAGGTTGAAAAAGGCTTTAGTTACTGCCCCGATCATACAGCCACCAGACTGGAATCTTCCGTTTGAAATAATGTGCGATGCAAGCGACTATGCAGTTGGGGCAGTCCTGGGACAATGAAAAGAAAAAAAATTGCATGCCATATACTATGCAAGGAGGACCATAAACGAGGCACAAATGAATTACGCCACAACTGAAAAAGAATTATTGGCGGTAGTTTTTGCCGTTGATAAGTTTCGATCATATCTGGTAGGTTCAAAAATCATCATTTTTACTGATCACTCGGCCATAAAATATTTGTTAAACAAAAAAGATGCCAAGCCGAGATTGATCCGATGGGTTTTACTCCTACAAGAATTTGATCTTGAAATAAGGGATAAAAAAGGCGTTGAAAATGTTGTGGCTGATCATTTGTCCCGTCTACAAGGAACAAAAGAAGAAGAGTTGCCGCTTAATGATACATTTTTGGATGATCAACTCTTCTCATTGGTCAAATCTGAAGCACCATGGTATGCAGATTTTGTAAACTACCTTGCAGCAGGAGTACTCCCCCCAGATTTAAATTATCAGCGGAAGAAGAAATTCTTCCATGATCTTAAACAGTATTACTGGGACGAGCCACTGCTTTTTAAAAGGGGAGCTGATGGGGTGTTCAGAAGATGCATTCCGGAAGAAGAGGTAAGTAACATTCTATACCATTGTCATTCTTCTTCCTATGGCGGCCATGCCAGTTCTTCAAAAACTGCTACGAAAATTCTTCAATCTGGTTTTTATTGGCCGTCCCTTTTTAAAGACGCGCATCAATTCATTTCTAAATGCGACCAGTGTCAACGCACCGGAAATATTTCAAAAAGAAATGAAATGCCCTTAAATAATATCTTAGAGGTTGAAATTTTCGACGTCTGGGGTATCGATTTCATGGGACCGTTTCCTTCTTCTTTTGGAAACCAATATATTCTGGTAGCCGTTGACTATGTGTCAAAATGGATCGAAGCCATTGCTTCTCCTACAAACGATGCAAAGGTAGTCATAAAACTTTTCAAAAAAATAATTTTTCCAAGATTCGGGGTCCCTCGTGTTGTCATAAGCGACGGAGGATCCCATTTCATCTCAAAACATTTTGAAATGTTACTGCAAAAGTTTGGAGTAAGGCACAAAGTTGCAACGCCTTATCACCCTCAAACAAGCGGTCAGGTTGAGGTATCGAACAGAGAAATTAAAAGTATTTTAGAAAAAACTGTTTCGACTTCAAGGAAAGACTGGTCGGTAAAGCTTGATGATGCTCTCTGGGCTTATCGGACTGCGTACAAGACTCCCATAGGAATGACTCCTTTCAAATTAATTTATGGGAAGTCTTGCCACCTTCCGGTAGAACTAGAGCACAAAGCTTACTGGGCAATTAAACGCCTTAACCTGAACATGGAATTAGCCGGAGAAAAAAGAAAACTCCAACTAAACGAATTGGAAGAACTGCGAATGGATGCTTATGAGAATGCCAAACTTTACAAAGAAAGAACAAAAAATTGGCATGATAAGCGTATTATTCGTAGAGAATTCAAAGAGGGTGACCTGGTGTTATTGTTTAATTCCAGGCTAAAAATTTTTCCGGGAAAATTAAAGTCAAGATGGACCGGTCCTTTTGAAATCCGTATGGTTTACCCCTTCGGATCTGTAGAGATCTGGAGCGAGAAAACTGGATCGTTTAAAGTCAATGGTCAAAGGTTGAAAAATTATTTAATTGGTGACCCAATTGAGAAAGGAACTAGTTTAGTTCTACATGATCCCAATTGAAAAATTCTTTTTGACCGTCAAGCTAGTGACGTTAAAAGAGCGCTGCGTGGGAGGCAACCCATGGCTTAATGTATTTTTTGATTTGTTGAAAAATAAAATACCCCAGGGCCGAGTATCCTGAACCAGACAGCCAGGTGAGCTCTCCTAAACCCTTTTTTTGTTTAAATTGAAAAATCATTGAGGACAATGCCTAGTCCAAGCATGGGGGGGGGGGGGGTATTTTATTACTCTTATTAGGAATGTCTTTATTGCTTTGCCGAGTTTTTATCTTTTTGTACTTTGAGTTGTATCTGCTCCCTCCATCACGAAACTTTGTGAACCCTAAAGCATGTTTTAGATAAGCCTTTTTTTGGACAAAAATAATTTTTCAATCTTTCATTAGCAATCATCTAGGTGGACTGGTTGGGAGCAACAAAAATTGTATCATGGTTCGATTTCTACCTCTAGGGCTTTTTCACACACACACACAACTGAGACTGTTTTCAGTTGTTAATACAATTAGAAGGACTGAAAAGAAACTAGTGACCTGGTTCTCTTGGTGACATTCACTGGATGCGCGGTTACTGGAGAAAAATGTCTGAGTTGGGGTATTCAAAAAAAAAAAAAAAAAATTTGCAAAACCAATTCAAAATGCAAAAATTGGTGCATTTTAAATGTCAAAATGAATGGTTAGCATATACAATCAAAGAAAAAGAAAAAGAAATATTGCTTGAATACCCAACGTATAAAGACCCTCCTTTGAGACCCGGTCTTAGTGAATGGAGGACCCAAACTTAAGAATGCTGGGGAACCGGTTCTATGATGACATTGATATCCTCTCTAATGTATTGATACTTTAAATTTGTTTCCCAATTCCACAAGAAGCCCGGATAGTAGTTCTCAAACCAAAGTGTTAGAATTGCCCCACAGTTCGCTTAATGATTCGATGTGAAAATAATTTTCCTTCAGAATCGGCCTAAGGATTTACACTGTTTTTGCTTGAGGACAAGCAAAGGTTCAAGCGTGGGGGAGTTTGATAAGTCTATTTTTAGAGTCTTTTTAATAGTTATTTTCATTAAGTTTTTTTAGGTATTTTAATTATATTTTATATCTTTGAACTATTTTACTACATATGTTTGCTTTTTATTTTCAGGTTTTATTTTGGAGCAAAAGAGAAAATATGAGCTAAAATGAAGAAAAAAGGAAATATTTGAGGAGGAGCAATTTTTAAAGCACTAGACACCCTCATGGGCGCCAAGGGCCCCAAAAACCGAAAACTGGCCAAGGGCGCCAAGCAGCAAAACTGGCGCAGCACAGGGCGCCAAGGGCGCCAAGCAGCAAAAACTGGCGCAGAGCCTGCGCACGACCCTAGCACATGTTGCACGACCCTAGTGCAAAACTGGCGCACGACCCTGGCAGATAGGCGCACGACCCTGGTAAAAACTGGCGCAGAGCCTGCGCACGACCCTGAGTGCACCACGCACGACTCGTGCGTGTTTTCAACTGAAAATGGCCCATTTTGGCAGAACAAGGCGCACGACCCTGGCACATAGGCACACGACCCATGCTTGCCAGCAACGCAGAACAGCTTTTCCAGCACATGGCGCACGACCCTGGCACCATAGGCGCACGACCCTAGTGCAAAACTGGCGCAGAGCAACCAAAATTGACTGGCCAGGGCGCACGACCCAGGCACATGGGCGCACGACCCTGGCACCAGACAAGTCAATTTTGGCTGCACCCACTTGCTGATGGCTTTCCCTTGCCACTTGATTTGCCAATTTTTTTATGACCATTTTGCCCCTCCTCTCAAGTGCCTTAGACCTAATATTTTCCTATAAATAGAGGCTTGATCCTCACTTGTAACCAAGCTTGAATTTTGTAGAAAATCAATGACAAAGGCTCTCTAAAGATTCATGACTTCAATTTACTCTTCATGTTTTTATGATTCTTGCTTATTTACTTTATTGCCCCTTTAAATTCTCGCTCTTTACTTTCTCGCTCTTTACTTTTCGCTCTTTACTCTTTCGCTCTTTTATTTTCCCTGCTATTTACTTTCTTGCCCTTTTATTTTCCAAGTCATTTACTTTCATTGCTATTTAAATTCTCGCTCTTTACTTTCTCGCTCTTTACTTTTCGCTCTTTACTTTTTCGCTCTTTTATTTTCCCTGCTATTTACCTTCTTGCCCTTTTATTTTCCAAGTCATTTACTTTCATTGCTATTTAATTTCTCGCTCTTTACTTTTCGCTCTTTACTTTTTCGCTCTTTTATTTTCCTTGTTATTTACTTTTTTTTGCCCTCTAAATTTCCAAGTCAAGTAAACTACTGGCAAGTCAAGTAAATTACTGGCAAGTCAAGTAAATTACTGGCAATTTACTTTTCAAGCAATTTACTTTCTTGTCATTTACAATTCCGCTATTTATAATTTTGCACTTTACCGCTTTCTTTTATTTTCTCGCTATTTAAACTTTATGTTTTCTTTTCTTATTTTCTTTTCTCCTCTTTTGTCTACAATGATCATGAGTGAGTAGACTTTACTAAAACATTCCTTCTTTCTAAAAACACTTTCTTTTCAGTTAATCAACTTTGAAAAATTAAATTGGTATTCACTTAGGCTCTCCCTGTGGACCGATACTCTTTTATTACGCGATACGACCCGTGCACTTGCGGGGCTATCAGTGTACTATCTCAGTATTCTTCCTACAAAATGACAGTAGAATGTACTATCTCAGCAATTATGCTAATATACTCTGGTTGATTGAATGTGAGTATATTAACAATTCTGCTAATATACTCTGGAATTGTTAGTATATTAGCACAATTATGCTAATAAACCAGAATTGTTAATTTCCAGAATTGTATAAAAAATAATGAATGAAGAATACTACTACCAAAACCAACCTTAAATATCTCAGCATTCTTCCAAGGAAATGAATGAATGAATAAAAGAAACTATGTTTTGTACATTCTATTTTCTACTAATGTGTGAATGTGATTAAGATAAACACTTTCTGTCTATCGGTTTGGTTAGTCTAAGAAAGAGGCCAACCTTATCCTAAATGGAAATTATATCCATATGCACTGCTCTGCGCACATCTTGAACTTGGTTGTCAAGGAGGGACTAAAAGAGATTGATATCTCCATTATGAGAATCCGGGTGGCTGTTAAATTTGTCAAGCTTACTCCCTCAAGAGAAAGAAAGTTCATAGAATGTGCAGAGAATGAGAGAATTACCGAAAAAGTGCTCTTATCCTCGATGTTGATACAAGGTGGAATTCGACGTTCTTCATGCTACGGTCCACCCTAAAGTATCAAAATGCCTTTTCCTTGTTGCAATTGAGAGACAAGGCATTTAAACATGATATGAAAAAGAAAAACAAGGGCCTACTTGAAAAAAAATTGGGATCAAGCTAGAGCTGTGGTACCTTTTTTGGAAATGTTTATGGATTCTACTAAAAGTATGTCCGGAACCTCTTATGTCACCAACAATCTCTACATGAAAGAGGTTTTTGATATTGGGACAAAGATCCGGAAATATTTGGAGAGTAGCAACCAGAGCATAAAGAAAATGTCAGAGGGTATGAAAACCAAATTTGACAAATATTGGGGAGATCCCGACTCAATTAACATTTTGCTATGGATTACTGTCGTCCTTGATCCTAGGATGAAGTATTCATTTGTGGAGTATCATATTGTTGTTCTGTGTGTTGATGATACGAAGGCCACCAAAGCTAAATCCCTAGAATCACTTTATGCTCAATATCAAGGTATAGAGCTTACTAGCCAACCTCACTCACAGCCGGATGATGATGATGAAGAGGATCCGATGTATATCTATCTAAGAAAAACTGGGCGTAGAGCTGATCCACAATTAGAGATTGACAAGTATTTAAAGGAAGCAACTGAACCTTACAGCAAACATGTACGTTTTGATATCTTCGGTTGGTGGAAAGTCAACTCCACAAGGTTCCCCATCCTTTCAAGCATAGCTTGAGAGGTGTTGGAAATTCCTGTCCCGAATGTGCATTCAGCACGGGAGGAAGAGTACTCGACGCCATCGTTGTTGCTTAAAATACACAATGTTAGAAGGGCTTGTTTTCTTGCAAGATTGGTTGAAACGGAAACCTCACTATCTATTTAACGATGAGGATCCTAAGGAGATCATTAGATTTGACCAAATAAATTTATAACATTTTATTTATTTGGTTCATATTTTCGTGTTACTAATGAAATAATTTTCGTTTTGCAGAAATATGCTCTCAAGATCGCGGTGTTAACCTCGATGACTGAGGGCTTCATTCTAGCTTATTTACTATTAACAGCTAATATCAGGTTTGTGCACCTTATTTACTAATGAAAACACTGTTCTGTTAACAAGTCGGATCGGTTCAGGCCCAAAAGTTCGGATAAAATAGTTAATAAAAGCCCAGTTTTTAAACAGTTCGGTTTGGAACTAAACTGCGAACCGAACTGTCAATATAGTTTAGTTTGGTTTGGCGAACTGTTATTGCGGTTCGGTTTAGTTCGCCGAACTGTTTCAACTAGTTCGGTTTGGTTCTCCTCCTGAACTGAACCATGAACAGCCCTAGATACAACTAGGAAAAGTTCATTTGACAAAACTTATGGTCATTTTGTTAAAGTTAGCCCTAGAAGCGAACAACTTTTCCTTGGTTATTGTTTTTGAATCATGACATTTATTATTATTTCTATAATGATATGAGACATTTTATTTATTATGTGGGTTTATTTAGAGCATAATAAAATCCTTAGAATAGTTGATAAGTTTAATGGATTATTAAGTGTGACTTAATCGTGAGACCCCGTTAAACATAAGGACACTATTCTTAAAGTATCTGTTGCGCCCCGAAAAATCCGGTTTAAGGATTCCTCAGTTTGACAACGTGAAAAATTTTGAAGCCGCCACCAATATTTATTTTTAAAGACTAAAACATTGGAAAAAGTCTTTTGAAAAAGGCAGATGGTCTTTCGAAAACATTGAGATGTAGGTTCGGGGGTCGGTTAGGTACGGGGAAGGTATTAGCACCCCGCACCTCCTTTCTACCGAAAGGGAACCATTAACTTTGATGTGTGGCTTAGAAAAAGTTGACTTGAAACGATTTTTGTTCTACTTCATTTCTTTTTATTTCGTGTGAGAAATGATTTTATTGGGAAGAAATATTTTTGGTATCTTTGAAAAGCGGAACAAAACAAAGATTTTTTGAAAGAGTGCTTGACGGGTCACGACCCGCTCCTACGTACCCTCTCTGGAAGAGGGATCAAAGCTACGTAGTTCTAGGCTTTTTTTTAAAAGTGTGCTTGACGGGTTACGACCCGCTCCTACGTACCCTCTCTGGAAGAGGGATCAAAGCTACGTAGTTCTAGGCTTTTGGTTTTGAAAGTGTTTTTTGAGTTTTTGGAAATAAGACTCGAGTGTTCACGAATGCCAAACAAGCAACGGCTTCGAGTGGCGTTCATTACTAACTTGAAAAAAAAATAGTTGAAACCGGTAATCATTCAAGCAAAGGCTTCGAGTGATTACAAGTAACAACGTTTTATTATCTTTTTGAAATCGTTTTGAAAAAGGGTGAGCATCAGTGATAATTATCACTAATAGCTCGTGTTGTTTTTGAAGTTGGAATTTACTTATTTTTTAGTTAAAGTGTGGGAGCTTTCATGATAGCCAAACAAGCAAAGGCTTCGAGTGACTACCGCTAATAACTCCTCATTAGCGATCAAACAAGCAAAGGCTTCGAGTGATGACTAATGATTTATTTAAGAAAAATGCCTTAGAGTTTTTGTTTGGAAAAACATTTGACTTGGGTTTGAAGACTAGTTTTGGAAAAGAATTTGATTTGGAAAAAAGTTTTGAAAGATAAGTAGAACATTTCCATCAACATATCAATTTCTAACCAAAATGCAATTCCCTTAATTACACTTCATACAAGCATTACAAATCAAAGAGATACATCTATACATAAAAGTGGCCCTTGGCCGAATGCTCCTCATGCAAAAATCAACATCAATTTCATGCTAAAATTCACAAGTTAGCACACAAACACATCACAAGATGCAACCCTATTCCAATCATATGAGACTACAAGACAAACCTCAAGCAAGACATACATTTATTCAAAGCAAAATTGAATCATATAGAGTAATCCTTTCACTTAGATTAAAGTGCCATGGGCACAAGTGAAAATCAACTTACCCCATCATCAACATCTAGCAATGAGCAAAATAGAACACATAAACCAAGAAAATAAAGTTGAATCCTTTCTAGCCATCTTTACCACTTAAATTAAAGTGCACTAGGCACTAGTGGTGATTCACATAGCTAAATCATCAACTTAACAATTACTTGCAAACAAGAGTCCATCAAAACAAACTTGAGGCAATATTTTTAAACACAAATACAAGCAAAATAAACAAGGAAACAACTAAAACCCTAAATGTCTCATGATTTGCGAAACCTCTACATAACCAAACAACAATTTTATTCTCAACCTAAAAATTAATTGTCCACAAAGATTCCATCAACAACTTGAGACAATCACAAGCCAAATAACCAAAGAACAACTAAAGATCCTAAATAAACTTATGATTTGCGAAACCATTACATAGACCAACAACAATTTTATTCATCAACAAATATAAAATCAACACAAAGACAAACATGAATCAATTTATTTTAAGGTGAGAGGCACCTTAAACACCCAAGGCTCCCAACGAGAGTGCTAAAGACACACGCGTTTAAAACGATACGTGACACAAGCGTTTAAAACGATACGTGACACAACGAGAATAAAAATGTTTTTTTTGGATTTTTTGATTAATCGGACAAATTAGGGTATGACATCATTTACTGCATTTTTGTAAAATGGGTGTTGAATCAGACAAAACCATAGTGTAAAGCTTGCTTCGCTGAGTGGCTAGTTGGGTGTTCAAACTGCAAAGTGCAAAGTGCGAACCTTAAATCCCTACTCAAACTTTCAATCAAGGTATGTTTATTCTATATCTATGGTTTTATGGATGCTCTACTGTCATATCTTGAACCAACTATTTCTAGTTTTGATTTGGGGTTTGTTTGGATCTGAAGTGCTAATTAGGGAGGGTAGTTTCATATTTACAATTCTTGTACATATGGCTTTCATTTTTCCACTCCTCTCTCTTTTTTTACTAGTAGTGTGAACAGCTTTCTCCCTAAGTTTGCAATCATGATCTTGCAAAATTCGACAAACTCGCAAACTTGGATCGGGGTGTTAAACGGGTGCATTGCCGCGCCAACCATCTTTAGACGTTCTGGGACATCCATGACAGCTTGGTTGGCCAGCCATGCCAACTTTAAGAATTTGTCTTTCCAGTATAAGCTTTCATTCTTCAACTCTATGAAGACTTCATGGTTTTCTATCCTGCTGACCAACTCTACAAAGCGACTCTCCCAATAGATGCTTTCGGTCTTCAACTGGTGGTAAATTTCCTCTTGATATCTGATATGGTTCTTCAGCTCATCAGATCTTTCACCCTCCCCTCTTAAGGCTTGTTGGTATTCTCGGAGTATCTCTTCAATTGTCTCTTTATCCCGCCTAATACTTTTCACTTGATCTTCAAATTCAGCTATCAATATCCGAGACTCTCTTTTTGACTTCACCAGCAGGCTCTGTGTGGTTTTTTCAGCAATCATTGATTTTTCCCATAACTCCTTCCACTTGTACGCATCATCAATGGCCTGGTTCATTTTTAAGTTCCATCGTTTTAGCTCTTCCTTTGCCCCTCTCAGGTACTTTTGAACCTCTTGTTTGCTCTTTTCTTCAATCTTAAGCCGCTTGTGGCTATCTTCAATGGCCAATGACTTAGTTGCATTTTCCTCCTCCAATTTCTGTTTTTTTAGAAGCATTTTCTCTAATTCTGCCCGTAAAGCCTTTCTTTTCTTCTTCAGCTTCTGACAATGCCATTTTGAGCTCATCTAACTCTTCGACAGTGGGAAGGGTAGGTTCAGGTACTTCTTCCTCAACCCGTAGTGCGGTTCGGTAAGGCAATCGGGTGTCTTGGATCCTTTTTTGGAGCCATTGACGAAAGGTGAGTTCCTTATCGCCGCCCCTCTTAGCAAGCTCTTGTCTTTTGCGAACAACCTTATCCCACACTTGAGAAATCCTCCGGAGCATGTCAACCTCTTTTGGGCTTCCCTCATGATGGTAAAAAGAGATTAACAAGTCTTCGGTGGGCGGATCTCGCATTGGGTACCCCAGCTGTCTTAGAGTCAGAGAGGGGTTGTAATTTATGCATCCTCTTGTCCCCATGAGTGGGATATTTTGAAAGCTTCCACATTGAAAAACCACTTCAGGCCTATCTTTCCACCATGATGGGTGCCAACGAACCTTCTATTCATGGAGGTCCCTTAGCACTTGCAACCATTTACTAGTGTTCATCGTCTTCACATCACACCCCTTAGCGTCTTCAATTGGGCCTTCCGCTTTAACTTTGTTAACAAAAGCATGGGTGAGAAGCCAAACATACAAGGCGTGTAGGCAGCAAGATATCTTCCTCCCCTTTAGCTCACTATAATGAGTGAAAGTACACTAAGTGTCTGCAAGAATGGCTGGAATTGGGTTGGATGGATTTTCTTCATCTTTGAAGGATAGGAAGACACCAATAGCTGTTGTGTCCACATATCTTTCAATGCGCGGAAAGAGAGCAATGCCAAAGATGGTCAAAGCTAACACTTGTTTAAAAGGACCCCAATTTCTAGCATCGGGAAGGACTTCATTTGACTTTCCAGATATTCTTGTGGGAACCCTACAATGTGATTTCGATTTTTCTTTTGGAGCTTCAAATTTTCTTTGCTGATTTGTAACATTGAGACAAGTTTATCATCTGTGTAGTAGTTCCCCTGATACTGGTAGGGCCTAATGTCTTGCTGAGGAAGACGAAGGATCTGTGTATATTCTTCCAGGGTAGGTGACATTTGGAAATTTTTGAAGGGAAAGCATCTCAGGGAAGAATCCTAGAATTGGCTCAAAGAAGCAATGGCATTTGTTTGCACTTCCAACTGTAGTAACATAATAATCTTCCCATCAGTTCTATCAAAAGACCCGCGCTCGATGGGCGGCAACCAACCCGCACATTCCATCAGACTCGTCAGATTAGGCTGTTTCACTATAGGGTAGTTCAAAGTTTGAATTGCTTCACTGTTTGATCCCATATTGCCTTGCTTATGACAAAATTTTCAAGCCTCTTACAATTCCCGGCAAACCTAAATGAGATGAATTACATGCATGTAAGGATTTTTTTTATCATTTTTGCGAAATAATGATGTTGTATGATGAATGAAAGAATGATGTCACGCGTGTTAAAGAAAAATGAAAAGTAAAAGAAAGTTTTTGGTGATTCAACTTTGAGAAAGCATTAACTATATGTCACCTCATATACATGTAAAAAGGAAAAAGAAACAAATGGTTTTGATGATTTGGTTTTTGAGAAAAATTATCTGTAATGATGCAGTGGGTAGGTGAAATGCCCTTGTGTCCTAAACAGGTTATGTCTTATATATAGGTCAAGGTCTAGGGCCACTTATGTGATCAATCTCTCAGGTGGCTCTATTCACTTCCTCATAAAGGTCTCCAGAGCTTAAATCCCCTTCATGATATGATCCACAACGGTAGCTAGCTACCAGGTGTGGGATACCATAAAAGAGCGTACTCTGGCTGAGACTTTCATGATAGTCAGACAGATAAATCCAGAATGACTATCACTAATAATCTCCACTCATCCTAGGTTGTTTTCAGACCCGGGTATAAGGCCCCACTCAGAAGTGTGTGAATAAACATGTGTAAGTGATGTGTGTGATACGGGCATAATACCTAGACTACCCATGCTGCAAAAGAAATACAGATATATAATAGTACAAAGGTCTTCTACCCTAAAGTTCAATAAAGCAAAGAAATAAATAAAATAGACATGCAAATATAAGAACTAAGGGTAAAACAAAGTACAAAATTAACAATAATCTATACAGTTAATTAAATTAGGCTTGACCCTCTTAAATTGTCCCCAGTGGAGTCGCCTTAATAGAAGTCAGACTGAAATCCGACTTTAAAAGTCCAATTGGTCAGAATTTAAATCCCTTTTCTGCACTAGTGCTCCATTCAGTTTTTTCTTAAATGGGTATTGTCATTTGTAGCGACCGAAAAATCCGGAGGAGGGATTCTACGAAGTTTACAATGAAGCCGCCATCAATATATATTTAATAGGAAAAACATTGAAAAAACCTTTCTTTTCGGGTTCGGGGGTCGATTATGTGTGGGGAAGGTATTAGCACCCCACAACATCCTTTCAAAAAAGGGTTACCTTTTAATTTAATGTGTAGAAAAAAGTTAATTCAAAGAAAACACTCTAATTTACCCTTTTTATTATTTGCAAAATTGAAAAAGAAGACCTACAATTTTTTTTAGTTTTTTGCGCTTGACAGGAGTGGGTCCCTGCTCCTACGTATCCCCAGGTGCGATGGAGAAATCAAAGCTACGTAGTTCTTGGGAAGAAAATGTTTGTGTGTTTGGTGTTTTTTATTTATTTTTTTGAAATTGGGAGAGGTATTCTTAATGACCAAACAAGTAAAGCTCAGAGTGGTCATCACTCATAGCCCATTTGAAAACTATAGTTGTTACTAACGGTCAAACGAGTTGAGCTCAGAGTGACTATTAGTAACGAACCGCTTTTTTATGTGAGTTTGATTGTTTGAAAGGAAAGAAAAAGGAAAAAAGAAGAAAAATTGATTCGAAAGCATTATGGTGTAAAAAAAATGCAATGGGTTATGGTAAAAAAGGGTAGGTGCAATTAACAACAGAGGGGTGTGGTATTGGATAAGGGGCGTGCGAAGAGCAATAGAGGCTGTATTTAAAAATATTGGGGTGCAGTTAGCGAACCCAATCCGTGTCTGAGGCCCAAATTGGAAATATGGGCTTTTAGTGAGGGGGTTATGACAAGGAAAAGGAGGGGTGCCATTATAAACCAGATTAATAAACACTTAAAATGAAAATAAGATAGAAGGGAGGGGGCGCTGATATTAAAATGAAAGGGTATAAATAATAACAAGGAAAGGGGGCGCTATATTAATGGAATACAGGGGTGTGATTATGAATCTAGTTTTTAAACGAAAATAAAAAAAACAAAACCACGACCTAGGCCAGTACCCATTAATATAGTTAGAAAAACCTAATTTTTCCTTAACCTAATTCATTCTCCAATCTCAGCGCCGCTTCGCCCTCTTTCTCTCAACCCTAGCTTCGCTTTCTTCCTCCCTCACCGCTATCCTCTCATCTTCTCCTCACCAATCCAGATTTCGTTCTCTTCTCTTTCTGTAACCACCGATACTCTCTTCTCTTCTCACTAACCCTAATCTTCGACCACTCTCTTCCTCCGCCGTTAACACCTAACCCTTTACACTTCACTGTGCCGTACCCGTCTTCTCCAAGAGAGAACACGATTTTTTTTAAAAGACGAAGGTGAGAGAGATTTGGAGAGACAAAACGAGAGAGAGAGGGCAAGAATGGAGGGGTTAAGACGCGGTGGTGGTGGGTGTTGCGAGGAGAGGGATGACGGTGGAGATGACGCTTTAGTGGTTGTTTGCGGAAGGGGAGAGTACGGCGGGGGTTCTGGCTACGACGTGGTGGCGGTTACGATGTGGGGTTTTGGTGGTGGTGAGATGAAGAGACGGCTTGCGGTGATGAGAGAGAAAAAAGGGGGGTTTGCGACGGTGGTGTCTGAGGGTGGTTCTATTTTCCAGTGGTGGTTTGGGTTGGGCTACGGTGGTTGAATGGTGGAGGTTTGGTGTGATTTACGGTGATTCTGGCGAGGCTATTGCAGTGGTGGTGGTTACGATGTGGGGATTTGGGAGTCGTACGACGACATGGTGGTTCAGTTTGTGGTCGTGGTGGTTTATTGGGTTATTCATGGTGGTTCACGGCGAGGCTACGGCGGCGTCCACTATAGACGGTGGCCGGAGGTAAAATTTTCTCTCTTTTTTTTCACTGTCTCCTCTCACAGTGCCTCACCCCTCTCCTTACATTCTTTTTTCCTAATTGAACTGATTCTGATTTGTAACCCTAAATTTTCTTAACTAAACCTATTACTAATTAACCCCTGATTAATTTCGTTTTCGTAAACAGAAAAGGTAACGAAACTGATTCTGAAAAACCAATTTTGTTTCTAATACTAACCTTTCAAAAGAAGAAGAAGAAGAAAAATGCACTGAACCTATTTTAAACAACTTAATGATGATAGGGAAACAAAAAATAAGACTGCATTTTGGGAAATAATAGGTTACACCACCTTTTTCCAGCCTCTGAAATGGACTCTTGTTGCTGCTTCTCTGTTGTTGCTTTTTACTGCTATTGCTGCTTCTGTGTTTCTGGGTTTCAAGTTTTTGACGATTAGGGTTTTAGTGTGAAACCCTAATTTTAGCTCTGATTGCTGTGAATTCTTGGTTTCTCTGTGTGTGTGTGTGTGTAGCTGAGTATATTTCAGTGTGTGTTTTTTGTGTATTTTTCAGTCACTATGTCTCTGCCTCATAGTGTGTGCTATTGTTTGGTATTTATAGGCAGATTGGTGTGATGGAGGTGAGGTGCTGAGGAATTAAAAGGACAGTAGCAGGCAATGGATGGCGCAAAAAGGACAGCAATTGAGGAAAAATCAAAAGGACAACCCAAGCTAGGGCAGCTGCTGCTACCACCCGAGAATCCATCTGCAGCTTCACATGAGTATATCCTCTTCTCCTCGCCAACATGAGTCCCTCCAAAGCTCCGCAATATAAGAATTAGCTTCACCCAGAGGACGCGCAAAGCCTTCCAACCACCTACCATTGGAGTCACGCATCACACCTCCACATCCCCCAATACGATTGCCCTCCTTTGAAGCACCGTCAGTATTGAGAGTGACGTACCCTTGATTCGCTGGCTTCCAACAGACAGAGATATTAACCTTAGGAATCCTGCTAGTGGGACTAAATTGCTCATGACTCTTGTAATAATTGGACACAAATTGCCTAACTAATTACCACATCAGGAGCATAAGGGATCACAAAGGAAGGATCATTCTTTTGCAAAATGCCATGTACTGAAAGAATGCTATGGGTTCTGGAAATTAAACCTAGTGTAAATAAAATGTCATGTATGATAAGTCTATTTTTAGAGTCTTTTTAATAGTTATTTTCATTAAGTTTTTTTTAGGTATTTTAATTATATTTTATATCTTTGAACTATTTTACTACATATGTTTGCTTTTTATTTTCAGGTTTTATTTTGGAGCAAAAGAGAAAATATAAGCTAAAATGAAGAAAAAAGGAAATATTTGAGGAGGAGCAATTTTTAAAGCACTAGACACCCTCATGGGCGCCAAGGGCCCCAAAAACCGAAAACTGGCCAAGGGCGCCAAGCAGCAAAACTGGCGCAGCACAGGGCGCCAAGGGCGCCAAGCAACAAAAACTGGCGCAGAGCCTGCGCACGACCCTGGCACATGTTGCACGACCCTAGTGCAAAACTGGCGCACGACCCTGGCAGATAGGCGCACGACCCTGGTAAAAACTGGCGCAGAGCCTGCGCACGACCCTGAGTGCACCACGCACGACCCGTGCGTGTTTTCAACTGAAAATGGCCCATTTTGGCAGAACAAGGCGCACGACCCTGGCACAGAGGCACACGACCCATGCTTGCCAGCAACGCAGAACAGCTTTTCCAGCACATGGCGCACGACCCTGGCACCATAGGCGCACGACCCTAGTGCAAAACTGGCGCAGAGCAGCCAAAATTGACTGGCCAGGGCGCACGACCCAGGCACATGGGCGCACGACCCTGGCACCAGACAAGTCAATTTTGGCTGCACCCACTTGCTGATGGCTTTCCCTTGCCACTTGATTTGCCACTTTTTTTTATGACCATTTTGCCCCTCCTCTCAAGTGCCTTAGACCTAATATTTTCCTATAAATAGAGGCTTGATCCTCACTTGTAACCAAGCTTGAATTTTGTAGAAAATCAATGACAAAGGCTCTCTAAAGATTCATGACTTCAATTTACTCTTCATGTTTTTATGATTCTTGCTTATTTACTTTATTGCCCCTTTAAATTCTCGCTCTTTACTTTCTCGCTCTTTACTTTTCGCTCTTTACTCTTTCGCTCTTTTATTTTCCCTGCTATTTACCTTCTTGCCCTTTTATTTTCCAAGTCATTTACTTTCATTGCTATTTAATTTCTCGCTCTTTACATTTCGCTCTTTACTTTTTCGCTCTTTTATTTTCCTTGTTATTTACTTTTTTTTGCCCTCTAAATTTCCAAGTCAAGTAAACTACTGGCAAGTCAAGTAAATTACTGGCAAGTCAAGTAAATTACTGGCAATTTACTTTTCAAGCAATTTACTTTCTTGTCATTTACAATTCCGCTATTTATAATTTTGCACTTTACCGCTTTCTTTTATTTTCTCGCTATTTAAACTTTATGTTTTCTTTTCTTATTTTCTTTTCTCCTCTTTTGTCTACAATGATCATGAGTGAGTAGACTTTACTAAAACATTCCTTCTTTCTAAAAATACTTTCTTTTCAGTTAATCAACTTTGAAAAATTAAATTGGTATTCACTTAGGCTCTCCCTGTCGACCGATACTCTTTTATTACGCGATACGACCCGTGCACTTGCGGGGCTATCAAGTTTTTGGCGCCGTTGCCGGGGAGGCAGTGATATTAATTAAATTTTTCGAAACCGGTTAGACTGAAATTTTATTTTCTTTATTTTTACTTTTTCTTCTCTTGTCCCTCGAATGCGAAGAACCAGAAGTTTCGGTGAAACTGTTCAACAAATTCCCGAAATTGAAAGGTTCTTACATAGAAGGAGGAGAGAAATTCCCGATAACCAAATGGCGGCTAATGAAAATCGTGCTCTCAAAGAGTACGCAACACCTTCAGCAGAGCCATCGGCTGCCATTGTACATCCAAATGTGGAAGCAAATAATTTTGAACTCAAAACATCTCTGCTTTCGATGGTACAACAAAACCAATTTTCTGGTTCTCCCACGGAGGACCCAAATCTTCATATTTCAATTTTTCTTGAATACTGTGGAACTCTCAAATTAAACGGGGTACCTCCGGATGCCATAAGACTAAAACTCTTCCCTTTTTCATTAAGGGATAGAGCTAGAGCATGGCTACATTCTTTGCCTTCGGAATCCATTACCAGCTGGGACCAGCTAAAACAAGCTTTTCTTGCTAAATTCTTTCCCCCGAGTAAGACAGCTCAAATGAGAAATCAAATTACTCGATTTTCTCAAAACGACGGGGAATCTCTTTATGATGCTTGGGAACGTTTCAAAGAAATGTTAAGGCTATGCCCCCATCATGGACTAGAGAAATGGCTTGTTGTTCACACTTTTTATAATGGATTACAATATGCAACAAGAATGACTATTGATGCAGCTGCAGGTGGAGCTTTAATGAACAAAAATTTTACCGAAGCTTATGCACTCGTTGAAGATATGGCTCAAAACCATTGTCAGTGGACAAGTGAGCGAGCCATGACGAATAAACCAGCCACATCAAAAGAGCCAGGTAAGTATGAAATATCTGTTGTTGATCATCTTACCTCAAAAGTGGACGCACTTTTTCAAAAATTTGAAAAATTAAATGTAAGTGCCGTCTCACAAACTTCTTCTTCTATTACTCCACCATGTGAATTATGTGGGGTTGTTGGCCATATTGGAGCTGAATGCCAGCTTGAGGCATCTAGTGCTGGGAACGAGCATATTAACTATGCTCAAAAGGAAGATCCGTTTTCAAATACTTATAATCCTGGGTGGAGGAATCATCCAAATTTTTCTTATAAAAATCCTCCACCCAATCCAACACCTAGACCACCTCCTGTCTTTCAAAATCAAAGGGTTTTTAACAACCCACAAAACAACCCGCAAAAGTCGAACTTGGAATTTTTGATGGAAAAATTTGTGTCATCTCAAACAAAACAAAATGAAGAATTCAAAAATCAAACTGGTTATTTGAATGACACACTTATCAAATTAGTATCAAAAGTCGACTCTATTTCCACTCATAATAAAATGCTTGAAAATCAAATAACTCAAGTGGCAACACAGGTAGCTTCATCCTCTAAGACTTCAGGGGTATTTCCTGGGCAACCAGAGCAAAATCCAAAAGGCCAAATAAATGCCGTCACCCTTAGAAGCGGAAAACAATTAGAGGAACCAAGAGCAAACCAAGAAAAAACTGTGAGTGAAAAACATAATTTACCAGGTGAGCTAGAAGAGAAAGAAAAAGGGAAAGAACCAGAAAAAGAAAGAGAAGAACCACACATCCCCCCTCCACCATACAAACCACCCATTCCTTTCTCCCAAAGATTTGCAAAAAGCAAAATTGACGAGCAATTCAAAAGGTTTGTCGACTTGCTTAAAAAGCTTTACATCAACGTTCCTTTCACTGATGCATTGTCTCAAATGCCGTCTTATTCTAAATTTTTGAAAGAAATTTTGTCCAAGAAAAGAAAAATAGACGACTATGAGACAATTGCATTAACAGAGGAATGTAGTGCAATTATCCAGAACAAGCTGCCACAAAAACTCAAAGATCCAGGTAGTTTTTCCATACCTTGTGTGATTGGAAGCGAAACTATAAACAGAGCGATGTGCGATCTAGGAGCCAGTGTAAGTTTGATGCCTCTTTCTCTTTGCAATAGACTAGGGATAGGTGAACTTAAACCCACAAAAATGACAATACAGTTGGCAGATCGTTCCGTTAAATACCCCACTGGAATCTTAGAGGATATCCCTATCAAGGTAGGGCAAACTTTTATACCGGTGGACTTTGTTGTAATGGAAATTGAAGAAGACTCCCAAATTCCTATTCTTCTAGGGAGGCCTTTTTTAGCTACTGCAGGGGCAATAATTGACGTTAAAAACGGTAAGTTGGTTTTTAATGTGGGGGATGAAAAAGTTGAGTTTGAAGTTTCAAACTTCATGAAGAGTCCATCTGTAAAAGACTCGTGCTGCAGGATTGATATTGTAGACTATTGCGTGCGAGACTGCTCTTTAGCATCATCTTCACAAGATAGTCTGGAAGATTTCCTTTTAGGCAACACAAATACAAATGCAGCAGGGGAAACCCAATTCTACATAAAACTTTTGGATGAAAATCCACCATCAAAAGAATTGGGTACTGAAACCTTGGGTGAGGAAAAGCCTCGGCCTCTCCCAAAAGAAACACCAAAAATAGAACTGAAGCCCTTACCATCATCTCCCAGGTATGAGTTCCTTGGCCCTAATTCTACTTTTCCAGTAATTGTAAATGCAAATTTGAAACAAAATGAGACTGAAAAATTGCTTAATGTTCTCAAGAAGTATCCCAAAGCCATAGGGTATACTATTGAGGACATTAAAGGAATAAGTCCGTCAATCTGCATACACAGAATACTACTGGAAGAGGACTATAAACCTTCTATCGAGCATCAAAGAAGATTAAACCCAAACATGAAAGAGGTTGTTAAAAAGGAAGTTTTAAAACTCCTTGATGCTGGGATAATATATCCTATTTCCGATAGCAAGTGGGTTAGTCCTGTTCAAGTAGTACCTAAGAAAGGAGGCTTAACAGTTATTAAAAATGAGAAGGATGAAAGCATTTCCACAAGGACAATTACGGGATGGAGAATGTGTATCGATTACAGAAAGCTTAACAAAGCTACCCGGAAAGATCACTTCCCTCTCCCGTTCATTGATCAAATGCTAGAAAGGTTAGCACAGCACTCGCATTTCTGCTATTTGAATGGTTATTCGGGATTTTTCTAAATTCCCATCCACCCTAGCGACCAAGAAAAAACAACTTTCACATGTCCTTTTGGCACTTATGCCTATAGAAGGATGCCCTTTGGTCTATGTAATGCTCCCGCTACCTTTCAAAGGTGTATGATGTCCATATTCTCAGACTTTGTTGAAAACATAATGGAAGTGTTTATGGATGATTTTTCCGTCAATGGCTCAAATTTTGAAAACTGTTTAGCCAATCTGGAAAAAGTCTTAGAGAGATGTGAAAAGGTAAACCTGGTTCTAAACTGGGAAAAGTGTCATTTCATGGTTAATGAAGGAATTGTCCTAGGGCACTTAATTTCTCACAGAGGTATTGAGGTAGACCGTGCAAAAATTGAAGTGATTGAAAAAATGCTACCTCCCACCACAGTAAAGGAGGTGAGAAGCTTTTTAGGCCATGCGGGTTTCTACCGTCGGTTCATAAAAGACTTCTCAAAAATTTCAAAACCTATGACAAGTCTGCTCCTTAAGGATGCAGCATTTAATTTTAACGATCTTTGTCTTGAAGCTTTTAACAGGTTGAAAAAGGCTTTAGTTACTGCCCCAATCATACAGCCACCAGACTGGAATCTTCCGTTTGAAATAATGTGCGATGCAAGCGACTATGCAGTTGGGGCAGTCCTGGGACAAAGAAAAGAAAAAAAAATTGCATGCCATATACTATGCAAGCAGGACCTTAGACGAGGCACAAATGAATTACGCCACAACTGAAAAAGAATTATTGGCGGTAGTTTTTGCCGTTGATAAGTTTCGATCATATCTGGTAGGTTCAAAAATCATCATTTTTACTGATCACTCGGCCATAAAATATTTGTTAAACAAAAAAGATGCCAAGCCGAGATTGATCCGATGGGTTTTACTCCTACAAGAATTTGATCTTGAAATAAGGGATAAAAAAGGCGTTGAAAATGTTGTGGCTGATCATTTGTCCCGTCTACAAGGAACAAAAGAAGAAGAGTTGCCGCTTAATGATACATTTTTGGATGATCAACTCTTCTCATTGGTCAAATCTGAAGCACCATGGTATGCAGATTTTGTAAACTACCTTGCAGCAGGAGTACTCCCCCCAGATTTAAATTATCAGCGGAAGAAGAAATTCTTCCATGATCTTAAACAGTATTACTGGGACGAGCCACTGCTTTTTAAAAGGGGAGCTGATGGGGTGTTCAGAAGATGCATTCCGGAAGAAGAGGTAAGTAACATTCTATACCATTGTCATTCTTCTTCCTATGGCGGCCATGCCAGTTCTTCAAAAACTGCTACGAAAATTCTTCAATCTGGTTTTTATTGGCCGTCCCTTTTTAAAGACGCGCATCAATTCATTTCTAAATGCGACCAGTGTCAACGCACCGGAAATATTTCAAAAAGAAATGAAATGCCCTTAAATAATATCTTAGAGGTTGAAATTTTCGACGTCTGGGGTATCGATTTCATGGGACCGTTTCCTTCTTCTTTTGGAAACCAATATATTCTGGTAGCCGTTGACTATGTGTCAAAATGGATCGAAGCCATTGCTTCTCCTACAAACGATGCAAAGGTAGTCATAAAACTTTTCAAAAAAATAATTTTTCCAAGATTCGGGGTCCCTCGTGTTGTCATAAGCGACGGAGGATCCCATTTCATCTCAAAACATTTTGAAATGTTACTGCAAAAGTTTGGAGTAAGGCACAAAGTTGCAACGCCTTATCACCCTCAAACAAGCGGTCAGGTTGAGGTATCGAACAGAGAAATTAAAAGTATTTTAGAAAAAACTGTTTCGACTTCAAGGAAAGACTGGTCGGTAAAGCTTGATGATGCTCTCTGGGCTTATCGGACTGCGTACAAGACTCCCATAGGAATGACTCCTTTCAAATTAATTTATGGGAAGTCTTGCCACCTTCCGGTAGAACTAGAGCACAAAGCTTACTGGGCAATTAAACGCCTTAACCTGAACATGGAATTAGCCGGAGAAAAAAGAAAACTCCAACTAAACGAATTGGAAGAACTGCGAATGGATGCTTATGAGAATGCCAAACTTTACAAAGAAAGAACAAAAAATTGGCATGATAAGCGTATTATTCGTAGAGAATTCAAAGAGGGTGACCTGGTGTTATTGTTTAATTCCAGGCTAAAAATTTTTCCGGGAAAATTAAAGTCAAGATGGACCGGTCCTTTTGAAATCCGTATGGTTTACCCCTTCGGATCTGTAGAGATCTGGAGCGAGAAAACTGGATCGTTTAAAGTCAATGGTCAAAGGTTGAAAAATTATTTAATTGGTGACCCAATTGAGAAAGGAACTAGTTTAGTTCTACATGATCCCAATTGAAAAATTCTTTTTGACCGTCAAGCTAGTGACGTTAAAAGAGCGCTGCGTGGGAGGCAACCCACGGCTTAATGTATTTTTTGATTTGTTGAAAAATAAAATACCCCAGGGCCGAGTATCCTGAACCAGACAGCCAGGTGAGCTCTCCTAAACCCTTTTTTTGTTTAAATTGAAAAATCATTGAGGACAATGCCTAGTCCAAGCATGGGGGGGGGGGGGTATTTTATTACTCTTATTAGGAATGTCTTTATTGCTTTGCCGAGTTTTTATCTTTTTGTACTTTGAGTTGTATCTGCTCCCTCCATCACGAAACTTTGTGAATCCTAAAGCATGTTTTAGATAAGCCTTTTTTTGGACAAAAATAATTTTTCAATCTTTCATTAGCAATCATCTAGGTGGACTGGTTGGGAGCAACAAAAATTGTATCATGGTTCGATTTCTACCTCTAGGGCTTTTTCACACACACACACACTACTGAGACTGTTTTCAGTTGTTAATACAATTAGAAGGACTGGAAAGAAACTAGTGACCTGGTTCTCTTGGTGACATTCACTGGATGCGCGGTTACTGGAGAAAAACGTCTGAGTTGGGGTATTCAAAAAAAAAAAAAAAAATTTGCAAAACCAATTCAAAATGCAAAAATTGGTGCATTTTAAATGTCAAAATGAATGGTTAGCATATACAATCAAAGAAAAAGAAAAAGAAATATTGCTTGAATACCCAACGTATAAAGACCCTCCTTTGAGACCCGGTCTTAGTGAATGGAGGACCCAAACTTAAGAATGCTGGGGAACCAGTTCTATGATGACATTGATATCCTCTCTAATGTATTGATACTTTAAATTTGTTTCCCAATTCCACAAGAAGCCCGAATAGTAGTTCTCAAACCAAAGTGTTAGAATTGCCCCACAGTTCGCTTAATGATTCGATGTGAAAATAATTTTCCTTCAGAATCGGCCTAAGGATTTACACTGTTTTTGCTTGAGGACAAGCAAAGGTTCAAGCGTGGGGGAGTTTGATAAGTCTATTTTTAGAGTCTTTTTAATAGTTATTTTCATTAAGTTTTTTTAGGTATTTTAATTATATTTTATATCTTTGAACTATTTTACTACATATGTTTGCTTTTTATTTTCAGGTTTTATTTTGGAGCAAAAGAGAAAATATGAGCTAAAATGAAGAAAAAAGGAAATATTTGAGGAGGAGCAATTTTTAAAGCACTAGACACCCTCATGGGCGCCAAGGGCCCCAAAAACCGAAAACTGGCCAAGGGCGCCAAGCAGCAAAACTGGCGCAGCACAGGGCGCCAAGGGCGCCAAGCAGCAAAAACTGGCGCAGAGCCTGCGCACGACCCTGGCACATGTTGCACGACCCTAGTGCAAAACTGGCGCACGACCCTGGCAGATAGGCGCACGACCCTGGTAAAAACTGGCGCAGAGCCTGCGCACGACCCTGAGTGCACCACGCACGACCCGTGCGTGTTTTCAACTGAAAATGGCCCATTTTGGCAGAACAAGGCGCACGACCCTGGCACATAGGCACACGACCCATGCTTGCCAGCAACGCAGAACAGCTTTTCCAGCACATGGCGCACGACCCTGGTACCATAGGCGCACGACCCTAGTGCAAAACTGGCGCAGAGCAGCCAAAATTGACTGGCCAGGGCGCACGACCCAGGCACATGGGCGCACGACCCTGGCACCAGACAAGTCAATTTTGGCTGCACCCACTTGCTGATGGCTTTCCCTTGCCACTTGATTTGCCACTTTTTTTATGACCATTTTGCCCCTCCTCTCAAGTGCCTTAGACCTAATATTTTCCTATAAATAGAGGCTTGATCCTCACTTGTAACCGAGCTTGAATTTGGTAGAAAATCAATGACAAAGGCTCTCTAAAGATTCATGACTTCAATTTACTCTTCATGTTTTTATGATTCTTGCTTATTTACTTTATTGCCCCTTTAAATTCTCGCTCTTTACTTTCTCGCTCTTTACTTTTCGCTCTTTACTCTTTCGCTCTTTTATTTTCCCTGCTATTTACTTTCTTGCCCTTTTATTTTCCAAGTCATTTACTTTCATTGCTATTTAAATTCTCGCTCTTTACTTTCTCGCTCTTTACTTTTCGCTCTTTACTTTTTCGCTCTTTTATTTTCCCTGCTATTTACCTTCTTGCCCTTTTATTTTCCAAGTCATTTACTTTCATTGCTATTTAATTTCTCGCTCTTTACTTTTCGCTCTTTTCTTTTTCGCTTTTTTATTTTCCTTGTTATTTACTTTTTTTTGCCCTCTAAATTTCCAAGTCAAGTAAACTACTGGCAAGTCAAGTAAATTACTGGCAAGTCAAGTAAATTACTGGCAATTTACTTTTCAAGCAATTTACTTTCTTGTCATTTACAATTCCGCTATTTATAATTTTGCACTTTACCGCTTTCTTTTATTTTCTCGCTATTTAAACTTTATGTTTTCTTTTCTTATTTTCTTTTCTCCTCTTTTGTCTACAATGATCATGAGTGAGTAGACTTTACTAAAACATTCCTTCTTTCTAAAAACACTTTCTTTTCAGTTAATCAACTTTGAAAAATTAAATTGGTATTCACTTAGGCTCTCCCTGTGGACCGATACTCTTTTATTACGCGATACGACCCGTGCACTTGCGGGGCTATCAATGTACTATCTCAGTATTCTTCCTACAAAATGACAGTAGAATGTACTATCTCAGCAATTATGCTAATATACTCTGGTTGATTGAATGTGAGTATATTAACAATTCTGCTAATATACTCTGGAATTGTTAGTATATTAGCACAATTATGCTAATAAACCAGAATTGTTAATTTCCAGAATTGTATAAAAAATAATGAATGAAGAATACTACTACCAAAACCAACCTTAAATATCTCAGCATTCTTCCAAGGAAATGAATGAATGAATAAAAGAAACTATGTTTTGTACATTCTATTTTCTACTAATGTGTGAATGTGATTAAGATAAACACTTTCTGTCTATCGGTTTGGTTAGTCTAAGAAAGAGGCCAACCTTATCCTAAATGGAAATTATATCCATATGCACTGCTCTGCGCACATCTTGAACTTGGTTGTCAAGGAGGGACTAAAAGAGATTGATATCTCCATTATGAGAATCCGGGTGGCTGTTAAATTTGTCAAGCTTACTCCCTCAAGAGAAAGAAAGTTCATAGAATGTGCAGAGAATGAGAGAATTACCGAAAAAGTGCTCTTATCCTCGATGTTGATACAAGGTGGAATTCGACGTTCTTCATGCTACGGTCCGCCCTAAAGTATCAAAATGCCTTTTCCTTGTTGCAATTGAGAGACAAGGCATTTAAACATGATATGAAAAAGAAAAACAAGGGCCTACTTGAAAAAAAATTGGGATCAAGCTAGAGCTGTGGTACCTTTTTTGGAAATGTTTATGGATTCTACTAAAAGTATGTCCGGAACCTCTTATGTCACCAACAATCTCTACATGAAAGAGGTTTTTGATATTGGGACAAAGATCCGGAAATATTTGGAGAGTAGCAACCAGAGCATAAAGAAAATGTCAGAGGGTATGAAAACCAAATTTGACAAATATTGGGGAGATCCCGACTCAATTAACATTTTGCTATGGATTACTGTCGTCCTTGATCCTAGGATGAAGTATTCATTTGTGGAGTATCATATTGTTGTTCTGTGTGTTGATGATACGAAGGCCACCAAAGCTAAATCCCTAGAATCACTTTATGCTCAATATCAAGGTATAGAGCTTACTAGCCAACCTCACTCACAGCCGGATGATGATGATGAAGAGGATCCGATGTATATCTATCTAAGAAAAACTGGGCGTAGAGCTGATCCACAATTAGAGATTGACAAGTATTTAAAGGAAGCAACTGAACCTTACAGCAAACATGTACGTTTTGATATCTTCGGTTGGTGGAAAGTCAACTCCACAAGGTTCCCCATCCTTTCAAGCATAGCTTGAGAGGTGTTGGAAATTCCTGTCCCGAATGTGCATTCAGCACGGGAGGAAGAGTACTCGACGCCATCGTTGTTGCTTAAAATACACAATGTTAGAAGGGCTTGTTTTCTTGCAAGATTGGTTGAAACGGAAACCTCACTATCTATTTAACGATGAGGATCCTAAGGAGATCATTAGATTTGACCAAATAAATTTATAACATTTTATTTATTTGGTTCATATTTTCATGTTACTAATGAAATAATTTTCGTTTTGCAGAAATATGCTCTCAAGATCGCGGTGTTAACCTCGATGACTGAGGGCTTCATTCTAGCTTATTTACTATTAACAGCTAATATCAGGTTTGTGCACCTTATTTACTAATGAAAACACTGTTCTGTTAACAAGTCGGATCGGTTCAGGCCCAAAAGTTCGGATAAAATAGTTAATAAAAGCCCAGTTTTTAAACAGTTCGGTTTGGAACTAAACTGCGAACCGAACTGTCAATATAGTTTAGTTTGGTTTGGCGAACTGTTATTGCGGTTCAGTTTAGTTCGCCGAACTGTTTCAACTAGTTCGGTTTGGTTCTCCTCCTGAACTGAACCATGAACAGCCCTAGATACAACTAGGAAAAGTTCATTTGACAAAACTTATGGTCATTTTGTTAAAGTTAGCCCTAGAAGCGAACAGCTTTTCCTTGGTTATTGTTTTTGAATCATGACATTTATTATTATTTCTATAATGATATGAGACATTTTATTTATTATGTGGGTTTATTTAGAGCATAATAAAATCCTTAGAATAGTTGATAAGTTTAATGGATTATTAAGTGTGACTTAATCGTGAGACCCCGTTAAACATAAGGACACTATTCTTAAAGTATCTGTTGCGCCCCGAAAAATCCGGTTTAAGGATTCCTCAGTTTGACAACGTGAAAAATTTTGAAGCCGCCACCAATATTTATTTTTAAAGACTAAAACATTGGAAAAAGTCTTTTGAAAAAGGCAGATGGTCTTTCGAAAACATTGAGATGTAGGTTCGGGGGTCGGTTAGGTACGGGGAAGGTATTAGCACCCCGCACCTCCTTTCTACCGAAAGGGAACCATTAACTTTGATGTGTGGCTTAGAAAAAGTTGACTTGAAACTATTTTTGTTCTACTTCCTTTCTTTTTATTTCGTGTGAGAAATGATTTTATTGGGAAGAAATATTTTTGGTATCTTTGAAAAGCGGAACAAAACAAAGATTTTTTGAAAGAGTGCTTGACGGGTCACGACCCGCTCCTACGTACCCTCTCTGGAAGAGGGATCAAAGCTACGTAGTTCTAGGCTTTTTTTAAAAGTGTGCTTGACGGGTTACGACCCGCTCCTACGTACCCTCTCTGGAAGAGGGATCAAAGCTACGTAGTTCTAGGCTTTTGGTTTTGAAAGTGTTTTTTGAGTTTTTGGAAATAAGACTCGAGTGTTCACGAATGCCAAACAAGCAACGGCTTCGAGTGGCGTTCATTACTAACTTGAAAAAAAAATAGTTGAAACCGGTAATCATTCAAGCAAAGGCTTCGAGTGATTACAAGTAACAACGTTTTATTATCTTTTTGAAATCGTTTTGAAAAAGGGTGAGCATCAGTGATAATTATCACTAATAGCTCGTGTTGTTTTTGAAGTTGGAATTTACTTATTTTTTAGTTAAAGTGTGGGAGCTTTCATGATAGCCAAACAAGCAAAGGCTTCGAGTGACTACCGCTAATAACTCCTCATTAGCGATCAAACAAGCAAAGGCTTCGAGTGATGACTAATGATTTATTTAAGAAAAATGCCTTAGAGTTTTTGTTTGGAAAAACATTTGACTTGGGTTTGAAGACTAGTTTTGGAAAAGAATTTGATTTGGAAAAAAGTTTTGAAAGATAAGTAGAACATTTCCATCAACATATCAATTTCTAACCAAAATGCAATTCCCTTAATTACACTTCATACAAGCATTACAAATCAAAGAGATACATCTATACATAAAAGTGGCCCTTGGCCGAATGCTCCTCATGCAAAAATCAACATCAATTTCATGCTAAAATTCACAAGTTAGCACACAAACACATCACAAGATGCAACCCTATTCCAATCATATGAGACTACAAGACAAACCTCAAGCAAGACATACATTTATTCAAAGCAAAATTGAATCATATAGAGTAATCCTTTCACTTAGATTAAAGTGCCATGGGCACAAGTGAAAATCAACTTACCCCATCATCAACATCTAGCAATGAGCAAAATAGAACACATAAACCAAGAAAATAAAGTTGAATCCTTTCTAGCCATCTTTACCACTTAAATTAAAGTGCACTAGGCACTAGTGGTGATTCACATAGCTAAATCATCAACTTAACAATTACTTGCAAACAAGAGTCCATCAAAACAAACTTGAGGCAATATTTTTAAACACAAATACAAGCAAAATAAACAAGGAAACAACTAAAACCCTAAATGTCTCATGATTTGCGAAACCTCTACATAACCAAACAACAATTTTATTCTCAACCTAAAAATTAATTGTCCACAAAGATTCCATCAACAACTTGAGACAATCACAAGCCAAATAACCAAAGAACAACTAAAGATCCTAAATAAACTTATGATTTGCGAAACCATTACATAGACCAACAACAATTTTATTCATCAACAAATATAAAATCAACACAAAGACAAACATGAATCAATTTATTTTAAGGTGAGAGGCACCTTAAACACCCAATGTCCTTGTCCATAATGTTTAAGGCTCCTCTCACCAACAACAACCAACAAATCACATTTTATAAATGTTTATGATGATATGCGAAATGGAGGAAAGGAAGAATATAAGTTTTGATGCAAAATGCTTTAAAATATGATGCAAGGGTGCTAGAGATTTTACCTTCTCCAAGCTAGGAAGTACGATTGAAGAAAAAAAAAACTAGAGCAAATCAACAAATCTTCAAGGAAACCAAGGAGAACTTCACGCAAATCTTCAAACCACAAGCCTTGGATGATGCAAATATGGACTAGAGTAGGAGAGGAGGGAGATGTATGGAGTGGAAATGAAGTTGAGATGAAGAAGAGGAAAGAAATCAAAAAAAAATATGGAGGAGGAGTGGTGAGGAGGCTACGGCCAAGGGGAGAAGGGAGGAGAGGAGTTGGTGTGCTAGGGTTTTTGAATGGAGAGTGAGGCTAAGAACTTGTGTGGGCTGATCATATGAAGATATATATAGTGCTCACTTATAATTAAGGGCTTCTAGGTCAATTTATCTCCCTTGTGCTCTAGGATTGCATCTAAATTTTGAACCAAGGGTCAAGATCAAATGTCACATGGATTAGGGGCAATTAGAAAGCACAAAGTGAGGAGAGAGAGGGCTGAGGGGCGCTGCATAAGGAGGGTGGTGAAGGATAAGTTCAATTACAAAATTGTATTTTTCCATGAAGCTTATTACACAAGTGCCATTTTAATTCAAATGAAAGGTGAGGATTGCATTTAACACTTGAATGGAAGGCCATGATTTAAACACAAATTGCAACCAATAAAATAAATCAAAATTGGGGGAAAAAGGGCTGGAATTCGCAGCACATATGAGAGAGAGTGAGTGGAATTGCAACTTGTACTATTGTACTACACTTGACCTTTCAAAATTCAAAGGGATATTCCTTATTCCTTTCAAGATGATTCTTCTAAATTCATACCATTTTGGGCCATATCCCATGATTCAATGATTGGGCTCTGAATTTTATGATCTCACCAATCCCAAAATTGATTTGTTGACCCCACTCCAAAGGAAATGACCATTTTACCCTTTTGTTCAAAAACCGAATTTCATGCCAAAAATACTCCCATGATGCACAAGAAATACACAACTCCCCTCACTTGGACTCACATAAATTCCTCAAGAGATGCATAATGGTTTTTACCGAAAAATTATTTATTTTAGTGAAATGACCGAAATGCCCTTTTGGTCCTAAAAACCCTAATTTTGCTCCAAACTTCATTTTCACTCTAAAAATGATCCTGAGACCTTTTGGATGACTCTAAAACCCTAGAAATGCATGCATGATGAGAAAATACGTCTTTTTGGCGAAATTACCAAAATACCCTTTGAACTAGGAAAAACCCTAGAGACCCTAGAAATGCTCTAAAGTGCTCTAAAATGCCATGCAATGCTTTTCTAACCCTAAATTGCATTATGAAACTTCTAAAATGCAAGCATGATGCCTTTCCTAACCTCTAGGATGAATGTCAAGGCTTGATTTATTTATTTTTATTGAAAATTAGGGTTTTGCCCTAAGCCGGACAAAATTGGGGTATGACAGTATCCGTAGTCGAGTATTACTGTTAATTAGGACAACAATAATGCATTGAGACTATTATGTGATTGGACTGATGATTGTATCTCTCGGGTCATGGATATGAGATATCAAGTCTTCACATAGGTATAAGTATTAGGAGTAACATTTGTATTGGATTGACCTGCTATGAGAATACTACATAATAGTTATGCAAGTGTCATTAGTTATTCCCATGCAACCATTGTGAGTAGTCCTTCGACTTGAAGTCACTACGATCCCTACATGAAGAGTTGTAGGCTTTAAGGCCATCAAACATTGTCTGTAACAAGACAATCATAACAATGGTTATTGGGCCTGCAATAAATCATGTGGAGGGGGTGTTAGTGATGTAGATAGAATTATCCCTCCTGCATAACAGGAGTTAGTCTAAGGCCTCTCGATTGACCGATACGTGAAATATGCGTGGCCACGCCGTAATGGGCCAATATGAGATATTGGGCCCATTAGTGATTGAACGTATACTTGAGAATTGAGAAATGATCAACGGACGTACGCAAGTCAAAATAATTAAAAAGGGTAAATATAGTATCAAGGTAAGAGACCTTGGTCATCTCACAAGGACCTCTAAATACTGAAATTACCAAAATCAAGAACCCAAATAAACAATAAACAAGGGGTTTTGAATAAAACAGTTTGTGTTTAAGGGAGCTCAACAATTTAGAGAGACAATCAATTCATTAATTTCGGGTGCGTTTCTTGGATTTATCATCGATTCTAAAATAAAGATTCGTGCAATGTTTGATAATTCTTGATTGATCATAAACTAAGTGAACAAGGGTCAGTCAATTTATACGAATTCTCACTGTTTTAAAGCAAGCGTCAAAACAACGTGTTCAATCAATCGTGCTAGTGAACAAGCGCCAGTAATTCAATTAACGTCATAACTGAATTCTATCAATCCTATAAACAAGCGTCATAGACTATATCAATTCATATCAAAACTAGATTAAACAAGCGATAAAATTGTTTGAAAAATGAAAGTTGCAAAACAGAATCATGATTTAGTGATTAAGCAACACTAAATCATAAAACGAATCACATAAGCAAATCACAGAGTTTGAATAATTAAGCAAAACACAAACCAAATTTGCATCAAGAATTATGGAGATGAAATTGATAGAGAAAGAATTAAAACCATAAAAACGAAATAAACATTAAGCACTGAAAATCAAAATGCTTACAGCAACACCCTTCACCGATAGATTGATCTAGGGCTTTAAGCTTCCCTGGAGGTTAGAGCACAAAAGTTTTGTAAAGTATTTGATAATGCGTAAGAGAGATCAAAGCGGCTGCTAACCAATGTAAATAACTAGGACAAAATGAAAACCCTAATCCACTAACTAGGTTCTTGGATAAAAGGCTGATAAAAAATAGTAATTGGCCCATAAACCCATAATTGACTAAAACGCTTCGGTAATTCCCATATTTGACCTTCAAGACTTCATAATTGGGTTTCGAGCTCAACAAGGAATTGTAGCTCTGTTCCTTAGCTTTCGAACGCATGCTTGGATGTCGCCATCGGATAACCACAGCCAAAATTATGGTCGGCAGAGTAAACAGCGGTCAATATGCAATAAAAACAAGAATTAGTCAGGTAATTGCTATATTGTTCAAATAAGACCCAAAGTCTAGAAATGCGCTAAGACTTAAATATTAGACACAAAACACAATCAAAAACACCAAGTGAATAGCACATGAATTTCCCCACACTTAAGCTTTTGCACTGATCAAATTCCCCCACACTTAAGCTTTTGCTCTCCGGGCAAAACACACGACAAAACAAGACATAAAAATAGCACATGAGTTTCCAAAGAACCCAAAGAATGCAAAGATGTAAGAGAGATGCTTTTCCTAGACTTCAAGGAGAATGACAATCAGAGATGGAACTTAATTACAATCAAGGCAAACAAGAGAATAGAGCACCAGAGAGTGAATCATAAGTGATTAGTCCTCACAAGATATGTATAAGTAATGCTCTCAATCACTCAAGCGTCTAAGCTTGTGTTTACTCCCATATATATACTAAGCACATCATGGAAAGTTAGCACTACCATATGCTTGACAAGCTTCTAACATCCACACTTAAGAACACATGCACATAAGATCAAAAGGTCTATATAAGGGTTGTAATGGGGCCAAGGTCAATGTGAGATAATCCTAAAGGGGAACTAGGCTAAAAAGAATCAAAGAGGGCAAAGAAGCATTGAATATCAATTGTAAAGTGAACATGAGAGTATCCAACTTCAACAATACATGTCTAACTTCTCTATTGTGATACTTCTTCCCATAACTCTCTTCACACAACTTTCAATCTTCTTGATACAAAAATAAAAAGATATATTCACTTTCCATTTGACTTTTTTTTCTTTTTTTTTTTCATTTCTTTCTTTCTTTCTTTTTTCTTTTTGGGGAATATTTTTCAATACAAATGTACTTGCCAAACTTTCCATTGAGAACCCAAGAATTAACCCATGTGAGAACCACAATTTGGACACCCCCACACTTATGGATATGGCAATTTTCAATTCAAAGCTCATTCACCCTCTAAGATTGGGTAATATCGTTGTTTTTCACTTTTAGGCTTGTAATGAGCTATAAAACAAAGAATGGGATAAAAAGGCTCAAAGGGGCTTGCAGAAATGGATAAATTCAGGTAGGCTTATTTGGCTAGTAGCTAAAGAAGAACAAAATTGCCTAGATCATTTCAAACATGCATAGGAACAAGTGCTTCAGCAAGAATCAAATCAAGTTCTAGAGTAACTAACACTACAAAAAAAGCAGTATAGGCGACGGATTTTTCCGTCGCTAATGACCAAAAATCCGTCGCTAATGTGCCTTAGCGAGGGAATTAGCGACAGAACAAATCCCTCGCTAAAAATGGCCTCGCTAATGGTTAGCGATGAAAGTTAGCGACGGAATTTAGCGAGGGAAATTTCGTCACTAATCACCTCGTAATCTGTGTTTTTTGTTAAAAAAAGCACGCCTACGTCATTAAATTATATTATAAAATTATTGTTATAATAATTATTATAATATTATTAGTATTCGGTATATTATAAAATTATTGTGAAATATGGTGGTGGTGGTAGTGGTGAAATATGGGAAGGAGTTTGTGTAGAGAGAGAGAGAGAGACGGTTACAGAGAGAGAGAGAGCTAGAGAGAGAGGGGTATGGTTAGAGAGAGGAGTGAGGGTGGAAGTTAATTTTGTGGTGGTAGTGGTGGTGGTGAAATATGGGAAAGAGTTTGTGTATCGAGAGAGAGAGAGAGAGGGGTATGGTTAGAGAGAGGAGTGAGGGTTGAAGTTAATTTTGTGGTGGTAGTGGTGGTGGTGGTGGAGGTGAAATATGGGAAGAGGGTTTGTGTGTGTAGAGAGAGAGAGAGAGAGAGAAGTGTGAGGATGAGAGGAGCTATGATGTGGTGGTGGTGGTGGTGGTGGTGGTGTGGTGGTGTAGGGTGGGTTTTGGTAGAGAGAGTGGAGAGTAAGGGAGAAAGAGAGTGAAGTGTGAGAAAAGAAAAGAAGAAGAGAAGAGAGAAGAAGTTAGGAGGATTCGGTTTAATAAAAAAATTAGAATTAGCGATGGAACTTTAGCGACGAAAATTCAAATTAGCTACGGATTTTAAAATGGTGCAATTTCCAAGGAATTAGCGACGAATTTTTTGCGACTGAAATTCAAATTAGCGACGGATTCAGAATTTTACGCTTTCCAAGGTCTGCGCAATGGTCGCGTCAGCATTAGCGACGGATTTTTTGCGATGGATTTCAAATTTAGCGAAGGAATTTAAATTTTTTGCTAAAAAAGTGCGCCTTCGTCATTATTAGCGACGGATTTTTATTCCTCGCTAAAATCCCTCGCTACTTAAACATTAGCGACGGATTTTGGTTCCGTCGCTAATTTTCCGTCGCTAATAAGGCTTTTTTTGTAGTGTAACAAACATGAGTGAGTCGCATACAAGAAAGGAGAGAATGGCAAAATGTAGTCCATCTATTAAAAGGCTTAATTCTCACCAGGGACTATGACTATCACAGATGATGCAGTATCTAGTGCTCATATCCAACTTATTATACCAAGAGCAACAAGAAATCAAGCAAATCATGTCAAAACACCTATGGTCCTAGAATAGTCCAAATCACTCACAACTTGTTAAAACCAAGACTTCATGGAAAAACAAGCTAAAATAACAAAATTTTTTATTTTTTTATTTTGTAAAACAAGGAAAACTAAAAAAACAAACCAAAAGTTGAAAGAAAAAGAAAAACTACTGAGCTACTAAAATACACCCCCACACTTAAATCATACATTGTCCTCAATGAAAATAACAAGCATAAAATAAGAGTAAGGAGGAGGGACTCCCTGGTCAATATGCAGTCTAGGTGGGATGTTCTAATGAGAGTTCTTCTATGGGTGCATCTTCAAGTGCGGAACTCTCATGGATTACTTTGAGGCATTGTCCATTGACTTTGAAAACTTTATTTGCCACCTCAATTTTAATTTCCACTGCACCATGAGGAAAAACATTAGTAATAATAAATGGGTCAATCCACTTGGATCGATGTTTCCTAGCCATGTTAACAGAATCAAGATCAGAACAAAGTCAAAGAGATTATGGCTAAAGATGTTATCACTATCACTACCACTATCCTCTATATGATCTCTATGTCTACGATGCAATGTTTTCTCAATTTCATGGTCAAAGAGATGCAAGTTAACAGTATTAGATCTGGTCATGCACCATATGCAGCAAGAAGTGAGAAAATGCAACAATCCTAGAAATACCAACTATGTCCTAAAGCTAAAATGGATTCAGAAAATTGAAAACAAATTAAATCTAATCTAAAATTTTTTAATTTACAATGAAAAATCTAATTAAATCAAAAGAAATATATGAAAAATTTTTTGGATTTTTTTGAAGATATGAAAAATTAAAACAATTAATTAAAAATAGAAAAAAATAGAATTTGAGATTTTTGCGTTCCGCCTCCCAAAAATGGGAGTCCTGTTCCGTGATTTATTTCTGATTTTCAGGCCAAATTTTGGAGCAATCGGAGAAGATCTCCTGCAAACTATTTTTTTTCACCTTATCAGAGACAAAACTGAACAGGAAACAAACAGAACCTGCAAAGCAACAAAATTCAAAAACAAATATGTTAGAGGTTAGTGAGGTCCTGAAGTTGGCAATCCCTAATTAGAGGTCCCCGGCAACGGTGCCAATTTGATCAGTTCTCGTACGTAGGTCAAAATATTTAAAAAGGGTAAATATAGTATCAAGGTAAGAGACCTTGGTCGTCTCACAAAGACCTCTAAATACTGAAATTACAAAAATCAAGAACCAAAATAAACAATAAGCAAAGGGTTTTGAAGAAAACAGTTTGTGTTTAAGAGAGTTCAACAATTTAGAGAGACAATCAATTCATTGGTTTCAGGTGCGTTTCTTAGATTTATCATCGGTTCCAAAATAAAGATTCGTGCAAGGTTTGATAATTCTTGATTGATCATAAACTAAGTGAACAAGGGTCAGTCAATTTATACGAATTCACACTTTTTTAAAGCAAACGTCAAAACAGCGTGTTCAATCAATCGTGCCAGTGAACAAGCGCCAGTAACACAATTAACGTCATAACCGAATTTTATCAATCCTATAAACAAGCGTCATAGACTCTATCAATTCAAATAAAAACTAGATTAAACAAGCGATGAAATAGTTTGAAAAATGAAAGTTGCAAAACAGAACCATGATTTAGTGATTAAGCAAAACTAAATCGTAAAACGAATCACATAAGTAAATCACAGATTTGGAGTAATTAAGCAAAACACAAACCGAATTTGCATCAAGAGTTACGGAGATGAAATTGATAGAGAAAGAATTAAAACCAGAAAAACGAAATAAACATTAAGCGCCGAACCCCAAAATCCTTACAGCAACACCCTTCACCAATAGATTGATCTAGGGTTTTAAGCTTTCTTGGAGGTTACAGCTGTTGCGCCCGAAAAAGTCCCCGAGGGAGAACCTTCCTCGTTCACAACATTTCCTAAGAAATGAAGCCGCCACTAATATTTATTAAGGAAAATATTAGGAAAACCTTTTTTGGAAAGCGATTGGTCTTGCGAAACTAGAGAATAGGGTTCGGGGGTCGGTTACGCGCAGGGAAGGTGTTAGCACCCCACACGTCCTCTCTACTGAGAGGGAACCTTTAATTAAATGTGTGGTTTTAGTGTGTTGACTTGAAAATACTTAATTTTGCCTCTCTACTTCTTATTGAAAAATTCTTAATGAAAATCTTTATTTATTATGAAAAAGAAAAGGGGGAAGAATGGGTTTTTAGGAAAAAAATGCTTGACGGGACATGGCCCGCTCCTACGTATCTCCCGGTGCGATGGAGAACTCAAAGCTACGTAGTTCTTCTTTGTCCTTTTGAAAAGGTTTTGTTTTTTATCTTGTTTAGTGATTTTTTTGAAATAGGACGAGCATTAGCGAATGATTAAACTAACCAAGGTTATGGGTAATCACCGCTAAGTACTCTTGAAAATGAGAGTCACTACCGCCAGTCAGACGAACAAAGGTTCTGATTGACTATTAGTAGCAACCCGTTTTTTATTTGCTCTTTTGAAAGTGGTTTTCGAAAGGAATTGATTTGGCACGAATGATCAAACTAATAAAGGTTATGGGTGATCATCGTTTGTTGTTCTTTTGGGAAAAAGACATCGCCACCAACGGCTAGACGAACAAAGGTTCTGATTAGCCACTAGCGACGATGGGTTGAAAATGATTTTAGAAAGGAAAAGGTTTTTTCTTTTTTCTGAAAACGATCTTGGCTTGCAAAAGTGATTCTTTTCTTTTTTGTTATGAAAATAACTCTTTTCCTTTTGGTATGGAAATGCTAAAATCGTTTATGATTGCGCTTGACGAGAATGTGACTCGCTCCTACGTATCCCAAATGGGAATCAAAGCGACGTAGTTCTAACGAGCCTTGAAAAGGAAAGTCTTTTTGCTTTGGCTTTGAAAAGTGAAGGGCGTTCATAATGATCAAACTAACAAAGGTTATGGGTGATCATTACTAAAACCCACTTAAGTGCATGTAAAAATCTCCTTTTGAAAGCCTTCATGATGACCAAACTAACAAAGGCTATGGGTGGCCATCACTAGCACTCAATTGTTAATAATCATGCAAGCAAAGGCTTCGCAAGACGACTAACAAAGTTTTTGATTTAATGAGTTTTCGTAATTGGGTTGATTCTTATTTAGGAAAAGAAAATCTGTTATTTGGGAAAAAAGATTTTGTGAAAAAAATAAATTTATTTAGGGGAAAGAAACAAAATTTAAAAAGAGAAACAGGGGGATGCAACAGTAAAATGGGGTGTAAGTTACAGGGCGGCTATATTATTAGAACTGGGGTGCAGATAGTGAAAGGGGCTGCATTTTTAAAATGGGGGGTGCGAACAGCGAGCCCAGCTTGTTTTTGTGAGCTGGGCTGCGCTTCTTTTTAAAACGGAAAAAGGAATGGGCCGAAGCAGGAAACGTGGGCCTCAAAGGGGGGAGCGCGCGAAGTAAAACGAGGGGGTGTGACTAGAAATCTGAAAAAAAATAAAAGTGAAAAGACGAAAATACCCCTGCAGCTTATACTATAAAAGCCTAACCTAGAATTAGAAACCCTAAATTTCCTCTTCTCCATCCACGGCGCCCCACCCCCCCCAAATAGCTAAACCAGAAAAATTTCCTCTCTCTCTCTTCTCCACGGCCGCATCCGCCTCCCTCTCTCATCTAACCCATTTTTCCTTCCTCCCTCCCTCTCCTTACACCGCCTCTCACCTCCCTCTCACTCCTTAGCCGCCGCATACCTCTCTCTCTATCTCTCTCTCCTTATGCCATTTTCTCACTTTTCTTCCCTTTTTTACCGAAACTGACTCCTGTCTGATGGCGTGATTTCTCTATTTTCCCTCGATCCAGCCTGATTTCGTGAAGGGAATAAAACGGTGACGACTGTGAGGGGAAGACGATGGTTCGGTTTGGTGGCTGTGGTTCGATTTGTGGCCGTTGTGGGGCGGTTATGGTGGCGTTGTGGTGGAGGTGACGGCAAGGGTAGTTTCGTGGCTGTGGCGTATGGTGGTTCGGATCTGAGCTTGTTTCGCGGAGGGGATAGGGCGTCTGACAGTGGCTCGGGTTGTGGTGGACGGCGGTGTTTGTTTGGACAGTGGTGGTGCGCTGTGGGTGATGGCGCTGTGGGTGGTGGCCAGGGAGGTTTGTTGGTTGTTTGGGGGTGTGAGAGAGAGAGTTTCAGAGGGAGAGAAAAAGAGTGGCGTGGGGCTGTTACGGCGGTGGTTCTCATTCCGGCGGTGGTTCGGTTGAGGTCCTTAGGTAGTGGCTATGGTGGTGTGCACAGTGGAGAGAGGGAGACAGGGGGGTTGTGGTGGTGATTCGGTGTGAGAGTGATTTTTGTGGTGGTTGGCCGTGAGGTGAGCGGTGATGCTGCGGTGCGATGGTGGTGGCCACCACAATGGTGGCCGGAGCTCCAAGCTCCCCTTTTTTTGACTTCACCAAAATTTATTTTTCTTTCTGGTTCTCTCCCCCTCCTTTACTGTTCTTTTTTATTTTGTGACTGTGTATGCCCCCCCTGTTTACGTTCTTTTACTCTTTATATAGGCCCCTCAGATTTTTATTTCTTCCTATGGCTAGCTGTGAGCTCTTGAGAGGTCTCTCAATTTCCAAATTCATGATACTGCATTTTCTGTTTTTTCTGATTAGGTGCTGGTCTCTGTCTTTGTAGGCTTAAAACGTGATTAAAGGGTTTGAGAGAGGACAGACCTTAGCATTGGATCCCTATGTGTGTGCAGCTGTATGTTTGATATTGGTGATGCTAGGTGCACAGCAGTGCAGTTGCCTACCTTGCGAAAACATGTAATGAAGATGATAAAAGAAGTTCAAAACTTTACCCAAGAATACAAAATGCTTACTGATGCCCTTTTTTTTGTATTTTTTATTTATAATTTTCGTTTTCTATTTTTTTGAATTTTTTATGTGTAAAAAAAAATTATAATGCTAAAACAAATTTTTTGATTAAGTTTTTTTCTTAAAAATAAAAAAAATAAAATAAAATAAAAGTAAAAATAAAAAAAGGTTCTACTAAGGATGATGAAAAAGTGTACATTATTAGGAATAAATATACGCACACGACGAGACGAGGACACGCGTTCGCAATGAGAATACCCGAGCTCGTGCACCAAAATAAACGCTTGTACACAACGAGACGTGGATCCGCAAAAAGTGTGTACATGATTAAAAATAGCACGCGCGCACAAATGAGAAGTAACACGCCTATACACAACTGGGAAGGACACGTATACACGACAAAAACAATATTTTGGATTTTCTAGTAAACTTTAAATTAGCCGAACAAAATTAGGGTATGACAGCTTGCAAAATGACCAAAATACCCTTTGACCTAAAAACTTGCTTCTTGCCCCAAAAATGTAAAAATATGCACTATTTTTATTTCTAAAATTCCCAAAAATTAAGAAAAATATTTTTGACTTGGGCGGACAAAATTGGGGTATGACAACAGCACAAAAGTTTTGTAAAGTATATGATAATGCGTAAGAGTGTTCAAAGCGGATGCTAACCAGCACAAATAACTAGGACAAAACGAAAACCCTAATCCACTAAATAGGTTCTTGGATAAAAGCCCAATAAAAAATAGTAATTGGCCCATAAACCCGTAATTGACTAAACTGCTTCCGTAATTCGCAGTTTTGACTTTCAAGACTTCAAAATTGGGTTTCGAGTTCAACAGGGGAATTGTAGTTCTGTTCCTTAGCTTTCCAACGCATGCTTGCATGTCTCCATCGGATAACCACAACCAAAGTTATGGTCGGCAGAGTAGATAGTGGTCAATATGCAATAAAAGCAAGAATTAGTAAGCATATTGCTGTATTGCTCAAATAAGACCCAAAGTCTAGAAAGGCGCTAAGACTTAAGTATTAGACACAGAACACAATCAAAAACACCAAGTGAAAAGCGATAAAGAGTGCATTAAAATGCACTGATCAAGAAACAAATAGTTGAACATAACAACAAGGATGACACTAATTATGTCTTGTATTCAATTAAGGCATTTGGATGAAGGGACAATTACGGAACCGTAATTGTGGTTGCGGGAAGGTAATAATCGGACCCCCAAATTTTCCATAAATTGTTTAACATTGATGCATTGCTAGATGCCACTTATTGTTTATAATATGTAGATATTAATTTAATATTATTGCCAATTTAGTGGAAGCCTACAGGGTCACACGCATGAAGTGATTAATCAGAGAGTTGTTTAATTAAATACGATTTAATTAAATAAACAAAGAAGGAGAGAGGGATTTGGGCTCGTAATGTACGAAGCCCAAAAGGTCCATCAAGACATAGTGGAAAAGTACATAAGTGATGTACTTCATCAAACCCATATACATGAGTTAGCGCATCCTTCCTCTAAGAGCTGCTAGCACAGAACTCCGAAGGTGATCACTTGCGTGGACTGAGTAAAGGTGCTGCGATTTCGTGGTGCTGGTGGTCATCCCCATTGTCTCCTTTTCACTTCAAGAGGTAAGCACACAAACTTCTTTTGTGATTCATGAACAAAGCATGATCTTTGGTTTTGGGGATTTTTCCGCTTAACAGTCTTTAAACAAATGAAAATTTTAAATGTCAATCTCTCGTATTCCTAACATATTTTGCATGCATACTTGTTGATATAGATTTGAAGTCTGTTGTAAATAGTGTATAGTTAATCACAATAATTATTTATACGGCCCATATATCCGGCCCGTTAGGTTTATGTTTAGAATACCTTATGTAAATAGATTAACACTTGTACTCTAATTACAATTTTAATAATACTCAAATCTTTTTCTACATGGTATCACGAGCTCTCATTTTTTAGGGCCTCGCTTCCGCATAATCCCTAGCCACCTTTATTGTGTCAAAAACCCTAGCCACCTTCACTGTGGCCTAACACCTTGTTGACTTCAATGCAACCTTGCTCCTTTTGTACCCTTTGTGGTTCACCCACTGTTACCTACCTGAACAGTTTCCCTTCACATTCTTCACGAACAGCCATTGTAACCCACGTTTAACCATGTTAGGCTACTTATATCATCTCACCACCCTTTCCATCAAATTCAGAATCTCAAAACCGGCTAGCCACAAAAACCTCACCGCTGTACAACCACCCACACGGCGTCACACGCGTCAACAAGCCAGTGGCCTTTCAGGTGCATGGGGGCCACGCGCCTCCATGTAGTGGTGTGTTCTCCACCAAATTCTCCTAGGTTGTAGATCGACCTATTCTACCTCTGTTTTGAAGATGTTGACTTTCTAAACCAAGTCTTCAGACTTAAAATAGCTCTTAACGATCTTAAACAAGCTTCAAGAGCTAGAATAGGAAGAAAAGGCACTAGTGGAGGATGTCAATTCCTTGGGGAAAATCTGATACCATGGTTAAGCAAGAGGCAAAGCACAATAGCGCGGTCTCCACAACAGAAGCACAATACATATCAACTGCAAGTTGCAACTCCCAGCTTCTGTGGATGAAATATTAATTGTAAGACTAAAAGATAAAAGAGAGTAAAATCTCTATCTTCTGTGATAATACCTCTACAATATGTTTAACTAAGAGCCCCATTATACATTCTATGGCAAACATATTGAAATTAAACATCATTTTATAAGAGACTATGTTCAGAAGGGTATTTTAGAAACCAAATTTATTGATACGACCATCAATGGGAAGTTATCTTTACAAAACTCCCTGTTGAAGATAGGTTCAAGTTTTATAAGGGAAAACATAAGTTTTCACTTTATAAAAGAAGGAGGTTTAAATTTAATATGCATTTGTTTGTGTGGATCTGAAATTTTCATGCATCTAACATATTTATGCATCTACTGAAAAATTATGCAGAAAACAGATTCTACAGGCACAGTTAGAAGGCACAAATTTGTGTTATGGAATGCCCTTATTAACAACCCAGTAAACCTACCTAAAGTGTTTTTGGGTATATTAGCAAGGAACTCATCTACGTGAAACCAGAATGGGATCATATTTTGGGTATAACAATTTGAAGATGATGAATGTGCTTTCAGAAATGCTACCCGAGGCCAATCTCGGCCACAGAGCGTAATTGAAGCACTAACCCAACCGAATCAAACTCCTGAGGGAATGTTCTCACTCTTCCTGCAGAGGCAGCACGATCTACACTATTGCCCCCACCTCCACTAGTCACCGAGGCCATTCTGGTCCGGATGCAAGCGGTGAACCAGTTGTTGGATATCTTAAATGGAGGAAGCAGAGACACGGCTCAGTAGGAAGTACACCTAAATCAAATGGAGGAAGAAGTTGTTGCTGTCCGAGTCAACACCATCACAGCCTCGGAATGGGTCCGCGCCAAGTCCCCAACTCAGCAGACAATAGCGTCGAGGCGTCACCATTCTCCAGATCGGCGCCAGAATGTTCATAGACATCATGTCCACAGTTCACCGACTCGGCGGGGAGGCCGCGGCCAAGGATCTAAAACTCCGCCAACCTCCCCGAGCTCAAGTCCAAGACAAAGTTCTTCCTTCGGTTCCTCCTCACCTCGTAGCCGATCTCCTCGAAGGGAGAAACCACCTCCAATGATGAAACACCATTCTCCCCACACTCGGATGGATCCAGAGTCGGCCCCCCGATTGGGGTGTTCAGTGGTTTCGGTAAATCCGAACCAACCTGCGACCTAATCCAAACCGAAGCGTTTGGTTTGGACAATTTTTGTAATCGGATCAAATCTGAACCAACCCGTAGAAATTCGTACTAGTTTGGTTCGGATATCAGATTTGTGAAATTAAATCCGATCCAACCCATTAACCCATTACTCTATACTCGGTTAGTATTGAAGAGTTCTGCTACCCCTCTCCAATGTTAATCCGATCCAACCCATTAATCCTGCATTCTATAAAAGAAATGTAGAATTTTACATTTTTAAAATTTGACACCACATGACACGTGAGCCCAATCCAAACCAACCCATCCAATGTCGGGTTGGTTTCGTTCGGATTTTATTGAAGAAAACTCAAAATCCAAACCAACCCAAACAGATTAAATATAATTGGTTTGGACAACAGATTTAGTCAAAATCCATCCAAACCAACCCGTGAACACCCCTAACTCTGGCCGATCCCGGCGGAGCCCTTTTATATGAGAGATTGCTGAATGCCGCATCCCAAGGTCGCTCGAGAAGCCCCCTGCAGCTGAACATGTACGATGGTACAGGGGATTCAGATGAGCAGATCGACACCTTCGAACTCATGATGCAGTACAGGAACGCCAACAACGACGTCAAAAGCAAACTTTTCCCTCTATCTCTGAGCAAGTCAGCATTGGTCTGGTTCAGGGACTTCGAGTCCGCTTCAATATCGTCATGGGACCACCTCGTCCGTGCGTTCTCAGCTGGTTTCACCGCCTCCAGGCTCAAACCAAAGTTTGAGGACGTGCTGAGAGTGGTTCGTCAGGGGGAGAAATAAACATTGCGAGACTACATTGAAAGGTTCAACAAAGATGAAAACAACGTTAGGAACCTTGAAAACAAGATCATATTGCTTTTTATAAGACACGGCCTCTACAAAAGAAGCCTCTTCCATCAACCTCGCGGCATGGAGGAATTTATGAGGTCGGTCAAGACTCAGCCCCGGAAAAAGGCCGGGACCAAAATGAGAACCGCTCCAAGAATTTGGGGCAAAAAATAGTAGGTTCGTAGAGTACAACGAGCTGAACACCAATATGGCCAAGATATTGGCAGAATGTACCAACGCCGAGTTCAGGGACATTAAATGGCCAGGTACACTAACACAGAAGGAAGGCATGGACAAGCATAAGTTCTGCCGATATCACCGGAGCCACGGCCACGACTGATGTGAAACTCAAGCAAATCTTGAATATTATGATCTTTTTCCATGATTAGGTTCCCAATTTCTTGACTCAATCAACCAAAATTAAGAACAATGAAGGAAGTAAAACTTACAAAATGGAAAGGAAAGAAGGTGGAGATGGAGTGAAGATCGCCACATCTAAGAATAGATGATAAGATCGGTGCGTGATCGCCACAAGGGAGATGAATAGCTCCTTGATAAGATCCAACTTGAGTTCTTCCAAGAACCAAGTGAGAGAAAATTCTATGCTCTCAAAAATCAATTTCTATCATCTTTTTTTTTGACAACGAATCAATTTCTATCATCAAAAGTCCCTTCCAAATTGTTATGTTTGCCAATATATACTCTTGGCAATTTTACTAAGCACACCACCCTAAGTTTCTAATCACAACCTAATCACAACCTCTTCTCCATGTCCTCTTGATGCTTCCTTGCTTTGCTTCTAGTAACCACTCCTTTTTGTGCTTCCTTTCCTTGAGCTAGGAGGTCCTCATCACACCCTCCTTCTTTAGAAGAACTTGTCCTCGAGTTAAGGTCCTCATCACCTATATCAAAAAAACTCAAATCACTTACATTGAAAGTTGCACTTACCCCATAATTTCCAGGTAAATCAATTTTATATGCATTGTCCCCAATCCTTTCAAGGACTTGAAAGGGACCATCTCCTCTAGGTTGGAGCTTGGATTTCCTTTGTGAAGGAAACCTCTCCTTCCTTAGGTGTACCCATACCCAATCACCGGGTTCAAAGACAACCCTTTTTCTTCCTTTATTGGCCTTTTTTGCATTGGTCTCATACCTATGTTCAATTTTAGTTTTGACCTTTTCATGCAACTTTTTAACAAATTCGGCCCTAGCCTTTCCATCACTATGTATTATGGAAGAATTAATGGGCAAAGGCAACAAATCAATGGGGGTAAGGGGATTAAAACCATACACAACCTCAAATGGGGAATGGGAAGTGGAACCATGTGGGACTCTATTGTAAGCAAATTCAACCATAGGTAAACAATCTTCCCAAGCTTTAACATTATTTTTAAGAAGAGATCGAAGCAAAGTACCTAGAGTTCGATTTGTTACCTCGGTTTGTCCATCCGTTTGAGGATGACAAGAAATAGAGAAAAGTAACTCAGTACCAAGCTTACCCCACAAAGTTCTCCAAAATTGACTTAGGAATTTTGGATCCCTATCCGAAATTATGGTCCTAGGCACCCCATGTAGTCTTACCACTTCCTTGAAGAATAGATTTGCAATATGACATGAATCATCCACCTTGTGGCATGGAATAAAATGAGCCATTTTTGAGAAATGGTCCACCACAACAAAAATGGAGTCGCGACCATTCCTTGTCTTTGGGAGACCTAGCACAAAATCCATAGAAATATCCACCCAAGGTGTAGAGGGAATAGGGAGAGGGGTATATAATCCATGAGGCATGCTCCTAGATTTAGCCTTTCTACATGTAATGCATTTAAAACATACTTTATGCACATCATGTTTCATTCTAGGCCAATAAAAGTGCTCATGCAACATTTCAAGTGTTTTATGCTCCCCAAAATGACCCATCAATCCCCCCTCATGCACTTCTCTCACTAACAATTCCCTAACGGAACATTTAGGAATGCAAATCCTACTTCCCTTAAAAAGAAACCCATCATGCTTATAATGCCCCTTAAATGCACCATGATCACAAGACGTATATATATTGGCAAAATCAACATCACAAGCATTGAGTTCTTTCAAATGTTCAAAACCAAGAATCTTAGTTTCAAGAGAGGAAAGTAAAACATGTCTCCTAGATAAGGCATCCGCAACTACATTGCTTTTGCCTTTCTTGTGTTTAATCACATAGGGAAATTGTTCCAAAAATTCTACCCACTTGGCATGCCTTTTATTTAATTTTCCTTGGCCTTTAAGAAACTTAAGAGATTCATGATCACTATGGATCACAAATTCTTTAGGAAACAAGTAGTGTTGCCATGTTTGCAAGGCCCTAACCAAGGCATACAATTCTTTGTCATAGGTGGAATAATTCAAGGAGGCACCACTCAATTTTTTACTAAAATAAGGAACTGGGTGCCCCTCTTGCAATAAAACCGCACCTATGCCAATGTTGGAAGCATCACATTCCAACTCAAAGGTCTTAGAAAAATTAGGCAAAGCTAGAATTGGAGCATTTGTCAACTTAGTTTTGAGTTCTTGAAAAGCTTGCTCTTGCTCCGTTCCCCACTTAAATGCCACATTTTTCTTGACAACATCATTCAAAGGAGAAGCCAATGTACTAAATATTTTAACAAACCTCCTATAAAAACTTGCTAGCCCATGAAAGCTCCTCACTTCACTCACATTTCTAGGGGTGGGCCAATCTTTGATGGCCTTTATCTTTTCCTCATCAACTTTCACCCCTTGGAAACTAACAACAAATCCCAAGAACACTACCTCACTTTTACAAAATTTGCATTTTTCTAAGTTAGCATATAAGTGTTCTTTTCTCAAAACCTCCATGACACTTTTTAAATGATTAACATGATCTTCTAGTGTCATTCTATATATGAGAATGTCATCAAAATATACCACCACAAATTTTCCAATAAATTGCCTTAAAATATGGTTCATCAAACGCATAAAAGTACTCGGGGCGTTTGTCAAGCCAAAAGGCATGACTAACCATTCATATAGACCAAATTTGGTCTTGAATGCCGTTTTCCATTCATCCCCTTCTCTCATCCTAATTTGGTGATAACCACTTTTTAAGTCAATTTTAGAAAAATAGCAAGCACCATATAACTCATCAAGCATGTCATCTAATCTTGGGATTGGATGTCTATACTTAATGGTTATATTGTTGATGGCCCTACAATCCGTACACATTCTCCATGTGCCATATTTTTTTGGTACTAAAATGACGGGCATAGCACAAGGGCTCAAACTTTCCCTTACCCAACCTTTTTCTAAGAGTTTTTGAACTTGTTTTCAATCTCTTTTGTCTCTTCGGGATTACTTCTATAAGCTGGCCTATTTGGTAATGATGCACTAGGAATGAGATCCATTTGGTGCTCAATACCCCTTATAGGAGGTAGGCCATGAGGTATGTCCTTGGGGAACACATCCTCAAAATCCTTTAAGAGACTTTCAATGCATTTTGGCAATTCAAGAGAAGAATTGGGCAAGGACAAATCATTATAATACAAAAAATATAGGGGTTGCCTACATGTTAAAGCTCTCTTGACTTCCTTCTCTCTCAAAAACAAGTTTTGTATTATTTTCTCTTCTTTTTTATCACTTGTCTTTTTATTCTTTTTCTCCTTTTGCTCTCGGTCCTCACTTTTTTTGGAACTTTCTCCACTCATTTTTTCACTCTTTTGTAGCCTTTCTTTCTCTCTTTTGACCTTAAGAGCTATTTGATCTTCACATACTTCCTTTGGACTAAGAGGTGATAAAGTAATTTTGAGCTTGTTGTGAACAAAAGTGTATTTGTTAGTAAAGCCATCGTGAGTGACGTTTCTATCAAATTGCCATGGTCTACCAAGCAAAATGTGACCGGCTTCCATTGGTACCACATCACACAAAATTTCATCTTTGTACTTGTGGATGCTAAAACTCACCAACACTTGTTTGTTCACAACAATTTCTTCATCCTCTCTTAACCATTGAAGTTTATAGGGTCAGGATGAGCAATGGTGGGTAGGTTATGTAACACCCCGATAATTTGTAACTTGTAGAAACCACCGAAATGCACTACTGGCATACATCAGAGTGACTTTCCTTTTAAAATATTGAACACATTCTAAACTTCGATGAAACTCATCAAACGCACTTACATATCTGAACATAATATAAATGAAGTCGGTCCTCACATAACTCAAACTAGTGTTCAACACTCAAAATCGAAAGTCTGCGGAAGCGATTTACAACTTCATGACATAAGTCATACAATCGTACATCTAAGGTACTGAATATAAATATACAGAGATACAAAGGAAACTGAAATATGAAGATACATAACATGACAAAAGGAATGTCGTCAGTAACTCTTCAAGCGTCTCCATAGCCGTGCCTCACGGTCTTCAACTTTCCCTGCTTAACTGAAAAACAACAACAATGGATTGGGTGAGACAACTTGTCTCAGTGAGTTCTATCGAGACCCCTTACTAACTCTCTCGGTTCAATTATGCTTGATTTCATGAATCGTAGCCCTTAAGACGACTACGGGGAACATACAACGTGTACTCGTGGCCCTTCTAAGCGACACACAAGGCACACACAATGACAATGATTCTTAGCATATCACCGGGCCTTATTTTAAAGATTCCGGCAAACCCGGTCCCCGGCCATTTCTACTACCTTAGGGACAACAATGCAGTGGGCCTAGGGGATAAGGCTCATGACTTCCTCTCCCACTAATCCGTGAACAGGGTCGTCACCCCAGCAATGATGTATTTAATATATACCATGAACAATGAGCAGTGAACAGTGAACGATGAGCAATAACCAATGAGCTTACGCTTAGCAGTGAACTTGCACTTAACTTAGTCTTGTACTAACATAATCTTATTATTAGGTGATCTCACACGGCTTACTAAGGTTTACTCTTCAAACTTATCCTGATAATAATCCAGCTAGTCCAGCACAATACCTAAATCACATTAAGCAATATCCATGGCATAAGCTTATCTCAATCACAATCATAGCATGACAATCAAATCCATAACACATTCCATGTACCCGCATTGGGCCATTCATAAAACCATGGACCACAAGGCTCATTCTTAAAAATAGCGTGAACATAACAATGATTCAAACACAAGTAGTTTCCTTGAATTACGGTTATATTATCATCGTATAACATTGGGAAGGGATTAGGATAGGTTTGGAATCAATTAGTAAGCGTTTGGACACCTTTAAAAATCTGGGTCAGACAGATACGCACGACCCGTGCTTAATGGCGTACGACCCGTGCGCGAAATGGAAATTTTACAGAAAGCATCAGAAGGATCCGCACGATCCGTGTGCCAGGGCACACGATCCGTGCCTGATGCACAATCCTGTAAAATGGCCATTTCGTGCTGTTTTTGACTCTGTTTCGTGTCCAAATCTTCTCCCGATCGATACCTAACTTATCAACCTTTAATAACAGAATATCATCCAGCCAAACACTCCATATATCACTCATCATAACAACCATAACTATCAAACACAATCTCAATCTAATAACAACAGAACTCGGTATTTAAAAAGGGTTTTCGCAAAGCGGCTTGTCGCCAATGTTTTTGTTTTCAAAACGCGAGACTCACCCTGAACACACGATAATTTCCCTAGTGAGTATAGAACTCACCTAATTGCCGAGACTTCAATGATTCAACCGTTCCCGAAAACCACGAACTCTTGATAGCCTCGCAAGTGCACGAGTCGTATCGCGTAATAAAAAGAGTTATCGATCCACAGGGAGAGCCTAGGTGATTACCAATTTAGTTTTCCAAAGTTGATTAGCTAGAAGAAATGGTTTTTAGGAGTTGTAAAATTTAGAAATAAAAACAAACAATCTCAGGTTTATAGTTTTATCACAACAATGAGGAACCAAAATAATTTCTTTAGACTATTCAACAAATTATAAGAGTAATATATTTCAAAGACAAGGCAGCGAATATAACTAATGTCTCCTTTCGGAGTACAAGAGCGTGTTTTGAACTAACAATCAAGCCTATTCTCATGGTTGATTGTCACCAAAACCCATTAAGCATAACACCTTTATAATGTCTCAAGAGTTTCAAAACTATTCTCATGTGTTGATTCCCTTGTCTAATTTCATAGATCCAACATCAATACTTCACCTTTCGGTTCTTCGTTTGATGTTTAAAATAAGATTTGAAGGACAATGAAATTAGATTGAAATATAAAACGATTTGGAGTGGAGAATAGCCTTTGGGAATTATTAGGGACCTATCATTGGATTACTCCCAACAACCCAAGACTTTGTATCTACTCACTCATATTAAATATGAGAGAAGAAGAAGAAGAAAAAGACATGAAATTAAATAGCGAGAAATAAAGGAAAGCGGTAAATAGCAATAAAGTAAATATGAGAGAAGAAGAAGAAGAAGAAGAAGAAGAAAAAGACATGAAAATAAATGACAAGAAAATAAAAGTGCAAGAAAGTAAATAGCAAGGAAAGTAAATGACTTGGAAAATAAAAGGGCAAGAAAGTAAATAGCAAGGAAAATAAATGACTTGGAAAATAAAAGGGCGAGAAAATAAAAGAGCGAGAAAGTAAAAGAGCGAGAAAGTAAAAGGGCAAGAAAGTAAATAGCAAGGAAAGTAAATGACTTGGAAAATAAAAGGGCAAGAAAGTAAATAGCAAGGAAAGTAAATAAGCGAGAAAGTAAAAAGCGAGAAAGTAAAAAGCGAGAAAGTAAAAAGCGAGAAATTAAAGTGAAGTCATGAATCTTAGAGGAAACCTTGTCATGGATTTTTCTCACAAAATTTAAGCTTAGTTACAAGTGAGGATCAAGCCTCTATTTATAAGAAAATATGAGGGCCAAGGCACTTGAGTGGAGGGGCAAAATGGTCCAAAAAAAAGTGGCAAATCAAGTTGGCAAGGAAAGCCATCAGCAAGTGGGTGCAGCCAAAATTGACTTGTCTGGTGCCAGGGTCGTGCGCCCATGTGCCTGGGTCGTGCGCCCTGGCCAGTCAGTTTTGGCTGCTCTGCACCAGTTTTGCACCAGGGTCGTGCTCCTATGTGCCAGGGTCGTGCGCCTTGTGCTGGAAACAGCTGTTCTGCGTTGCTGGCAAGCATGGGTCGTGCGCCTATGTGCCAGGGTCGTGCGCCTTGTTCTGCCAAAATGGGCCATTTTCAGTTGAAAACACGCACGGGTCGTGCGTGGTATAGCACGGGTCGTGCGCAGGCTCTGCGCCAGTTTTTCACCAGGGTCGTGCGCCTATGTGCCAGGGTCGTGCGCCAGTTTTGCACTAGGGTCGTGCGCCTATGTGCCAGGGTCGTGCGCAGGCTCTGCGCCAGTTTTCTCCTGTGATGCGTTTTTGGCGCCCATGGCGCCCATGGGTCCCTGTCTTGCGCCAGTTTGGCCAGTTTTCTCCTGTTTTGGGTTTTTGGGGCCCTTGGCGCCCTGGGGGTGTCTAGTGCCTTAAAAATTGCTCCTCCTCAAATATTTCCTTTTTTCTTCATTTTAGCTCATATTTTCTCTTTTGCTCCAAATTAAAACCTGAAAATAATAAGCAAACATTTGTAGTAAAATAGCTCAAAGATATAAAATATAATTAAAATACCTAAAAAAACTTAATGAAAATAACTATTAAAAAGACTCTAAAAATAGACTTATCAACTCTCCTCGAACTTGATCGCAACACTAACTCACGAACTTTCTCCGGAATCGCTCCAAAGCTGCAAGGATGGGCTGATCGAATCTAGCTTTCCCCCACTTCGAATCTAGCTATCAAATGATCTCCCTAATGTTTGCTAAGGTTTCTAGTGTAGTGTGTAAAGCTCAAACCTCACATGCAACACTCTTCACTTCCATTTTGAGGTTGAGGTTCATCAATGGTGAATTGGATATGGGTGGGTTGTTGGTTCTGAAATTTGGTTCACTGAAAAGAGAAGAAGAAATGGGGAAGGATAGTGTTTTCAGATGTCACATGCATGGAGTGTTGCTGGGTTCCTCCCTTTCTCTTCCTCCCTCTCACTCTCGCCCCCTCTCTATCTTTCTCTCTTCTCAGAATTTTTGCAAAAACATGAAGTGTTTGTGTTTCAGCTGGAAAGGGTACATATATATATATATATATATATAGGCTAGCTAAAAGACAACCATACCCTTCACATAGAAATTTTATTCCTAATGACTCCCACCAGCACTAACTAACTAAATATGATGTAATTAACTCAATTTGGCACACAATTCAATTATTTGACAATCCAAACAGATTATTTTTCAACACATTATTTTCAGTCAACTCAATTATTCACCCAATATTAATTCATGTCAATAAACTAAATCATAAAAATAGGGGATATTACAGGTTAAGTTTTGTAACTAATCTAGTGCTAGCTAGATTAGTACAACTACCACCATCAATTATCAAAGAACAAATTTGCTCATTAAGGTTCACTCCTAGCAATCTCCTCACCATAAGCAAATCCCCTTGGAGGGGTTGTTCCTCAACTTCTTCCTCACTCCCACTAGAAGAGCTAGAGGAGGAGGTAGAGCTTTCTCTCTCACTCTCGGTCACCACAAAACCATCTTTGATGACCAAAGCTCTTTTATTTGGGCATTGGGAAGCAATGTTCCCCCTCCCACGACATTTAAAACACTTTGTGGAAGTAGTAGAAGAACTAGATGAAGGAGTAGAGTTAGAAAGTTGCGTACCTTTGTGGCCGTGTTTGACCGATGCTTCATCATGTTTGGAGGGAGAGGACCCCTCCTTCTTTGACTCACCCTTATCCTTCCAATTTGATGTCTTATGGTTGGAAGTGTAGTTGGAATTGGATCTCCTGTAGGAGCTCTTTCTTTTTAATTGTTGCTCCACTTTAGTAGCTTGATGGACAAGCTCCTCAAGTTCAAGGTGGTCTTGTAACTCCACTACATCCCTTATCTCATAATTCAAACCATTCATGAATCTTGCCATAGCCACTTCTCTACTCTCCTCTACATTGGCTCTAATTTGTGCAACTTCCAATTCTTTGTAAACACTTTTCCCACCTTGTTTGAGCTTTTGGAGCTTGTCATGTGGTACCCTAGTGTAGTGACTTGGTACATATCGTTTTCTCATCATGGCTTTCAAGTCTTCCCAATATTCAATAGGCCTTGCTCCACACCTAGCTCTCTCCTTTTGTTGTTGATCCCACCATAACAAAGCATAATCCGTGAACTCCAAAGTAGCCAAACTTACCTTCCTTTCCTCCCTTACTTCATGACAACTAAAAATTTGTTCCACTCTGAGTTCCCAATCTAGATACAATTCCGGATCTCCTTTGCCTTGAAAATTGGGAATGTTGAGTTTCTTTTTCTTCCAATATTCTTCTTCCCACCTTTGCCTTCTATCCTCCTCATCACTATGATGCCTATGCCTCCGTTCATAGTCATAACCATAATGGTGATGCCTATGCCTCCTTTCATATTCATTGTCATATTGTCTATGTCTTCTATCATTCCTCCTTGGTCTCCTTTCTTGTCTAGGGATCTCCTCTTCACCCTCATCCTCTTCATACTCATGCCTCCTTGTCCTCCTTGCTTGTCTAGGTACCTCCTCTTCAATCTCATCCTCCTCAAGTTCATTATGTGGAATAGGTTCTTCAACCCGCCTTTCAACCAAAGTAATTCTTTCCCCAAGCTCTTCACTGACCCTCCTAATCTCCGTTTGTGTTTCTCTTTGAAGATTAGTAATGTGAGCCATGAGGGCAGCCGTTCTTGGTGATAGTGGAACACTTGACATGATGCAAATAACCAATACAATATACAAAAGAATAAAATAAAAAAAATGGACCTCACCACTCAACTAAGTGTTTACACTCTTGAAATTGTCACTCGTGTTTACACTCTTTTTGGCTTTTTCTATAAAATGCACTCTAGCCTTTTTCCACTCCCTAAATTTCCCTCCTAGAGGTTCTTAAAAGGATTCAAGTAGATTTCAATCACCAAGGTGTTGATATTACTACCATAGCCAATGAGACAACCACGCCAAAAAAAGACACAAAGAGACTCTAAGACAATTTAGAAGACAACAAGGAAAGCTAACAAGAAAGAGACGCTAAAACAAATAGTGCTCGAACACGATACTCGAGGAAAACAAAAAAAATGTATGTGTTCAAAGGAAACCAAAGGTGTATAAGTGGTAAATGTGTGTATGAAAGAAATGTGTGTATATAATCAAAATTTTGGAATCACTTTTTTTTGACTATGCCTTTCTTCTTCTTCTTCTTCTTTTTGCTATAAGCACTTTTTTTTTCAGAATCACTTTTTTTACAAGCTGTTTTCACTTTATTTTTTTGCAGAATCAGATTTCTCGTTTTTTTCTATACTATTTTGGCTTTTGAAAATCAAGATTTGAGTAAGTATTGAAGAAATAACACTCAAATCAAATTTGTAATTACAATTAAAGATCTACACAAGTGCAACAACTAACCAGAGTCTGTAACCGTATGATACACACTGAAAGTTGAACCAAACAGATGCATAACACACCAGAAACCAGGAATCAACTACAGCCACAGAATCAAGAGCTAAGGATTTCAAGAACAACAGAACCAAAAAATCACAGAAAACTAATTCGGAACTAAAGATTCAAGATCGCAGATTAGAAACGCAAAAACTGAAATGAACAGTATTGCAAATATCAAAAACGAAATCGCAGAACCAAATCGGAACTAAATCAGAACCAAATTGGAGCGAAATGAAATCAAGAAATGGAGAATCGTGTAACAGAAACAAAAGTTGTAAATCAACGAACAAATGCAAGAAGGCAAGAACATCAAGAACGCCAAATCACATACAACGCAACAGAAACGCATTCAGGTACTAAATTGTGAAGCAACTGAAACACTAACCATAGATACGAAATCGACAGTAATGCAAACACAAATTGCAACAGAAATCCAAAACAAAAAAAATGGAAACGAAAAGAAAGAACAAGAACGCTAATGACGCAATAGAAACTAACGAAAACAAAGAAACGAAAGGGAACTGAACGCACACCAACAGAAACGAATTTGAATAAAAAAATAAACGAGAAAAAAAAAATTAATAAGCCACATCTTGAATATTAGGATCTTTTTCCAGGATTAGGTTCCCAATTTCATGACTCAATCAACCAAAATAAAGAACAATGAAGGAAGTAAAACTTACAAAATGGAAAGGAAAGAAGGTGGAGATGGAGTGAAGATCGCCACATCTAAGGATAGATGATAAGATCGGTGCGTGATTGTAACATCCTCAAAATAATTAATAGAATTATTTGGGTGTTAACCCAATTAAACCAATTTAGTACTTAACTGGTAAATTTATCGAGTGCTAAAATTATTTAATTGTTGTCATCGAATCGTTAACCGGATAATACGGACCAAGGAAGTTTTGGAATCGAAATAGGAGATTTCGATCAATATGGTAATTTGACCGCGTTACATCAAATATATTAAATAAATATATATATGTATACGTGGGTGTGTGTGAGTGAAGAGAGAAAGAATTAATTAATTTAAATAAATAAATAAGTGTGTGTGTGTGTGTGTTAAAAGGAAAGAAAAGAAAGAATTAAGAAAGGATTGCACGCGAGAAACAGAAGAGAGAAACAGAGAGAAGGAGAGAAAAGAAAGGAGAAGAGAAAGAAGGGGGAGGAAGAAGAGGAAAAAGGGGGCAATTCCGCTCATCAAAACGACTTCCGTCCAACACGAAAAATGCTCAGCGTTACTTCCTCTTCGATTTGGTACCAAGAACTTCATCATCAACTCACTCTCTCTCATTTTACCATTTTCGATTTGAGAGGAAAAAATAGAGGTTTTGTGGTTCAAGCTCAAAGGAAAGCCTAGAATGGTGGTGAGGAGCTTGCTCAAGGTCGAATACGCGAATATTGAAGTCCGATTTTGAGTTTTTGAAGAATTGAAGGTTAGGGATCAAATTGGGGTTTTTGGTGAATAGTAGCTTTTGGAGGTTAGGGATGATGAATAGTGTTCGTGGAAGATTTCGTGGAATTCGGCATTTCGGTCAAAAAGAGGTTTCGTGATCGAGCGGAAAGTTTTGGAAGCGGATTGGAGCGACGTCGGAACGGAAAGTTTATGCGGGGAATGTTCGTGTGGTTACTCGGCGAATTCGGCTCGATCGTGGTTCACGCTTCAAGGGTGAGTTCTACTCACGTTTAGGATTTTATGTTTCGAATTATTAATTAACTGTTTTATCGCTTTCGCTGGACTGGAATATTTCTGGATATTGTCTGTTTCGGATTAGGAATCGATCGGAGCGAGTCTCGAGTTGCGTCGTGTTAAAAAAATGGAATTTTTGGTGATTTGATTCGAGGGATTTTGATTTAAAACCGTTATTTGGAAAATCGCCGTAATTTGATAAACTTCGATTTGATTTAGATTTTGATTGATTGTTTGATGTTGATTGGGTTTGATTATGTGTGTGTGAAAACTGTTTTCGATCGGAATTAAAATCGGAATTAAGCGGAATCGCGATTTTCGCGCGAAACCGCCAAAATCTGCCCATAACAGACCACTTGCTGCCATTTCGCGCTCCACTTGCGCCCCAGGGGCGACTCCAGCGCCATTTGGCAGAACCTGCTGCCAGTTCGCGCGCAACTCGCGCGCCAGGCGCGACTCCAGCGCCATTTGGCAGAATTTCAGCAACCAAACACTAGTTTTCGTTTCGCGATAACTTTTGATCCGGGAACCCGATTGAGGTGTTCTAAGATGCGTTGGAAAGCTTATTCAGAGGCCTAACTGAATATTCTATTTTTAAGGCAAAATGAACTGTTTTTGATATTGAAAATTATGTCGAAAAGTGGTCAACTAGAGTGCGAGTGTGAACTTGGTTTTTATAAAAAGAAAATGTGGATTAAGTGTTTCATTGATTGTCTAATTTGATGGACCGTGGGTTCATAGTACTGTAGATATATGTTTATATATCGAGTTGGGTGACGACCCTATGTTGTAACATACTAGGGGGAGGGAGTCATGATCCTCTTACCTAGGCTCCATGCCAATAGGAGAATGTACTATTGGTAGGGGGGTTCACCGGCTTGCAGCGTTCGCGTCAGCGGTGTTATGTTGTTTGTAGTGCGATACCGGCTTGCAGCGTTCGCGTCAGCGGTGTCGTACTGAGTTAACAGGTTACCGGCTTGCAGCGTTCGCGTCAGCGGTAATCTGTTTTTGTGTGATTGTTTTATGCGGTTCATCGGATGGAGCGTTCGCGCGGCCGATGCCGTATTGACTTAAAACCGGATTTTATAATTGAACCGAGAGTGCGAGTAGGGGTCTCGGTAGAACTCACTGAGACAAGTTGTCTCACCCAATCCATTGTTGTTGTTTTACAGAGAAACAGGGAAAGAGGAGATCCACAGAGGCACGAGCAGGTTGCCCTCGGACTGGCTACTGAAGACTTAGCTTTATGTTTAAGTTTATATTTCCCTTTTGTTGTCTGTATACTAAAACATTATGTATTTAATGTATATCTTTCTTCCGCTTTCTTGTATGATACTGAATACTATAGATGCTGATGGTATATGGTCTGAGAACCATATTGTCTTGTTGTAAATAAGACTGTTTGGGTTATATTCAGCGAAAAATTTATAGTGATATTCAGTGTCTAAGCAGGAATTATATCTCTGATGTGTTACTAATGTGCACTTGGGTATTTTTAGTCGATAAAATTACCGGGGTGTTACAGTTGGTATCAGAGCAGTTCGACCTAGTCGGACTTAGTTTAGGGTTGAGTCGATTCCTTGCTAGTCCCTTTTGTAATTACACTTGTGATGCTAAGAGACATTGAGCCTGATCAACTTAATACTTAGTGCATCATAAGCGGAATTATGACTGGATGATCAAGACGCAATCCTCGACCAAGACCGGAGTCTCCAACCGGTGCATCCTCAGGAAAGGTGGCATGACGGTGGAAGAATACACCGCTAAGTTTGAAAAGTTGTCTCAGTTTTACCAAGTGGTAAAGTAAGCTCCGGATGATGAATGGAGAATGCAGCAGTAGAAGACGGGCATAAGTGCTTTTATGATTTATGGTCTCAGTTCTTATACTGTTACCAATTATGTCGCCTTAGAGAAACCAGCCTATGTCGCCGAGGATGATCTTAAAGAGAATATTAGAACGGAAATAAGGTAGTTGATTTATCAACTCCAAACGCAAAGTCCTAAGATATTTTCATAAGGAGAAGCAGGTGCAACTCTCTAATTCTTCAAAAAGTCGAGATGTCCTAATTGTGGAAAGCAACACAATCTAGAAATCGTAGGAGATGCGGAAGGCATCACAATGGTGATCTTCAGCAAAGATTAATCGGTACTATTATTGTAATGAAGATGGTCACTATGCAAAAGAGTGCCCTGCAAGGAAGAGTTCCAAGGAGTTACAAGCAGCTCCAAGGCAAGGATGCGTCAACACTTGGGATGCTCAGACAGTTACAACTGCTGACAAGTTACTGAGGGGTATGAATTGGATGACTGCAAATCATGTTGCGATCGACTGTGTTAATCAACTATCAGCTTCGCTTCAGAATCAGTTGAATTGTCTAGGACAAATTCTGAAACTAGTTTAGATTTGGCGAACGTTCAGGCCGTGAATGACTTTCTGGATATGTTCACGATGAAGTTCTTCTGAACCTCCAGGGCGAGAGGTAGAGTTTACGGTAGAATTGGTTCCTGGCACGGGATCAATATCTATTGTTTGTTTCTTTAGAGTAAAGGAAATGGAGTCTCAACTTGAAGAGTCGATGTTAAAGAAATTTATTCGACTGAGTGCTTCTCTAAGGAGTGCTCTGATGTGATCAGTCGAAAGAAAAGTTAGTAGCATGAGATTGTACATCGATTATCGACAACTCAACAAAGTGAAGATCAAGAACAAGTATCCTTTGCCAAGGATACACGAATTGCTGGATCAATTTGTAGTCGTTTTCGTTGATGGTATCTCGATGTGCTCGAAGACCATTGAGGAGCATGTCCAACATCTCTGCATTGTTCTGAAAGTACTCCGAGAAAAGAAGTTGTACTTGAAACCTTCGGAGTGTGATTTTTGGGTGTCCGAGGTAAAGTCTTTGGGACATGTGATTTCCCAAGTCGGGAGTTTCTGTAGATCCCAGTAAGAAGGAAGCGGTGTTGAATGGAGTGACCCACATCAGTCGCAGAGATCAAAAGTTTCTGGATCTAGCCGGTTACTGTAAGAGGTTTGCTCAAGGGTTCTCACAGTTAGTTTTCCACTTACTCAGTTAACTCGTAAGGGTCATCCGTTACGTGAGATGCCGATTGTGAAGAACGTTTTCAAGAGTCGAAGATTTTGACTTCTGCTCCAATCCTGATTCTTCCGGATCCGTCATTGGAATTTTAAATTTTCGATGACGCTTCGGGGAAGGGTTTAGGATGTATTCTAATGCAAGGATCAACAAGTGGTGACTTAGGCGTCCAGACAATTAAGGTCTCATGAGAAGAGTTATCCGACTCACGATTATGAGTTGGCAGCTATTGTATATGCACTGAAGATTTGGAGACGTTACCTGTATGGGTCTCGTTTTGATGTCTTTAGTGATCGCAATAGTTTGAAGGTATCGGTTTGATCAGAAAGAACTGAATAGCAGGCAGAGAAGTGTGTTGAGTTTCTGGAGGATTATAAATTCGTGTTGATGTAACATTCAAGAGAGGCCAATGTTGTAGCTGATGCGCTAAGTAGGAAATCCATTCATATGAAAGAGTTGAGGACTCAAGAAATGGGATTGTTAGAGTCTTTTAGATCTAAGTTGGAGTACATCCATAAGTTTCCACTTTGGTGGCGAGGTATTAGTTTGTTAACCTCTCCTTGGTGAAGGTTGACAACGAGATTGTCTTACGAGATTCCGTTTGACAAAATGAACGTGAATACGAATATGTAAGTGAGGTAACTGCTGACTGTTTTCACATTGCGAAAAAGCACCAAAGGATTAATTGATGGATCTGCTGCAAGGGACTGGAATTTCCGAAGTGAAGCTTGGCGTGCGGTGTAATAATTTTGAAAAATCGTTTTTGTGAAAACCCGCATGCTAAAGTTAATTTTTGGAACGAATTAAGAGGCTAATAGAATATGATTGAGGAGGAGAAATCCTAGGAGGATTACTTAGGTTGAGGGGAAGCTCTCAACGCCATTGACTAATTCGGAAAGGAGCTCTGAGTTCTGTTTGATAGTTGTTTTGAGAACAACAGAGGTGATTTTCATTGTTTTCAAGTTTATTTGATGTCCCCGCGGTTTACTTCTACGTTTAAGATAAACGTTTCTGGTAAATCCTCATTCCATCTTTTTGAAGAGTTCTATCTCGAAATCCCAAGGGTGAGTCAGGAAGTCTCACAGATGACCTTTCCGTCACGCTTTTTCTATGTGTGTGGGAACTGTTATGGATTTTTAGAGAATTTGCGGAGAACGTGTTTACACCCTTCGAGAAAAATCATGTTTGTACTTATCTCTACCGTGGAGTACCAATTTGTGGATCTCATCTTCGACCTGTATCTCTATCAAGTGTCTTGTATTAAACCCTTTGATTTAGATTAATCAAAGTTGGGGAGTAAGCGAGGATAACCGGAATGAGAGGGATCCTGAGGCTGTGCAGCTATGGGACTGTATAGTTGAAGGAAGGCTTAAAAGAGTTGATTTGGACTACCTATACCAACAAGATGCATCTTCTTTTCGGGAGCCCTTCCCATAAGAACTCCATAGTTAAGCGTGCTTGACTTGGAGTAGTAGTGGGATGGGTGACCTTCTGGGAAGTTTCCTAGAAAGCATGCAAGTGAGGACAACGCATGCTGGAAAGACACGTGTTGGTTTGTGGGGGAAGTTGACAGTTCTGAAAGCAGTCTGGCGAAAGAGGAGTTTCTCGTATTGATTCGTAACGAGAGAGTTCATATCAAGGTAGTGGTGGTTCATACTTGACGATTGGTGTGCTGGATTGGAAAGATTTTCTACACACATTTCGTTAATTCAAGATTGTTTTCCAGCAAATTTGGACCCTTCTGAGAATGTCGATCCTCGGTTAGTCGGATGAAAGACTTAGCGAAATTTTGAGGACAAAATTCTTTCAAGTTGGGGAGAATGTAACATCCTCAAAATAATTAATAGAATTATTTGGGTGTTAACCCAATTAAACCAATTTAGTACTTAACTGGTAAATTTATCGAGTGCTAAAATTATTTAATTGTTGTCATCGAATCGTTAACCGGATAATACGGACCAAGGAAGTTTTGGAATCGAAATAGGAGATTTCGATCAATATGGTAATTTGACCGCGTTACATCAAATTTATTAAATAAATATATATATGTATACGTGGGTGTGTGTGAGTGAAGAGAGAAAGAATTAATTAATTTAAATAAATAAATAAGTGTGTGTGTGTGTGTGTTAAAAGGAAAGAAAAGAAAGAATTAAGAAAGGATTGCACGCGAGAAACAGAAGAGAGAAACAGAGAGAAGGAGAGAAAAGAAAGGAGAAGAGAAAGAAGGGGGAGGAAGAAGAGGAAAAAGGGGGCAATTCCGCTCATCAAAACGACTTCCGTCCAACACGAAAAATGCTCAGCGTTACTTCCTCTTCGATTTGGTACCAAGAACTTCATCATCAACTCACTCTCTCTCATTTTACCATTTTCGATTTGAGAGGAAAAAATAGAGGTTTTGTGGTTCAAGCTCAAAGGAAAGCCTAGAATGGTGGTGAGGAGCTTGCTCAAGGTCGAATACGCGAATATTGAAGTCCGATTTTGAGTTTTTGAAGAATTGAAGGTTAGGGATCAAATTGGGGTTTTTGGTGAATAGTAGCTTTTGGAGGTTAGGGATGATGAATAGTGTTCGTGGAAGATTTCGTGGAATTCGGCATTTCGGTCAAAAAGAGGTTTCGTGATCGAGCGGAAAGTTTTGGAAGCGGATTGGAGCGACGTCGGAACGGAAAGTTTATGCGGGGAATGTTCGTGTGGTTACTCGGCGAATTCGGCTCGATCGTGGTTCACGCTTCAAGGGTGAGTTCTACTCACGTTTAGGATTTTATGTTTCGAATTATTAATTAACTGTTTTATCGCTTTCGCTGGACTGGAATATTTCTGGATATTGTCTGTTTCGGATTAGGAATCGATCGGAGCGAGTCTCGAGTTGCGTCGTGTTAAAAATGGAATTTTTGGTGATTTGATTCGAGGGATTTTGATTTAAAACCGTTATTTGGAAAATCGCCGTAATTTGATAAACTTCGATTTGATTTAGATTTTGATTGATTGTTTGATGTTGATTGGGTTTGATTATGTGTGTGTGAAAACTGTTTTCGATCGGAATTAAAATCGGAATTAAGCGGAATCGCGATTTTCGCGCGAAACCGCCAAAATCTGCCCATAACAGACCCCTTGCTGCCATTTCGCGCTCCACTTGCGCCCCAGGCGCGACTCCAGCGCCATTTGGCAGAACCTGCTGCCAGTTCGCGCGCAACTCGCGCGCCAGGCGCGACTCCAGCGCCATTTGGCAGAATTTCAGCAACCAAACACTAGTTTTCGTTTCGCGATAACTTTTGATCCGGGAACCCGATTGAGGTGTTCTAAGATGCGTTGGAAAGCTTATTCAGAGGCCTAACTGAATATTCTATTTTTAAGGCAAAATGAACTGTTTTTGATATTGAAAATTATGTCGAAAAGTGGTCAACTAGAGTGCGAGTGTGAACTTGGTTTTTATAAAAAGAAAATGTGGATTAAGTGTTTCATTGATTGTCTAATTTGATGGACCGTGGGTTCATAGTACTGTAGATATATGTTTATATATCGAGTTGGGTGACGACCCTATGTTGTAACATACTAGGGGGAGGGAGTCATGATCCTCTTACCTAGGCTCCATGCCAATAGGAGAATGTACTATTGGTAGGGGGGTTCACCGGCTTGCAGCGTTCGCGTCAGCGGTGTTATGTTGTTTGTAGTGCGATACCGGCTTGCAGCGTTCGCGTCAGCGGTGTCGTACTGAGTTAACAGGTTACCGGCTTGCAGCGTTCGCGTCAGCGGTAATCTGTTTTTGTGTGATTGTTTTATGCGGTTCATCGGATGGAGCGTTCGCGCGGCCGATGCCGTATTGACTTAAAACCGGATTTTATAATTGAACCGAGAGTGCGAGTAGGGGTCTCGGTAGAACTCACTGAGACAAGTTGTCTCACCCAATCCATTGTTGTTGTTTTACAGAGAAACAGGGAAAGAGGAGATCCACAGAGGCACGAGCAGGTTACCCTCGGACTGGCTACTGAAGACTTAGCTTTATGTTTAAGTTTATATTTCCCTTTTGTTGTCTGTATACTAAAACATTATGTATTTAATGTATATCTTTCTTCCGCTTTCTTGTATGATACTGAATACTATAGATGCTGATGGTATATGGTCTGAGAACCATATTGTCTTGTTGTAAATAAGACTGTTTGGGTTATATTTAGCGAAAAATTTATAGTGATATTCAGTGTCTAAGCAGGAATTATATCTCTGATGTGTTACTAATGTGCACTTGGGTATTTTTAGTCGATAAAATTACCGGGGTGTTACAGTTGGTATCAGAGCAGTTCGACCTAGTCGGACTTAGTTTAGGGTTGAGTCGATTCCTTGCTAGTCCCTTTTGTAATTACACTTGTGATGCTAAGAGACATTGAGCCTGATCAACTTAATACTTAGTGCATCATAAGCGGAATTATGACTGGATGATCAACACGGGTAGAAGCATAGGCTCGATCTGATTCTCCAAAACCAAAATGCTACGATAGAGTTTTAGGGAAATGGATAAAGAATTTGGTTTGGGATTTAGAAAATCTAAAAACTAAATGAATCGATTAAAGTCTAAATCCTTACTAGTTTGAATTAAAGATCACTCTACTACTAGAATCGAATGAAGAAATGGTCACATTCTTTAATTTGTTCAAAATCGAACGAGAGTTTTTTACTCGGGATTGTCTCTTTAAAGACGATGAGGCAACCTTGACTCTTTTCTTTGTTGGGGCACAAATGAGTAGTAACTATCTTGTCGATTAATGGTTAGTTTAGGTTGTGGATTAAGTGTCTTAGTTTGATCATAAATTATCTCGTGGGAAATCTAGCCTATACATTTCAACCCTAGAGGAAATCGTTATAATAGATGATAAACAGTATAAATATTGATCATACAGAGGCAATCCTTTATAAAATATAAACACCGAATTTATGACAATGTACCTTTGAAATAAAAATTAATGTTTAGTTTGGTAAAGTCTAACAAGTAGCGTTTTATTGTCAAAAAAATGTAGTTTTTTGTAGATAACTTATAGCGATAAGCTCGTAAAAGTAAAATAGAAGTATTTGACAGCTATTATAGCTTATAACGTTTTCCCACTAGTTAATACAATTTTTTCAAATACTGAATGAAGTATCGTTTGAGCTTATAACTTATAGTATTTCATTTTTTCTCTTGTTTTTACCCCCTATTATTTTATTTAAATTCCTTATTTATTCTGCATTAAATGCACAACCTATCTCATTTTTTAAAGCATTAATTAAAAATGTCAATTTCTGTCATTTTATATTTACAAGTTAGTTCAACCGCTAATTTTAACAAATACTTTAAATTCGCGCTGCTAGATTATCTGTCATAAGCCATCCGCTATAAGTTAATATATCCAAGATCTATTATTTTGTAACAAATAGAACCTAAATGAGAAAATATATTAAAGTTAAAATATTTCTCAAATTTGAAAACCTAAACTGTAAAATGTAAAAATACAATCGGCTAAGACCTCTATTTGATAAATAACATAAATAATTTTTTTTACAATCTTTTGGTCTCAAAATTTATTTCCTCCAAAGATAGGACAGATCAAGGAACCTAAGCTTTTGGTAACATACCAAAATTTAAATATTTGTGAGGATGTGATGAGGGGTGCTTATCTCCTTCAGGGAGTGTTACAGATGGAGGAATAAGGCCTTTATGCAACATACGAACATTTAACTTTTTGGGAGGATGTTGAGATGAATACTTATTTCCTATTGGGATTGGTGCAGATGGAGGAATTCCAGCTTTTGGTAACATACCAAAATATAATTTTTTGGGAGGATTTGAATTTGGATATGTATATGGAGGAATTTGACCTTTTTGTAACATATCAAAATCTTGTGAGTCTTCTCCATTTGAGATTGAAGAAACAAGTCTTTTGATGTCATGATTTATGACGTGATGACCTACAACAAAAGAAAAGAAAAACAGAAACATTACACAAACCAAATAAATCTTTGAAATTTCCATGTCTCTAGTTTGGGTTTTAGCTGTGGCAAAGCAAAGTATATATAAGATTTTTCTTCGGTTACTAAAAATATAGTTTGGGTATTTAATTAGTCAAATTCAGATGTTGAATGGATTGAATATTTGAATTGTTGATTCTTTAGTTAACGTTATGTTGCATTTAAATAGTCAAACTTTCTAATACATTTTGACTGAGTAAAGTCATGTTTGACTGCAGTTTTGAAAAATAAAATAAAATCTGTTTGACTAATTTTCTATGTTGTCATGTATGCTTATTATTTTTTTCGAATGAATATTTGTCTTTTTGTGTGTGTTTAGATGTTGGGTGCGTGCATATGAAAACACTCACGAAATTTTTATTCATTCGAATACATCCCATATCCTCACAAGCATTCCTTGAGAGTGCGTGTATTTTTATTAGCAGTGAGGATATGGGATGTATTTTTGTAACTAAAGTTCTACTTGTGAAATATAAAATAGCATGGATTAAATCGTAATATTTATACAGCAGTTTTATAATTATTTTACTATTGGAGGCTTGGTTTTGATATGTAATTGTTTTTAAGAGAATAAACTTTAGGAAATATTTTATATTTTATATTTTATATTTTTTATAAGCAAGGTTTTTTTTTAGATAAACAAAAATTTCATTGAAGGCAGCACAAAGGGTGCCCAACCCTTACAATGGAGATATAGGAAAGGGGGAGGGCCTCCTTAAAACCTCCCTGAGCCAAAACCCAAAGGGAAAAAGACTCAGGAAGGAAAAAGAGTACCTCGTAAACCTGCACCACAATGGGAAAACATCAACCTAACCCACTGTTTCTCCCCCTACTAGATTACAGATTGTTAAGGAATGTAAGTGACTTAGACCACCATAGAGATACAGACAAAGATGAATTACAGTTGAGTTTATAAAGACACCAACTCCAAGATAAGTTCTTGATCCGGTTAACAACTCCCTCTATATTTGGTTCCTCCTCTTTGAATATGACTCCGTTCCTAGCTAGCCAAATGCTCCAACAAGTAGTTAACCAGAAGAGATGTTTCACCCGCTTTGCTTTCTTCCCTGTACACCACTGGCCACAATTACTAAAGAAATCCTCCACACCCAGAGAGACATCCACATCAACACAAGTCCAACAATATGCCAAACAGAACGCGCAAAACCACAAGTGATGAAAAGATGTTCGACCGACTCGCGAGAGGAATTCAAAACGAACAACCAACTTCTAGTTCGGAGTGGATGACGTTCCTGTGCAACAGCTGCTCATGCACTGGTAAGGAATCTAATACTAACCTCCACCCGAAGACTACAACCTTCGAAGGGACAATAGATTTCCATAGTCCCCCTAACAAGTGCTGATGGTTCGAAATGTTGGAAGATATGTCACTACAAGACAGCTGATGATAAAAAGATTTTACCATGAAACTCTTGGAAGTATCATTTGGCCATAGCCATGCGTCTTTCCTTCCTCTAGTCGGCTTAACTGACTGTAAAATGCTGTCCAAAATTTGGCCTTCAGCCATCTGAACCGAATCCGTGTGATGCTGCCACGGTGTAGACCACACCCAAACTTCACCATTCCAAGCACCCAAGTCAGCCACCAAGAGCTGCTGCTGCCCTTCCCCATCACATAACAGCGGAAAAACTTTGAATAAAGGCTCTATGCCTAGCCATTGATCCTTCCAAAAATTAATGGAGGTTCCGTCACCAAGCCCCCTTTTAATACACCACGCGAACCTTCGCCGTTCCTCAAGATTGTCATCCAACTTTACCAAGTCTCTCCACCAAATCGATCCCGAGTTCCGGCTAGATATACCTTCAGCCGAGTAATGAACAAAAGTAGTAGCATAGTCCCCATAACGATGTCTCAACAAACAGCTCCAGCAGACATTAGTATCCGTCAAAGCCTACCATTTCCACTTAGATAACAAAAAAATATTGAATAACTCGACATTTTTAATACCAAGACCGCCATCCTTTTTTTCTTTGCAAACTTTATCCCAAGCAACCCAACACATTCCCTTGTCTCCTTCTTTGATACCCCAAAGGAAATCCCTTTGAATTTTGATCATCTTCTTAATCACCACTTTCAGAGCTTTATAGAATGATAGCATGTATAGAGGGATGCTATTCAAGACGAAGTTGATGAGAGCAACCCGACCACCGATCGACAAGAAACGACCCTTCCACAAAGCCAAACGTTTTCTAAGCACAGCAAGAACAGGGCTCCAAGTAACTTCCCGTCTAGGATTTGCACCAATCGGAATACCCAAAAACTTGAACGGTAAAGCTTCCGTTCTACAATAAAGAAAGACGCTAGCTCTTTCCAAAAAATCATCCTGGGTGTTGATGCCAATTAACTTACTCTTATGGAAATTAACCTTCAAACCGGACACTAATTCGAAAGCACGAAGTAAAGACTTTATACTCCATAGATTTTCCCACGTGGCCAAGCCCAACAACATTGTGTCATCCGCGAATTGTAGAATAGAAAACCGTGCCTCATTAGAAATGGTAAAGTCTTGAAAGGAAACAATCTCCACCGCTTTCCGCATTAGTCCCGACAATCCTTCGCCAACGATTAGAAAGAGGAAAGGTGACAAAAGGTCCCCTTGCCTCAACCCCCTATGTGCTTTGAAGTCGTGAGTAGGGCCACCATTCACAAGAACCGACATGGAGCTATTGCACACACAAGATTTTATCCACGAAATCCATCTTTGCGGGAAACCCATACGCTGTAACATGTAGACCAAGAAGCCCCAAGAGATGGAGCCATAAGCTTTCTCAAAATCTACCTTAAACAACAAGCACTCTTCCTTACCCCTCTTTACAAAATCCACTACTTCGTTAACAATAGCGACCCAGTCAAGGATTTGTTTCCCCCCTATGAAAGCTGATTGGTGGTTGGAGATTATGCTAGGCACCACTTTCTTAAGACGGTTTGCCAATACTTTGGCCAAAATTTCATAGAGGCAACCAATCAAGCAAATAGGCCTGAACTCACCTAAACCTTGAGGATTGTCCGTCTTTGGAACCAAGGCTATGAAAGACGCCAAGATGGCTTTCGGAAGATAAGCATTAGCAAAAAGTTCGTTAAAGTAACTCACTAACTCCTCCTTCAACATATTCCAACAAGCTTTGATGAAATTGAAGTTGAAACCATCCGGCCCCGAGCTCTTGTCACCGTCACAATCCCACACACCCATCTTTATTTCTTCCTTGAAAAATGTCTGAATTAAAGTATCCGACTCGGAAGCCGATAGATGATTGAAGGTAAGACCATCAAGAGAAGGACGGGCATAATTTGGTTCAACAAAACACTGTTGAAAATGATTTTTAACCCGCATCTTCACTTCCTCAACATCCTCCACTAAAGTGCCATTCTCCCCGACAATCGAAACGTTGCATCTTCTTCTTTTATAAGGCAACAGTGAGTGAAAAAATTTCGAGTTCATATCCCCTTCCTGTATCCACCTTACTCTAGACTTTTGAGCAAGAAGAGATTCCTTTACCTGGATTTCTTTCCAAAGGGAAGCAGAGACTTCTTTTCTATGCATCACAGCACCACACTGTCCCATCTTTCACCAAGGATATCATCTAGAGAGTTCAAGTCCCGAACAAGAGAATCAATAGTGAGATCCACCTTTCCGAACACCTCTTTATTCCGAACACCTCTTTATTCCATCCCCTTAGTCTTCCCTTGAGCAATTTCAGTTTCTCCTTCAGAGCATAAGTCTTGTAACCAGTAATGTGAAACTCGTCCCAACAACCTTGAACAACAGGCAAGAAGTCTGCATGTTCCAACCATGCATTAAAAAAGCGGAACGGTTTCGGCCCCCAATCTTTCGTTGCTTTGAGGAGCCAAATGGGTGCATGATCTGAAATATCTCGACTACCAATCCACTGACCGGAAATCCCCCAATCAGATATTAGCCCCTCAGAGATCAGAAACCTATCCAGTCTACTCATAGAGACACCGTCTGAGCAAAAGTAAGAAATTTCTTACCCGAAACCGGCAAGTCAACAAGATCCATGTCCACAATGAAGCTGTTGAAATCATCCATCTCGGCGACTGTAGAATTCCTATTCCTCCCGTTTCTCTCGGAATCACAAGTTACCGCATTGAAATCACCCACTAAACACCACTCCCCACCACCAATTCTCTGTTTCACCGCCACTAGTTCAGCCCAAACTCTTCTCTTTGCTGCAGTTGAACAAGGAGCATATATGTTGACAACGTGGACAACTGTATCCCGGACAATAGTGGAGACGCCAATAAATCCACAACCGGAGAAGTGCGATGTGACCGTACAAGCACCCTCAAGTGCCCTAGATGGTTGATGGATCCACTGATAAGGCCGATTGCCCCAGAGAAAACCAACCTCGCCCTCTAACAACTCCTCCCTCTTTTCTTCTTGAATGCAAATAAAATCAAAAGACCCAGAAATAATAGACGAAACCAACTGGCGACGCTTCCCGCGATCGCCCCACCCTCTTATGTTTAACGATAAGATATTCATGAAGACCGAATATCGTTCGCCCTCCTACTACACTCTGCTTTATCACGTCTTTCGCCTTGCTCAATCAAGTCAACATAAGTATCATCAGGCAAATTACTTTGGACTCCCAAACGCTTAGCATTTTCCCAAACCTTTCTTGCTACGACCTTATTTTGAAGAGCCCAAAATTTGTTATTGCACAACCCAATATCTCCACTTGAGATGGAACCCCCCACAAAGAATCGTACCGGCAGAGAAAGGAAACGATTGATTCCTATCAACCTCCTGTGAATCGTGTTGGTCAATAGGGACCTAGACTGATCCAATCGAAACCTCCTTTGTAACACCCCTTTTCTACCCGGTAATTATTTAATAAAATCAGAGTTACAAAAAATTTCATACTTCGAAAAGAGATGTCACACATTCAACGATAGTTCAAAACGTCACATACGATATATAACACTTTGTCAAAAAGGGACGAAGCCCAAAACACCAGTTTAGTTAACCACGTCGCCAAAAATACATAACCACGCAGCAGAATAGAAATAAGTTTTCAAACAATAAAATCATAACGTCCTGAATGGACTCCAAATAAATAAAAATGCAACAGCCAAAGTCTAGGTTCGTTTCCCCCTGAGTGTTACATATCATAGCAAAGGACACGACTCAGACTAGCGAAGGTAGCTAAGCCTTCACTCGCAATCACCTGCACGTTATCGCATAGGGGTAACATTCAAGCAGAAGGGGTGAGATATCTTCAATATAATAGCGTGAAATGATAGGAAATATGTTAGAATATGACAACTATATCTACCACTCCACTTCACACATCAAATTATAAACACACGTCAAATCGTAGACGCCACAATCAGTCGCCAAATGTCATGTTAATGTATGAATGCAACCCACACCAACGGGCATATGCATGTGGTACCAATTCACCAAAAGTTTTGCCTGTAAATAGAGGCGTCACCAGTATTGAGAGCTTTCACACCCGGCTCACCAATTTAGAAAAAATTGAGCTTTCACACCCGGCTCACTAGTTTTATAAAAATTGAGCTTTCACACCCAGCTCTAAGACCAAAGGCCTTCACCAAAACAAATGCATATGCTGTATGCGACACCATGAATGCACACAGACAATCATCCAGAAATAGTCACAATGTGACACACCAAAAGTCAATCACCAAATATCACCAAAATTGGGTTTTCACACCTAGCCCAACGACACCGAAACACCAAACTACCCGATAAAACGGAACACCAAGATTTGGAGCCTTCACACCTAGCTCCCACAACAACAAGGTTTGAGCCTTCACACCTAGCTCAAACAGCACCAAGACACCAAGATGACAACCATTTTCTAAAATATTGGGACGACGACAATTTTCCAAAATATTTGAGATGCGGCAATTTTTCTTTTCCCAAAAACGACAACATTTAACGGATAAGCCAATGGCTAACAATTTCCATAAAAATAGATCACTTTGCCTTAAACTAGAATATTCAGCTAGGTCTCTGAATAAGCTTTCCAAAACATTTTGAAACGTCTCAATCGGACTCCCGAGTCAAAAGATATCGCAAAAACAAAATAGGAACAAAACTGAGACACATGCTGAAAACGGAGCCCAGGCACAGGGCGCCTAGCAGGAAAACGCATCACAGAAGACTGGCGCCCAGGAGCTGGGCGCCTAGCAACAGGAAACATAACTGAACCTGGCGCCCAGGAGCAGGGCGCCTAGCAACACTGCAGGAATCGGCGCCCTTGGCGCCCAGACCACCTGGAACACAACAGAAACGCACCATGGCACAGGAATTGGCGCCCTTGGCGCCCAGACAGCCTACAGCACAAAACGCAACACAACCAAGACATGCACCAGACACGGGAACGGCGCCCATGGCGCCCCTGCGCCAAGACAGCGCACAACACAACTCAGGAACAGGCGCCCATGGCGCCCCTGCGCCAAGACACATCAACACACACGCACTGGCACACGCGGACACACACCAGACACGGCGCCCATGCACAGGGCGCCAGAAACAGCAACAAAACACCAAGGCAACAGGACCAGGCACAGGGCGCCAAAAACAGCACTACAACATTCCAGGGATGGCGCCCAGCACTAGGGCCCCAAAAACAGCAACTAGGACAATGGCGCCCATGGCGCCCTAGGGATCAACATTTTCGTTATTTCACCAATTTAATTCACCAATCCTTAACCACCAATGTTAATCATCATAAATTGTCAATCATAACACCAAACAACAATTAATCGAACACCTAGCATGCACTTAGTAATAACAACAATGAACACCAATTTTTAGAGCTACAACAATCACCAACAAGCCAATATTCTCAATCAACATAGTCATGATTCAACTATCACCAAATCAAACATCAAAATCAATCAAGAGGTACTATAGGACCTACTCCCACATAACCCCATCATAAAACCCCATTATAAGGAAGAACCCCACCCTTACCTTATAGTAGGAGAGCACTAATCCTCTTGATCAAGTCACCAACAATAACCTCAGCAACACAGCTCTTCTCTGCTCCTTGAATTCGCGAAATCCCCTTCTTCTCCTGTCTTGGATGTGCGCCGTCTCTCCTTCTCTCTTTCTCTCCTCTATTCGCAACTTTTCTTTCTTTTCTCAAACAAATCGCAAATGAGCCAAAACCCTAGCCTAGGCGCTTCACCTATGCGCCTAGCTAGTGGGCTCTTGGATCACGGGCTTTCCTCCAGCTTAAGCCTGATCACTAACACCATCCCCTAATATCCGATTATACACCTCTTAGTCAAATGCTAATATAATTACACCAACTAAAATAAATAAATAAATAAATAAATGATACCTAAATATTTAATTAAATATTTGGGCGTTACAACTCTCCCCCACTTAGAATGTTTTCGTCCTCGAAAACTCACCTGAATCAAACAGCTCTGGATAGGACTCCCGCATCTTACTCTCCAACTCCCAAGTCATGCTCTCACCGGTAGCTCCTAGCCAGACCACCTTCACCAATGCAATTTCCTTGCCTCTTAACACCTTCACCTCATGGTCTTCAATCCGCACAGGCATCGTCTCCACCGTGAGATTATCCCGCACCTCCACATCATCCATGTGGATCACATGAGATGGATCCGAAATGTACTTCCGAAGTTGCGACACGTTAAGCACGTCGTGCAAATTTGAAAGATTTGGCGGTAAAGCCACTCTATACGCCACATTCCCAACTCTTCCGGAAATCTGATACGGACCAATGAATCGAGGAGTGAGCTTCTTCGACTTCAAAGCACGGCCAACACCGGTCACTGGAGTGACTCTCAAAAATACATGCTCACCCTCCTGAAACTCTAAATCTTTTCTCCTCTTGTCGTGATAACTCTTCAGATGACTCTGCGAAGCCTTCATCTTCTCACGGATCAACTTTATCTTCTCCGTTGTCTCCCGAACAATTTCCGGTCCAAGCACCACACTCTCTCCAGACTCATACCAACACAATGGGGTTCTACACTTCCGACCATATAATGCTTCAAAAGGTGCCATCCCGACACTAGAATGGTAACTATTGTTATACGTGAACTCTATCAGTGGAAGGTAGGAATCCCACGAACCTCCTTGTTCCAAAACACAAGCCCTCAACAAATCTTCTAATGACTGAATCGTCCTCTCTGACTGACCATCTGTCTGAGGATGATATGCCGAACTCAACCTCAGCTTAGACCCCAACTTCTCTTGCAGACTCTTCCAGAAATCTGAAGTGAACCTCGGATCTCTATCCGAAACAATACTCTTAGGGACTCCATGAAGCTTCACAATCTCCCTGATATAAATTTCTGCCAACTTCGACACCGGATACGTGATGCTGATAGGAACAAAATGAGACGATTTCGTTAACCTGTCAACAATCACCCAAATTGCATCATACCCTTTCGCAGTACTAGGCAATCCCGTCACAAAATCCATCGAAATGCTATCCCATTTCCACTCCGAAATTTCTAACGGTTGCATCAGTCCAGCAGGCTTATGATGCCCAACCTTTGACTTCTGGCAAGTCAAACATGCATAAACGAACTGCGCCACATCTCGCTTCATACCAGGCCACCAAAACAACTTCTTCAGATCTTGATACATGTTCGTACCTCCCGGATGAATACTTAACTTACTTCGATGACCCTCTTCTAAAATTGCTCTCTTCAGCTCTGCGTCTTCAGGAATACAAATCCTATCACGGAATCTTAAAACACCATGCGCATCCAACTTAAAGTCACTACCCTCAGGCTGATCATCCCCGACCATCAAATCCAGCAACTTGATATCCAACTTCTGGGCTCCTCTGATACTGTCAAGGAACTCATTATTAATCTTCAACATACCCAAATTAACACTCTGAAGCGACACTTCACAAACCAAACTCAAATCTCTGAATTCCTCAATCAACTCTAACTCTTTAGCCATCATTGCCGACATATGCAAGGACTTCCGACTTAAAGCATCAGCCACGACATTAGCTTTGCCTGGATGATAGTTCAAACCGAAATCATAGTCTTTCAAAAATTCCAACCACCTTCGCTGCCTCATATTCAGCTCCTTCTGGTCAAACAAATATTTCAAACTCTTTTGATCACTGAACACCTCAAATCTGGAACCATACAAATAGTGCCTCCAAATCTTCAACACAAAGACTACTGCAGCCAACTCCAAATCATGCGTTGGATAATTCTTCTCATGAATCCTTAACTGCCTCGACGCATAAGCAATCACCTTCCCATCTTGCATAAGCACGCCACCTAGACCCATCTTCGAAGCATCACAATACACCACGAACGGCTCTCCCGGTTTTGGCAACGTCAAAACAGGAGATGTCGTCAATCTCTTCTTCAACTCAAGGAAACTTTCCTCACAACAAGCATCCCACACAAAAGCCTTACCCTTACAAGGCAACTGCGTCAACGGAAGGGCCAACTTAGAAAAACCTTCAATGAACCTTCTGTAGTAACCAGCCAACCCTAAGAAGCTTCTAATCTCCGTAGCCGACTTCAAACTCTCCCATTGCATCACGACATCAACCTTAGATTCACAGCAATACCACTACCAGAAATGAAGACTTCAGGAAATTCGCGCACCACTCGCATTCCTTCGATGATAACTTGATTCTCTACGGACAACGATGCCATCAATGAGAATAACTGAACTCCCTCCTTCGCTAACTTCCGTAACTGACTAGCAGATAACAAACCAGACTCTTCCTCTCCAAAGCTCACAAACTTGCGACGACAATCAATGCGAACATTGTTATGCTCCAACCAGTTCATGCCCAAAATTACATCTAATCCATTGAGCGGGAAACAAACAAAATCCACAACAAAGTCTCGGTCGAAGATCGACACGGGACACTGAGAACATACCAAAGAAGTGGTTACCGACCCCTTAGCTGGAGTGTCGACAACCATCTCTCCATTCATAACAGACAATACAAGACCCAACTTCTTACAACAATCAGCAGCAATTGCAGCATCGTTCCTCCCTGTCATTTCAACTCACTTGCTACAAAACAAACAACAGTTAGATATAATTGACAACACACCATTGTCAATTGACACTACGACTGGACAACTTGGCCGGACAGACCAAACTTTTGCTCTGATACCACTAATATAACACCCCTTTTCTACCCGGTAATTATTTAATAAAATCAGAGTTACAAAAAATTTCATACTTCGAAAAGAGACGTCACACATTCAACGATAGTTCAAAACGTCACATACGATATATAACACTTTGTCAAAAAGGGACGAAGCCCATAACACCAGTTTAGTTAACCACGTCGCCAAAAATACATAACCACGCAGCGGAATAGAAATAAGTTTTCAAACAATAAAATCATAACATCCTGAATGGACTCCAAATAAATAAAAATGCAATAGCCAAAGTCTAGGTTCGTTTCCCCCTGAGTGTTACATATCAAAGCAAAGGACACCGACTCAGACTAGCGAAGGTAGCTAAGCCTTCACTCGCAATCACCTGCACGTTACCGCATAGGGGTAACATTCAAACAGAAGTGGTGAGATATCTTCAATATAATAGCGTGAAATGATAGGAAATATGTTAGAATATGACAACTATATCTACCACTCCACTTCACACATCAAATTATAAACACACGTCAAATCGTAGGCACCACAATCAGTCGCCAAATGTCATGTTAATGTATGAATGCAACCCACACCAACGGGCATATGCATGTGGTACCAATACACCAAAAGTTTTGCCTGTAAATAGAGGCGTCACCAGTATTGAGAGCTTTCACACCCGGCTCACCAATTTAGAAAAAATTGAGCTTTCACACCCAGCTCACTAGTTTTATAAAAATTGAGCTTTCACACCCAGCTCCAAGACCAAAGGCCTTCACCAAAACAAATGCATATGCTGTCTGCGACACCATGAATGCACACAGACAATCATCCAGAAATAGTCACAATGTGACACACCAAAAGTCAATCACCAAATATCACCAAAGTTTGGTTTTCACACCTAGCCCAACGACACCGAAACACCAAACTACCCGAAAAAATGGAACACCAAGATTTGGAGCCTTCACACCTAGCTCCCACAACACCAAGGTTTGGGCCTTCACACCTAGCTCAAACAGCACCAAGACACCAAGATGACAACCATTTTCTAAAATATTGGGACGATGACAATTTTCCAAAATATTTGAGATGCGACAATTTTTCTTTTCCCAAAAACGGCAACATTTAACGGATAAGCCAATGGCTAACAATTTCCAGAAAAATAGATCACTTTGCCTTAAATTAGAATATTCAGATAGGTCTCTGAATAAGCTTTCCAAAACATTTTGAAACGTCTCAATCGGACTCCCGAGTCAAAAGATATCGCAAAAACAAAATAGGAACAAAACTGAGACACATGCTGAAAACGGCGCCCAGGCACAGGGCGCCTAGCAGGAAAACGCATCACAGAAGACTGGCGCCTAGCAACAGGAAACATAACTGAACCTGACGCCCAGGAGCAGGGCGCCTAGCAACACTGCAGGAAATGGCGCCCTTGGCGCCCAGACCACCTGGAACACAACAGAAACGCACCATGGCCCAGGAATTGGCGCCCTTGGCGCCCAGACAGCCTACAACACAAAACGCAACACAGAACCAAGACACGCACCAGACACGGGAACGGCGCCCCTGCGCCAAGACACAGCAACACAACTCAGGAACAGGCGCCCATGGCGCCCCTGCGCCAAGACACAACAATACACACGCACTGCACACGCGGACACACACCAGACACGGCGCCCTTGCACAGGGCGCCAAAAACAGCAACAAAACACCAAGGCAACAGGACCAGGCACGACGCCCAGGCACAGGGCGCCAAAAACAGCACTACAACATTCCAGGGATGGCGCCCAGCACTAGGGCCCCAAAAACAGCAACTAGGACAATGGCGCCCATGGCGCCCTAGGGATCAACATTTTCGTTATTTCACCAATTTAATTCACCAATCCTTAACCACAAATGTCAATCATCATAAATTGTCAATCATAACACCAAACAACAATTAATCGAACACCTAGCATGCACTTAGTAATAACAACAATGAACACCAATTTTTAGAGCTACAACAATCACCAACAAGCCAATATTCTCAATCAACATAGTCATGATTCAACTATCACCAAATCAAACATCAAAATCAATCAAGAGGTACTATAGGACCTACTCCCACATAACCCCATCATAAAACCCCATTATAAGGAAGAACCCCACCCTTACCTTATAGTAGGAGAGCACTAATCCTCTTGATCAAGTCACCAACAATAACCTCAGCAAAACAGCTCTTCTCTGCTCCTTGAATTCGCGAAATCCCCTTCTTCTCCTGTCTTGGATGTGCGCCGTCTCTCCTTCTCTCTTTCTCTCCTCTATTCGCAACTTTTCTTTCTTTTCTCAAACAAATCGCAAATGAGCCAAAACCCTAGCCTAGGCGCTCCACCTATGCGCCTAGCTAGTGGGCTCTTGGATCACGGGCTTTCCTCCAGCTTAAGCCTGATCACTAACACCATCCCCTAATATCCGATTATACACCTCTTAGTCAAATGCTAATATAATTACACCAACTAAAATAAATAAATAAATAAATGATACCTAAATATTTAATTAAATAATTTTATTAAATATTTGGACGTTACAACTCTCCCCCACTTAGAATGTTTTCGTCCTCGAAAACTCACCTGAATCAAACAGCTCTGGATAGGACTCCCGCATCTTACTCTCCAACTCCCAAGTCATGCTCTCACCGGCAGCTCCTAGCCAGACCACCTTCACCAATGCAATTTGTAACACCCCGATAATTTCTAACTTGTAGAAACTACCGAAATGCACTACTGGCATACACCAGAGTGACTTTCCTTTTAAAATATTGAACACATTCTACACTTCGATGAAACTCATCAAACACACTTACATATCTGAACATAATATAATCAAAGTCGGTCCTCACATAACTCAAATTAGTGTTCAATACTCAAAAACCGAAAGTCTGCGGAAGCGATTTACAACTTCATGACATGAGTCGTACAATCGTACATCTAAGGTACCGAATACAAATATACAGAGTTACAAAGGAAACTGAAATACAAAGATACATAACATGACAAAAGGAATATCGTCAGTAACTCTTCAAGCGTCTCCATAGCCGTGCCTCACGGTCTTCAACTTTCCCTGCTTAACTGAAAACAACAAAAATGGATTGGGTGAGACAACTTGTCTCAGTGAGTTCTATCGAGACCCCTTACTAACTCTCTCGGTTCAATTATGCTTGATTTCATGAATCGTAGCCCTTAAGTCGACTACGGGGAACATACAACGTGTACTCGTGGCCCTTCTAAGCGACACACAAAGCACACACAATAACAATGATTCTTAGCATATCACCGGGTCTTATTCTAAAGATTCCGGCAAACCCAGTCCCCGGCCATTTCTACTACCTTAGGGACAACAATGTAACGGGCCTAGGGGATAAGGCTCATGACTTCCTCTCCCACTAGTACGCTAATCCATGAACAGGGTCGTCACCCCAGCAATGATGTATATAATATATACCATGAACAATGAGCAATAACTAATGAGCTTACTCTTAACAGTGAACTTGCACTTAATTTAGCCTTGTACTAACAATATCTTATTATTAGGTGATCTCACACGGCTTACTAAGGTTTACTAACCTAACTGATCACGATGCTATTCCAATCAGTCCAGCACAATATATCAATCACAATCATAGCATGACAATCAAATCCATAACACGTTCCGTATACCCGCATTGGGCCGTCAATAATCATTCAATCATGACATGAGGTTGTTATCATTAAACTTAAGCAATTCCAACGAATTATGGTTATTTTATTATTTCATAACATTGGGAAGGGATTAGGATAGGTTTGAAATCAATTAGGAAGCGTTTGGACACCTTTAAAAATCTGGGTCAGACAGATACGCACGACCCGTGCTTAATGGCGCACGATTCGTGCACGAAATGGAAATTTTCCAGAAAGCATCAGAAGGATCCGCACGATCCGTGTGCCAAGGCACACGATCCGTGCCTGATGCACAGTCCTGTAAAATGGCCATTTCATACTGTTTTTGACTCCGTTTCGTGTCTAAATCTTTTCCCGATCGATACCTAACTTATCAACCTTTAATAACAGAATATCATCCAGTCAAATTGTCCATATGTCACTCATCATAACAACCATAATATCAAAGCACAATCTCAGTCAAACACCCACATAACTCAGTATTTAAAACAGGTTTTCGCAAAGCGGCTTGTCGCCAATTTCTTTCAAAACGCAAGACTCAACCAGAACACATGATAATATCCCTAGTGAGTATAGAACTCACCTCTTTCACGATGACAACCACACATTGCCGAGACTTATCGAACACGACGAACGGAGGGCCACGAACTCTCTTGCTCAACTGCACCTAGATAACTCCAAGCTGAAAACCCAGGTCTCCTAAAGCTTGTATACTGAATTCAGATCCTGAAGAGCTTCCTAGATTGGTTCAACCCATGGTTTAGGGACTGAAGTTGGTCTTAATGCTCACTCATCCAACATGCAATGGTTCGGATTTGGTGTTTGGGCAAGTGGAGCTTGGTTTGTCCTCCAATGGTGATTTATGGTGGAGGTTGGGGATGACTATGAACTTAGCATCAATGGAAAGGAAATAGGGAGTTGATTCAGAATATGTTGATAGATGAAGCATGCATGATGGTTGAGACTAGATCCTCTCCTCCCTCTCCCTTCTTCCTCACGCCCCCTCCCTCTCTATTTTTGCTGTTTCAGAATTTTGTAGAAACAATGAAGTGTGGTTTTCTGTTTTGCTCCAGCTGAAAGGGGTTATTTATATAGGCTAGGTAAAAATACCACTATACCCCTCACTTACTAATCCTATTCCTAATGACTCCTTCACTCCTAATTAATCTAATGTGATGCAATCAATTTAATTAAGCACATCATTTGCAAAATAAATCAATCAAGCAAATCACTTTCAAATAAAATAATTTAAATAAATTAATAAATCACTAATAATTAATATTATGCCATTTTAATTAAATATCAAAATAGGGGATGTTACAGTAGTCCTTCGACTTGAAGTCACTACGATCCCTACATGAAGAGTTGTAGGCTTTAAGGCCATCAAACATTGTCTGTAACAGGACAATCATAACAGTGGTTATTGGGCCTGCAATAAATCATGTGGAGGGGGTGTTAGTGATGTAGATAGAATTTATCCCTCCTGTATAACAGGAGTTAGTCTAAGGCCTCTCGATAGACCAATACGTGAAATATGCATGGCCACGCCGTAATGGTCCAATATGAGATATTGGGCCCATTAGTGATTGAACGTATACTTGAGAATTGAGAAATGATCAGCGGTCATACGCAGGTCTAAATATTTAAAAAGGGTAAATATAGTATCAAGGTAAGAGACCTTGGTCGTCTCACAAGGACCTCTAAATACTGAAATTACCAAAATCAAGAACCAAAATAAACAATAAACAAGGGGTTTTGAAGAAAACAGCTTGTGTTTAAGGGAGCTCAACAATTTAGAGAGACAATCAATTCATTAGTTTTGGGTGCGTTTCTTGGATTTATCATCGATTCTAAAATAAAGATTCGTGCAAGGTTTGATAATTCTTGATTGATCATAAACTAAGTGAACAAGGGTCAGTCAATTTATACGAATTTGCACGGTTTTAAAGCAAGCGTCAAAACAGCGTGTTCAATCAATCGTGCTAGTGAACAAGCGCCAGTAAGTCAATTAACGTCATAACTGAATTATATCAATTCTATAAACAAGCGTTATAGACTCTATCAATTCATATCAAAACTAGATTAAACAAGCGATAAAATAGTTTGAAAAATGAAAGTTGCAAAACAGAATCATGATTTAGTGATTAAGCAAAACTAAATCATAAAACGAATCACATAAGCAAATCACAGAGTTTGAATAATTAAGCAAAACACAAACCAAATTTGCATCAAGAATTATGGAGATGAAATTTGTAGAGAAAGAATTAAAACCATAAAAACGAAATAAACATTAAGCACTGAACCTCAAAATCCTTACAGCAACACCCTTCACCAATAGATTGATCTAGGGCTTTAAGCTTCCCTGGAGGTTAGAGCACAAAAGTTTTGTAAAGTATATGATAATGCGTAAGAGAGTTCAAAGCGGCAGCTAACCAACGTAAATAACTAGGACAAAACGAAAACCATAATCCACTAACTAGGTTATTGGATAAAAGCCCGATAAAAAATAGTAAATGGCCCATAAACCCGTAATTCACTAAAACGCTTCGGTAATTCCCATATTTGACCTTCAAGACTTCATAATTGGGTTTCCAGCACAACAAGTAATTGTAGCTCTGTTCCTTAGCTTTCCAACGCATGCTTGCTTGTCGCATCGGATAACCACAGCCAAAATTATGGTCGGCAGAGTAAACAGTGGTCAATATGCAATAAAAACAAGAATTAGTCAGGTAATTGCTATATTGTTCAAATAAGACCCAAAGTCTAGAAACGCGCTAAGACTTAAATATTAGACACAAAACACAATCAAAAACACCAAGTGAATAGCACATGAATTTCCCCACACTTAAGCTTTTGCACCGATCAAATTCCCCCACAGTTAAGCTTTTGCACTCCGGGCAAAACACACGACAAAACAAGACATAAAAATAGCACATGAGTTTCCAAAGAACCCAAAGAATGCAAAGTTGTAAAAGAGATGCTTTTCCTAGACTTCAAGGAGAATGACAATCAGAGATGGAACTTAATTACAATCAAGGCAAACAAGAGAATAGAGCACCAGAGAGTGAATCATAAGTGATTAGTCCTCACAAGATATGTATAAGTAATACTCTCAATCACTCAAGCGTCTAAGCTTGTGTTTACTCTCATATATATACTAAGCACATCATTGAAAGTTAGCACTACCATATGCTTGACAAGCTTCTAACATCCACACTTAAGAACACACGCACATAAGATCAAAAGGTCTTTATAAGGGTTGTAATGGGGCCAAGGTCAATGTGAGATAATCCTAAAGGGGAACTAGGCTAAAAAGAATCAAAGAGGGCAAAGAAGCAATGAAAACCAATTGTAAAGTGAGCATGAGAGTATCCAACTTCAACAATATATGTCTAACTTCTCTATTGTGATACTTCTTCCCATAACTCTCTTCACACAACTTTCAATCTTCTTGATACAAAAATAAAAAGATATATTCACTTTCCATTTTTTTTCTTTTTTTTCATTTCTTTCTTTCTTTCTTTTTTCTTTTTGGGAAATATTTTTCAATACAAATGTACTTGCCAAACTTTCCATTGAGAACCCAAGAATTAACCCAAGTGAGAACCACAATTTGGACACCCCCACACTTATGGATATGACACTTTTCAATTCAAAGCTCATTCACCCTCTAAGATTGGATAATATCATTGTTTTTCACTTTTAGGCTTGTAATGAGCTATAAAACAAAGTATGGGATAAAAAGGCTCAAAGGGGCTTGCAAAAATGGATAAATTCAGGGTAGGCTTAATTGGCTAGTAGCTAAAGAAGAACAAAATTGCCTAGATCATTTCAAACATGCATGGGAACAAGTGCTTCAACAAGAATCAAGTCAAGTTCTAGAGTAACTAACACTACAAAAAAAGCAGTATAGGCGACGGATTTTTCCGTCGCTAATGACCAAAAATCCGTCGCTAATGTGCCTTAGCGAGGGAATTAGCAACGAAACAAATCCCTCGCTAAAAATGGCCTCGCTAATGGTTAGCGGCGGAATTTAGCGAGGGAAATTCCGTCGGTAATCACCTCGTAATCCGTGTTTTTTTGTTAAAAAAATAGCGCCTTCGTCATTAAAGTATATTATAAAATTATTGTTATAATAATTATTCTAATATTATAATATTATTAATATTCGGTATATTATAAATTATTGTGAAATATGGTGGTGGTGGTGGTGAAATATGGGAAGGAGTTTGTGTAGAGAGAGAGACGGTTAGAGAGAGAGAGAGACGGTTATAGAGAGAGAGAGAGAGAGAGAGAGATAGAGAGAGAGGGAGAGGGGTATGGTTAGAGAGAGGAGTGAGGGTGGAAGTTAATTTTGTCGTGGTAGTGGTGGTGGTGGTGAAATATGGGAAGGAGTTTGTGTATAGAGAGAGAGAGAGAGGGGTATGGTTAGAGAGAGGAGTGAGGGTGGAAGTTAATTTTGTGGTGGTAGTGGTGGTGGTGGTGGAGGTGAAATATGGGAAGAGGGTTTGTGTGTAGAGAGAGAGAGAGAAGTGTGAGGATGAGAGGAGCTATGAGGTGGTGGTGGTGGTGGTGGTGTAGGGTGGGTGTGGGTAGAGAGACAGGGGAGAGTAAGGGAGAAATAGAGTGAAGTGTGAAAAAAAGAAAAGAAGAAGAGAAGAGAGAAGAAGTGAGGAGGATTCGGTATAATAAAAAAAATTAGAATTAGCGACGGAACTTTAGCGACGGAAATTCAAATTAGTGACGGATTATAAATGGTGTAATTTCCAAGGAATTAGCGACGGATTTTGGCTCCCTCGCTAATTTTCCGTCGCTAATAAGGTGTTTTTTTTGTAGTGTAACAAACATGAGTGAGTCGCATACAAGAAAGGAGAGAATGGCAAAATGTAGTCCATCTATTAAAAGGCTTAATTCTCACCAGGGACAACGACTATCACAGATGATGCAGTATCTAGTGCTCATATCCAACTTATTATACCAAGAGCAACAAGAAATCAAGCAAATAATGTCAAAACACCTATGGTCCTAGAATAGTCCAAATCACTCACAACTTGTACAAACCAAGAACTCATGGAAAAACAAGCTAAAATAACAATTTTTTTTATTTTTTTATTTTGTAAAACAAGGAAAACTAAAAAAACAAACCAAAAGTTGAAAGAAAAAGAAAAACTACTGAGCTACTAAAATACACCCCCACACTTAAATCATACATTGTCCTCAATGAAAATAACAAGCATAAAATAACAAACAATGAAAAATCAAATTAAATCAAAAGAAATATATGCAAATTTTTTTGGATTTTTTTGAATATATGAAAAATTAAAACAATTAATTAAAAATAGAAAACAACAGAATTTGAGATTTTTGCGTTCCGCCTCCCAATGATGGGAGTCCTATTCCTTGATTTTCTGGCCAAATTTCGGAGCAATCGGAGAAGATCTCCTGCAAACTATTTTTTTCCACCTTATCCGAGACAAAACTGAACAGGAAACAAATAGAACCTGCAAAGCAACAAAACTCAAAAACAAATGTTAGAGGATAGTGAGGTCCTGAAGTTGGCAATCCTTAATTAGAGGTCCACGGCAACGGTGCCAATTTGATCAGCGGTCGTACGCAGGTCAAAATAACTAAAAAGGGTAAATATAGTATCAAGGTAAGAGACATTGGTCGTCTCACAAGGACCTCTAAATACTGAAATAACCAAAATCAAGAACTAAAATAAACAATAAACAATGGGTTTTGAAGAAAACAGTTTGTGTTTAAGGGAGTTCAACAATTTAGAGAGACAATCAAATCATTGGTTTCGGGTGCGTTTCTTGGATTTATCATCGGTTCTAAAATAAAGATTCGTGCAAGGTTTGATAATTCTTGATTGATCATAAAGTAAGTGAACAAGGATCAGTCAATTAATACGAATTCACACTGTTTTAAAGCAAACGTCAAAACAACGTGTTCAATCAATCATGCTAGTGAACAAGCGCCAGTAACACAATTACTGTCATAACTGAATTCTATCAATCCTATAAACAAGCGTCATAGACTCTATCAATTCAAATCAAAACTAGATTAAACAAGCGATGAAATAGTTTGAAAAATGAAAGTTGCAAAACAGAACCATGATTTAGTGATTAAGCAAAACTAAATCATAAAACGAATCACATAAGCAAATCACAGAGTTTGAGTAATTAAGCAAAACACAAACCGAATTTGCATCAAGAGTTATGGAGATGAAATTGATAGAGAAAGAATTGAAACCATAAAAACGAAATAAACATTAAGCACTGAACCACAAAATCCTTACAGCAACACCCTTCACCAATAGATTGATCTAGGGTTTTAAACTTCCTTGGAGGTTAGAGCACAAAAGTTTTGTAAAGTATATGATAATGTGTAAGAGAGTTCAAAGCGGATGCTAACCAGCGTAAATAACTAGGACAAAACGAAAACCCTAATCCACTAACTAGGTTCTTGGATAAAAGCCCAATAAAAAATAGTAATTGGCCCATAAACCCGTAATTGACTAAACTGCTTCGGTAATTTGCAGTTTTAACCTTCAAAACTTCAAAATTGGGTTTCCAGTTCAACAGGAGAATTGTAGTTCTGTTCCTTAGCTTTCCAACGCATGCTTGCATGTCGCCATCGGATAACCACAACCAAAGTTATGGTCGGAAGAGTAGACAGTGGTCAATATGCAACAAAAGCAAGAATTAGTTACGAAATTGCTGTATTGCTCAAATAAGACCCAAAGTCTAGAAACGCGCTAAGACTTAAATATTAGACACAGAACACAATCAAAAACACCAAGTGAAAAGCTATAAAGAGTGCATTAAAATGCACTGATCAAGAAACAAATAGTTGAACATAACAAGGATGACACTAATTATGCCTTGTGTTCAATTAAGGCTTTTGGATGAAGGGACAATTACAGAACAGTAATTGTGGTTGCGGGAAGGTAATAATCGGACCACCAATTTTTCCATAAATTGTTTAACATTGATGCATTGCTAGATGCCATTTATTGTTTATAATATGTAGATATTAATTTAATATTATTGCCAATTTAGTGGTAGCCTACAGGGTCACACGCATGAAGTGATTAATCAGAGAGTTGTTTAATTAAATACGATTTAATTAAATAAACAAAGAAGGAGAGAGGGATTTGGGCTCGTAATGTACGATGCCCAAAAGGTCCATCAAGACATAGTGGAAAAGTACATAAGTGATGTACTTCATCAAACCCATATACATGAGTTAGCGCATCCTTCCTCTAAGAGCTGCTAGCACAGAACTCCGAAGGTGATCACTTGCGTGGACTGAGTAAAGGTGATGCGATTTGGTGGTGCTGGTGGTCATCCCCATTGTCTCCTTTTCACTTCAAGAGGTAAACACACAAACTTCTTTTGTGATTCATGAACAAAGCATGATCTTTGGTTTTGGGGATTTTTCCGCTTGACAGTCTTTAAACAAATGAAAATTTTAAATGTCAATCTCTCGTATTCCTAACACATTTTGCATGCATACTTGTTGATATAGATTTGAAGTCTGTTGTAAATAGTGTATAGTTAATCACTATAATTATTTATACGGCCCATATATCCGGCCCGTTAGGTTTATGTTTAGAATAGCTTATGTAAATAGACTAACACTTGTACTCTAATTACAATTCTAATAATACTCAAATCTTTTTCTACATGGTATCACGAGCTCTCGTTTTTTAGGGCCTCGCTTCCGCATAGTCCCTAGCCACCTTTATTGCGTCAAAAACCCTAGCCACCTTCACTGTGGCTTAACACATTGTTGACTTCAATGCAACCCACTGTTACCTACCTGAACAGTTTCCTTTCACATTCTTCACGAACAGCCATTGTAACCCACGTTTAACCATGTTATGCTACTTATATCATCTCACCACCCTTTCCATCAAATTCAGAATCTCAAAACCGGCTAGCCAAAAAAACCTCACCGTTGTACAACCACCCACACGGCGTCACACGCGTCAACAAGCCAGTGGCCTTTCAGGTGCATGGGGGCCACGCGCCTCCATGTAGTGGTGTGTTCTCCACCAAATTCTCCTAGGTTGTAGATCGACCTATTCTACCTCTGTTTTGAAGATGTTGAATTTCTAAACCAAGTCTTCAGACTTAAAATGGCTCTTAACGATCTTAAACAAGCTTCAAGAGCTAGAATAGGAAGAAAAGGCACTAGTGGAGGATGTCAATTCCTTGGGGAAAATCTGATACCATGGTCAAGCAAGAGGCAAATCACAATAGCGCGCTCTCCACAATAGAAGCACAATACATATTGTTATGGATTGGCCCAATCCACAATAATGAGGCCCAACACCAAATGTAGATCCATCAACTAATGGTTGAGATCGCAACGCAAGATCGGACGGTCCTGATTCATCAGGTCAAACACCACCAAACTCTATAAATAAGCATTGAATGCTTCATTAAAGGTACACACTATTTCCTACTCTTTACCTCTAATTAACTCTCTTGCTGACTTGAGCGTCGGAGTGTCCTCGCAGGTACCACCTGCCCCGGATCGGATGCGGAGCTCGGCCTGCCCCAGATCGGAACTCTGCCTCGGACACGGAGCTCGGTTGATCAAGACCATTAACTACCAACTACCTCGGATCAGACTTGGTGTCTAAGATCGGATACCGGTCTAAAGGTACGGTACAGAACATTGGCGACCACAGTGGGAGTATCTTGTACTCTAGTTCCTCTCCCATCTCCTTGATTGACAATGACTCCGACCTTACGTCGTACGTCTATTCCGAATGTCGCTGAAGGTCCGGTTCTGCAGCGGGTGACTCCGGAAGGAGTGGCAGTCACCTTACCTCTTAGCCAGGTGCATGCTCGAAGCTCGGCTACGGCTATGGTTCACGGGAGCCCAGCTCGGAACCGACTTCCACCTCCCCCTCCGACTGTCCAGGTACCGGTCGATGCTGTTCAACAGCTCATCCAGTTCCTTAATCGGCAAGCCGAAGCCGACCAGCAGGAAAGCCAACGCTGCACCCAGTTAGAAGCTCAGATTGCCGAGATCCAGGCTCGTAACATCTCGGATCGGAGTTCCTCTCTGCGCAACTCTTCAAGTGGGACGACTCATGACCGCGTCCGCCACCGATCTCCGGCTTGGAGGAGATACCATCACCGCACTCCACCTCGGTGTAGAGGAGGGCAAGGATCAGAGACTCCCCCAAGTCGGACCCCTGATGATTCCTATGGTCCTGAGGGTTCCCCTCGGCCTAGCTCGTTCCTGTTTTCCTCTTCTCCGAGGCGACGTACCGGAAGTTTGAAAAGGTCTCCGAGGCAGAAACGTCAGCGCCCTAGCTCGCGGGGATCCCCCAGCAAGTATGGCTACCGACGGTCTCCACCCCTTGAGAGGTCGGCAAAGCGTAAAGGACCTTTCACAGCGAAAATCGACTACTTCCCGGTGCTAAAGCACCTCGAGAAGCCCCCCTGAAGGTCTGAAAATGCACGACGGGACTGGTGATCCAGACCGCCACCTCGACTACTTTGACACGGTTATGCAATACCGTAACGTTCCAGAGGAGATAAAGTGCCGAACCTTTCCCCTCACTCTAGAGAAGGCGGCTCTAGACTGGTTCAGGGCTCTTAAGCCAAATACGATTTCCTCTTGGGATCAGTTAGCCAAGCTCTTTTCTGCACACTTCGCCCACTCGAAGATGAAGCCTAAATCTCGGAAGGTATTGCAGGCAATTCGGCAAGGAGAAAATGAGTCCCTCCGGGACTACATAGAGAGATTCAATAGAGAAGCTGCTCAAGTCCGGAACCTCGACGACTCTTTCCGTATTTTCTTCATGGAGGCTGGCCTTCGTGAAGGAAGTCTATTTCAGATAAACGTCGGGGTCAACCAAGTGGAGTCGCTTGCCGAGTTCCTCCAGCGATCTCAGAAGTATATCGATCATGAAGAAGGGATTAACGCGGGAAGGCCACGTTTCTCCTAGGTCTCGGAATGAGCCTACGAGCGTGATGTAATCCGACTTTGTAATTGTTCAACCATCTAATATATATGGATCGGCTACGATTTTCCTCACATTGATTGCTTAGCAAAAGTGGACTCCGAGGTTGAAGGTAAAGATTTGGGATCAGTCGAGCGATCGCCTTAAAGTTTCGCGCTAAGACTGGAACTCCACCTAGGATCGGAACTCTTGATGATTCCTACTGATCCGAGGGTTCCCCTCGGCCCTGCTCGTCTCTGGCTTCCTCTTCTCCGAGGCGACGTCCCAGAAAGCGGGAAAAATCCCCGAGGCAGGAACGTCGGCGCTTTCGCTCCCAGAGATCCTCCGACTTTAAACTGACACCTCGAGTCACTCAGGTGGTCACGTTTTAAATGGCCGAGGTTGCCATTACCCTAAAGGGCGAGTTCGATCTGGGCCGAGTCCTGGTAAACTGCCCTGAAGGCGACTTTAAACTGACACCTCGAGTCACTCAGGTGGTCACGTCTTAAATGGCCGAGGTTGCCATTACCCTGAAGGGCGAGTTCGATCTGGGCCGAGTCCTGGTAAACTGCCCTGAAGGCGACTTTAAACTGACACCTCGAGTCACTCAGGTGGTCACGTCTTAAATGGCCGAGGTTGCCTTTACCCTGAAGGGCGAGTTCGATCTGGGCCGAGTCCTGGTAAACTGCCCTGAAGGCGAGTTTAAACTGACACCTCGAGTCACTCAGGTGGTCACGTCTTAAATGGCCGAGGTTGCCATTACCCTGAAGGGTGAGTTCGATCTGGGCCGAGTCCCGGTAAACTGCCCTGAAGGCGACTTTAAACTGACACCTCGAGTCACTCAGGTGGTCACGTCTTAAATGGCCGAGGTTGCCATTACCCTGAAGGGCGAGTTCAATCTGGGCCGAGTCCTGGTAAACTCCCCTGAAGGCGACTTTAAATTGAGACCTCGAGTCACTCAGGTGGTCACGTCTTAAATGGCCGAGGTAGCCATTACCCTGAAGGGCGAGTTCGATCTGGGCCGAGTCCTGGTAAACTGCCCTGAAGGCGACTTTAAATTGAAACCTCGAGTCACTCAAGTGGTCACGTCTTAATTGGCCAAGGTTGCCATTGCCCCGAAGGGCGAGTTCGATCCGGGCCGAGTCCTGGTAAACTGCCCTAAATGCGACTTTAAATTGACACCTCGAGTCCCTCAGGTGGTCACATTTTTAACATTGCCGAGGCTGGTGGCAGACACCCTCGCTGGTATAAGCCCGGCCTCGAAGATCTTTGACAAGACCCGTATCTCGGGCGCTCCGAGGCTGGTGGCAGACACCCTCGCCGGTATAAGCTCGACCTCGAAGATCTTTGACAAGACCCGTATCTCGGGCGCTCCGAGGCTGGTGGCAGACACCCTCGCCGGTATAAGCCCGGCCTCGAAGATCTTTGACAAGACCCGTATCCCGGGCACTCTGAGGCTGGGGGAAGGCCCCTTTGTAGCTAGAAGCTCGGCCTTGAAGAAGGTCGCCACGAAGGTCCGACCTCAAATTCAAAAACTCTCACGAAGTCCATATAAGGCATCAAGTCTAGCTCGCCCCAAGACGACCCGACTTGGGGGGCAACTGTTATGGATTGGCCCAATCCACAATAATGAGGCCCAACACCAAATGCAGATCCATCAACTAATGGTTGAGATCGCAACGCAAGATCGGACGGTCCTGATTCATCAGGTCAAACACCACCAAACTCTATAAATAAGCATTGAATGCTTCATTAAAGGTACACACTCTTTCCTACTCTTTACCTCTAATTAACTCTCTAGCTGACTTGAGCGTCGGAGTGTCCTCGCAGGTACCACCTGCCCCGGATCGGATGCGGAGCTCGGCCTGCCCCAGATCGGAACTCTGCCTCGGACACGGAGCTCGGTTGATCAAGACCATTAACTACCAACTACCTCGGATCAGACTTGGTGTCTAAGATCGGATACCGGTCTAAAGGTACGGTCCAGAACACATATCAACTGCAAGTTGCAACTCCCAGCTTCTGTGGATGAAATATTAATTGTAAGACTAAAAGATAAAAGAGAGTAAAATCTCTATCTTCTGTGATAATACCTCTACCATATGTTTAACTAAGATCCCCATTTTACATTCTATGGCAAACATATTGAAATTAAACATCATTTTATAAGAGACTATGTTCAGAAGGGTATTTTAGAAACCAAATTTATTGATACGACCATCAATGGGAAGTTATCTTTACAAAACTCCCTATTGAAGATAGGTTCAAGTTTTATAAGGGAAAACATAAGTTTTCACTTTATAAAAGGAGGTTTAAATTTAATATGCATTTGTTTGTGTGCATCTGAAAATTTCATGCATCTGGTGTTCATGCATCTAACATATTTATGCATCTGTTAAAAAATTATGCAGAAAACAGATTCTACAGGCACAGTTAGAAAGTAAAAATTTGTGTAATGGAATGCCCTTATTAACAACCCAGTAAACCTGCCTAAAGTGTTTTTGGGTATATTAGGAAGGAACTCATCTACGTGAAACCAGAATGGGATCATATATTGGATATAACAATTTGAAGATGATGAATGTGCTTCCAGATATGCTAATTGAGAATATTAGCAAGGAAGAGAAGAAGAGAACTAGAAAAAGAATTATTGATTCAGTGGCTAATTTTGAGCCAAGAGGTACAAGATAGAAGTATGGTGCTGGGTCTTCTGGCTTTGTGACCACCATCACTAAACATGATTCTACCTCCACATTGAAAGGGGAAATTGTACTCTATGAAAATAAACATCGAAGAGAACACTACTGTGCTAGGAATCCTGAAATTGAAGAACAGAATTCGAAGGTAACAACAGGTAGAGGAAACAATTGCAATAGAGAAAGAGAATAAAATTCTGTGAAAATGCGATGATCATGTGCATCACTGAATTCCTTTCATTATATAGTGGAGTAGTGGAATACAGTTACACATAGTGGGGAAATGAAAAGGTGAAATGAAAATTACAATAAAACCCAAACTGTAGAAGTGGAAACGTTTTATTTAACTATCTATGACAATACCCCTCCCTTAATCAAATCCTTCTCCTCAAGGATGAAAATTTGGGAACCTTTGCAACAGTTCAGAATAAAATTTCCATGTAGCATCATCTGGTGGTTCTCCTTGCCACTGCACCAATACCTTTGTAGCATGAGTTCTTCCCCTCTTAACCATCTTGCGATCAAGAATGGCCAAGTGTTCCTTAGGAGCTGTAAGATTAGTAGGAAGATCAATAAACCTCACAGTAGAAGGATTAAAACACTTCTTCAATTGTGAAACATGGAACACGTCATGAATTCCGGCTGAAGATGGTAGTTCTAGCTTATAGGCAACCTCTCCAATTCGATCCACAATCTTGAATGGACCATAGAATTTAGGAGTGAGCTTATGGTAAGATTGTTACCGAGCAGTTACCTGCCTATAGGGATGCAATTTGAGAAATATAGTCACCAATATCAAACACTCTCTCAGTACGATGCTTATTTTCTTGTTGAGCCATCCTGTTCTTTGCTCTAAACAAATGAAACTGCAGCAACTTAATAACCTATTCTCTAGATGATAAAGTACGATCAACTTCCTGATTTGGGGACTCTCCAGGAAGGTAAGGCAAGTGAATGGGAGGACTTTGACCATAGACAACTTCATAAGGGCTAGTTTGGATTGATGAGTGATGATGGCTGTTATACCACCATTTAGCTAGAGGAAGCCATTTGGACCAAGATGAAGGTTTGTTAGTGCACATACACCTGAGATATGTTTCCAAGCACTTATTTACCACCTCAGTTTGACCATCACTCTGAGGATTATAAGCTGTAGATTTATGCAGTAAAACGCCTTGAAGTTTGAATCGTTCATTCCAAACATTACTTAAGAAAACAGGATCTCTATCACTAACAATTACACTTGGCATGCCAAGAGATTTTCTAATATAGGCTATAGGGTGTTTATCTTGCATAAGAACAGCTCCTATGCCCTTACCAGATGCATCAATCTCCACAAGAAATGTTTTAGTAAAATCTGGTAAAGCTAACACAGGGGAGGAAATTAGGGCATTTTTCAGAGAACTGAATGCAGAAGTAGCATCATCAGACCAGATAAAGCTATCCTTCTTCAATAGATCAGTCAATGGTTTGACAATTTTGCCAAAGTCCTTCACAAATCGCTTGTAATACCCAGCTAGCCCCAAAAATCCTCTAAGTTGTTTGAGATTTGATGGTATTGGCCAGTCCCTGACAGCTGGAATTTTTGTTGAATCAGTGAACACTTCTCCATGAGAAATGTAGTGTCCCAAGTACTCCACCCTAGATGTTGCAAAGTGGCATTTCTGCTTCTTAAGAGATAACTGGTTTGCCCTGACAGTAGCAAAGACTTGCTGCAAATGATCAATATGTACTTCAAAGTTAGGACTATATATCAAAATATCATCAAAAAACACAATGACAAATTTCCTTAAGTAAGATTGGAAGATGTGATTCATCAAGTCTTGAAAGGAGGCAGGAGCATTTGTGAGCCCAAAAGGCATCACTAAGTATTCAAAATGTCATCCACGAGTTTTGAATGCTGTTTTGAACTCTTCCCATTCTTCAATTCTCAACTGGTTGAAGCCTGATCTCAAATCAAGCTTAGAAAAAACTGATGCCCTGCCCAATTCATCCATTAAGTCTTCAATTAGTGGAATGGGATATCTATCTTTGAGGGTACGTTGGTTAAGCCTCCTATAATCAACACATAGCCTCCACGATCCATCTTTCTTCCTCACCAAGACAGCTGGTGATTCACAAGGGCTGTTGCTGTGTCTGATGATCCCCTGATCCAACATCTAAGCAACTAGCTTGTCTACCACATCTTTTTGTACAATTGAGTACCTGTAAGGTCTAAGATTGAAAGGAGCAACAAGGAGCAACACCTTCATTCATTGGAATCTTGTGATCAAACCCAGGACGTTTGGAAGGGAGAGTTGTAGGCTCCCCAAAAATATCAGAATATTCATCAATGAGAGACTGCAGGGCCTGAGGTAAAGGTACTGGTGCCGCTTCCATTGAGAACAATTGGCACTTAGGGACTTCAAATGATGGACTACCATTCTCAGCACACATTTCTGACCATTGACACAAAACTCCATCTGTAGAGTTGAGAAATCCCATACAATCTGTCCAAGTGACTTGAGCCATTGTACTCCTAATATTAAATCACAGCAAACAATAGGCAAGACAACAACATCTTCAGCGAATTTAGAATTAGATAGCTGCCAACTGAAATTCTTGCACATGTAAGGTGCCTCAATCTTATTTCCACCACCAGCAGTGACTGACATGGGTTTTACATCATCATGCTTACACCCAAGTCTCTTGGCTGCATTAAGATCAATGAAATTGTGTGTGCTTCCACTATCAATGAGGATTTGAATGGGTTTCTTATTGTAGAATCCAGTAACTCTCATAGTTTGATGGCTTGATGTACCTGACATGGCATTCAAGGATAATTGTGGTGTTTCAGTTTGCTCAGTGAGAGTGGTTTCAGAAACAGAGTCACTGGAATCATCCTTTTCCTCTCCATCACTATCACCGTCCATTTCTAACATAAAACCTCAACTCGTTAATGTTTAGACATGTGACCTGGTGTGAAAGGATCTCCACAAAACATACATAATCCTTTAGATTTTCTCTCATCCATAAGGGAGGCAGGGACACGACTAGGTTTAGGGAAAAGATGTTTCGTGCTAGGGTTAGTGTTTTGGTTTGTATTTGGGTTGGAATTTGAGCTGGTGTTTGCTGGTTTGGGGGTGAAGGGTTGGTTCTTGGTGAAAGGGTTATAGGAATTAGTAGTTGTAGGGTATTTATGTGAGTTACGGTTATTAATGCCCCTCGATGATTCATATAATCTAGCTAAGTTAGCAGCATGTGCAATATCAGTGGGATTAAACATTCTAACTTGCATCAGTGTATTGTGCTCTAAACCAGATAAAAATATACTAAGTGCGTGTTCTGGGAGAAGTGATACCTGAGTTTGCGCCATCTCAAACCCATCAGTATAATCTTGCACCTTACCAGTGTGTTTAACGTGAATCAGAGAAGAAAGTGGATCCTCATAAGTGTCACCGAATCGTGCTGCTACATCAGTAACGTATTGTTCCCATGGTGGACAAATGTAAAATTTCCGGCGAATGTAATTGAGATGCCACTGGAGCGCCAAAACCTCCAAGTGGATGGATGCTAATCGCACCTTATCGTCCGTCGGGGTCTCATCAAGGTGAAAAAACTGATCACAATGATATAGGCACTCCTTCACGTTCTTGCCTTTGAATTTGGGAAAATCCAACTTCGAAATCCTAGTCGCGTACAAGCTGCCAGTGTTGCGAGCTAATTGATTACCACGCGAACCATTTCCAGGTCCATTACCAGAACTGCTACCCGAACCGTTGCCGGAACCATTGCCGAGACCATTGTTTGATTTTGCGGAGTCCTCTTCAGTGACAACGCGCTCTCTGAGTAATGATTGCATTTCTTCAGTCACTTGATCCATTCTACTGCTAAGCTCAGCGTAGCCATCATCATTTTTCTTATCTACCTCAGCTATGGAAGTAGCTCCGCGAGTACCAGCTGCCATGGAAGCGAAATTAAGCAACAGAAGCGTTGCTTTGATACCAGTTGAAAGGGGAAATTGTACTCTAGGAAGATGAACTTCGAAGAGAAAACTACTGTGCTAGGAATCCTGAAATTGAAGAACACATCATCCTTCTCATGAAATAGTGGCTAAAGAAGAAATTAATAGCCAGGCTGAAATAGTGGATGAATACATAAAAAAAAACAAATGAGGAAAATGAAAGGATATTGTCTGCAGTTGAAGCTTTGAATGTTGCTAGGAAGTATGTTCCAATCAAGCTAGTATATAGCAAGGATGTTTCTTCTTCACAACCAAAGAAGCAGAGGAAATTGGTGAAGTTGGCAGGTGTTCCGGACAAGGCCAAAGCCCAATCCGTATATAAGGCGGCCCAAATCCAACTCCGAATCTGGCCCATGTTGCGGCCGCAAGGCGGCACTGAGTTCAACGGCCAGGATTGGCCTCGCTTGATCCCGCGGCCCAAATTCAGACAAGGCTAGGGGCGACCCCCTCTCCACGCCTATAAATACGACACCACCCTCAGAAACTAGGTACGCTTCACTCATTCGTACCTCCTTTTCACTTCTGATTACTGACTTTGGCATCAGAGTGTTTGCAGGTACACACCACCAATCCGACCACGAGCTCGGAAGGGACGACTTCAACGAAAAACTCTACCAACTGCAATCCTAGAGTCCTATTCTGGAAGCAAGGTACATAACATTGGCGACCACAGTGGGAGCACATCATTAGCTCTCACGAGACTCATATCCCTTCCCATGGCTGCTCGAGGTCGACCACCTACTCGAGGCGAATCTCGGCCACAGAGCGTAATTGAAGCACTACCCCAACCGGGTCAAACTCCTGAGGGTATGTTCTCACTCTTCCTGCAGAGGCAGCACGATCTACATTGTTGCCCCCACCTCCACCAGTCACCGAGGCCATTCCGGTCCGGATGCAAGAGGTGAACCAGTTGTTGGATATCTTAGACCGCCGAAGCAGAGACATGGCTCAGCAGGAAGTACGCCTACCTTAAATGGAGGAAGAAGCTGTTGCTGTCCGACCCAACACCATCGCAGCCTCGAAATGGGTCCGCTCCAAGTCTCCAACTCAGCAGACAATAGCGTCGAGGCGTCATCGTTCTCCAAGTCGGGACCAGAATTTTCACAGGCATCATGTCCACAGTTCACCGACTTGGTGGGGAGGCCGCGGCCAAGGATCTAAAACTCCGCCGACCTCCCTGAGCTCAAGTCCAAGACGAAGTTCTTCCTTCGGTTTCTCCTCACCCCATAGCTGATCTCCTCGAAGGGAGAAACCTCCTCCAATAAAGAAGCACCATTCTCCCCGCGCTCGGATGGATCCAGAGTCGGCCCCCCGATAGGGGTGTTCAGTGGTTTCGGTAAATCCGAACCAACCCGCGGCCCAATCCAAATTGAAGCGTTTGGTTTGGACAATTTTTGTAATCGGATCAAATTCGAACCAACCCGTAGAAACCCGTACTAGTTTGGTTCGGATATCAGATTTGTGAAATTAAATCCGATCCAACCCGTGAACCCATTACTATATACTCGGTTAGTATTGAAGAGTTCTATTACCCCTCTTCAATGTTACAACACTGCCTAGTGCCCACTCAATTCCCACGGTCCTTCAAAGTTTAAAGTGCACATTTCCTAGGCAGTATTCAATGCATTAATCACATTCATCCCAAGTTCCAAATCACAATTCATCACAACAGAATGACTCTCGCAGAAAAAAAGATAAAAGGGAAGACGATTTTAATAAAATGAGACTTGAAATTTGACCTTTGTGGTACCTGTGCCATATCCACTTTGTAAAACAAGCATATTTAAATTGAAGAATTGAGTGTAAGATACGTTGAAAGATGTAATTCTTTCATTGAATCTATTGAAAACATTTTCTTTTTGCTAATATTGCATTATTACTTATGTTAGGCAAGCCTTTATCAAACATTTTTTTATGCTAATCCTGCATTCTGTAAAAAAATGTAGAATTTTATATTTTTAAAATTTGACACCACATAACCCGTGAACCCAATCCAGACCAACCCATCCAATGTCGGGTTGGTTTGGTTCGGCTTTTATTGAAGAAAACTCAAAATCCAAACCAACCCAAACAGATTAAATATAATTGGTTTGGACAACGAATTTAGTCAAATTCCATCCAAACCAACCCGTGAACACCCCTAACTCTGGCCGATCCCGGCGGAGCCCTTTTATATGAGAGATTGCTGAATGCCGCATCCCAAGGTCGCTCGAGAAGCCCCCTGCAGCTGAACATGTACGATGGTACAGGGGATTCAGATGAGCAGATCGACACCTTCGAACTCATGATGCAGTACAGGAACGCCAACAACGACGTCAAAAGCAAACTTTTCCCTCTATCTCTGAGCAAGTCAGCATTGGTCTGGTTCAGGGACTTCGAGTCCGCTTCAATATCGTCATGGGACCACCTCGTCCGTGCGTTCTCAGCTGGTTTCACCGCCTCCAGCCTCAAACCAAAGTTTGAGGACGTGCTGAGAGTGGGTCGTCAGGGGGAGAAATAAACATTGCGAGACTACATTGAAAGGTTCGACAAAGAAGCAAACAACATTTGGAACCTTGAAAACAAGATCATATTGCTTTTTATAAGACACGGCCTCCGCAAAATAAGCCTCTTCCATCAACCTCGCAGCATGGAGGAATTTATGAGGTCAGTCAAGACTCAGCCCCGAAAAAAGGCCGGGACCAAAATGAGACCCGCTCCAAGAAAGAATTTGGGGAAAAAATCGTAGGTTCGTAGAGCACACCGAGCTGAACACCAATATGGCCAAGATATTGGCAGAATGTGCCAACGCCGAGTTCAGGGACATTAAATGGCTAGGTCCACTAACACAGAAGGAAGGCATGGACAAGCATATGTTCTGCCCATATCACTGGAGCCACGACCACGACACCAACTAGTGTAGGGTCTTGAAGGATGACATTGAGGAGATGATCTAGAAAGGGAAACTCTTTCAGTACGTGAAGAAGGATCAGGAAAGGAAGTTGTCTTGCTCGCCTCGGAAGGGTAAGGCTGTGGTTAGCGAAGTAACCAAACCCCCCAAGGAAGAGACCAGTGACTCCTCCGAGGAGGAAAAGCCTAGACAGCATCGAGCTCAGCCTATGGCTATGGTGATCCTGGGAAGATACTCCGTCGACGCCGGGGAAACCAGACAGTCCATGAAGCGAAAATGGAAAGAGATACTAAGTGTCGCCTGCAACCCGACTCCGGCGGCACCCTCAAATAGACCACCACTAGCTTTCTTTGACCAAGATCTTCTTGATGAAAAACCAAATAAATACATACCTCTAATAGTCTCAGCTGTGATGGTCGATGTCGAAGTTAAAATAATGCTGGTAGACCAGGAAAGCTCAGTCGACATTGTGTTCAAAGACCTCCCAGGGAAGCTAAAACTCGCAGAGTCCGACCTCGCACCCTGTCGAGGTTCTGACTTGTACGGGTTTAATGGGGCCAGGACCCGGCCACTGGGATATGTCGAGCTCATGGTGACTTACGGCAATTGGGACCTTTCTCGCACAGTTAAGACTCAATTTCTGGCCCTCCTCTGTGAGTCACCCTGCAACTGCATCATTGGAAGGCCGACCCTAGGCAGGGTGGGCGCAATTGCTTCCACTGTCCACCTAAAATTGAAGTTTTATTCATTAAAGAACGAGATCATCACAATAGCTGCCGACCTGGAAGCAGCAAAAAGTTGCCACTACCTCTTCATCAAGTCGAAGCACTAGGCCGAGAAAAAGGAACCTGAGGCTATTCGCACGGGATTCGAGGTCGCAACAACCAACTCACTAGAAAACTAAACTACTTGCAATGACTGTTACAACAATATCACTCAAATGTAATGAGATTAGACCTATGGGTCAATTGAAATAAAACGAGGTTCTTTTCGCAAATCGTGATATTAGGTCCAACGCGACCCTCCGATTAAAGCGGATACTAACTCGCTCACGACCCCGAGTCTGACGCGAAGCCCCTTGATCCCCTTCGATCCGTGTTCGACCAAGCACTTGACCCTTGCTGAACTGAATTGAAGCGGATACCAATTCACTCACGAGGTTGGACAAACAAGACCGACCCAATCGAGACCACGCCAAAACAAATTACATTTTAAATATTTAAAGAGGAGGGCTGTAGATGATATCTGCGTCTTGCAGCTCGCCTTCATCCAAGCGTGGCCTGACAATTCTCCCCTCACAAACCTCATGTATAGGCTGCACCAGGGAGAGGTCGAGGCCGGGGTTGAGCACGGCGACTTGGTTGACAGCATTCTTTAAGGCAGTCATGAGTATCTCCATCCCTAACCGCCTCATCTCGAGCCGCCAGTACTGACTTCAAGTCACCCTCTAGCACATGCTTTTGGTTATTGAGCTCTTCAGTCTTTGTGCCCAGCTCCTCAACTCACCGCTCCAGCTCGGGAACCTTCTCCCCAGTTTGAGCTTTCTCCTCAGCATCAAAGAGTGCCTTCCTCAACTTCTCCAGGTCCTTTTCAACCGAGCTCAAACTCTCCACCTTGGCAGCTAGGGTGTCCCTCTCTAGTTTGAGCCGATCTCGCTCCTTCCGAGTCTCTACAAGAAGCACGTCACGACAATATTTTCATTTCTGCTTTTTATCCAACAGTTCACCATCAAGCCATAAGTTTTCAACTTCAAGGAGTTTACCTTTCTCCCTGTCGGCAGCCTCGGCGTTCCACTTGATGAAGAAGTCTTGGCCCAATTTGCCAATCTTACTACAAGCTTCAAAGTCCTCTACCGTGAGGTCGGCATGAGTCCCCTTGGCAGCAACCCCTTTTTGCTTTTTCGACTGAGGAGTTAAGTCGGAGGAGGACGCTTCGAAGGACCCTTGGTTCCACTCTTCAGCTTGGGATCTAAATCTTTCTTTTCTGTTTGTTGGCGCTGAGGAGTTCCCTGGGCACTGGCAACCCCAATAGCGGAGGAGGAGAGGACATGGGTCGAGCAGGAAGCAGCTGCATTTGCGTTAGGGCTGCAAGATCTGCACCTCACTGTCCTTGACCCCAGCTGCGTTCATGAGAGCGGTGAAGCTGAAGGGAGAAGTCATCTTATCTAAAAGAAAAGAAAGGAAATCGAGGTCAATACCAGAACATACAAAATAACACAAATATGCAAGAAATTGAAATCTACCAAGGGCAGCAGTAAGAGTTGCACGGGACTCGGCGTCGGCTGTCAGGATAATTCGATAGTCGATCTACTTAATTTTGGTGGTAAACTTATCCACCGACTCCGAAAGCACATGGAGAGTCTGAGCTTCCTCCCTGACAAGGCTATTGGCCCGACAAGCGTACTCATGCCCATCATGCTTGAAGAGATCCTCTGTCCATGAGAATGGGAACTGGCGCTTCACGACCTGCCCCTTCTCATCAAGATCGCCACCTCCTTCTTCGCAGGCTCGTTCACAAGCCTTGCGTAGAAGAAGCAATATTTAAAAACTTTTACAGAGTCTGTCACCGGGGTGAACAGACCTAGCTTGCGGTTACAACGGTGTCTGACGTGACCCCACCTCTCTTTGCCTGACCCAAACTCAGGCAGGCGGACGACCTCAAACAAACTGAAGATCACCCTGTGGCTGCAGGGTCAGTTCAGGGCCCCCATCACAATCTCAAAAGTCTTCAGAAAACCCCACGCGTTGGGAGTGAGCTGCGAAGGGGCGACCCTTAGATACCTCAGAATCCGCTTCTGGAAAGCACTGAAAGGGAGACGGGTCATCATCTTTTCAAACATGGCCGAGTAGACAAAGAACCTCAGCCCCGATAATTCGTTGCAGACAGCCTCGGTGTCGGGGACGTCCTCCAATCTCCATTCTTGCCCTTCACCACCGAGGTACTTCTTAAACTTCTCCAGATCAGATACGTCTTTGCCGGGGGTGTACACTGTCCCGATCTCACGAACATCTTTGGAAACCCACCTGCACGGATCCTCAGCCTCGACATCTTCCTCCTCCAGCTCTGTCCAACCTGATCTAATGGCTCGACCCTGGGGGAAAATGTTCAGCCGAATGAGTGGTGGCAGGCCCACTTGTCTCGGCTAAACAGTGAATGTGGGGGTGAAGATGAGTGGTTTTTCTTTTTAAATTAACTACTCAACAACCACTTATATATATATATATATATATATATATATATATATATATATATATATATATTTCACTCATAGATCATATTTATCATGAATCAAATCCACATTACAACCAACAATTCATTCAAGCATTAGTTCACAAACACGCCTAATTCATCACATTCTTCACACCAATCAAGTGCCAAATTAAGGATACAGACATTTATTTCAACATCAAATTACTATTCCATCATCAACACTATATGGCACCAGTAACCCTAGGAAATATTAGAGAGGAGAGTGAGAAGAACTCACCTTAATTTGAAATTGCTAGTTGGTTCTCCTCCTAATTAAAACCCTCGCCCCTTCTAGTTTAGATGACCACCAAACCACTTCAATCCTTTAATATCCACACTACTAGGAAACTCGCTATTACCTGCGGAAGTTCCTGCGGATTTTATTCAAAATTTCGCAGGAAACCGGTTTCCTGCAAAATTTCCTGCGGATTCTGGTTGGCAGTTATTTCGTTCGTGGATAATTTTTTCCTGCGGATTTTTAAATCGGCAGGAAATTTCCGCAGGTGATTCGGCAGGAAATTCCGCAGGAAATTCAGCAGGAAATTTCTGCAGGAGATTCCGCAGGAGTTTGGCAGAAAATTCCGCAGGTAATTTCGTTGGAATTTCGTTTTCCGCAGGAAATATTATTATCATTATTTAGCTTGTGGATCTAATTATAAAACCGGCTTAATGCTGGTACAATATACTATATGACAAGACAGCATACTACAAAAAACAGAATACATAATATCATGTCATACTATATCATTGTCATACAAAGAAACATAATACATGTCATATATAGCTATTCATGTCCCTACAAATCATATAAAGAGTTTCATATCTAATACATGTATCTCATCATAATACAAAAAAGCATACTATTCATTAATTCTGACATGTCCCTAGAAGCTATATATATAGTTGTTCATGTCCCTACAAATCATACTATAACTCATCACTTAACCCATCACTATCTTCAACAACCATATCACTATCTTCAACAATCTCATTGTCATACGGGGGCGATGAAGGCGGACGAGATGAAGATGGGGCAAACCCAAGATGTTGCACTAATGAACCAAACTCTTCTCTCATTTCCAACTTAATCTCTTCTTTCATTCGTAATTTTTCTTCTTCTTGTCTTTGCAGTGATGCGTTTAATTCTTGAACCAAACTCCTCAAAGAAACGATCTCATCTGAATTATCATTATCCGCTAATTTACATGAAGAAGTGGGCAGCATAATTCCACTAACCGATCCAAGGCCAAAAACCTTGTGGCCCTTCTTCACTCTCACTGTATCTATCCATAAATCCATGTCAGACGGTATATCAATTTGTGGCTGACTATCACCCTCATTCTCACCCAAAGGACATGTTGGAATTTGAGAAGATAACTCCTGCTTTTTTTGTTCAAATTTATCCTACAAATATATTACATGTCAGCACCACAAGCAACATATACAAATGAATAACGCCGGTATATAAATCTATCACATTCTAATTTTCCCAGTCAAAAAAGAAAGAACCATTAAAGAGGAGAACTGCTGGAATGATCAAGCCGTGGGTTTATGAATTAGAGTTGTAGCTGTCACTGTTGGAGAGTATATTGTTTTATGTTTTTGAATATGTCAATGTTGTATTTTAGTTTCTGCTTAGTATCTTCCTTCAGGCTTGAATGCTAGTACCTTCCTTTCCATATTAGTACTGCTTGGTTATCTAAACAATGCTAGTACTTCCCTTTTCAATAGCTCAATTTGTTTCTTCATATACTGAAAATTGAAACTATAAATATATAGATTTTTGACATGATTTAATTTAATTTAGATGGTTTGAGCATGTTCGAACGATTCTGTAAAGTAAATCAGATGAAGGACAATCCAATTGGCAATTGCTGGAGACCATTACGTGTCAACTGAACCGAATAGTATAAGCATATTTCAGAGGCTTTGCAGCCAAGTTAACAGATGATCAGGCTTATGAAATTTCCAGTCAGTGAAATTTTTCCTCTTTTTTTTCTTTGAACTACACAAACACAATGTTCAATTTCTTCTTAAGCTTCAATGTTTAAAGGCTGTTGTAATTCTTTTTTGGTTTAAATTTGATCAGAAATGCAGGTTTCTGATTAGGTCTAAGACACACCATTAATATGATATCAGTTTTAAACTTCTATACTACCAAGTATGTTTTCATGTTCTTCTATCCCTATGTTATTACAATTCCTTCTTGGTTTAACCATGTATGTTTTGATGATTTTATTGAATTGCTGCAAAACCAGAATTCAGAGGTACTAAAATCCAATTCCTTGATTTTGGGATTTTCCTTCAGAATCCAACATTATCTTATGTTAGTAGCTCTTGAATCTAATTAGTTCAACAGTTCTTTGTAGTATTTACTAAGTTTACCCCAGCAAATAGAGGGAATACACAGCAACCAGTTAATACCCCAGCAAATAGTATTTACTAAGTTTACCCCAAATAGTATTTACTTAAAAATTGATGCCAAAATAGAGGACTTACATAAGCGGCTTTCGCATGCACACCCACCCAACTTTGATCCTTTTTCACATGAGTGCGAAAATAAAAATCTACCAATGACGGATCTCTCCCCTTTTCTTGCTTCTGCAAATCAGTTGATAAAAGTAATTTTATTATCATTAATTTTGAAAACAAAATTATAATATACAAAAATATTTTAATAATACCATTCTCTTCCAATGCAAACGATGAGGAATTGATCCACCGGTATGAAGAGAAGCACCGTCCAAAGACTCGCGGTTTCTTCGATTCGTTGTAGATTTCTTTTTAAATGTTGAAGACCTCCAATAAGTTTTCAATTGTCCCCACACAACATCTCCCATCCAAGTAGGCTTTTGATCTAAGTCTTTACGAGCATCTTGCATTAATTGGGCCATCTTAGCCGCTCCTCTCTTCTCAAAGTTACGCCTCACCTTGTCCTTACATTCAGGTGGCCATGTAAACATTTTCTACATTGGTTTTGACAAAATCAAAAATATTGTTTTTATAATCAGGTTCATATTGTTTAATCAATTTTGTTGCTGCTAATATTGAGTGTGCCAGGCAACTTAAATACCTTAAACAAACCAAACCAGGCATCTCGTGTATCCTTTGGAACCTTCTTCCATGATGGCTTTCCCTCCTCCAAGTTGGTACGTATAATTGAGGCAATCTCCGAAACTACCAATTTGTGTTTATCAAACCTATGTAATACATAATGAGAGCTAGAAACTCAATTCTAATAATGAGATATATCTATCTTAAGCTAATAAAAAATAACTTACCCATCCCCTTCTGGGACTATCGGGATTCTAGTTCCATCATCTTCTCCACTAACATGACTAGATGATGACTGAGCTGCATTTCCAATTGGATATTCTTGCATATGAACCACTTGAGTAGGGATGGATAGATACCGAGGTTGGGTTTGAAGTTGGGGTTGAGGTATACACTGTGTGGATTGAGATCGAGATCGAGGTCGAGGTTGAGGTTGGGGTTGAGGTAAGGATTGGGTGGATTGAAGAGGAGGTTGAGGTTGAGGTTGAGGTATAGATTGGGTGGATCGAGGTTGAGTTTGAGGTATAGATTGGGTGGATCGAGGTTGAGGTTGAGGTATAGATTGGGTGGATCGAGGTTGAGGTATAGATTGGGTGGATCGAGGTTGAGGTTGAGGTATAGATTGGGTGGATTGAGGTTGAGTTTGAGGTATAGATTGGGTGGATCGAGGTTGTGGTTGAGGTATAGATTGGGTGGATCGAGGTTGTGGTTGAGGTATAGATTTGGTGGATCGAGGTTGAGGTTGAGGTATAGATTGGGTGGATCGAGGTTGAGGTTGAGGTATAGATTGGGTGGATCGAGGTTGAGTTTGAGGTATAGATTGGGTGGATCGAGGTTGAGGTTGAGGTATAGATTGGGTGGATCGAGGTTGAGTTTGAGGTATAGATTGGGTGGATCGAGGTTGTGGTTGAGGTATAGATTGGGTGGATCGAGGTTGAGGTAAGGATTGATGTTGATTGGGTTGAGGTTGAGTGACTTGGTTGGTATAGGCTTGGAGAGTTTCTGAGGGAATTATACATGGTATATGCCTTTGTGTGGATCTCTTCCTTTTCAAATTTTTAATTGGCTGCATAGACTTCTTGTTATCCTTCATGGCCAAATCCACTGTAGAAGACACAAATATTAAGATCAAATAGAGAAAAAGACACAAAGAAAAAGAAGAAAACAAGGAATATTATTATTATTATTTGGGAATCCACTGTACTCATAAATTAATCATATTATGATTTTAGTAAATGCCTCATCAACAGTGGCTATTAACATTTTCAATGAATAATCCTAACAGGTCATTAGAATTCAAAAACCAGAAAATAAAAACTGCTCTGTCAATGCAAAAATAAAGACTGCATAAAATCACTCTTACTAGTGCATATAGGTGAATGCAGAATATTAAACTTAGCATAAATTTAAAATATGCACCAAGAAGAGGAATTGACTCCAACAATGGTAACTGTCTGTACGTGTAACAATTGGGTCAAATCTGAATAGAATACACTGAATCTAAGGGAAATCTGAATCTAAGGGAAATCTGCTTCATCATCGTCTATCTCTTGCAAGTTAACGTCATCGCCACCAACTTCATCATCTCGTAGGTGGTCAATTGGGTCATCCTCTATTGTTACATTCGCTTGTGACTCTTGAACTTGAAAAGCTGCTTCCAATGTATGCCTATCATCAACAACCCCTCTTGGCTTGGTCTTAATAACTACCAACCAATCAACTTTATCCCTTTGTCGTCTAGGATAAGGTGAATAGTAAACTTGGGTTGCAGTCTTGGGAAAAATAAAAGGATCAAAATTTGCATACTTTCTCCCTTTTCGTACTTCTACAATCTTATATTGATTATGCGTCCTCATCCCACGATTTGAAGGGTCAAACCAATCACAGTAAAACAAGACCAGCTTCTTTGTTGCTTGACTTGGCCATTCAAGTTCTAGAATCTCTATGAGAACACCATAATAATCACTTGAGGTTCCGTCATGTCCAATTCCACTAACACATACCCCACTATTATAAGTTGATTTGCCTTCACCCCGAGAAAGTGTGTGAAATTTGTATCCATTAACAAAACAAATTGGCCATGACTTTGCTCGTCTCAAAGGTCCCATTGCCAAGTCATACAAGTCAGGATTGTGTAACCTAAGTTGTGGATTCGTTTTTACCTAGTCACATAAACAAACAATTACAAATTATTCAAAGAATAGGGAGTACCCAAGTAAGTTATACAATTTTAAAGATACTCTTACATATTCTTTAAACCACCGTGGAAAATCAGCTTCTATTTGTTGATTGATAACATCGTCATTGAGATTTTCATAAATCTCCTTCAAACTTTGTATATAGATACTACATAAGGTATTTAATCAAGTTAGATAATACAATTGGTAGTTGGATTAATGGAGATATGTGCGGTGCTTGATACTTACTCAATGAATGGCTTAACCTCACTGCAATTTAAGAGAACATGAAATTGGGCAGCCAATAGTTCTCTATCTTCAAGCCACCTTTCATTGCATTTTCCAGCTATTTGGCCAAACTGTTTAAAGACAGACAAAGTTGGTTTTATATGCTCTTGATGGATCCCCTCGTTCACACCAATTGTACTTGAGCATTGAGCATGAGGCTCAAAATAATGGGAGCCAAAATAGGATGTCTCTTGCACCAAGTATGCGTCACATATACACCCTTCCACACTTTTTTTGTTTTTCACAGTTTGTTTTATTTTATTTAGAAACCTAGAAACAAAATATTATAAACCAATTATTAGGTACATTATACAATGATAATGAAATCGTAGGAAATGAAGGATAATTACCTTTCAAATGGATACATCCATCGATATTGAACGGGTCCACCCATCTTAGCTTCATAGGGTAAATGAATTGGCAAGTGCTCCATAGAGTCAAACAATGCAGGTGGAAATATACGCTCCAACTTACACAATATCATAGGAATGTTTTGTTCCATTTTGTAATAAATGATCTTCCCGTAACACTGTGGAGCACAAGTCCCTAAAAAATTGACTAAGCTCAGTTAAGGGCTTCCATATTGGTTCGGGAAGAGTACTAAAAGCTATTGGAAGTAGACGTTCCATAAAAATGTGGCAATCGTGGCTTTTCATCGCATACAATCTTCTATGTTCTGTATCTACACAATTGCCAATGTTGGAGGCATAACCATCAGGCATCTTCAACCCCTTCACCCATTCACATACATCATCCTTTTGTTCATTTGTCAAGCAATATTTGGCTTTGGGTTTTGTATATTTCCCATTAGGATTGGCTTTCAACAATAACTCACTTCTACGACAATACTCTGCCAAGTCCAATCGTGATTTTTCATTGTCTTTAGTTCTGTCTTTATCATCCATAACTGTATAAAAAACATTATCAAAGACATTCTTTTCTATATGCATAACATCTAGGTTGTGCCTCAATAGATTGTGTCTCCAATATGGCAAATCCCAAAATATGCTTCTTTTAGTCCAATTATGTGAAATCCCATGGCCTGGAACATTGCACAACCCTACTTCGGTTACCTTGGGAATATCAGAAACCCTCTCCCACACTTGCTCACCACTTAACCTAGGAGGAGGCTCATTTCTCTCAATTCTCCTTTTGAAAAATGCATCCTTGTTTCTTCTGAAAGCATGATTATGAGGTAAAAACTGACGGTGGCAATCAAACCAAGACGTTTTTCTTCCATGTTTCAATCTGAAAGCCTTTGATTTTTCCATGCATACTGGACATGCTAATTTTCCTACGGTACTCCACCCAGACAGCATACCGTAAGCAGGAAAATCATTTATGGTCCACAACAGTGCAGCTCTTAATAGAAAATTTTGCTTCTTAGAGGCATCATATGTTACTACACCACTCCACAACTCTTGCAACTCGTCTATTAATGGCTGCAAATATACATCAATTTTACCTTTGGGACTGTGTGGACCTGGAATGATTAAGCTCAAGAACATATAAGGGGTCATCATACATAGCTCGGGAGGTAGGTTATACGGCGTGACAATAACTGGCCAGCAAGAATATGATTTCTTTGACTGGCTAAAAGGATTGAAGCCATCAGCACACAACCCAAGTCTTACATTTCGAGGTTCGGAGGAAAATTCAGGATATACTTGGTCAAAGTATTTCCAAGCTTCACCATCCGAAGGATGACACAACACACCTTCCTCTCGACGATTCTCATAGTGCCACCTCATTTGCTCTGCAGATCTCACAGAGGCATAAAGTCTTTGTAGTTGAGGGATAAGAGGCAAGTAATGCAATCTCTTACGGGGTACACTTTTAGAGTTTCTCTTCCGTTTTGTAAGTGTTTTTGTAACATCCGCAAAATAATTAATAGAATTATTTGGGTGCTAACCCAATTAAATTAATTTAGTACCCGACTGGTAAATTTATTGAGTGCTAAAATTATTTATTTGCTGTCATCGGATCGTTAACCGGATAATACGGATCAATGAAGTTTCGGAATCGAAATAGGAGATTTCGATCAATATGGTAATTGGACCACGTTACAATTATATATTAATAAATATATATATGTGTACGTGTGTGTGTGTTAAAAAGGAAAAGAAAAGAATTGAAAGAAAGGAAAGGAAGCTGAGAAGAGAAACAGAGAAGAAAAGAGAAGAGAGAAAGAAAGGGGGAGGAAGAAGAAGAGGAAAAAGGGGGCAATTCCGCTCATCAAAACGACTTCCGTCCAACACGAAAAATGTTCAGCGCTACTTCCTCTTCGTTTTGGTACCAAAATCTTCATCATCAACTCACTCTCCTCAAATCCACCATTTTCGAAATTTGGAGAAAAGTGGAGGTTTTGTTGTTCAAGCTCAAAGGGAAGCTTTGGATGGTGTTTGGGAGCGAGCTCAAGGTGGATAGCGCAAATATTGAAGTCCGATTTGGAGTTGTGAAGAATCAAGGGGTTAGGGAGCAAATTGGGGTTTTGTGAATAGTGACTTGAGGTTGAAGAAGATGATGAATAGTGTTCATGAAGAATTTCGGGAAATCGGTATTTCGGTCAAAAAGCGGTTTCGTGATCGAGTGGGAAGCTTTGGAAGCGGATTGGGTGTCGCCGGAGCGGGGAATGTTCGTGCGGTTACTCGGTGATTTCGGCTCGATCGTGGATCACGCGTCAAAGGTGAGTTCTACTCACGCTTAGGATTTTATGTTTCGAATTAATTAATTAACTGTTTTACTGCTTTCGCTGGACTGGAATATTATTTGGTAATCGAGTTTGAGAAATTTTGGGTTGAAAACCGATAATTGGAAAATATGTCGTTTTTGATAAAATCCGTTTTGAATGAGTTTTTGATTGACTTGAATGATTGTGTGATTTTGATTGGAACTGTTTTTATGGTTGTCAAATCTGTTTTTAATCGGAACAAGAATCGGAATTGAGCGGAATCGCGGTTTTCGTGCGAAATCGTCAAAATCTGCCTTAACAGACCCCCCTTTCTGCCTGTTCGCGCCTCACTTGCGCTCCAGCGCGACTTCAGCGCAGTTTGGCAGAACTTTCTGCCAATTCGCGCGCAACTCGCGCGCCAGCGCGACTTCAGCGCAGTTTGGCAGAATTTCAGCAACCAAACACTGTTTTTCGTTTCGCGATAACTTTTGATCCGGGAACCCGATTGAGGCGTTCTAAGATGCGTTGGAAAGCTTATTCAGAGGCCTAACTGAATATTCTATTTTTAAAGCAAAATGAACTGTTTTTGATATTGAAAATTTTGTTGAAAAGTGTCGAGTTAGTATGCGAGAGCGAATGTGGACTTAATGTTTTTATCGAAAAGAAAGCGGACTATGAGTCCTATGTGATATTGTATAAATGACGCGGGATGATTGTTAAATCATCTAAACCGGTCTATGGTACGTTCTATTTATTGAACTATGTAACTGACGCGGGATGATTATTATTTAAATCATCTAAAACGGTCTATGATTCACGATATATAAATTATATCGAATATAGGAGTTAGCCCAAATGCGGGTGGATATATATATATACTAGATCGAGTTTGGGTGACGACCCATGAGGTTGACATACTAGGCGGGGAAGTCATGATCCCTTACCCTAGGCCCGTAAGCCATTAGGGAAAGTACTATTGGTAAAGGGGTTCACCGGGATTACCAAAGCTGGGGTCGGTGTTATGTCACAGTTATAGAACAGTTCACCGGGATTACCAAAGCTGGGGTCGGTGCTGTAATAAAGTTATGAAGCGGGTTACCGGGATTACCAAAGCTGGGGCCGGTACCGTGTTAAAGTTAGAAAGAATGGTCACCGGGATTACCAAAGCTGGGGTCGGTGTCATTCTAAAGATATCAATAGTATGGTTACCGGGATTACCAAAGCTGGGGCTGGTATCATACTATGTCGACTAGTACGAGTCACCGGGATTACCAAAGCTGGGGCTGGTATCATACTATGTCGACTAGTACGAGTCACCGGGATTACCAAAGCTGGGGTCGGTGTCGTGCTAAACTAAAAGTTATTGTACTATGTTCACCAGAAGATGCAGGCGGACTGCGGCTGGTGGTACGTAGAAAGGCCTAGGATATTAGTTCATCGGGATTACCAAGTGGATTGCAGTCGGTGTCCTATTAGATCGAAGCCTTATTGTATGATTCGCCGGGATTAGCAAGTGGATTGCGGTCGGTGCTGTGTCAAATCTAAAAAAATGTTTTAAAACTGGACCGCGAGTGTTAGTAGGGGTCTCGGTAGAACTCACTGAGATTGTATCTCACTGTTTATATTTTGTGGTTTTTACAGAGGAACAGGGAAAAAGAAAAGGTGAAGAAGCACAGCTAGGTGGTGTGCATATGAAGACGGTGAAGACTTAGTTTTCATTGTTATTGTCTTTCCCTCGAGATTTTTGTATTTTCGATTGTATAACTTGTATCAGTAAAAGTTGTAAAATCGTTTCCGCTATTTCTTGGTATTTGGATATTGGACTCTAAGTTATGAGTTGTTTTTATTTATGTTCAATATCTAAAACAGGAAAAATATCTCTGATTATTTTATGATGGTGCACTTGGGTATTTTTACTCGATAAAAATACCGGGGTGTTACAGTTGGTATCAGAGCAGTTCGACCTAGTCGGACTTAGTTTAGGGTTGAGTCGATTCCTTGTTAGTCCTATTTGTAATTACACTTGTGATGCTAAGAGACATTGAGCATGATCAACTTAATACTTAGTGCATCATAAGCGGAATTACGATAGGATGATCAAGACGCAATCCTCGACCAAGATCGAAATCTCCAACCGGTGCATCCTCAGGAAAGGTGACATGACAGTGGAAGGATACACCGCTAAGTTTGGAAAATTTGTTTCGGTTTTACCAAGTGGTAAAGTAAGCTTCGGATGACGAAGGGAGAATGCAGAAGTATAAGAGGGGCCTTAGTGCTTTTATGACTTAGGGTCTCAGTTCTTATACTATTACCAATTATGTTGCCTTAGCGCAACCAGCCTATGTCGCCGAGGATGATCTCATAAGGAATATGGGAAAGGGAAGGAGGTAGTTGAATTATCAGCTCTGAATGGAAAGTCCTAAGATAATTTCATCAAAGGAAAAGCAGATGTAATTCTTTGATTCTCCAAAGGTCAGAAGATGTTCTAATTATGGAAGACATCACCAGGGTGATCGTCAGCAAAGATCTAATCGGTGCTATTATAGAAATGTAGAGGGTCACTATGGTAAAGAGTGCCCTGTAAGGAAGAGTTCCCGGGAGTCACAAGCAGCTCCCAGACGAGGACGAGTCAACACTCTGGATGTTTAGACAGTTACAACTACAGCACAATCATGTGTGGATCGGTTGGGACTAGCGAATCTCCGCCATCCGAGCCGATAACTATCTTAACTGCGGCTAAGGGTCGTGTCCAGACCCAATCTTTGTGTCGGAATTGCCTACGTGTTATAGGAGACAGAAATTTCGTAGAAGGATTATGACTTCGGGTTGGAGTATCATCCAGGAAATCGCTCGACACGGCAGGATTATGATGCATAGATGGAATTATCAGAGTCTTTTAGAGACTTAGATCTGAATTCAAGATCAAGAACAAATATCCTTTGCCAAGGATAGACGATTTGCTGGATCAACTTCGAGGTGCCGTGGTGTTTTCAAAAAAATTGATCTGAGGTCAGGTTATCATCAATTAAAAGTTAGAGCCTTAGATATTCCGAAGACAGCTTTCCATACTAGGTATGGACATTACGAGTTCGTAGTGATGCCCTTCGGTTTGACTAATGCTCCAGCGGTATTCATGGATTACATGAACCAAGTTTTTCATACGTATTAGGATCAGTTTGAAGTCGTTTTCATCAATGATATCTTGATGTGCTCGAAGACCATTGAGGAGCATGTCCAACATCTCCTCATTGTTCTGAGTGCACTCCGAGAAAAGAAGTTGTACGCGAAACCTCAGGAGTGTGATTTTTGGATGTTAGAGGTAAAGTCTTTGGGACATGTGATTTTCCCAAGTCGGGAGTTTCTGTAGATCCCAGTAAGAAGGAAGCGGTGTTGAATGGGAGTGACCAACGTCAGTCGCAGAGATCGAAAGTTTCTGGGTCTAGCCGGTTACTATAAGAGATTTGTCCAAGGGTTCTCACAGTTAGTTTTCCATTTACTCGGTTGACTCGTTAGGGTCATCCGTTTACGCGGATGCCGATTGTGAAGAATGTTTTCAAGAGTCGAAGATTTCGACTTCTGCTCCAATCCTGATTCTTCCGGATCCGTCATTGGAATTTTAAATTTTGATGACGCTTCAGGGAAGGGTATAGGATATATTCTGATGCAGAATCAACAAGTGGTCGCAAGAGTTTAAGGTATCTGTTTGATCAGAAAGAACTGAATAACAGGCAAAGAAGTGTGTTGAGTTTCTGGAGGATTATAAATTCGTGTTGATGTAACATTCAAGAGAGGCCAATGTTGTAGCTGATGCGCTAAGTAGGAAATCCATTCATATGAAAGAGTTGATGACGCAAGAAATGGGATTGTTAGAGTCTTTTAGATCTAAGTTGGAGTACATCCATAAGTCTCCACTTTGGTGGCGAGGTATTAGTTTGTTAACCTCTCCTTGGTGAAGGTTGACAACGAGATTGTCTTACGAGATTCCGTTTGACAAAACGAGCGTGAATACGAATATGTAAGTGAGGTAACTGCTGACTGTTTTCACGTTGTGGATAACCATCAAAGGGTTATTTGATGGATCTGCTTGCAAGAGTCTGAAGTTTCCGAAGTGAAGCTCGGCGTGCGGTATGGTAGTTTTAAAAAAAAAAAAATAAAAAATCATTTTGTGAAAACCCGCATGCTAAAGTTAATTTTGGGAACGAATCAGGAGGTTAATAAAATCTGATTGAGGAAGAAAATCCTAGGAGGATTATTTAGGTTGAGGAGAAGTTCTCAACGCTATGGACTAATTTGGAAAGGAATCCAGTGCGTCGTTGATAAAAACCTCGTGATGAAGTTGAAATAGAGGTAAAAGAGCTCTGAGTTCTGTTTGAAAGTTGTTTTGAGAACAACAGAGGTGATTTTCATTGTTTTCAAGTTTATTTGATGTCCCCGCGGTTTATTTCTACGTTTAAGATAAACGTTTCTGGTAAATCCTCATTCCATCTTCTTTCGAAAAGTGTTATCTCGAAATCTTGGGGGCGAGTCAAGAAGTTTCACAAGTGACTTTTCCGTCACATTGTCGGTGTGTACGAGAACTGTTATGGATTTTAGAAGGTTTGTTGAGAACGTGTTCATTCCCTTTGAAGAAATTGTGTTTGTTTTTACCTTTGCAGAGGAGTACCAGTTTGTGGATCTCGTTTTCAACCTGTATGTCTATCAAGTGTCTTGTATTAAACCCTTTGATTTAGATTAATCAAAGTTGGGGAGTAAACGAGGATAATTGGAATGAAGTTCGGAAGTGTTTTCAAACGCGGTGTCGAGCCTATCTAGGCGAATGATGAGTTTCCCGTGTTGATTTGTAACCAGAGAGTTCGTATCAAGGTAATGGTGGATCATACTTAGAGAATGATGTGCCAACTTGGGGAAGACCTTCTGCACTCATTTCGTTAATTCAGGAATGTTTTCCAGCAAAATTTGGACCTTTCTGAGAATGTCTGTTCTCGGTTAGTCAATCGTAAGACTTGACGAAATTTTGAGGACAAAATTCTTTTAAGTTGGGGAGAATGTAACATCCGCAAAATAATTAATAGAATTATTTGGGTGCTAACCCAATTAAATTAATTTAGTACCCGACTGGTAAATTTATTGAGTGCTAAAATTATTTATTTGCTGTCATCGGATCGTTAACCGGATAATACGGATCAATGAAGTTTCGAAATCGAAATAGGAGATTTCGATCAATATGGTAATTGGACCACGTTACAATTATATATTAATAAATATATATATGTGTACGTGTGTGTGTGTTAAAAAGGAAAAGAAAAGAATTGAAAGAAAGGAAAGGAAGCTGAGAAGAGAAACAGAGAAGAAAAGAGAAGAGAGAAAGAAAGGGGGAGGAAGAAGAAGAGGAAAAAGGGGGCAATTCCGCTCATCAAAACGACTTCCGTCCAACACGAAAAATGTTCAGCGCTACTTCCTCTTCGTTTTGGTACCAAAATCTTCATCATCAACTCACTCTCCTCAAATCCACCATTTTCGAAATTTGGAGAAAAGTGGAGGTTTTGTTGTTCAAGCTCAAAGGGAAGCTTTGGATGGTGTTTGGGAGCGAGCTCAAGGTGGATAGCGCAAATATTGAAGTCCGATTTGGAGTTGTGAAGAATCAAGGGGTTAGGGAGCAAATTGGGGTTTTGTGAATAGTGACTTGAGGTTGAAGAAGATGATGAATAGTGTTCATGAAGAATTTCGGGAAATCGGTATTTCGGTCAAAAAGCGGTTTCGTGATCGAGTGGGAAGCTTTGGAAGCGGATTGGGTGTCGCCGGAGCGGGGAATGTTCGTGCGGTTACTCGGTGATTTCGGCTCGATCGTGGATCACGCGTCAAAGGTGAGTTCTACTCACGCTTAGGATTTTATGTTTCGAATTAATTAATTAACTGTTTTACTGCTTTCGCTGGACTGGAATATTATTTGGTAATCGAGTTTGAGAAATTTTGGGTTGAAAACCGATAATTGGAAAATAGGTCGTTTTTGATAAAATCCGTTTTGAATGAGTTTTTGATTGACTTGAATGATTGTGTGATTTTGATTGGAACTGTTTTTATGGTTGTCAAATCTGTTTTTAATCGGAACAAGAATCGGAATTGAGCGGAATCGCGGTTTTCGTGCGAAATCGTCAAAATCTGCCTTAACAGACCCCCCTTTCTGCCTGTTCGCGCCTCACTTGCGCTCCAGCGCGACTTCAGCGCAGTTTGGCAGAACTTTCTGCCAATTCGCGCGCAACTCGCGCGCCAGCGCGACTTCAGCGCAGTTTGGCAGAATTTCAGCAACCAAACACTGTTTTTCGTTTCGCGATAACTTTTGATCCGGGAACCCGATTGAGGCGTTCTAAGATGCGTTGGAAAGCTTATTCAGAGGCCTAACTGAATATTCTATTTTTAAGGCAAAATGAACTGTTTTTGATATTGAAAATTTTGTTGAAAAGTGTCGAGTTAGTATGCGAGAGCGAATGTGGACTTAATGTTTTTATCGAAAAGAAAGCGGACTATGAGTCCTATGTGATATTGTATAAATGACGCGGGATGATTGTTAAATCATCTAAACCGGTCTATGGTACGTTCTATTTATTGAACTATGTAACTGACGCGGGATGATTATTATTTAAATCATCTAAAACGGTCTATGATTCACGATATATAAATTATATCGAATATAGGAGTTAGCCCAAATGCGGGTGGATATATATATATACTAGATTGAGTTTGGGTGACGACCCATGAGGTTGACATACTAGGCGGGGAAGTCATGATCCCTTACCCTAGGCCCGTAAGCCATTAGGGAAAGTACTATTGGTAAAGGGGTTCACCGGGATTACCAAAGCTGGGGTCGGTGTTATGTCACAGTTATAGAACAGTTCACCGGGATTACCAAAGCTGGGGTCGGTGCTGTAATAAAGTTATGAAGCGGGTTACCGGGATTACCAAAGCTGGGGCCGGTACCGTGTTAAAGTTAGAAAGAATGGTCACCGGGATTACCAAAGCTGGGGTCGGTGTCATTCTAAAGATATCAATAGTATGGTTACCGGGATTACCAAAGCTGGGGCTGGTATCATACTATGTCGACTAGTACGAGTCACCGGGATTACCAAAGCTGGGGCTGGTATCATACTATGTCGACTAGTACGAGTCACCGGGATTACCAAAGCTGGGGTCGGTGTCGTGCTAAACTAAAAGTTATTGTACTATGTTCACCAGAAGATGCAGGCGGACTGCGGCTGGTGGTACGTAGAAAGGCCTAGGATATTAGTTCATCGGGATTACCAAGTGGATTGCAGTCGGTGTCCTATTAGATCGAAGCCTTATTGTATGATTCGCCGGGATTAGCAAGTGGATTGCGGTCGGTGCTGTGTCAAATCTAAAAAAATGTTTTAAAACTGGACCGCGAGTGTTAGTAGGGGTCTCGGTAGAACTCACTGAGATTGTATCTCACTGTTTATATTTTGTGGTTTTTACAGAGGAACAGTGAAAAAGAAAAGGTGAAGAAGCACAGCTAGGTGGTGTGCATATGAAGACGGTGAAGACTTAGTTTTCATTGTTATTGTCTTTCCCTCGAGATTTTTGTATTTTCGATTGTATAACTTGTATCAGTAAAAGTTGTAAAATCGTTTCCGCTATTTCTTGGTATTTGGATATTGGACTCTAAGTTATGAGTTGTTTTTATTTATGTTCAATATCTAAAACAGGAAAAATATCTCTGATTATTTTATGATGGTGCACTTGGGTATTTTTACTCGATAAAAATACCGGGGTGTTACAGTTTTATACCGGGGTTCATTACAAAACTTGCACTTCTTCAAAGTTGCGTCATCTTTGTAATACAACATACACCCTCCAACACAACAATCTATCATCATCTTGGATAAACCCAGCCCTCCTACAAGCTTCTTTGTATCACGGAAATTGGAGGGAATGACATTCTCGGGATGGTTCGTCTCCTTCATTAACCTCGCAATGTCGTCGAAACAAGCCTGTGACATGTTGTGTTTCGATTTTAAACTCAGCATTCTAACTGCAGTAGAAAACTCTGATGCAATTTGACATCCTGGCCATAATGGTCGGTGGACTGAGTTCAACATTTCATAAAATTTGGCAGCTTCCATATTTGGAGGTTCCTCATCATTTTGTACACGATTAAGACCGGCGGCATCAAACACCATGTCCTCATATCTATTTACATGCTCATGACCCCATTGTTGATTGCTGCTACTAGGCGTATCCGTATCAATATCAACATTAATATGAGAGACTTTCTCCCCATGGGATGTCCAAGTCCAATATCCCGGTTTAAACCCCTTTCTAAAAATGTGAACATTTACAACATCTGGGGTAAAGTGCCTCTCGTTTTTACATCGCTTACACGGACACCGTATTACTCCTTCATCCAAATACTTTTTTTGCTGACAAGCAAAACTAATAAATTCTTCTACTCCTTTTAAAAATTCAGTTGTATATCCCCTTCGACCCGGAAGAAGCCTATTATACATCCATGTACGATGTGCAGGCACTTCCATCTCCTTTATTACAACAACCACTAACAGTCAATGAAGAATAACTTTGGTATGAAATAAGAACAATAACTTAAGTATAAGAATAGCTTAACAGGGGTAATATACTCCAAATGTATTGGATTTCAAGCAAGTCAAACATAAGCAAAAAAATAAGGGTAGAGCACATATTTCTCAGCAAAATGTATCCTACAGCACATAAAATTAAAGAAAAAAAACTTCTCAGCAAAATTAAAGCAAAATGTATCCTACAGCACATAATTAAATTTCTCAGAAAAAGTGTAGAGCATGATCGCAAGAACAGATTTAGGGTTACCTTCACAGAAGAAGATGAAATCAGGAGCAAGAGCACGAACAAGGACGAATGAAGACGAGCGTGAGAAATCTGAGAAATCTCGAAGACGAACAAGAAGCTGAGAAATCTGCAATCCTAACTGTTCAATTTCTGCAGATATCTGCAATCTCGAAGACGAACAAGAAATCTGCAATCCTATCTCGAAGACGAACAAGAAGCTGAGAAATCTCGAAGACAGAACAAAAAGCTGAGAAATCTCGAAGACAGAACAAGAAGCGATGATTTCGTTGTTCAATTTCAGAATCCCAATCTTACAGTGTTAGGGTTGAAGACGAGAGTCCCAATCTTACGGTGTTAGGGTTGAAGACGAGAGTGAGAGTGAGAGCGAATATTGATGAGTCGAGAGTGAGAGTACTGAATACATTTCGATCAATTCGTAAAAAGAAAAATTGAAAACTTATGAAATGTTTCAGTAATGAAGAATTTATGCAATTTCTGTACAAATTAATTTCAGTAATGAAGCACTGGTTCAGTGGTAAAGAGCCTTGCCTTTCAATCAAGGCTCTCGGGTTCGATCCCCGTTAAGCCCCTTTTTATTTGGTATTTCTCGTAAAAAAAAAAAGAAATTTCCTGCGAATTATGGTTCTTAGGAAAATCGGCAAGAAAACCAATTTTTACCTGCGAACTTACCTGCCAAATAAATTCCGCAGCAAACACGCTGCATATTTACAATATTGGCAGGAAAATTCTCAGAAATTACCTGTGGAAAATATCCGCAGGAAATTCCGCAGGTAATACCGAGATTTCTAGTAGTGCCACTCTATATTCCTCCTTTGAACTGATTCAACTCACATGCAAAAACTGAACTTTACCCCCTTTTACCACTTGAGCCCCAAAAATAGAATTTGAAGCCCTTAATGATGAACACTTGAGCTGAAAATTCCAAAACTAAGTAAGCTTGCTTCCTTGCTTAAAAAAAAAAAGATAGCTTGGCTTCCAATTTCCCTAACCTTCAAATCCATGATTTTGAGCTCTTATTATTTTGATTTAAGTACCATTCTTCTAGTCTCCTAGTTTCTCTAACCATCCTTGAGCTTACTAGAGTTATTCTGATTCCTCAATCTTTCCCCAAAGTAACATGCAGGAACCAAACAGTGAATTGGAGAATGGTTTCACAAAATCAATTGATGAGAAGTTTGAGTGGGTTAGTTTTCTACTTAAAAGGTGAAGTGAGGTGAGTAAAAGATGAAGAATAATAACTTATGTATGAGTGGGTACATTGGTGATGGAGTGGTTCTATTCCTCAATTACTTTTTCTCCCCCTCCCTTTTCTTCCTTCGCGCTCCTTCTTTCTCTCTCCAGGTTTTTCTTTTCTTTTTGAAAATGGAGTGAATTGTAGGTGAAGATGAGTGGCTTTTCTTTTTACTCAGCCGGTCACTATTTCAAAGAGTTTGACTATTAGATTTGGGCTTTCTACAATTGGGTTTGGCTCACTAGGAGCCTGTTTTCTAATCGTACCCCCTCCCCCTTTTGTTTCAACTACATAGATAATTCTACTAAAAAAAACCTCACCACACATGATATTTAAATTAACTCACGAATTCAATCAAGCATTCAAACACATGTTAAATAACTAAATTAACTAATATATAATATCCAAAGTAATCGTTTAATTACTTTGAGTATTACAGATAAGGTAGTTAGTTTTGAGGAATGGAACACCAAAGTTTTAGAATCTGGAATAGTATACCTAAATTGTTTTAGCTAAATTGCATTTTTAGTAAAACTTAGTTGTTTGAACTATATTGACTAGATTTGGTCAAAAAAAATTATAGTGACTAGTTTGATTAGATGCTAATTAGTTAAAGTGCATATATTATATTGATTGAGAGTAACAAGGGTAGAGATTAAGATGAGGTAGAAGTTATATAGCTTAAGATCTAGAAAAAGACATGGAATATAAAGATTGACAGACCTATATAGCAAATAGAACAAAATTTCAGAAATGGTCGCTCCTCACTCCCCCCCCCCCCCCACATAAGCGCCCAGAAATAGTCTAAATCCTCACCAGATTGGATTAAAGGTCGCTCTACTACTAAAAACGAATAAAAGAAATGGGCACATTCTTTAATGAGAGCTTTTTATTCGGGATTGTCTCTTTAAAGAAGATGAGGCAACCTTGACTCTTTTCTTTGCGGGGGCACAAATGAGTAGTGACTATTTGATAATATGTTATCTCATAGCGACTCAAAATGCGTAGAAAATCGTGCCAATTTGTGTATTAATTAATTAATATGAGCTCAATCGATTTAATGAATTTGAAATACAACTTCTGGTCAGACAAACGCGTATGATCGATTAAGAAGATGGTCTAATAGATTAACAGTTTGGAAACATAATAAAAACCTTTTTGAGGCATCCTATGACATTTCAAACACATAGACACATACTTTTCATTTTGAGTCAAATGAGAAATATAGTTGACTATTTTAACAGCTTTAGTATGGCCTTTGTAAACAGGTTAGACAAGGCTTTAAACAATTCACCAGGACTCCGTTGGAAAATCTAGCCTATAGATTTCAACCATAGAGGCAATCCTTTATAATAGATGATTAACAGTAATCATATAAATACTGATCATACAGAGGCAATCCCTTATAAATATAAACATCGAACTTATGACAATGTACCTTTGAAATGAAATAAATGTGTAGTTTGTTAAAGCCTACAAGTAGCCTTTTGTAGATAACTTATAGCGATTAGCACGTACAAATAAAATAGAAGTATTTGACAACTACTATAGCTTATAACATTTTTTCACTAGTTTATGGTGTTTTTCCAAACACTACATGAAGTAGCCTTTGAGCTTATAACTTATAGGATTTCATTTTTTCTCTCGTTTTTACCTCATATTGTTTTATATAAATTCCTTATTTATTTTGAATTAAATGCACAATCCATCTCATTTTTAAACATTAATTAACAGTGTCCACTAATTTATGTAATTTTATATTTATTAGTTAGTTCAATCGCTAAATTTTGGTAACATTTTAAATTTATACCGGCAAGATTATATATCATCAACCTTTTGCTATACGTTGTTTATCAACTATTCTTATTTTTTATTTAATAGAATCTAAATGAGAAAAAGTATTATAATATTCTCAAATTTGAAAACTAAACGGTAAAATGTAAAAATATAATCGACTAAGACCTCTATTTGATAAATAACATAATTTTGTTTACAAACTGTTAGTCTCAAAATTTATTCCTCCGAAGAGAGTATAGATCAAGCAATATTTAAATATTTGTGAGGATGTGATGAGGGGTGCTTATCTCCTTCAGGTAGTGTTGTTACAGATGGAGGAATAAGGCCTTTATGCAACATACGGACATTTAATTTTTTTTGCGGATGTTGAGATGAATACTTATTTGTTATGGGGATTGGTGCAGATGGAGGAATATCAGCTTTTGGTAACATACCAAAATTTATTTTTTTGTTAGGATTTGGATTTGGATACATGTATCCTTTGGTGCATGGTGCAGATGGAGGAACTTGACCTTTTAGTAACATATCCAAATCTTGTGAGTTTTCGCCATTTGAACCTGAAGAAACAAGCCTTTTGATGTCATGATTTATGACGTGATCACCTACAACAAAAGAAGAGAAAAACATAAACTTTACACAAGCAAAAAAAATCTTTGAAATTTCCATCTTTCTAGTTTTGGTTTTAGGTGTTGTAAAATAAAGTATATATAAGATTTTTCTTCAGTTACTAAAATTATATTTTGCTTGTCTGCTACATATTTATGTATTTATTATTTTATACTTAATTGATTTTACCTACAAAGATTATTAAATATAAAAAATGTGGGTATTTAATTAGTCAAATTCAGATGTTGAATGAATTGAATTGTTGATTCTTTAGTTAAACGTTATGTTAAATTTAAATAGTCAAACTTTCTAATACATTTTGATTGAGTAAAGTAATGTTTGACTGAAGTTTTAAAAAATAAAATAAAACAAAATTTTGACTAACTTTCTAAAAAATGTATGCTTATTATGCCCGCCGCGTGAACATTTGCCTTTTTTTTCCTCCTAATTTATCTATTAGATGTTGGGTGCGAGCATGTGGAAATACACTCAAAATTTTTACTTCATTCGTTCAGAAAAAAATTACTGTTAACCAGTTGAAAGTAGGGTTTTTTTTTTACCCCCATCAATTCACTATCTACCGCCATCATCCCTGTGAAAATACCAAAATACCCTTAAAATTTTGACAAAATTACAAAACATTTACCATTTCTCACTTGCATCCGTTTGACCAGAAATTTACCAGAGATAATCGGATTTACCTATCAGATCTATATCCGATTTGCAGTTCGGATTTACGCATCGGATGTACGTACTTCCGATTCCCCAAGAGACAGCGCTAACAGTAAGTCGGATTTAGCTAAATCCGATTCCCCATCGGATCTACCTATATCCGATTTTGCATTGAATATAGGTAGATCCGATTTGTGTTTTTGGTTTTTTTTTTAAAATTTGTTTTTTTCCAGTGTCGAACAGGTATCGAGGGGAGTCCTCGGGTCAGGCCTCGTCATCTGCTCCCAGTACACGCACCCGTCACAAGATTGCGGGTCATGTGTCCGCCCGCCATAGGCGACAACAGCAGTATCAGCGGGTGGAGGAGGCCCCTGACTATCAGTATGATGAGGGCCAGCAGGGGCATCCTCTTGATGAGGATTCTATGTCTGAGGACCATTCTATGTCTGAGCAGCAGTATTATCAACAGCAGTATCAGCAGTACCAGGAGGAGCATTACCATCAACCTCAGCGGCATGAGGAGCAGCATGAGGAGCAGCATCCTCTATTCACTGGGCTAGCATCTCATGTTTGTTCCGTTATATTGAGAGACCCGGTAAGTTTAATTTATTTACATAGCCTTCTTAGTTTAATTTATTTACATAGACTTATTTCTGATACTTTTATAATACAGACATATGAGCGGAAATTGAAGGTTACCAACCATGGTAACAAGCTGGCTCAGAGGCTGCTTGGGTTTTCCCAAAACCACCGGTTGTGGGATTTTATCACATGTTCCAAATTAGCCCCCCTCGTCTCGACCGGACATACAAAGGTGGACCATGAGCTGATGTTTGCTTTTCTTGAGAGGTGGCACTCAGAGACATCGTCATTTCACTTACCATTTGGTGAAATGACGATTACTTTGGATGATGTCTCATGTTTGCTGCATCTACCCATTACGGGGAACTACTACAGAACTCCACCTACTTCGGTCACCACTGATCAGGCCATCCACCTAGCACATGTTTATCTAGGTGTGACTATGGACGAGGCGGGGGTAGAGTGTCGAGCTTCATCTGGCCCATATTACCGTTTTGAGTGGCTGCAGGAGATTGTTGCTAGAGGGTCCATAGGGAATTACATGCGTCCTGCTGTCAGGGCCTTTATCCTTCTGATCCTGAGCTGGTCCATCTTCACTGTCAAGACCGGCGACAGGGCTGAGGCTAAGTGGATACTGCTACTTGAGGATGTCAGTGCAGCTGGTGTGGGATCATATGCATGGGGGGCAGCAGCACTTGCTTTCATGTATGACCAGCTGAACTACTCCTGCTTGGACCAGGCGCATCAGTTAGGAGGGTATGCCCTCTTATAGGTAATAATTTTAAGTTTTTTTTTTCGAGTTTGGTTAAATTTCTGTTAAACAGTTTTTAATTCACCATGTTGTTTATTTTCTTTTTTTCAGAGCTGGATTTTATGGTATTTCCCTCAGCTGGTGGAGAGGATGAGTGGATTGCGGACTGGAGCACTGTGTGGGCGTTGGAGGAAGAAGAAGACAGATGGAGTGAAGCTGGGGGTATACAGGCAGAGGATTGATGCACTGACCTCGGATGATGTCTGCTGGCGATCGTTTGAGGAGCACCGGGAGGAGGATAGAGACTTTGAGCAGGTCTCATTATACAGGGGCCACATCAGCTGGGGAGACATCACTGTTCCCTACATGCCCGATAAGTGCCTCAGACAGTTTGGGTACGTGCAGGTCATCCCACGTCGTCCTCTTACCGGTCGTCCGAGCCATGCAGACTGCATTTTTCGGATTGCACATTATATGCCTGTGGTGCAGGACGTTTTGCGTACTACTTATGCTGCTGAGGAGTTGGGTCAGGTTGCTCCGGACTACATACATTGGTATGTGAGAGCATCTATTCCTAGACTTTTACGGATTGCATCACCACCACCACCACCAGTACAGCCAGCTGCACCACCAGTACAGCCAGATTTGCTCGAGATTGTGGAGGAGGAGATTCGGAGGGGGCTTCGGAGCGGAGACATTAGGATGGGTAGTCAGACATACGCTCGCCTCACGCGGTTACTGGATATGCTACCGAGGCGTGACTAGGGGGTTTTGTGGGATTGTATGTTTGAACTATTTTTTTATGACTTGATTATTATTATTTCTTGTTTATTATATTTGTGGATAAAAGATATAATTTCGATTTAATGCGATACAAGATAAAACATAACGAACTACAATAACAATAAAAATAAGTGACTGACAGAGAAAACGAAAACATGATAGAAACTAATGAGATACATTTTCCACGTAGAAACTAATGGCAGATACATTTTCCTAAAATTCTGGTCGTCGAAGACGACGTAAAATCTCATTCACACTCCGTTGAGTTTCCACGTACAACTCCATCGGCTTATACTGCTGAAGCGTGTCATGGATGTTTAACATGTTTGCCACGTCTTCGTCAGTCTTGATTGTCATGGACGAGAAGGAAACACGACCATCATCTCCAAGATAGGGTTTGCGATAAGTGATACTAGTGACGTCACGGTCGTCACCAGTCACTTGAACTTTGGACCACAGTTTATCCTTCAAACCTTCAAACCCCAACCCGCGGTGGATTCTGCATAACACCGGCTGAGGACTCTAGAAGTGGACACCATCTTCTCTCATGGTGATTTGGCCTCGATGATGTATAGCGGAAAGCCTATTGTCATCTGAGCGTTGAGTGAGGCATATCTCCATTTTGGATGAGTGAAATAAGCAAGTGAGAGTGAAATTTTTGAGTGAAAAGAATGAGGTTGGCAATGGGTATTTATAGAATTCGTCAATGATTATCAACCGTTGATATTGTCGCTGCAATCTACACTGTTGATCTACACCGTTGATCAAATCCTACCCGTCGAATTTAGTACAAATCGGATTTACCTATCAGGAAGGTAAGTCCGATTTGTATTTTAACAAAGCGGATCTACCCCCATCGATAGGTACATCCGCTTTGTTAATTGCAAAGCGGATTTACCTATCAATGGAACGTAAATCCGATTTACATTTAACAAAGCGGATTTACCTCGTTAAAGGTAATTCTGATTTCCCCCAACTAATTCTAATCGGATCTACGTAATTCCGACTTGGATTTTTCTGAATCGGATTTAGCTATCAGGAAGGTAAATCCGATTAAAATAATTTAAGCAGGGGTAATTTCGTCTTAAATTTTTTGATGGGGGTAGATAGTGAATTGCTGGGGGTACAAAAAAAAACCCTTGAAAGTATTGATGATGTTCTTGTTAAAATATAGGTAGTAAGCCCATTAGTTTGTTAGTAAGGCCCATTAGATAGTAAGGTCCATTAGTTAATTAGTATATAAGGTAGATGGTAGACTCATTTGTAGTCATCTATTCTATTTGTAATATTTTACTACTTTTAATATAATAGACTTTTAGAGCTTTCCTCTATAATTTCCATGGATGCAATGTTTTGCAACATGGTATCAGAGCAAACATGGTATTCTCCATAAATTCATGTGCATTCATATTTTATTTTTATTTGGCTAAATTATAGTTTTGGTCCCCCTATTTTCAAAAATTCAGACATTTGATCCCCCTATTTTAAAACTCAGACATTTGGTCCCCCAATTTTAAAAAATCAAATACATTTAGTCCAAAGAGGGACCAAATGTCTTTGATTTTTTAAAATTAGGGGACCAAATGTCTTTGATTTTTTAAAATTGAGGGACCAAATGTCTTTGATTATTAGCCATAAAAAACTGAAAATTCCTCTTGGGACTAAATGTCTTTGATTTTTTAAATTTGGGGGACCAAATGTCTGAGTTTTAAAATAGAGGGACCAAATGTCTGAATTTTTGAAAATAGGAGGACCAAAACTATAATTTAGCCTTTTTATTTTTATTAGTTTTCCTTCATTTTTTCCCTCTGTTTTTTGTGTTTGCATCAGATCTGTTTCACCTTTATTTCCTATAGTTCGATTTGCTTTTACATCGGATCCATTCTTTCGTTTTATGAACTTTGGTGATGCTCAAGATCCATTAGAGTTGATGATTTTGAATTGTCGATTTCATTTCGCCGTTCGTTTTCTCGCGCTTTCTACATCTCTCTGCAAACGTGATTTAACGCATTTCAGCATTTTCTTACACTAATTTCGTTTCCTTGAGTCATTCCTTGATCTTGATTCGATTTTGTTTTGGAATCGTCCCCCGATTATGTTTCGGTTTTGCTTGCAATTTGTGCGATTCCGCTTAATCGTTCTCCTTTCGTGTTCGTTTCTGATATTGTTACAATTTGCTTGAGGTGAAGCAGTGATAGCGAGTTTGGTTCTCTGATTTTGCTTACCTTGTTGGAAATATTCAGATCTGTAAGCAATGTGACTCAATGCAAGAATGACTTACTCTCGATTGTTCTTCATTCTCTCATATGATCAATTAATGAGACCAACCTTCATGTTATGAATTCTGGTCCATGTTATGCTTGCTGTATCTGGTTTTGTAGTTAAGTTGTTGAAGTTTCTGGCTATGATACGGGTGTTTGTGCATCTAAATGGCAGGGTATGGTGCGATCTTCATGTCAAATAAAGATGTGATTATACTGTGGAAGCATACAATTTGCTTGCATTGGTAAATGATGATGGTGATGTTGTGTCTTGGACAACAATGATCTCTTCTTTAGTGAAATGCACGGCAGATGTATGATGAAATACCTAAAATAGTTTTGGGTTGTTCAAATTCTATGTTTTGTGGATCTATAACAGTCGGTATCTTGGATGCAAAAGTATTGTTTTCATTTGATGTCGTGGCAGCTTGTTATGCTCCAAATAGCAATCCCAAGACAGCACTTGAGCTACATACTACCATGCTTAAAAAAGCCATATTTTTACAACCATCCAAGATAAATTTTTCTAGTGTTGCTTTAGCATTGATACGGTCGCAGGCTCGAGAATACTGCTGGTTTGAGTGACACATTCCTATTTTTAAGTGTGCCATTAGCTCTGCATTTAAACCTTATGTTGTTGCTTTTGGCTTGACTAAGCTTACTGAGGTTGGTGATTATAGTTGCTCTTCCACTCTAATTGTTGGTTATCTTGTTTGGCTCTGCATCTAAAGATTCAAGGTTCGTAGTGATGGGTTTCTTATGCTACATTATTTGTATTTATCTTATGCTTGCACTTTGTCTTGTGGATGTCTTGTACTGCAGGTAACTTATATTGCAGGTTAGGTTTTGATGATGAAAAGGACAAAGCCAAAGTTGATGAGAGTGACCAAAGACAAAAGGTGATGCAAGTGACAAAGTATCGAAGTCACAATCCAAGAGAATCAAGCTCAAGAATTAAAGTTTAAAGATATAAGGGTAGTCCTTATAAATAAGGGTAGTCCTTAGGGTTTGGGTGTGTATTAGGAAAAAGTGTAAGCTCTTACGATGGTCAGCTCATCTCTCAAAGTCTCACATCGTCACTAGCTTTTCAAAATGCATGCATGCACATGTAAACACAAAAACCAATTTTAAGAAAGAAAGAAATCGATTCCTTATTTTATCTAAACATCAAAATCGATTTCTTACTCCTTTTTAAAGTGCATAATCGATTTTCTCTATAGTATATAAAGTATATAATCGATTTGCATCTCTTTCTAAACAAACAAGAATCGATTCTCATCTTCAATACATTCAGGCACATAATAGATTTTCCCATTAAACATACTCAAGCACATAATCTATTTCATCCTTATTTTAAGGAAGCACATAATCGATTTTATCTTTTAAGGGAAGCACAAAATCGACTTCATTATCTTTTAAAGAAGCATATAATCGATTTCTCATCCTAGATCTACTTAGGCATGAAATCGATTCTCACCTTTAGTTTATTCAGGCAAACAATCGGTTCCTTCATTTCCAAAAATGTTTCAACGGTAATATTTTTCTCATAGCCTATAAATAGAGGCTTCATACTCTTCATTTCTCACAACCCATTTTCACGATTCAAAGCATATTTTAGAAAAACTCATCGCACTTTCATTTCTGCTCTTCTCGCACCGTTGGTCCGTCAGAGCTGATCTCTCGCAAAACTTAGTCGGGGTTGGAATCTTCAATTTGTATTATCTGCCTACATTAGAGGTATTTTGGTCTTTACGTTTGTAATTGTTTATTTGTTGTATTTTGTACTAGGGAGTGGGGTATCTCTCTAGGGTAGCTATTTGTACTAGGAAGTGGGGTATCTTTCTGGGGCAGCTGGTTGTAACAGGGGTGGGGTATCTCTTGTTATTGTTGTAATATATTTGAGGGCTCTGCATAGGTGGGGTGTCCTAGGAGAAGAGTTCCTGAGTCTGTAAAGGTTTCCAAGGCACCCGTAAGCCTTGTTGTGTTAGTGGAAAATCTCACAAGGGTGTGAGGACTGGACGTAGGTCACTGGGAGGTGACCGAACCTGTATAAATCTGCTGTGTTCTTTACTGCTTTATTTTCTAATTCCTTCGCTTCCACTTAGCCTGCGCGAAAATTAATCTAAGTCATTGAAAAGGGGAAAAAGTTTTCAAAAGTTTTTAAATCTTAATTCACCCCCCTCTTGAGACTGAAGCCACTTGGCAACATGTCTCCCTAAAAGAATGAAGATTGAAGACAATGTTGGGTTGGATTTCATTGATGGTACTACTTGTAAATGGCTATGGGTTGCAGATTTCATGGTTTTGTTGATATTTTGCCTTATTGGCTAGTTGTGAGCTTCTGTTTGTGGTGGTTAAGCTTTGCTCTCTTTGTTATTTCTACTTCTGCCATATGGGGTAAAGATTCTATTTGGTGGTTAAGCTTTTGGCTCTATGTCTTGTTGATTTTAGCTTCTGTCTATGGTGGTTAAGCATGATGCTTCTGTTATAAATGGTTAAGCATTGAGATTTTGCTTCTATCTTGAGTGATTGAGTACTCTTGATGGTTAAGCGTTGATGTGCTTTTGCCAAGTGGTTAAACATTTTGGAATAGTTTCTGCTTGGTGGTTAAGCCTTTGCCCTATGGATTTGTTAGGATTAGCTTCTGCCCTATGGTGGTTAAGCATTTTGCTTCCTTCAAGTGGTTAAACCTTGAGTTGTGGTTTCTGCTCGATGGTTAAGCTTTTGATGACTTCTTTGACACTTGGATGGTTATACCCAAGAGTGGAGTTTATTGATTCTTTTGAAGTGAATGTTGTGGAGACGCTAGAAGAAGATTGAAGGGGCCCAAAAGTTGGTCGAAGACTTATGGGAGCTATGCACCTCAACTGCTACCAATTCAGATTGTTCTTTATTTTCCTTGTTTTTATAGTATCTTTGAATCGCTTATCCCAAGCTGGAACTGTACCGTCCAGCTTACGGGAGGCTGTTAAAATATAGGTAGTAAGCCCATTAGTTTGTTAGTAAGACCCATTAGATAGTAAGGTCCATTAGTTAATTAGTATATAAGGTAGATGGTAGACTCATTTATAGTCATCTCTTCCATTTGTAATATTTTACTACTTTTAATATAATAGACTTTTAGAGCTTTCATCTATAATTTACATGGATGCAATGTTTTTCAACGGTTCTATTAATAGTGTGGATAAGAGATGTACTTTTGTACAAAATGTTTTACTTGTGAAAGTAAAAAATAGCATGGGGGATTAGTTAGATCGCAATATTTATAAGGCAGTTGTATAATTATTTTACTATGGGAGGTTTGGTTTCGATGTGTAATTGTTTTTAATAGAATAGACTTTTTGGAAAGTAATTATATTTTATATGCATGATGTATAGTATTCAAATAATAGTTTCTTAAACATCATCAATGCTATTCATCCCGAATGTTATTCGACAACTGTCACGATCTGTAATATCCTCAAAATAATTAGTCGAATTATTTAGATGTTAACCAAATTGAATTAATTTAGTACTTAATTGGTAAATTTATTAAGCGCTAAAATTAATTATTGATCGTCATAGGATCGTTAACCAGATAATACGGAATACGGACAATTCGGAACGAAATAAGAGATTAAGGACAATATGGTAATTTGACCATGTTACTACTTATATATTAAATAAATATATATATGTGTGTGTGAGTGAAAGAAAGAATTAAAAGAAAAGAAACGAAAGAAAGAAACAAACAGAGAGCAGAAAAGAAGGAAAAGAAAAGAAAAAGGAAGAGAAAAGAAAGAAGGAAACGAAGAGGGAGAAGAGAAGAGAAGGTATGAAATCTTCACCAAATTTCTTCTTCTTGGTTCCATTAGAATCCCCTCATCATCCTCTTCATTTTGATCCAAGAATCATCACCAACAAACCATCCTCTCACTCTCCACCATTTTCGGATTTTTGAAGAAAAAGAAGGTTTTGATGGTTGAAGCTCAAAGGAAAGCTTAGGATGGTGTTTAGGAGCAAGCCCAAGGTTATTTAATTGATGATTGAAGTTTGATTGGAAGGTTAGGAGCTAGTTGAGAGAGTTAGGGTTTGAGAATCAAATTGGGGTTTTATGTGAATAGGAGCAAATGGAGCTAGGAGATGATGAATAGTGTTTTTGGGTACTTCATGGTTGATTGGGAAGCTTTGGAGTCTTTGAGGAGCTTGGGACCTTAGGAATCAAGTGGATGGTACTTAGGTCAAAGTTGATATTACTCGTGGGTCGGATGTTCGAGTGGCAGAAAGCTTTGGAAGCGGATTTGAGTATCGACGGAGCGTCGAAGTTGATGCGGGGATCGTTCGTGTGGTTATGTGAAAAATTGCGTTTTGGTATCCTCGGTTATTTGTGATTTTCATAACAATTGGTGAGTTTTACTAACGTTTAGGTTTATTTCATTTTTGAAATGAATATTATGTTGATTGGTTTCGAGAAATTTGAGTCAAAAACCGTTATTTTGAAATATATCGAATTTTGAGAAAAATTGAATGTGTTGAGTCTTTGATTGGATTTATTGATCGAGTGATGTTATTGGATATGTTTTTGTAGTGTTTTGGTGTTGGGATTGGACTGGAAAAGGTACCGGAAATGATCGGAACGACGAAAAACGCGAAAACGGGATAAAATCCAGTGCTGTCAAAGACGCACGACCCGTGCGCCCCAAGTGCACGATCCGTGCGTCCAAACGCACAGTGCAAATTTCCTCATGCGCCCCAAGCGCACGGTCCGTGCGTCCCAGCGCACGACCCGTGCGCAGTGTTCTTTCCAAATATCCCAAAAGTGCCCGAAACGATTCCGATCGATTCCAATCCTCTTTTAATCCTTTCCTAACCCTTCTATAAAGATATTAGGCTTATAATGCCATGATTTTGGGTATGTTTAAATACTTTTGAAGTTGAAATCGTTTCGAAAAACCGAATGATAGTACACGTGTGCGGATATGTTTTATTAATAACAAAGCGTACTATGAGTCCTACGTGGTAAGGTATAATGCAAATGAACTACGGGTTCATATGATAGTGGATATATGTGCATATTATATCGAGTTGGGTGACGACCCATGTTAACATACTAGGCGGGGTAGTCATGATCCCTTGCCCTAGGCTCCGTGCCATTAGGAAAAATGCTATTGGTAAGGGGGTTCACCGGGTATATAGCAATGGATTGCAGTCGCGGTGTTATGTTAAAAGTTGTTGTTCGATACACCGGGTATATAGCAACGGATTGCAGTCGGTGTCGTACTTTATTTGTTGTGTGATTAAAAGGTTCACCGGGTATATAGCAACGGACTGCAGTCGGTGATCTGTTAGAAGATGAATAATGCGGTTCACCGGGGTTTTAGCAGTAATGCAGTCAGTGCCGTGTAAAGTTAAAAGAAACTCATAATTGAACCGAGAGTGTTAGTAGGGGTCTCGGTAGAACTCACTGAGATTGTATCTCATTGTTTATATGTTGTTGTTTTACAGAGAAACAAGGAAAGAAAGGACCACAGAGGCACGAGTAGGTGGAGCTCGGATGGTTGCTGATGACTTAGCTTTATGCTTAAGTTTATATTTCCTTTGTTGTCTATGTACTGCAACACTATGTATTTAGTGTTATATCTTCTTCCGCTTTCTTGTATGATACTGAATACTATAGTTGCTGATGGTTTAAGGTCTGAGAACCGTATCGTCTTGTATGTGTATAAGACTGTTAGGTTTTTATTCAGCGAAAAATTATAGTGATATTCAGTGTCTAAGCAGGAAATACATCTCTGATGTTCTAGGGATGGTACACTTGGGTATTTTTACTAAATAAAAATACCGGGGTGTTACACAATCCTTCAGAGTGTGGTCTAAAAAAACAATAACTGACTTTTCAATTTCGGCTTTTACAGGCAACTAGTACTATACCCGTGCATCCGCACGGGCCAATCGCGTTACGTGACACGATTACCTCAAATAGAAACGTTAGATGCTGTCGCACAGGTGCTGTCGTGTTATTAATATACACGATTACCTAAAATCAATTGTAAATTAATATAGATGATGACTTGCATACGCACAGGTGCTGTCATGTTATTTTTATGAATGAATTTAGACAGTATTTAAATAGTCTGAACATTACCCCGTGAAAATAAAGAAAAATTTAGAGTAGATAAAAAAGGAGTTTCAAATAAAAAATTGACAAATATAAAAACTAAAAATGTAAAAGTATCATTTAAAAACAATATGTGCATTTATCACGTGTGTTTTTATATATCAGTGCAGTGTTTTTTATATATCAGCGTTGTTATCCCATGTTTTATTATATATCAGTGCAACTATCACATGTTTTTATATATATCATTGCAGTTATCCCCGTATTTTTTTATATATCAGTGCAGTTGTCCAGTGTTTTAAGTATCAGTGCAGTTATCTCATAGTTTCAATTGATTATTTGAGTTGATTAGTATATTATTGTAGATAGTAAAAGATAGATAGTAGATTATCAATAACAAATATTTATCCCGTGTTTTTTTTTATATATCAGTGACAATTATTTATCCTTTTTAGGTATTATTGACAAATATTAGTCACGTGTGTTTTAAATATTAATCAGTTTAAATAGTCATTAAGTCTTCTTGTTTTTCTAGATAGTAGGATTATAATAGTCATCAAAAATTATAATTATCAATGGCAAATATTTATCCCGTGTTTTTTTTATGTATCACTGCAGTTATCCCGTGTTTTTTTAGATATCAATGCAGTTATCTCGTAGTTTTAATTGATTATTTTAGTTGATTTGTAGATTATAGTAGATAGTAGATTATCAATAAGAAATATTTGTTTTAAATATTAATTAAATATTCATTTCTTAACATTGATTAGTTGATTATAGTAGATTATTGCAGTTATTCCGTGCTTTTTTAGATAGTAGCTAGGTTTATAGTATTTTTCCAAAATTATAATTATCAATGGTAAATATTAATTATAAATTGTCAAAAAAAATTATAATCAATGGTAAATATTAATCTCGTGTTTTTTTATATATCACTGCAGTTATCCCGTAATTTTTATTTTTCAGTGCAGTTATCTCGTAGTTTCAATTGATTATTTTAGTTGCTGATGGTTTAAGGTCTAAGAACCGTATCGTCTTGTATGTGTATAAGACTGTTTGGTTTTTATTCAGCGAAAAATTATAGTGATATTCAGTGTCTAAGGAGGAAATATATCTCTGATATTCTAGGGATGATACACTTGGGTATTTTTACTAAATAAAAATACCGGGGTGTTACACTATCTTTCCGAGTGTGGTCTAAAAAAACAATAACTGACTTTTCAATTTCAGCTTTTACGGGCAACAACATCCCACCAACTTACTAATTAACGGTGTTTGCGAAGCCAGTCACGAGATTACTGTCCTGACAATAAGCTAGTCACGAGAATAGTGTCCTGATATTTGGCATTTCCCTTTTATATTGGTAATAGCTTCTTTATAAGAGGTTTTTTTAATAGGAAATGTTTTGCAGAGGGATGTTAGTTTTTCATGTTTAAACCCGGGACCCCCTCCTGGTTGCATTTATTATTTATTTGGTGCAAGTTCTCAATATCTCTTAGCTCGACAATTGAGCTACCTACTTGAGAAATAACAATAACAAGGTTAGTATAAGAGGGTTTTCATTTGTATAAACAATAATGGAGTTAGTATGTAAGGGGATGTAGTACTACCAAATCCTTCAATTTGTTTTTATTTGCAAAATGATTTATGTACATGTCTCTTTTACTAATGAAATGCTTTATGATCATTAGTAATTATCACGCAAATCTATTTTTATTTTTACTCCTAAACTAAGGAGTTTTTGAAAAAGAAATGCCGTTACATCTTACGAAATTTTCTTCAAAGGAGAAAACTTAGAAAAGTGCTTTATATCAAGCCCGGGGACCGATAAAGTCCCAAGTATGGGCAGACTTTGTACTGGAAATACCTTCACTTTCGATTGAGGCTGAGGATGAGGCTCTTATCGCAGGAGTAAGCCTCGCAGCCAAATTTGGAGTGAAAACTTTACGAGGTCAAAGCGACACCCGGTTGATGGTCGGACAACTGCAAGGCGAGTTCCAAACACTAAACCCACCACTAAGCATGTACTGCGACAAGGTAAAAGCTCTCCTGTCTAAATTCATTTATTTTGAGCTAGCATACATACCAAGGGACAAGAACGCTCGTGCCGACATACTTTACATGTTTGCAAGCACAAAGAAATCGGGACAAAATAAATTCGTCTTTCAGGACACACTAGCACAACAAACACTACAAGAATAATGGGATTTTCCGGCCAGTACTTTCCGGCGGATTTCAGACATTACCGGCGGATTTTATCCGTCGAAAAATTACCGGCGGATATCTGGGACTTTCCGGCGGATTTTCTTCCTCCGGTAATTTTCCGGTAGATTTAAGGGGATTTTCGGCGAATTTATTTGTTCAAAATATAATTTTTTTTTTAAAAAATAAATCCGTCGGAAACGGGATTACCGGCGGATTTATTAAAAAATTCAAAAATTAAAAAATTATTTAAATCCACCGGAAATTCAACTCAATCCGCCGAAAAAGTCCATCCCCGACCAAATCCGTCGGAAACGGTATTACCGGCGAATTTTTTAAAAAAACCTTATTTTTAAAATTTGAAAATCCGCCGGAAACGTCTTTACCGGCGGATTGTTTGAAACATACGTGAAAATTTAAATTTTGAAATTCCGCCGGAAATTCAACTCAATCCGCCGAAAAAGTCTGTCCCCGACCAAATCCGCCGGAAATGGTATTACAGGAGGATTTTTTAAAAAAAACGTATTTTTAAAATTTGAAAATCCGCCGGAAACGTCATTACCGGCGTTTTTTTTTGAAAAATACGGGAAAATTAAAATTTTGAAAATCCGCCGGAAATTCTGTTTTTCGCCGAAAAAAAATTAGTCCGCCGGAAAGTTGTTTTAGCGGTGGATTTGTCAGTGTATCCGTTGCACCCCTCTTCCTCTATATATAACTTCTCCAAATTTCTTCTCCACATTTCTTCTTCACACCCAAATTCTCTTCTTGAAATTCCTCTGTTCCTTTCTACAAATTCTCTTCTTCTCTCTACTAAATATCTTCCTCTCTTTGGCAAATTTTTTCAATCTAAGGTATGTTTGTAGCATGAGTTAATAGTTTTAGTTTATGAATTATTTTATAATATGAGTTAGTTACTAATTGTGGTGTTGTTTGTTTAGGTATTGTTTGAGTTTGGTTTCCTTGGTGTTCCTCTTTGTTTTAGTTGGGGATTCGCATCAAGTCAGAGACTTCTCTTCACTACGGTTAGTTATCATAGTTTTTAGTTGTCATAAAATGTTATTTTATTTTATTAGTTTGAATTTAATTATTAAGTAAATATCAAATATTATAATATATTAATATTATAATATATTAGTTTATAAATAAATACGAAATATGATAATATATTACTAATTGTGGTGTTGTTTGTTTAGGTATTGTTTGAGTTTGATTTCCTAAATTATGATAATGATAATATTTATTGTAGTGTAGTACATAGATCCTGAAATGATGGATCGTAGTTGGATGTATGTTCAATTGTATCTTGGAAGATCCGGTTTAAAGCGACGTTTTGTAGAAGGTGTAGAACAGTTTATTTTTTGTGCTAAGCTTCGGGAAGAATTTGCGCGACAAGGGATAATTAGATGCCCGTGCTTGAAATGTTCATTTTGATTTATAAAAAATGAAGAAGTTAGAGTTGATTTGTACAATAATGGGTTTAGGCCAAATTATTGGATATGGAGTCGTCACATGGAAGTAGGACCAGGGGTAGCTGCAGTTCTTGCGGTTAATGTTCCGGTTGAAGTAGTAGCTCCCACATCCAAGTAGTTATCCAGCGACTACGACATCTGGAGGCCAAATTATACAACCGCTAGATGTTTATCAGGGAATGATATCTGACGCTGTTAGAGTAAATTTGGATTTTGAAGAACCAGAATATGATGCTAAAGAAGTTCTAAATGAGGAAGCTCAAAGGTTTTACATGTATTTGAGTGAGACTATTGGACTTTTGGCAAGTGTACCAAATGTCGCAAGTAATAAAAGAACGGTAAGACCGGTCGTCTCCACAGGGATTGCGTGTTGTTTAACAATGGCAAAATTATCGAACCTTAGATTGCGAAAATTGATTTGATTTGAGAATTTGGTAACGTGAAAATAAAGACGGTTGTTGAAATAATAGTAGGAAAGCGATTAGGGGTCGAATCCTCTCCCCTCACCTATCTTAAGAACCTTCAGCTAATCACAAATTAATTGTTTGAAATACCAGATTCAATTCACTAAGTTAGGTTAAGGACAATTCCTTGCCTCAAAACCCCTTTTACCTAATTGAGTTACCCTAATTCCTTAGGTGAATCATGCCAATTGGTAAAGCCTTGAACCCTAGAAATAAAGAATTCATAAATCCAATCCCACATTCCTATGGCGATCACAAGTTTATGATCTCAACCCCATATCAAGCATGCAATCCATATCCCTATGTGATCACATACCCTAAATCATTATAATTATCATATGTAACTATAAAGCATTAAACAAAGAGGTACAGACTTATGATAAATCAAACAACTAATTGTATTAACCATAGCAAATAATCCATAAGATAGGTTTGGGGAGAATCATGTCTCCCTAATCAAAAGAAATTTAGTTACACATGATTAAGGGAGTACAAACTAAGATAAAAGAGAAAAAGCAAATAGAGGAAGCCATAGAAACCTTCATTCCTTGTTCCCAAGTGATTGGAAGACTCCAAATTCACACCTTGCAGCTGCTCCAATCCCTAGGTTCGCTCCCAAAAACCCAGTAGTCCCAATTTCGCTGAAAACTCATTAAAACCCTAATTTTTGCCGCACCATCGCGACGCGACATGATGCCGTCGCGACGCGAGATCTTCCAGAAACAGTTCCTGCGAAATAACTCAGCTGCATCGCGACGCGATGCCTCCTGGTCGCGACGCGATATCTTCCAGAAACCACTCCTTCCAAATCCTGCTGCATCCCTAGGCAAATGTCTGGTTCGCTAGATGATGCCACAACACTTGGAGGTCTTCCAGTACAGAATAACACCAGAATTGCTGGAAATTGCTTACAATTGACTTCCTAATACATTTGATCTAACTATGCTAATTTCTATGATAATGACAGAATTACAATCAGACTCCTGCAGTTTTGGTCCTAAAATTGAGCAACTTATATCATATGACAGAGAGTCAACACAACCCCAAACTTAAACTTTTACTTGTCCTCAAGCAAACATTCAATTCAGGCTGTGGCTACTTTTTTAATTTAGCTGTCACACCTTCCACACAAACCAGTTAACCACACAGCATATCAAAAATCATCATCAACCTAATACAGTAGCAAGACAGCCGAATTGGAAAATACAAGATCATAAGCAGGCAAGCGTTCTCAAGTTCTCTCTTTTTCACACATCTCACCAATCTCTCTTTGAAGTGTCTAAGGTGGTCACTCAATTCACAATACCTGCAACATCGTTTCATAGGCTTGAACAAGTTCTATACAAATCTATACACATGAAATGCACACACACTATTTGAGGACTTAAAGGTTGTAACCGGGCTTAGGTAAGGGTGGATAGTATTTGGATAAGTAGGTTACATACTTGGAGTTAGGCCTACTTCTCTCTATGTCAATTTCAACAATCTCACTCACTTACCCATTTTCCCCAAAGAATTCCACAAAAGAAGGAATTATTACTTTTTTTTTTGAAATATATATATATATTATTTTTTTTCTTTTCTTCGTATGTTCCTTTCTCTTGTATACCACCCCAAACTTAGAATGTTGCTATTCCATGAGCAACCCCAAACTTAGAATTTTTCCCACTCACATACATTTGTCTACCTAACTCCAAGTTAAGAAACAACTGGGCATATGATTTGCAGAAAAATTTAAAAACAACAATAAGGCTCAGAGGGGCTAACAAAGGATAAACAATAATTGGGTGGCTTGAAAGGCTCAGGGGATCCAAATTTTTTTTTGCCTCAGTGTGTATGTAAATTACATGCAAGATTGTTAAGTACAAGTTCAAGTTCTGCAGAGTAATGCAAGCAAGGAATACACACAATCATGATATAAGTGTTTGGGCTCACCTCACGGTTGGGATTTTAAGAGATGGAACTCGAGAGGACTTGCCCACAAATGATCTAGATCTTCCTCCGCTTTTGTTATGACCACAGATAAAACTTGATGAGAAAAATTGACATGCTAGTAATCAGAAGGTAAAATGTAAACATGTTAGACTAAATGCCACAAATCATCATAATTGAAGTTGCTTCTTGAAAGCTTAGGATAGTGGTGCCTCAATATCACAGAATAAGTTGTAACAATATAGTACAGACCAAAATGCAAAATAAAGTCAAAAGGGGTGAAAATAAAAACACAAAACAGTAAATAATGAGAAGGTGAGCCTCCTGATCAAAGATAGGAAAAAAGGTGCTCACCAGTGGGTTGCCTCCCACTAAGCGCTTCTTTAACGTCACTAGCTTGACGTCTTTTAGACCCTTATGGGTCTCTTAGCACGAGAACCATTTGAGCCTCTTCCCCAGCCGTACCACAGTATGGCTTGAGTCGTTGTCCATTTACCTTAAAAGATCTTTTGGACTCTGACTCCTCCACTTCTATTGCTCCGTACGGTGCACTTCTTTAACAACAAAGGGGCCCGACCACTTGGATTTCAGTTTCCCTAGAAACAACTTGAGTCTTGAGTTAAACAACAACACTTGTTGTCCAGGGAAAAATTCCTTCCTTGAAATGTGTTTGTCGTGATACACCTTCATCTTTTCCTTGTAGATCTTGTTATTCTCATATGCATGTTCCTTTTCTCTCCACTTGATGCGGGGTCAAAATTTAGGAAATTCAACGCCCAATATGCTTTATGTTCAAGCTCAACCGGCAAATGACATGGTTTTACATAAACCAATTGGTAGGGGGACATTCCCAAGGGTGTCTTATAGGCTGTCCTGTATGCCCACAGAGTATCATCTAGTTTCACTGCTGATAGGCCGCAAGTGTACGGTCTTATCGCGTAATAAAAAGAGTTATCGATCCACAGGGAGAGCCTAAGTGATTACCAATTTAATTTTCCAAAGTTGATTAACTGAAGAGAAATGGTTTTAGGAGATGTAAAATTTAGAAATAAAAACAATCTCAGGCTTATAGTTTCATCACAACAATGAGGAACCAAAATAATTCTTTAGACTATTCAACAAATTATAAGAGTTTTGTATTTCAAAGACAAGGCAGCGAATATAACTAATGTCTCCTTTCGGAGTACAAGAGCGTGTTTTGAACTAACAATCAAGCCTATTCTCATGGTTGATTGTCACCAAAACCCATTAAGCATAACACCTTTATAATGTCTAAAGAGTTTCAAAACTATTCTCATGTTTTGATTCCCTTGTCTAATTTCATAGTTCCAACATCAATACTTCACCTTTCGGTCCTTCGTTTGATGTTTAAAATAAGATTTGAAGGACAATGAAATTAGAGGAGGAGGAGGAGGAGGAGGAGGAGGAGGAGGAGTAGCAGAAGAAGAAGAAGAAGAAGAAGAAGAAGAAGAAGAAGAAGAAGAAGAAGAAGAAGAAGAAGAAGAAGAAGAAGAAGAAGAAGAAGAAGAAGAAGAAGAAGAAGAAGAAGAAGAAGAAGAAGAAGAAGAAGAAGAAGAAGAAGAAGAAGAAGAAGAAGAAGAAGAAGAAGAAGAAGAAGAAGAAGAAGAAGAAGAAGAAGAAGAAGAAGAAGAAGAAGAAGAAGAAGAAGAAGAAGAAGAAGAAGAAGAAGAAGAAGAAGAAGAAGAAGAAGAAGAAGAAGAAGAAGAAGAAGAAGAAGAAGAAGAAGAAGAAGAAGGAAAATAAAAGTGCAAGAATGTAAATGACTTGGAAAATAAATTGCAAGGAATATAAAGTGCAAGAAAAGTAAAGAACAAGGAATATAAATAGCAAGAAAGTAAAGGTTAGGAGCAATAAAATAAAAGTTAGGAGCAAGAAAGTAAATAGCAAGGAAAGTAAATGAGCAAGAATTTAAAAGAGCAAGAATCATAAAAAGCATGAAGAGTAAATTGAAGTCATGAATCTTAGAGGAATCCTTGTCATTGATTTTCTAACAAACTTCAAGCTTAGTTACAAGTGAGGATCAAGGTCCTATTTATAGGAAAATATGAGGGCCAAGGCACTTGAGTGGAGGGGCAAAATGGTCCCAAAAAAAGTGGCAAATCAAGTTGGCAAAGATAGCCATCAGCAAGTGGGTGCAGCCAAAATTGACTTGTCTGGCGCCAGGGTCGTGCGCCCATGTGCCTGGGTCGTGCGCCCTGGCTAGTCAATTTTGGCTGCTCTGCGCCTGTTTTGCACCAGGGTCGTGCGCCTGTGGAGCCAGGGTCGTGCGCCTTGTGCTGGCAACAGCTGTTCTGCGTTGCTGGCAAGCATGGGTCGTGCGCCTATGTTCCAGGGTCGTGCGCCCTGGCCAGTCAATTTTGGCTGCTCTGCGCCAGTTTTGCACCAGGGTCGTGCGCCTATGTGCTAGGGTCGTGCGCAGGCTCTGCGCCAGTTTTTGCTTCTTGGCGCCCTTGGTGCCCTGTGCTGCGCCAGTTTTGCTGCTTGGCGCCCTGTTGAATGCCAAGTGGTCTTAAAAATTGTTCCTCCTCAAATATTTTCTTTGTTTCTTCATTTTTTTCTCGTATTTTCTCTTTTGCTTCAAAATAACACCTGAAAATAAAAAGTAAACATTTGCAGTAAAATAGCTCAAAAATATAATTAAAATACCAAATAAACTTAAGAAAAATAACTATTAAAACGACTCTAAAAATAGACTTATCAAACTCCCCTATGCTTGAATCTTTGCTTGTCCTCAAGCAAAAATAGTGTAAATCTTTCGGCCAATTCTGAAGGGAATTTATTTTCATATCGAAACCTTAAGTGAACTGTGGGGCAATTCTAACACTTTGGTTTGAGAACTACTATTCGGGCTTCTTGTGGAATTGGGAGACAGTTTTAAAGTATCAATACTCTAGAGAGGATATCAATGTCATCATAGAACCGGTTCCCCAGCATTCTTAAGCTTGGGTCCTTCATTCACTAAGACCGGGTCTCAAAGGAGGGTCTTTATATGTTGGGCATTCAAGCATTTTTTTTTCTTTTTGATTTCATATGCTATCCATTCATTTTGACATTTATAATGCACCAATTTTTGCATTTTGAATTGGTTTTGCATTTTTATTTTATTATTATTATTTTATTTTATTTTATTTTATTTTATTTTTTGAATACCCCAACTCAGACGTTTTTCTCCAGTAACCGCACATCCAGTGAATGTCACCAAGAGAACCAGGTTAGTAGTTTCTTTTCAGTCCTTCTAATTGTATTAATAACTGAAAAAAAGTCTCAATAGTGGGTGTGTGAAAAAGCCCTAGAAGTAGAAATCGAACCATGATACAATTTTGTTGTTCCCAACCAGTCCACCTGGATGATTGCTAATGAAAATTTGAAAAAATTTTGTCTAGAAAAGTTCTTATCTAAAACATGCTTAGGGTTCACAAAGTTTCATGATGGAGGGAGCAGATACAACTCAAAGTACAAAAAGATAAAAACTCAGCAAAGCAATAAAGACATACCCAAAAAAAAGCAATAAAATACCCCCCCATGCTTGGACCAAACATTGTCCTCAATGTAAATCAGAATAGAATATATGAGAGGGGTAAGAAAGCTCACATTGATTGGCATTTTGTAGCTTTTCTGCTTTTTCCAGGAAAACAAAACATAGGTAAACCAGTGGGTTGCCTCCCACGCAGCGCTCGTTTATGGTCATTAGCTTGACCTTTGCCCTTTGGAAAGTTATTCCTGGGTCCCATTGCTTGAAGCATAAAGACCAAGTGACACATGATGAATGAAAACATATTCCTGGATCCCATGGCTTGTAAAATGGATGTTGTAAAAGCAATAAGATCTTATTTTCAATTCCCCCCAGATCAAATGTTATTTTCACAAAGGAAGGTGAAAAATAAGATAAAGGAGATGCTTCGTATGGTGGTGGGGGGATGTTTGGTTCTTCTCTTTCTTTTTCTGGTTCTTTCTTTTTTTCTTTTTCTGGTTCTTTCTCTTTTTCTTTCTCTTCTTGCTCACATGGTAAATTATGTTTTTCACTCACAATTTTTCCTTGGTTTACTCTTGGTTCCTCTAATTGTTTTCCGCTTCTAAGGGTGACGGCATATATTTGGCCATTTAGATTTTGTTCACGCTGTCTGGGAAATACCCCCGAAGATTTAGAGGATCAAGCCACCTGTGTTGCCACTTGAGTTATTTGATTTTCAAGCATCTCACTATGAGCGGCAATAGAGTCGATTTTTGATTCTAATTTGATAAGTGTGTCATTCAAATAACTAGTTTGATTTTTGAATTCTTCATTTTGTTTTGTTTGAGATGACACAAATTTTTCCATCAAAAATTCCAAGTTCGACTTTTTCGGGTTGTTTTGTGGGTTGTTAAAAACGCTTTGATTTTGAAAGACAGGAGGTGGTCTAGGTGCTGGATTGGGTGGAGGATTTTTATAAGAAAAATTTGGATGATTTCTCCACCCAGAATTATAAGTATTTGAAAACGGATCTTCTTTTTGAGCATAGTTAATATGCTCATTTCCAGTACTAGATGCCTCAAGCTGGCATTCAGCTCCAATATGGCCAACAACCCCACATAATTCACATGGTGGAGTAGTAGGAGAAAAAGTTTGTGAAACGGCACTTACATTTAATTTTTCAAACTTTTGAAAAAGTGCGTCCACTTTTGAGGCAAGATGATCAACAGCAGATATTTCATACTTACCTGGCTCTTTTGATGATGCTGGTTTATCTGTTATGGCTCGCTCACTTGCCCATTGATAATGGTTTTGAGCCATATCTTCAATGAGTGCATAAGCTTCAGTAAAATTTTTGTTCATCAAAGCTCCACCTGCAGCTGCATCAACAGTCATCCTTGTTGCATATTGTAATCCATTATAAAAAGTGTGAACAACGAGCCATTTCTCTAGTCCATGATGGGGGCATAGCCTTAACATTTCTTTGAAACGTTCGCAAGCATCATAAAGAGATTCCCCGTCGTTTTGAGAAAATCGAGTAATTTGACTTCTCATTTGAGCTGTTTTACTCGGGGGAAAGAACCTAGTAAGAAAGGCTTGTTTTAATTGGCCCCAGCTGGTAATGGATTCCGAAGGCAAAGAATGTAGCCATGCTCTTGCTCTATCCCTTAATGAAAAAGGGAGGAGCTTTAGTCTTATGGCATCTTGAGGTACCCCGTTTAATTTGAGAGTTGATAGCCCCGCAAGTGCACGGGTCGTATCGCGTAATAAAAGAGTATCGGTCCACAGGGAGAGCCTAAGTGAATACCAATTTAATTTTTCAAAGTTGATTAACTGAAAAGAAAGTGTTTTTGGAAAGAAGGATATTTTAGCAAAGTCTACTCACTTATGATCATTGTAGACAAAAGAGGAGAAAAGAAAATAAGAAAAGAAAACATAAAGTTTAAATAGCGAGAAAATAAAAGAAAGCGGTAAAGTGCAAAATTATAAATAGCGGAATTGTAAATGACAAGAAAGTAAATTGCTTGAAAAGTAAATTGCCAGTAATTTACTTGACTTGCCAGTAATTTACTTGACTTGCCAGTAGTTTACTTGACTTGGAAATTTAAAGAGCAAGAAAAATAAAAGAGCAAGAAAGTAAATAACTTGGAAAATAAAGGTGCAAGAAATTAAATAGCAAGAAAAGTAAATGACTTGGAAAATAAAGGTGCAAGAATTTAAAGGAGCAAGAAAGTAAATGACTTGGAAAGTAAAAGGGCAAGAAGATAAATAGCAAGAATTTAAAGGGCAAGAAAGTAAATGACTTGGAAAATAAAGGTGCAAGAAATTAAATAGCAAGGAAAGTAAATGACTTGGAAAGAAAAAGGGCAACAAAATAAATAGCAAGAATTTAAAGGGCAAGAAAGTAAATAAACAAGAATCATAAAAAGCATGAAGAGTAAATTGAAGTCATGAATCATTAGAGAGCCTTTGTCATTGATTTTCTAACAAAATTCAAGCTTAGGTACAAGTAAGGATCAAGCCTCTATTTATAGGAAAATATGAGGGGCAAAATGGTCCAAAAGAGGAAAAAGTGGCAAATCAAGTTGGCCAAGGTAGTCATCAAAGAGCCATCCTCAAGTGGACAATGCACATGAGCAAGTGGTCAAAGCACATGGTCATCAAAAAGTGGGCAAAAATATCCATCAACAAGTGGGCAAGGTAATTTCGACTGATGCAGCAGATTTCTGGGAGATCCAGTCGAATTCTGGCTTGCTGAGATAGAAGCAGTCGAATTCTGGCCTGCTGAGACAGATGCTGTCGAATTCTGGCCTGCTGAGACAGATGCTGTCGAATTCTGAGAGATCTAGTCGAATTCTGGGAGATCCAGTCGAAATCTGGAAGATGCAGTCGAATTCTGGGAGATCCAGTCGAATTCTGACTTGCTGAGATAGAAGCAGTCGAATTCTGGCCTGCTGAGACAGATGCTGTCGAATTCTGGCAGATCCAGTCGAATTCTGGGAGATCCAGTCGAAATCTGGAAGATGCAGTCGAATTCTGGGAGATCCAGTCGAATTCTGACCTGCTGAGACTTAAGCAGCCCAAATTGCTCCAAAATAAAACCTGAAGATAAAAAGTAAACATTTGCAGTAAAATAGAACAAAAATATAATTAAAATACTAAAAAGACTTAATAAAATAACTATTAAAAAGACTCTAAAAATAGACTTATCAAACTCCCCTATGCTTGAACCTTTGCTTGTCCTCAAGCAAAAACAGTGTAAATCTTTAGGCCCATTCTGAAGGAAAATTATTTTCATATCGAAACCTTAAGTGAACTGTGGGGCAATTCTAACACTTTGGTTTGAGAGCTACTATTTTTGGGCTTTTTGTGGATTTGGGAGACAAATTTAAAGTATCAATACATTAGAGAGGATATCCATGTCATCATAGAACCGGTTCCCCAGCATTCTTAAGTTTGGGTCCTCCATTCACTAAGACCGGGTCTCAAAGGAGGGTCTTTATACGTTGGGTATTCAAGCATTTTTTCTTTTCTTTTTGATTTTATATGCTAACCATTCATTTTGTCATTTTAAAATGCACCAATTTTTGCATTTTGAATTGGTTTTGCAATTCTTTTTTTTTTTTTGAATACCCCAACTCAGACGTTTTTCTCCAGTAACCGCGCGTCCAGTGAATGTCACCAAGAGAACCAGGTTACTAGTTTCTTTTCAGTCCTTCTAATTGTATTAATAACTGAAAATAGTCTCAATAGTGTGTGTGTGAAAAAGCCCTAGAAGTAGAAATCGAACCATGATACAATTTTGTTGTTCCCAACCAGTCCACCTAGATGATTGCTTAATGAAAAATTGAAAAATTATTTTTGTCCAGAAAAGGCTTATCTAAAACATGCTTTTAGGGTTCACAAAGTTTCGTGATGGAGGGAGCAGATACAACTCAAAGTAAAAAGATAAAAACTTGGCAAAGCAATAAAGACATTCCTAATAAAAGTAATAAAATACCCCCCCATGCTTGGACTAGGCATTGTCCTCAATGATTTTTCAAGTAAAACAAAAGGGGTTAGGAGAGCTCACCTGGCTGTCTGGTTCAGGATACTCGGCCCTGGGGTATTTTATTTTTCAACAAATCGAAAAATACATTAAGCCGTGGGTTGCCTCCCACGCAGCGCTCGTTTATGGTCATTAGCTTGACCTTTCCTTTTATAAAGTTATTCCTGGGTCCCATTGCTTGAAGCATAGAGACCAAGTGACATATGAAGAATGAAAGCATTTTCCTAGATCCCATGGCTTGTAAAATGGAAGTTGTGTAAGCAATAAGATCTTTTTTACAATTCCCCCCAGATCAAATGTTATTTTTTTCACAAAGGAAGGTGAAAAGTAAGATAAAGGAGATGGTTTGTATGGTGGTGGGGGGATGTATGGTTCTTCTCTTTCCTTTTCTGGTTCCTTCTCTTTTTCTTTCTCTTCTTGCTCACATGGTAAATTATGTTTTTCACTCACAATTTTTTCTTGGTTTGCTTTTGGTTCCTCTAATTGTTTTTCGCTTCTAAGGGTGACAGCATATATTTGGCCATTTGGATTTTGTTCTGGTTGCCCAGGAAATACCCCTGAAGTCTTAGAGGATGAAGCTACCTGTGTTGCCACTTGAGTTATTTGATTTTCAAGCATTTTATTATGAGTGGTGATAGAGTCGACTTTTGATACTAATTTGATAAGTGTGTCATTCAAATAACCAGTTTGATTTTTGAATTCTTCATTTTGTTTTGTTTGAGATGACACAAATTTTTCCATCAAAAATTCCAAGTTCGACTTTTGTGGGTTGTTTTGTGGGTTGTTAAAAACCCTTTGATTTTGAAAGACAGGAGGTGCTCTAGGTGCTGGATTGGGTGGAGGATTTTTATAAGAAAAATTTGGATGATTCCTCCACCCAGGATTATAAGTATTTGAAAACGGATCTTCCTTTTGAGCATAATTAATATGCTCGTTTCCAGCACTAGATGCCTCAAGCTGGCATTCAGCTCCAATATGGCCAACAACCCCACATAATTCACATGGTGGAGTAATAGGAGAAGAAGTTTGTGAGACGGCACTTACATTTAATTTTTCAAATTTTTGAAAAAGTGCGTCCACTTTTGAGGTAAGATGATCAACAACAGATATTTCATACTTACCTGGCTCTTTTGATGCGGCTGGTTTATTCGTTATGGCTCGCTCACTTGTCCATTGACAATGGTTTTGAGCCATATCTTCAACGAGAGCATAAGCTTCGGTAAAATTTTTGTTCATTAAAGCTCCACCTGCAGCTGCATCAATAGTCATTCTTGTTGCATATTGTAATCCATTATAAAAAGTGTGAACAACAAGCCATTTCTCTAGTCCATGATGGGGGCATGGCCTTAACATTTCTTTGAAACGTTCCGAAGCATCATAAAGAGATTCCCCGTCATTTTGAGAAAATCGAGTAATTTGATTTCTCATTTGAGTTGTCTTACTCGGGGGAAAGAATTTAGCAAGAAAAGCTTGTTTTAGCTGGTCCCAGCTGGTAATGGATTCCGAAGGCAATGAATGTAGCCATGCTCTAGCTCTATCCCTTAATGAAAAAGGGAAGAGTTTTAGTCTTATGGCATCCGGAGGTACCCCGTTTAATTTGAGAGTTCCACAGTATTCAAGAAAAATTGAAATATGAAGATTTGGGTCCTCCGTGGGAGAACCAGAAAATTGGTTTTGTTGTACCATCGAAAGCAGAGATGTTTTGAGTTCAAAATTATTTGCTTCCACATTTGGATGTACAATGGCAGCCGATGGCTCTGCTGAAGGTGTTGCGTACTCTTTGAGAGCACGATTTTCATTAGCCGCCATTTGGTTATCGGGAATTTCTCTCCTCCTTCTATGTAAGAACCTTTCGATTTCGGGAATTTGTTGAACAGTTTCACCGAAACTTCTTGTTCTTCGCATTCGAGGGACAAGAGAAGAAAAAGTAAAAATAAAGAAAATAAAATTTCAGTCTAACCGGTTTCAAAAAACTTAATCAATATCACTGCCTCCCCGGCAACGGCGCCAAGAACTTGATAGCCCCGCAAGTGCACGGGTCGTATCGCGTAATAAAAGAGTATCGGTCCACAGGGAGAGCCTAAGTGAATACCAATTTAATTTTTCAAAGTTGATTAACTGAAAAGAAAGTGTTTTTGGAAAGAAGGAATATTTTAGCAAAGTCTACTCACTTATGATCATTGTAGACAAAAGAGGAGAAAAGAAAATAAGAAAAGAAAACATAAAGTTTAAATAGCGAGAAAATAAAAGAAAGCAGTAAAGTGCAAAATTATAAATAGCGGAATTGTAAATGACAAGAAAGTAAATTGCTTGAAAAGTAAATTGCCAGTAATTTACTTGACTTGCCAGTAATTTACTTGACTTGCCAGTAGTTTACTTGACTTGGAAATTTAAAGAGCAAGAAAAATAAAAGAGCAAGAAAGTAAATAACTTGGAAAATAAAGGTGCAAGAAATTAAATAGCAAGAAAAGTAAATGACTTGGAAAATAAAGGTGCAAGAATTTAAAGGAGCAAGAAAGTAAATGACTTGGAAAGTAAAAGGGCAAGAAGATAAATAGCAAGAATTTAAAGGGCAAGAAAGTAAATGACTTGGAAAATAAAGGTGCAAGAAATTAAATAGCAAGGAAAGTAAATGACTTGGAAAGAAAAAGGGCAACAAAATAAATAGCAAGAATTTAAAGGGCAAGAAAGTAAATAAACAAGAATCATAAAAAGCATGAAGAGTAAATTGAAGTCATGAATCATTAGAGAGCCTTTGTCATTGATTTTCTAACAAAATTCAAGCTTAGGTACAAGTGAGGATCAAGCCTCTATTTATAGGAAAATATGAGGGGCAAAATGGTCCAAAAGAGGAAAAAGTGGCAAATCAAGTTGGCCAAGGTAGTCATCAAAGAGCCATCCTCAAGTGGACAATGCACATGAGCAAGTGGTCAAAGCACATGGTCATCAAAAAGTGGGCAAAAATATCCATCAACAAGTGGGCAAGGTAATTTCGACTGATGCAGCAGATTTCTGGGAGATCCAGTCGAATTCTGGCTTGCTGAGATAGAAGCAGTCGAATTCTGGCCTGCTGAGACAGATGCTGTCGAATTCTGGCCTGCTGAGACAGATGCTGTCGAATTCTGAGAGATCTAGTCGAATTCTGGGAGATCCAGTCGAAATCTGGAAGATGCAGTCGAATTCTGGGAGATCCAGTCGAATTCTGACTTGCTGAGATAGAAGCAGTCGAATTCTGGCCTGCTGAGACAGATGCTGTCGAATTCTGGCAGATCCAGTCGAATTCTGGGAGATCCTGTCGAAATCTAGAAGATGCAGTCGAATTCTGGGAGATCCAGTCGAATTCTGACCTGCTGAGACTTAAGCAGCCCAAATTGCTCCAAAATAAAACCTGAAGATAAAAAGTAAACATTTGCAGTAAAATAGAACAAAAATATAATTAAAATACTAAAAAGACTTAATAAAATAACTATTAAAAAGACTCTAAAAATAGACTTATCAAGAGTTCCACAGTATTCCAGAAAAATTGAAATATGAAGATTTGGGTCCTCCGTGGGAGAACCAGAAAATTGGTTTTGTTGAACCATTGAAAGCAGAAATGATTTGAGTTCAAAATTATTTGCTTCCACATTTGGATGTACAATGACAGCCGATGGTTCCGCTGAAGGTGTTGCGTACTCTTTGAGAGCACGATTTTCATTAGCCGCCATTTGGTTATCGGGAATTTCTCTCCTCCTTCTATGTAAGAACGTTTCGATTTCGGGAATTTGTAGAACAGTTTCACCGAAACTTTTGGTTCTTCGCATTCGAGGGACAAGAGAAGAAAAAGTAAAAATAAAGAAAATAAAACTTCAGTCTAACCGGTTTCAAAAAACTTAATTAATATCACTGCCTCCCCGGCAACGGCGCCAAAAACTTGATAGGCCGCAAGTGCACGGTCTTATCGCGTAATAAAAAGAGTTATCGATCCACAGGGAGAGCCTAAGTGATTACCAATTTAATTTTCCAAAGTTGATTAACTGAAGAGAAATGGTTTTAGGAGATGTAAAATTTAGAAATAAAAACAATCTCAGGTTTATAGTTTCATCACAACAATGAGGAACCAAAATAATTCTTTAGACTATTCAACAAATTATAAGAGTTTTGTATTTCAAAGACAAGGCAGCGAATATAACTAATGTCTCCTTTCGGAGTACAAGAGCGTGTTTTGAACTAACAATCAAGCCTATTCTCATGGTTGATTGTCACCAAAACCCATTAAGCATAACACCTTTATAATGTCTCAAGAGTTTCAAAACTATTCTCATGTTTTGATTCCCTTGTCTAGTTTCATAGTTCCAACATCAATACTTCACCTTTCGGTCCTTCGTTTGATGTTTAAAATAAGATTTGAAGGACAATGAAATTAGATTGAAATATAAAACGATTTGGAGTGGAGAATAGTCTTTGGGAATTATTAGGGACCTATCATTGGATTACTCCCAACAACCCAAGACTTTGTATCTACTCACTCATATTGTTTATAGACAAAAACAAACATGAGAGGAGGAGCAGAAGAAGAAGAAGAAGAAGAAGAAGAAGAAGAAGAAGAAGAAGAAGAAGAAGAAGAAGAAGAAGAAGAAGAAGAAGAAGAAGAAGAAGAAGAAGAAGAAGAAGAAGAAGAAGAAGAAGAAGAAGAAGAAGAAGAAGAAGAAGAAGAAGAAGAAGAAGAAGAAGAAGAAGAAGAAGAAGAAGAAGAAGAAGAAGAAGAAGAAGAAGAAGAAGAAGAAGAAGAAGAAGAAGAAGAAGAAGAAGAAGAAGAAGAAGAAGAAGAAGAAGAAGAAGAAGAAGAAGAAGAAGAAGAAGAAGAAGAAGAAGAAGAAGAAGAAGAAGAAGAAGAAGAAGAAGAAGAAGAAGAAGAAGAAGAAATGAAATTGAATAGCGAGAAATAAAAGAAAGCGGTAAAATGCAAAATCATAAATAGCGGAATTGTAAATGACAAGAAAGGAAATTGCTTGAAAAGTAAATTGCAAGGAATTTAAATGACTTGGAAAGTTAAAGAGCAAGGAAAATAAAAGTGCAAGAATGTAAATGACTTGGAAAATAAATTGCAAGGAATATAAAGTGCAAGAAAAGTAAAGAACAAGGAATATAAATAGCAAGAAAGTAAAGGTTAGGAGCAATAAAATAAAAGTTAGGAGCAAGAAAGTAAATAGCAAGGAAAGTAAATGAGCAAGAATTTAAAAGAGCAAGAATCATAAAAAGCATGAAGAGTAAATTGAAGTCATGAATCTTAGAGGAATCCTTGTCATTGATTTTCTAACAAACTTCAAGCTTAGTTACAAGTGAGGATCAAGGTCCTATTTATAGGAAAATATGAGGGCCAAGGCACTTGAGTGGAGGGGCAAAATGGTCCAAAAAAAAGTGGCAAATCAAGTTGGCAAAGATAGCCATCAGCAAGTGGGTGCAGCCAAAATTGACTTGTCTGGCGCCAGGGTCGTGCGCCCATGTGCCTGGGTCGTGCGCCCTGGCCAGTCAATTTTGGCTGCTCTGCGCCAGTTTTGCACCAGGGTCGTGCGCCTATGGAGCCTGGGTCGTGCGCCTTGTGCTGGCAACAGCTGTTCTGCGTTACTGGCAGTTTGAAAATTGGGTCGTGCGCTCTTGCCCTCGCTAATTCCCTCGCTAATGACTGCAGTTTTAAAAAAAAATGACACGTGTCCTGTGCTGAATGGCTTGTTTTTTTTATATATATTAATTAATGAATATTATATTATATTATTAATTTTGTGGTGATTTGTAGTGCCCGTTGTGAAGAAAGTTTCTTGGAATTGAAGAAGAGATTGACAACGTCTCCTGTCTTGACGTTGCCCAATCCGGAAGAGTCGTTTGTGGTGTATTGTGATGCTTCAAAAATGGGTCTAGGTGGGGTGCTTATGCAAGATGGGAAGGTTATTGCGTATGCGTCGAGACAGTTAAGAGTTCATGAGAAGAATTATCCTACGCATGACTTGGAGCTAGCTGCAGTGGTTTTTGTGCTGAAGATTTGGAGGCACTATCTCTATGGTTCTAGATTTGAGGTGTTTAGTGACCATAAGAGCTTGAAATATTTGTTTGACCAGAAGGAGTTGAATATGAGGCAGCGACGGTGGTTGGAGTTGTTGAAGGACTATGATTTCGGTTTGAACTATCATCCAAGCAAATCTAATGTCGTGGCTGATGCTTTAAGCCGAAAGACCTTGCATATGTCGGCAATGATGGTTAAGGAGTTGGAACTGATTGAGCAGTTCAGAGATATGAGTTTGGTCTGTGAAGTGACACCGCAGAGTGTCAGGTTGGGAATGTTGAAGATTAATAATGACTTTTTGGACAGTATCAGAGAAGCCCAGAAGTTGGATGTTAAGCTGGTGGATTCGATGGTTGGAATCGATCAGTCTGAGAATAATGATTTCAAGCTGGATGCGCAAGGTGTGTTGAGGTTCCGTAATAGGATTTGTATTCCTGAGGACGCGGAGATGAAGAAAGCAATTCTTGAAGAGAGTCATAGGAGTAAGTTGAGTATTCATCTGGGAGCTACTAAGATGCATCAGGACTTGGAGAAGTTGTTTTGGTGGCAAGGGATGAAGCGTGATGTAGCGCAGTTTGTGTATGCATGTTTGACTTGTCAGAAGTCGAAAGTTGAACAACAGAAGCCTGCAGGGTCGATGCAACCGTTAGAGGTTCCAGAATAGAAATGGGATAGTATTTCGATGGACTTTGTGACGGGATTGCCAAATACCGCGAGAGGTCATGATGCTATTTGGGTGAGTGTTGATAGGCTAACGAAGTCGGCTCATTTTGTTCTTATTAACATCACATATCCAGTGCCAAAGTTGGCAGAGATTTATATCCGAGAGATTGTGAAGCTGCATGGTGTTCCGCTATGTGTCGTTTCGGATAGGGATCCGAGGTTCACGTCTGAGTTTTGGAAGAGTTTGCAAGCGGAGTTGGGTTCTAAGTTGAGGTTGAGTTCGGCGTTGTAATACCCTAATTTTGTCCTATCCAAAAATAAGAAATTTTATTTATTTTTAATAAAAATAATTATTTTATTTTCATGCCATGTTTTATTTTATTTTAGTTTGCTACAAGTTTTAATCTTTGAAAATAATAATAATTAAGAGTATCAAAATAAAATAGGCAAAGGAGCATAGGGGGGGGGTCTGTAAAAAATATAGAGGTGCAATCAGGATTGGACCATTCAAAGCCCATTCCTCCACCAAACCTTAACCCAATTCGCCTAACCCATATCCTAACTCTAACCCATATCCAACCCATAACCCAACTCACCAAAACCCTAATTTCCCTCCTCTCCTAACCCTAATTCGAATTCCACCCCCCTAACCCTAAAATGTGGCCACATTCACTCTCCCCCTTAACCCAAAAATCATCCACATTCATCCCCTCTCTCCTCCCTAAAATTCGGCCACCTTTCCCCCTTTTCCCTCCTTGGAACTCACAATCCCACTTCCACACACTTCCCACTTCCCCACATTCCTCTTCCCCATACACGTTTCTCTCTCTCCCTCACGCATCCCCCAACGGCTCTCTCCCTCACATCACTCTCTCACTTCTCACACTCAACATTTCCTCCCTCATTCTTTCCTCCCCCTACGGCCCCTTTCTCTCTCACACTCTCCTATCACACTCACTCTCATCTTTTCACTTCACACACTCAACCCTCTTCTCTCCCTTCCACGCCTCTCTCTCTCTCTCATACGCCCCTCCATCTCCTTTCTCTCACACAACCTCCAAAACACATCACCTCCACCACTCCCATCAAGCCCTAGCCGTCCACCCTCCCTTCTCCATCTCCACACGTTTTTCCTTTCACATCCTCTCACGAAATCACCATTTTTGGTGCTTCTTTCTCTCCTCTCCCACGAAATCGCCATCTTTGGGCATCACTACACAAGGAGGCCGTTGGTCCCTCCAAAGCTCACGGGTTCATCCAAAGAAACATGCTTTCCACTTCGTTTTCTCCAAGGCTAGCACACAAACGGATATATACACAAGGTTTGGTGAAAAAAACCGAAAGACAAAGCACACCACTACGATTTCGGTTTTGTTAGTATAAATATGGGCCAAATCAAAGAAAAAAGAAAAAAAGGTTTTTCGGTTGGTGTTTAAGAGCAAGAGGGAGGAAGATCCGAACGTGGGTGGAGATCTTGGAGCAAGAAGCGAAATCAGTTTTTTTTTCTTTCTTGAAATACTTGAGTGAAAGAGAAAGAGAGAGTTCTTCATTTTTTTTTCCTTTTTGTTTCTCCTACTAAAATTATCATCAAAATTAATTCTATTCTTTTATGTGAGATCCAAGAGGAAGGATTATTTACTCAAGCTTTGTGGTAATTCCTCTACCTTAGTCTTCTTTTTCGTTTTCATGACCTATTGTACTATTTAAATCTTTTATTTCATACTCCTTGCAAGTTATGTTTGCTGTATGTATACTTGGATGTTGAAATTTGTGGATTTGTTGATGATCTTCTATGTTATTTTGATAGACCAAGTCTTATAATGTCATAATTTGTTGACCACGATTTTGTTGTTTATTTGGGGAGTGCCATAATTTGTGGAAATGTATTAATGCATTGTAACAACAAATATGATGATTGTCATTAACATCATAAACCCAATATTTTCTATAAAAATGATTAAAGCAATTTTTCATTATCAAAACTTATTTATTTTGTTTATTTGTTGACCACGATTTTATTTATTTATTTTCATTTTTTTAACCAAAAATTATTTCAACCAAAAATAATAACAAAAGAACTCTAAAAAACAAAAAAACATTTCCTAGTAATTAATAAAAAAAAGGGGTAGTCAAGACATTTGTTTTGCTTTTATTAAACAAATAAACCTTTTTTATATATATGTTTTATTTATTTATTTATTTTTTTTAACCAAAAATTATCTCAACCAAAAGTGATGACAAAAGAATCCCAAAGAAAAAAAAACAGAAAAAACATTTCCTTAGTAAAAAAGAGTGGTAAATAAAACTTTTTTAAAACAAGTAAACTGCTATCTACACCCCCCAGACTCAAGCATAAGGCCCTTTTGTCATTTAAGCCCAGTTTCGCTAACTGGGCCCTCCTATGCGAATTGGGCCTCCTTTTTCCCACACCCCCTTTTTGATAACTTAACCCATTTGAAAGAGCCCAACATTTACACAGCCCATTGGAACAATTTCCTGATCTCTGCACCCCCTCTTTTTTTTTAAATGCAACCCTCCTCGCTGTTTACACCCCATTTTTAATAATACAGCCCTCCTTTTAAAAAAAAATATATTTCCTTTCCCTAAATAAATATTTTCTGACATCGAAAACAAGTATTTTCAAACGTCGAAATCAACGAAAACACTTTTCAAAAACAAATCTTTTCAAACGTCGAAATCAAAATTAATCATCACTAATGATCACTCGCGCCGTTGCCGTTTGATTGTGGGTGATGATTTCATTCCTGTGGGAGCTAGTAGTGTGGCCACTCTAAACCGTTGTTGTTTGGTCCTCACAAACGCTCTCCTTCAATTACGAAAACCTTTTCAATGCTCAAAATAAAAACCGATCATCATTAATTATCACTCGTGCCGTTGCCGTTTGGTCGTTAATGATAATTCGTTTTCATAAGAGTTAGTAGTGCGACCACTCTAAACCATTGTTGTTTGGTCACTGCGAACGCCCAACCCCTTTGCGAAAAACTCCAAAAAGATTAAAGAAACAAAACCTTTTTTAAAAAAACCAGAACTACGTAGCTTTGAATTCTCCATCGCACCGGGAGATATGTAGGAGCGGATATCCTCCGTCAAGCACAATAAACTAAAAACATTTTTTTTTCTTCCCTTAAAATAAAAAAACAAACACTTTTGCCAAAAATAAAAATTTTCCTTAAGTCTTTTCATTCTCTTTTCGAAAAAAGGGGCAAATTTAAGTATTTTCCAAATCAGCACTTAAAACCACACATCTAATTAAAGGTTCCCTTTCGGTAGAAAGGAGGCGTGGGGTGCTAAAACCTTCCCTATGCCTAACCGACCCCCGAACCCAAATCTTCCGGTTTTCCAAAAGGCCATCCGCTTTCCAAAAGGTTTTTCTTCAATATTTTCCTGATAAAAAAATGTTGGTGGCGACTTCATTGATTTTCAAAAAGTTGTAAACGAAGAAAGATTTCCCTCAGGGACTTTTTCGGGCGCAACAGCTGGCGACTCCACTGGGGACTTTTCTTTTTTAAGTGGGTCAAGCCTAACTAATTAAATGTGTGGTTTAGTGTGCTATCGATGTGATTTGGATACTTTGTTTGCTTCTATCCCTTTTCGGTTTGCTCTTCTTATCATGTTGTATGCATGTGCATTTGTTTTCTCTCCTTCCATGTTTATTTTTCCTCGTCTTTGCTTATGTGCTTAGTACCCTCATGCTTTTCCCCCCATCTTGTTATGTTCCCCTCTTCTTGGCCCCCTTTCTTGAGGTAAGCAAAGCACTTGATTATTGTTGAAATCCTAGGCTAGCTTATTTGATATTGAACCCTAGTGTAGACAACATGTTATCGCTTGCTATTGTCTGGACTGTTCTGGGTTTTCCTTCGCAGGTGGGGATATATGTGGGAAGTTTTAGGCGGTATGTCCCCGCTACACACACTCACCCCCTTATAATTATGTGCTTTGAGAGAGGCCTAAAACCCAAGGTCTGAAAAAAACACCTAGGAGAGTGGAAACGAGTAGTGACTGCCAATTGGACCGATGTCCTTCTGCTCTCACGAAAGTTTCAGCCAGAGTATGCTCTTTTATGGTACCTCACACCAGATGGCATTCCATCGTTGTGGGTGTTATCGTGAGAGAGATTTAGCTCTGGTAGCCTTTGCGAGGGAGTGAATAGAGCCACATGGGAGGATTACCCTTTAAATTGCCCTAGATCGTAGGTCTCACCTCTTTTTAGGTCACAAGGGCTTTCCAAATTGTGTGCTGCATTGTAAACTAGGCACGTTTTCAAAAAGAAAAGGAGATTTTTCGAAAAAAGAGAAAATAGAGAAAGAGTTGCCGTTGTAACCTTTCTTTCGCCGGTCTGTACGAAGTGACATATGAACCACTTTATTTTAGAAAAAAGAGGGGGGTGAAAGAGTTACCGCTGTAGCCTTTCTCATACCGGTTCATATGAAATAACGTGCGACCCGCATTTTCCAAAAAACTTGAATCACTGCCAATAAGGACTGGTCTCTGAGTTACACAGACATAGAACATCATCATCATTTACACACATCCTTTGCATAAAACATACATTTTCAATAGTTTTCGCATGCATCTTTGCATTTCATCATGGTTTGCTTGCCGAGAACCCCAAGTAATGAGAAATTTTTGTCATAGATACGGCATGGAATCTAGAAGGGAAACGGTGTATACTCCAAGGTACCCCGTTGTAAACAAGGTAGATGTGACCAGTCTGAAAAAATGTGTTGACCTGATGGGACCTATTGAAAGGGGATCATTTGACAATGCTTATGGGAACCTCCGAAAGTTGTTGTTACTAGAGGTGCAGACTGAGGCTATTGTGGCTTTGAGTAGATTCTATGACCCAGAAATCAGGTGCTTTCTTTTCAAAAATTTTCAAATGGCACCCACATTGGAGGAGTATCAGCAGATTTTGGGTTTCACTCAGACGGAAGCTGTCCCCTACCGGTATCAAGAACAGTACTACACAGACGAGGGGTTCGCTGCATTATTGCAAGTGAGTGTAGAAGATCTGAAGCTCCAAAAGCAGAAGAGAAACAATGTGATAGGTTTCCCGCAGAGCTACCTTGAAGGTTTAATGGGAGCCTATGCTAGAAGTAAAAATTGGGTTGTCTTCAAGCGAGTTTTGGCCTTAGCAATTTTTGGGGTTGTTCTCTTTCCGCAGATTGAGAGGTATGTGGATGTGACTGTTATTGGCATTTTCCTAGCTTTTCAGAATAGGAGGAGCCCCATTAATCCAATTCCCGCCATCCTTGCTGACACTTATTCTGCTTTCACTCATCATTGTGACTTGAGAAGAAAGAAAATATCTTGCTCTTCTCACCTGTTGTATGCGTGGCTTCTCATTCATGCCTTCACCAACCCAACACGAGTGGAAAAGTTGATTAGCTACGCTGTAACTTGTGAGGTGAAAGCTATGAGTATTCAAGAGTGGGTCCAGTTTCTAGGGGGTCTAGATGAACACTCAATCCGTTGGTATCTCTCATCTTGCTGGGAAGATAGGCCTAAGGTAGTCTTCCGCTGTGGTGGTTTCCAAAATGTCCCGCTGATGGGCACTAAGGGATGCATCAACTACAACCCGTCCCTGACTCTGAGGCAATTGGGGTATCCGATGAGGAATTCGCCTACTGAAGAGATGATATTCCCGCTTTACATCTTTGAAGGAGGACCAAAAGATGACAGTTTGCTTAGAAAGGTCTTGCAAGCCTGGAGTACGGTGGTCCGCATGGGAAAAGTAGAGCTTGCTCAGAGGACTAATGGTATCACCTTCACTCAATGGCTTGGGAAAAGAATCCAGAATGTTCAACTGCCCTACCAAAAAGAGTTGCAAGTCGAGAGGGAAGTAGTAGACGCCAGTGTCCCTGTTGTCGAAGAACTAGGCGAGGTTAAGTTGGCTCTGATGAAGGCAGAGGAAGAGAAGAAATCTTTGCAAGCTGAGGTAGAGGAGATGGCTCTGAAGAACAAAAGGTTGAAAGAAGAAAATGCCCTGAAGTCTGCTACCATTGAGAAATTCAGTCAGAAACTAAAAGGGGAAGAGGAGAGCAAGTTAGAAGTTCAAAGGTATCTGCAAGGAGCCAAGGAGGAAATCAAGAGGCGAAGCCTGAAAGAGAAGAAGGCCCTGGAAGAAGCCAATCAGTGGAAAGAATTGTGGGATGAAGCAAAAATGGAAGAGAGAGCTGCGAAAAGCTTGCTTGCCAAGTCAAAAAGAGAATCCCGCATGTTACAAGCTGAATGGGAGAGTAAGTTAGACAGTGTTGTGCAAGAGAGAGACTCATTTGAGAACATCCTCAGAGAATATCAACGGGCCCTAAAAGCAGAGCAAGAGGATTCTGATGAGTTGAAGGAGCGCCTTTGTCACGTCAGCGATGCGTACCGGCAAGTGAGGGATGAAAGTCAGTATTGGGAACATCGCTATGTTGAGCTGCTCGGTAGGATTGAAGAGCAGGCAGTCATCATTGAGCTGAGGGACGAAGTTCAACACTGGAAGGATAGGTTCTCCAAGCTATCAGAATTGGTCAACCAGGCTCTTGCGGATATGCCCAGGAAATTAAGAAAAGCCGAAACTGAGATGTATCCCCTCAACACACCGCTTGAGGTGTACAAATTTGTGGAGTACTGCAGAGCCCTAGTTGAGGAAGCCAAAGGAAAAGCCGGAAGTACCTCTACCAACAACAAAAGGAAAAAGAGTGGAAATGTCAAAGCTCTTTGTATTTGAGCTTCTTCATTGTAATTTTCCATTTTGTTTTATTGTACCTTTCCTTTTTCGATCATTGTATCAGAATGTCGTACTTTCGAATTCAGATTTTGAAGTATTTTGTTTAAATACACCCGTTTCGCTTCCAGATTCCAATTTCAGTATGATCTAAAGAAAGTGATATAACAAAAATAATCAAGGATTTACCTGCGTATCTATGACAAGACATAATACACTGCGATTCTCGGTAGGACAAACTAAACACGCATTCATTCGCATTGCATTCATTTATTCGTTCTTGTGTTCATAAGCGTGTTCCGTCAACAGAAAATTAGGCAAGCTGGTTAATCATCGCTATTGGACGCGTCTGCAAGCAAGAAACATGGAAAACAATCAAGCCAACCATGATCAGAACGATCCGCAGCCACATCAGGATGACGGAATTCCAGGAGGTCCGGATCCTAATGGTCAGGGTCAGCATGGTCAGAATCAGGGGAATCAAGTCATTCAAGCTGAGATGGAAGTCCTAAAGGCTCAAATGGCGGAGGTCATAAGAGTGCTAAGTGCCTTAAGAGATGTTGGCACAACTGAAGCTGCTGTCGCTGGGACGAACAATCCTCCTCCCCTTCCTGGGTCTGGGATCTCTCAAACCCTTCCAGCTGCGTAATGGCCTCCCTATGGTCTCCCACTGGGCTATACGCCTCCTGCTGCTGATGCAAACCCTGGAAGAGATCCTTCGGGAACCACGGGGCACGCTCAGCCTAATACAATTGTGAACGAAGTTGGAACAGGGACGCATCAAGCCCAGATTCATATCCCAATTCCTGTTATTGCTCCAGGAACTCCGGCGGGTTTCAATTCACCAATAATGGTTCATCCACACGTACAGGGCCCAGTCCCTCAGAATATTGCTCACCGACACATGACCTCGGTCGCGGCATCGATGAATAACCCTCACTATGGTGCCGGCGGTTTCCCACAGAATTACCCTGCCGAAGCTAGAAGTCAGTATCAGATGCTGGAAGAAAGGTTAAGAGCTGTTGAAGGGGCAGGTTCCCGAGCCAGGAATGCCCATGAGGTGTGCTTGGTTCCTGATCTAGTCCTTCCGCCCAAGTTCAAAGCACCAACTTTTGACAAATACAGAGGGACAACTTGCCCAGTCAGCCATGTGACAATGTACTGCCGAAAGATGACTGCCTACGCCCGCGATGATAACTTAATGATGCATTGCTTCCAAGAAAGTTTAGCTGGAGCTCCCCTTGACTGGTACATGCAGTTAGAGCCAACTAATATCCGTTGCTGGAAAGACATGGCGGATGCCTTCATGCGTCAATACCAGTATAACAATGATTTGGCTCCAGATAGAACTCAGCTACAATGCATGTCTAAGAGGGATAACGAGTCGTTCAAAGAGTATGCTCAGAGATGGCGGAACCTTGCGGCTCAAGTAAAACCCCCTCTGCTGGACAAAGAAATGGTCCACATGTTTATGGAAACCCTTCCTGCGGTGTATTATGATAGGTTGGTTGGCAGCGTAGCCTCAAACTTCTCAGAGATGGTGGTCACAGGGGAAAGAGTAGAGAATGGTATGCGGAGCGGAAGAATAGCTCAGGGCCCGACACCTCCTGCCGGTCAAAAAAAGCCATTTTTTGGGTCTCATAAGAAGAAAGAAGGTGAAACTAATGCAGTCATCGGAGCCAGTGGTCCGTCGCACAGCAATCCACCGCAAGCTATTTCGGTTCCTCCTCAGGCACCACTGGCACAGCCTTTTCAATCAAATTATCAGCACCGGAACTATAATGAAAGGAAGCCCGTTATCTTTGATCCCATTCCCATGTCCTACACGGACTTGTTTAATTATCTCATCACCAACAAAATAATCAGTACTCGTCAAATGAAGCCATATCAGCCTCCCTATCCCAGAGGGTACAACGCAAGTGCCACCTGCGCCTTTCATTCTGGGGCAGTAGGTCATGTGGTGGAGGATTGTAAAGCATTCAAATATGTGGTGCAGGAATTACTTGATACGAAAAGCATATCATTTCAACAACCCAATGTAGCCACCAATCCGTTGCCAGGGCATGGAGGATCTGCTATTAATGCCGTTGACCATCAGGGGGGTCAGTGTTTGGTTAGAAAAGTTGATTGCATTCATATGCCTTTGAATTTTATCCATGCTGAATTATGCCGTTTTGGTGTCATCAAAGAAGGTTGTGCTAGGAAAGACGCCTGTGATAATCCTCGCTGCATCGGGGCATGTGAAGGCTTTAAACCAATTCTCCAAGATCTCTTAGACAGACACCTGGTCCAAGTGGGAATCCAGGAGAAAAAAGAAAGTGTATTTACCTTGCAATCAGGCAATGGAGACTTCAGGAGACCGATTGAAATTCCCTGCAATCTGAATTCCAGCCTAGCTGTGACGAGACCCTCGACTGTTGTTATTCCAGTACCTGCTGCTACCCCTAGTGGGGAGACTAGGATGACTCCATGGAGCTGCAATGTGCAAATGCAAGCGGAGGTCCCTAAAGGCACTCTGGATATAACAAACATTGCTGGAGGTAGTTGTATCACAAGGAGTGGAAGGATGTATACTCCTGAAAACCTTAGAAGAGAGCAATCCAAGGGAAATGAAGAAAGGGCCCGTAAGGGAAAAGACAAGGAAGCTGTAGAAGTCAGGGATGTGTCGGACAAAAAAGCTCAAGTTATTCCTGAGAGTAATGAGACAGAGTGAATATCGGGTGGTAGACCAGCTGAATCAAACTCCATCCAAGATCTCAATACTCTCTTTGCTGCTTAGTTCAGAGGCACATCGTGCTGCACTGCTAAAGGTCCTGAATGAAGCTCACGTCTCCCATGACATTACAGTAAACCAGCTTGATGGTATTGTTGGCAGCATTGTAGCCTCTAATTACTTGACCTTCTCAGACACTGAGCTGCCTCCGGCAGGAAAGAGCCATAATCAAGCTCTTCACATCTCAGTCAAGTGTGGGGACCATATACTTGCCAGGGTGCTTATTGATAACGGTTCATCCTTGAATGTGCTGCCTAAGTCTACAATGGATAAGCTGGATGTAGACTGCTCATATCTAAAACCGAGCTCCACCTTGGTCAGAGCATTTGATGGGTCAGTGAAGGAAGTTTTTGGAGAAGTAGAAGTACCGCTGCAGGTAGGCCCTGAAGTATTTTATGTCGTCTTTCAAGTGATGGACATTAATTCATCCTACAGTTGCCTGCTAGGACGTCCTTGGATACATGCGGCTGGGGCAGTGCCATCCTCGCTTCATCAGAAACTCAAGTTTGTGGCTAGGGGAAAGCTGATAGTGATCTCCGGAGAGGAAGAAACGTTGATAAATCGATCACCACCTGAATATTATGTGGAAGCAGCAGAAGAGTCCTTCGAGACTGCTTTCCAAGGACTGGAGATTTCAAACGCTGTCTTCGTCGAAGGTGAGCCTTGGTGGAACCCTAAGTGGTCCAGGGCTGACATGATGGCTGCAAGGGTGATGCTGGGACATGGGTATCAGGTTGGTAAAGGTTTAGGAAAAGCTGCTCAAGGAATTGTAATGCCGGTCCAGTTGAGGGGCAATATTGAGAGGTTCGGTGTTGGGTACATCCCAAGTCTTGCTGATCGGGAAAGGCTGACATCTGACAGGAGGGAGAAATGGCTGGCCAAACTCAGAGGAAAGGCACCCAATCAGGGGAGAATGGTCATCGCTAATCTTAAGAACAACTTCCGGAGTGCTGGTATGCTGAACCCTGACCAGATTAATACGGTTGAAGAAGGATCAAGCTCAAGTGGCCGTGCTGTAGGTCTGTTGCGCTGCTGTGCGGCTGGAGAGAAGCTGCAAAACTGGGAGATCATGGATTTCCCCGTATTTTTCAATTTAAAGTAATTATCGTTGTAATGCAGATCCCTCGGCTCTGCCCAAGGCCTTGGGATATTTCATTCGGGCACACATGTTTTCGTCAAAAATCATCAATCAATAAAGTGTTATTTTGAATTTTCAATAAAATTCCTGTCTTCATCTTTTATCTGTGTTGCTTTTTCTTTGTTTTTATTCGCCGCTCCATTCTAATGCAGATCAAAAATAAACTCTGAAAATAACAATGCCCATAACTCATACTGTGATTTTGATTACCCGGTTAATCAAGCCGAGGAAGATGTTGAGAATGATTGGGATACTCCTCCAGAAATCATGAGAATGGTAGAACAAGAAGAAAAGGTCATCGAACCCCATGAGGAGTCTACAGAAATGGTCAATTTGGGTACTAAGGAAGACAGAAAAGAGATCAAGGTTGGTACCGCAATGGAGGATAAAGAGCGCAAAAAGTTGATTCAGCTCCTGTTCGATTACGCTGACGTATTCGCATGGACATATCGGGACATGCCAGGGTTGAGCACAGATATTGTTGAACATAGATTGCCGGTGAAATCAGAATATCCCCCTGTGAAACAGAAGTTAAGGCGGATGAAGCCTGAAATGTCTTTGAAGATCAGGGATGAGGTCAAGAAACAGTTTGATGCAGGGTTCTTAGCTGTGGCAAAATATCCTGAGTGGGTAGCAAACATTGTTCCAATCCCTAAGAAAGATGGAAAGGTCCGAATGTGTGTCGACTACCGTGACTTGAACAGAGCAAGCCCTAAAGATGATTTCCCTCTACCCCATATTGACGTTTTGGTGGACAGTACTGCTCAGCATTCGATGTTCTCCTTCATGGATGGATATTCAGGCTATAACCAGATCAAAATGGCTCCAGAGGATATGGAGAAAACCACCTTCATAACCCTTTGGGGAACTTTCTGTTACAAGGTCATGCCTTTCGGGTTGAGGAATGCCGGGGCAACCTACCAAAGAGCGATGGTAACCCTATTCCATGACATGATGCATAAGGAGATCGAAGTCTATGTGGATGACACGATTGCCAAATCAAAGACTGATGAAGAGCACGTGGTCAACCTGCAGAAGCTGTTCGAGCGTCTCAGAAAGTACAAACTCAGGTTGAACCCCGCTAAGTGCACCTTTGGGGTTAGGTCAGGGAAGCTGTTAGGTTTCATTGTTAGCCAGAAGGGAATTGAGGTAGACCCGGACAAAGTACGAGCAATCCTGGAGATGCCAGCACCTAAGACAGAGAAAGAAGTTCGTGGTTTCCTGGGAAGACTAAATTACATCTCTCGATTCATCTTCTAGTTGACTGCAACTTGCGAACCAATTTTCAAACTGCTGTGCAAAAACCAAGAGATGAAGTGGAATGATAAATGTCAAGAAGCATTTGAGAAAATCAAGGCGTATCTCCAAAATCCACCCGTCCTAATGCCACCTGTGTCTGGCAGGCCCCTCATCCTATACCTCACGGTGCTAGACAACTCTATGGGCTGCGTACTGGGGCAACACGATGAGTCAGGAAAGAAAGAACACGCGATCTACTACATAAGCAAGAAGTTCACAGACTGTGAGGCAAGGTATTCATCATTGGAGAAGACTTGTTGTGCTCTAGCCTGGGCTGCGCATCGACTGAGACAGTATATGTTGAGTCACACTACCTGGTTGGTGTCCAAAATGGACCCGATCAAGTACATATTCGAAAAACCTGCGCTCACAGGTAGAATTGCTCGTTGGCAAATGCTTCTGTCAGAGTACGATCTCGTGTACGTAACTCAGAAGGCGATTAAAGGTAGCACACTGGCAGACTACCTGGCACATCAACCGGTTGAGGATTACCAATCAATGCAATGTGAGTTCCCAGATGAGGACATTATGGCATTATTTGACGCAGGGAAATCTCAAGATGATGAAAGGTGGAGAGTGTTGTTTGACGGTGCCTCTAACATGTGGGGGCACGGAATCGGAGCAGTGCTGATCTCCCCAGACAACCGCTTTATACCAGTCACCGCCAGACTAAGCTTCTATGTCACAAACAATATTGCAGAGTATGAAGCGTGTATCTTGGGTATCCAGGCAGCTCTTGATCGGAAAGTCAAGAGGCTCGACGTGTACGGAGATTCAGCTCTAGTTGTCCATCAAGTAAAAGGAGACTGGGAAACAAGAAATTCTGATTTGATTCCTTACCGTGACTACATTCAAGAATTAATCAAGCCCTTTGAGGAAATCACTTTCCAGCACATACCCCGCAGCGAGAATCAGTTGGCAGATGCCTTGGCAACTTTGTCTTCTATGTTCAACGTCAGCTGTGACAAAAGTCTGACGATCGTCAAAATCCAGCACAGAGAACAGCCTGCTTATCACTACTGTATGACAGTCGAAGAGGGATCAGATAGTAAGCCTTGGTACCATGACATCAAGCAGTATATCACAAACAGAGAGTATCCTCCCGGAGCTACAGAGAATGACAAGAGAACCCTCAGGAGGCTGTCAACAGGTTTCTTCTTGAGTGGAGACGTCCTTTACAAGAGAAACCATGACTTGGTACTCCTCAGGTGTGTAACAGGAGAAGAATCAGTAGACATTATGCGAGATGTTCATGAAGGCTCATTTGGGGTTCATTCCAACGGGCACGCAATGGCTAGAAAAATCCTGAGAGCTGGATACTACTGGTTGCAGATGGAATCAGACTGTTACAGTTTTGTGAGAAGATGCCATAAATGCCAAATCTATGCAGATCACACCCATGTACCTCGAACTTCTCTGAATGTTTTGAGCGCACCATGGCCATTCTCAATGTGGGGCATGGATATCATTGGTCCCATTGAACCCAAAGCTTCCAATGGTCACCGTTTCATCCTGGTTGCTATTGACTACTTCACTAAGTGGGTGGAGGCTGCTTCTTATCCCAATGTAGCGAGCTCAGTGATCGCTAAGTTCATCAAGAAAGACTTGATTTGCCGCTACGGCCTTCCAAACAAGATTATCATAGACAACGGTAGTAATTTGAACAGCAGAGTGATGAAGGATTTGTGTAAAGACTTCAAAATACAACATCACAACTCTTCTCCCTACCGCCCAAAGATGAATGGGGCAGTTGAGGCAGCTAACAAGAATATCAAGCGGATAATACAGAAGATGGTCGTGACCTATAATGATTGGCACGAGATGCTCCCCTTTGCCCTGCATGGTTACAGAACCTCGGTACGCACCTCAACAGGGGCAACCCCTTACTCCCTGGTTTATGGGTCAGAGGCAGTTCTCCCCATTGAGGTTGAAATACCATCCCTGCGGGTGTTAATGGAGACAAAACTTGATGAAGCAGAATGGGTTCGGTCTCGTCTTGACCAGTTGAATCTCATTGATGAAAAACGGGTGGCCGCAATGTGTCATGGACAGTTGTACCAACAGAGGATGAGGAGGGCTTTTGACAAGAAAGTCCGTCCTCGTGAATTCCAAGAAGGAGATCTTGTGCTCAAGCAGATCTTGCCGATTCAGACAGACTCTAGGGGGAAATGGGCTCCCAAATATGAAGGACCTTATGTGGTGAAGAAGGCATTCTCAGGAGGAGCTTTAATTCTGGCAAACATGGACGGAGATGAGATCCCAAATCCAGTGAACTCAGATGTGGTCAAGAAGTATTATGCCTAGAAAAATAGACGAAAAAAGAGAAAGATAAGCCAAGGAAAAATCAGCTCGCTAGGTTGAAAACCCGCAAAGGGCGACCTAGGCAAAATCAGAGTGGCCCGGTGGATTGAAAACCCGCAAAGGGAAATCTAGGCAAAAATTAGGGTCAGAAAACTTGGGCTTGAGAAAAGAAAAAGGCAATCAGCGCTCCAAAGGTTCGGATAAGGGGGTGATCAGTATTATGAGTATGGACGGTGGGCACCGTTACTTCAGAGACGAAATCACGAGATTTGTTCCTTTTTGCTTGTATTTTTTGTTGGTTTAAAAGAAAGATTGCAATGCACTTTCGATTGGCGTGACTTTCTGCACGTCCAATTTCTATATCAATAGAAGTCCAACTTTTCTTTCATATGTGTGCTCTTCGTGTCTCTGCTTTTATCTATTCAGTTTCTTTCAAAATAATAACTTTTATGATTGATGAAATCGAATTGCAAAACATGTGCACATTCAGAGCATTACAGGATCATTACGAAATCTTTGAAAAAATACAGAAAGAAGTGATTCCCCAAGTGAATAAAATTGCGAAAAAGACAGTCGTGACGAACCAGTGTGCAATCCTCGCGGGATCATCGTTCTGGAACAGCCTTCGCCCGGCAGATCGATTTAACCAGCAAAAAAAGAGTGCCAAAGAAAAAACAAATAAGCAGAAAAAAGAAAGCTGCTTAAAGAAAACAAACAGAGTAAACAAAAACAAATAAGCAGAAAAAAGAAAGCTGCTTAAAGAAAACAAACAGAATAAACAAAAAAACAAAAGAGAAAATCACAGAAGACGGAACATAAAAGAACACAACATCTTCGCATCATTCATCATATCATCCATACCATTCGTCACTCCATGACATCAAACAGTGGTGCGTTACACTTTCAAATTCGCATCTCAGAAGAGCGAAGAATAACAAAAGAAAAAGAAGTGAATCAGGAATCAAACAGAAAAAGCCTCCCGCCAAAATCAGTCATTGCATTCATGTGCATCCAAATACCCAAATGCTTGCATTTCATGCACCATCCAGGAAATTACTTCGGACCAGAGAGTCCCAAAAATCTCGTTTTTAGATCACCATGACACTGAGTTAGTAAACTCCATCAACCCAGAGTTAATAAACTCCACCAACACAGAGTTAGTGAACTCCTTCCACAGATCACAACATCGTGTACGAGCACGCGATGGATCCATCAGACTTCGTTAAGTCCTTCGGATTAGTTGTGTCAGCCTAAGGCATAGCGTAAATCCATTGATCAAATCAGTTCCGGACCTGATGTTGATCGGCCGCTCGAAAAGGCCACCCCCAAAGCTCGGACTCGACCAGAGTTCGTTAGAAGGTTTTTAGGCAACGTCCGAATCCCCAATTTACTGCTTTTTCCAATTTACCGCTTTTCCCAATTTACTGCTTTCCCGTTAGTGCGACAAGTGTTAACCCCCGTTCCCAAAAGGAAAATAACAAAGAGAAAATTTGAGCTTTTCTGGAGCGGACAAAATTAGTGTTATTTCTATATCTTTATTTCCATTTCACCAACAAATATGAAAGGGCTAAGTCATATTTCTTGGCGAAATGTGAAATAAAGAGGGGCAGCTGTAATACCCTAATTTTGTCCTATCCAAAAATAAGAAATTTTATTTATTTTTAATAAAAATAATTATTTTATTTTCATGCCATGTTTTATTTTATTTTAGTTTGCTACAAGTTTTAATCTTTGAAAAAAATAATAATTAAGAGTATCAAAATAAAATAGGCAAAGGAGCATAGGGGGGTCTGTAAAAAATATAGAGGTGCAATCAGGATTGGACCATTCAAAGCCCATTCCTCCACCAAACCTTAACCCAATTCGCCTAACCCATATCCTAACTCTAACCCATATCCAACCCATAACCCAACTCACCAAAACCCTAATTTCCCTCCTCTCCTAACCCTAATTCGAATTCCACCCCCCTAACCCTAAAATGTGGCCACATTCACTCTCCCCCTTAACCCAAAAATCATCCACATTCATCCCCTCTCCCCTCCCTAAAATTCGGCCACCTTTCCCCCTTTTCCCTCCTTGGAACTCACAATCCCACTTCCACACACTTCCCACTTCCCCACATTCCTCTTCCCCATACACGTTTCTCTCTCTCCCTCACGCATCCCCCAACGGCTCTCTCCCTCACATCACTCTCTCACTTCTCACACTCAACATTTCCTCCCTCATTCTTTCCTCCCCCTACGGCCCCTTTCTCTCTCACACTCTCCTATCACACTCACTCTCATCTTTTCACTTCACACACTCAACCCTCTTCTCTCCCTTCCACGCCTCTCTCTCTCTCATACGCCCCTCCATCTCCTTTCTCTCACACAACCTCCAAAACACATCACCTCCACCACTCCCATCAAGCCGTAGCCGTCCACCCTCCCTTCTCCATCTCCACACGTTTTTCCTTTCACATCCTCTCACGAAATCACCATTTTTGGTGCTTCTTTCTCTCCTCTCCCACGAAATCGCCATCTTTGGGCATCACTACACAAGAGGCCGTTGGTCCCTCCAAAGCTCACGGGTTCATCCAAAGAAACATGCTTTCCACTTCGTTTTCTCCAAGGCTAGCACACAAACGGATATATACACAAGGTTTGGTGAAAAAAACCGAAAGACAAAGCACACCACTACGATTTCGGTTTTGTTAGTATAAATATGGGCCAAATCAAAGAAAAAAGAAAAAAAGGTTTTTCGGTTGGTGTTTAAGAGCAAGAGGGAGGAAGATCCGAACGTGGGTGGAGATCTTGGAGCAAGAAGCGAAATCAGTTTTTTTTCTTTCTTGAAATACTTGAGTGAAAGAGAAAGAGAGAGTTCTTCATTTTTTTTTCCTTTTTGTTTCTCCTACTAAAATTATCATCAAAATTAATTTTATTCTTTTATGTGAGATCCAAGAGGAAGGATTATTTACTCAAGCTTTGTGGTAATTCCTCTACCTTAGTCTTCTTTTTCGTTTTCATGACCTATTGTACTATTTACATCTTTTATTTCATACTCCTTGCAAGTTATGTTTGCTGTATGTATACTTGGATGTTGAAATTTGTGGATTTGTTGATGATCTTCTATGTTATTTTGATAGACCAAGTCTCATAATGTCATAATTTGTTGACCACGATTTTGTTGTTTATTTGGGGAGTGCCATAATTTGTGGAAATGTATTAATGCATTGTAACAACAAATATGATGATTGTCATTAACATCATAAACCCAATATTTTCTATAAAAATGATTAAAGCAATTTTTCATTATCAAAACTTATTTATTTTGTTTATTTGTTGACCACGATTTTATTTATTTATTTTCTTTTTTTTAACCAAAAATTATTTCAACCAAAAATAATAACAAAAGAACTCTAAAAAACAAAAAAACATTTCCTAGTAATTAATAAAAAAAAGGGGTAGTCAAGACATTTCTTTTGCTTTTATTAAACAAATAAACCTTTTTTATATATATGTTTTATTTATTTATTTATTTTTTTTAACCAAAAATTATCTCAACCAAAAGTGATGACAAAAGAATCCCAAAGAAAAAAAAACAGAAAAAACATTTCCTTAGTAAAAAAGAGTGGTAAATAAAACTTTTTTAAAACAAGTAAACTGCTATCTACACCCCCCAGACTCAAGCATAAGGCCCTTTTGTCATTTAAGCCCAGTTTCGCTAACTGGGCCCTCCTATGCGAATTGGGCCTCCTTTTTCCCACACCCCCTTTTTGATAACTTAACCCCTTTGAAAGAGCCCAGCATTTACACAGCCCATTGGAACAATTTCTTGATCTCTGCACCCCCTCTTTTTTTTAAATGCAACCCTCCTTGCTGTTTACACCCCATTTTTAATAATACAGCCCTCCTTTTAAAAAAAAATATATTTCCTTTCCCTAAATAAATATTTTCTGACATCGAAAACAAGTATTTTCAAACGTCGAAATCAACGAAAACACTTTTCAAAAACAAATCTTTTCAAACGTCGAAATCAAAATTAATCATCACTAATGATCACTCGCGCCGTTGCCGTTTGATTGTGGGTGATGATTTCATTCCTGTGGGAGCTAGTAGTGTGGCCACTCTAAACCGTTGTTGTTTGGTCCTCACAAACGCTCTCCTTCAATTACGAAAACCTTTTCAATGCTCAAAATAAAAACCGATCATCATTAATTATCACTCGTGCCGTTGCCGTTTGGTCGTTAATGATAATTCGTTTTCATAAGAGTTAGTAGTGCGACCACTCTAAACCATTGTTGTTTGGTCACTGCGAACGCCCAACCCCTTTGCGAAAAACTCCAAAAAGATTAAAGAAACAAAACCTTTTTTAAAAAAACCAGAACTACGTAGCTTTGAATTCTCCATCGCACCGGGAGATACGTAGGAGCGGATATCCTCCGTCAAGCACAATAAACTAAAAACATTTTTTTTTCTTCCCTTAAAATAAAAAAACAAACACTTTTGCCAAAAATAAAAATTTTCATTAAGTCTTTTCATTCTCTTTTCAAAAAAAGGGGCAAATTTAAGTATTTTCCAAATCAGCACTTAAAACCACACATCTAATTAAAGGTTCCCTTTCGGTAGAAAGGAGGCGTGGGGTGCTAAAACCTTCCCTATGCCTAACCGACCCCCGAACCCAAATCTTCCGGTTTTCCAAAAGGCCATCCGCTTTCCAAAAGGTTTTTCTTCAATATTTTCCTGATAAAAAAATATTGGTGGCGACTTCATTGATTTTCAAAAAGTTGTAAACGAAGAAAGATTTCCCTCAGGGACTTTTTCGGGCGCAACAGGCGTATCACCCTCAGACGGATGGTCAGTCAGAGAGGACTATTCAGTCGTTGGAGGATTTGTTAAGAGCTTGTGTTCTGGAGCAAGGAGGTTCGTGGGATGCGTACCTTTTGTTGATAGAGTTCACTTATAATAACAGTTACCATTCTAGTATTGGGATGGCACCTTTTGAAGCATTGTATGGTCGGAGATGTAGGACTCCTTTATGTTGGTATGAATCTGGAGAAAGTGTAGTACTTGGACCTGAAATTGTTCGAGAGACTACTGAGAAGGTGAGATTGATTCGGGAGAAGATGAAAGCTTCGCAAAGTAGACAGAAGAGTTACCATGATAAGCGAAGGAAGGATTTAGAATTTCAAGCAGGTGAGCATGTGTTTTTGAGAGTCACTCCAGTGACCGGTGTTGGACGCGCTTTGAAGTCAAAGAAGCTCACGCCTCGTTTTATCGGTCCGTATCAGATTTCGGAAAGAGTGGGAAATGTTGCTTATAAGGTGGCCTTGCCGCCTAATCTTTCGAACTTGCACGATGTGTTTCATGTGTCGCAATTTCGGAAGTATGTTTCAGATCCATCTCATGTAATTCATATGGATGATGTGCAAGTACGGGATAATCTCACTGTGGAGACGATGCCTGTGCGTATTGAAGATCATGAAGTGAAGACTCTTAGAGGCAAGGAGATCGCTTTGGTGAAGGTAGTCTGGCTGGGAGCTGCCGGAGAAAGTATGACGTGGGAGCTGGAAAGCAGGATGCGGGAGTCATATCCAGAGTTATTCGAATCAGGTAAATATTCGAAGACGAAAATATTCTAAGTGGGGGAGAGTTGTAACGCCCAACAATTTAATTAATTATTTAATTGAATTGTTTGGAATTTAATTGGTAGAAAAATAATAAAATAAAAATAATGTTAGAATATATGGACCTATGGTTAGGGTTAGTAGAAGTGAATTTGAAGTGTCATGGAAGAGGCCCATGATTAATTCGCATAAGTCAAGAGAAAAGCCCATGATAATCAACTAAATATAAATAAGCCTTTTTAGGGTTTTGCTCACTTATGAGAAAAACAAAAATTTGAGAGTGAGAAAGGAGAGAGGAGGCGCGGCGAAGAGGAGGAGGAGGCTAGGGCAAGGTTGCGAATTCTTCAAGGCTAAGGTAAGGGTGGGGTTCTATCTCTATAATTGGGTGTATGAAGGGCTCTATGTAGAAAGGTTAATGGAACCCTAGGTGATTAAGTTAGAAAACCCTAGTTGTAGAAATTAAATTTGATTGATGATGAATGAATGTGATTTGATGATGATTGAGCATGATTGATAATGATTGGACATGATTGATGATGATTGGGCTTGCTTGATGATGATTTGAACCAAAAATTCTGTCCATAGGGCGCCATGGGCGCCAATGTTGCTGTTGCTGTGGCTGGGCGCCTTCCTGGGCGAAAAATTCTATGCGTGTTGCTGCCTGGGCGCCATGGGCGCCTTTCCTGAAAACTGTGCTGGGCGCCATGGGCGCCAACCTGTGTTGTGTGACTGGGCGCCTTCCTGGGCGCCATTCTGGGTGTGGAGTGTTCTGGCGCAGGGGCGCCAAGGGCGCCATGTTGGCTGCCCTGTCCTGTTGCTGGGCGCCAAGGGAGTTGTTCCTTAAATGTTGCTGGGCGCCATGGGCGCCATCTTGCTGTTGTGTGTTGCTGTCTTGCAGATTCCTGGCGCATGGGCGCCAAGGGCGCCAAGATGGTGGCTGCCCAGTTGTTGTTTTCTAAGTTGTTCTGGCGCATGGGCGCCAAGATGGTGGCTGCCCAATTGCTGTTTCAGGTGTTGTTCTGCCGCATGGGCGCCAAGGTTGTGGCTGCCCTGTTGCTGTGGCTGTGCTGTCCTGGCGCATGGGCGCCAAGATTGGCTGCCCGGTTGCTGATGTTGCGTGCTGTGTCTGGCGCAGGGGCTCCATGGCCGCCAGAATCTGGCTGCCTTGTGCTGTGTTGCGTTTCTGGGCGCCAAGGGTGCCAGTTTGGCTGCCCGTTGTGCTGCTGGGCGCCATGGGCACCAGTTTGGCTGCCAATTGTGTTGCTTGGCGCAGTGGGCGCCTAGTGTGGCTGCCCAAAGGTGAATTTCATGATTGTTGTTTTAAAATGATGTTGAATATGTGATTAGGCCCAAAGTTGCCAAAATGTTGTAAGTTGCTAAATTATTGTGATGATGCCAAAATGCTGAGAATTGTTAAAATATTGCGATGTTGCTAGAATGTGTGAAAATCGTTAAGTTATAAATTGTTGACGACGCAGGATTGTACGAAGACGAATTTGCCTCTATTTATTGGCAGGTGATGTGTTGTAGGCCTACGGCCAATGTTGTTTTCCGATGTTGTGCGTTGCTATGTAACCGTTGTTATTGTTGTTGTGCATTTACATAGCGTCGCATGCATATCATATTTTTACGATGGAGCTATGATCAAACCACGACGACGATGTTGCGATGTTGATGCCCCTATTTACGGGTTTTGGATTATGGTACCACATGCATTATAGGGCGGTGGCCCTGAGTTGAGTCACATTTCGCATTATGTGCATACTTATGTGATTGGGACGATGTTGACTACTGATTAAATGATGAATTGATGCTATGACCTGAATTACATATTGCTTTTCATGTATCCAATTATATAGTGCGATATCTCACCCCTTCTGTTTGAATGTAACCCCAATGTTGGTAACGTGCAAGTAATCCCGAATGAAGGCAGTTCACCTTCGTTTGATCGAGTCGGTGTCGTCGCTCTGATATGTAACACTCGGGGGGAATGAACACAAGTTTTAATGTTATTTGTTTTGTTATTTCGTTGTTGGAGCTTTAAGCTGTTTGTGGCTATTTTTATGTTTTCTGAGCTGTCATGAGTTGTTAAGACGCACGATGATTTTAATTGACTTGTTGTGAACCCGCTGCGTAATTACGAAGATGAATTATTTGGAGGACTAAAACGTTGTTTTACCGTTTCGTCCAAAAAGTGTTATATAACTGTTTCAAAAGCGAATTAATATTGTTTGTTGTTTTCACGAAGCAAATGTGGCACTCCGTTTATTTATTGAAAAAGATTTTTATGAACTCTGATATTTTCGTATTATTTTGCCGGGTAGAAATGGGGTGTTACAAAATCGAAGCAAAGAAGAGAGGAATCGAAAAGAAAACAGAAATCTTAAAGAAACAGAAGTAAAATTGCATTAACTTATAAAGAGTGGAACGCAGATTCATACATTGTTTCTGTTGACTCGTTTTCTCTGTATGCGGATCTATGAGTGTTTAAGAATTTCTGTAAATGAATTGCGGCCTCTTTTCCCTTCAGACAAACTACTATTTTTTATAATAAAAAGGGAAATGATAACCGCTTAAAGAGTTTGAAAAGAGGTAACTGCTGAAGGCTTCGACCATGTAACTGCTACACGCTTCGATTATGTAACTGCCACCTGCTTCGACCATGTTACTTTCATACTCCTCAATGGCGTTGTTACTATGCTTCTTCGACAACGCCTCTTTATCTTTGATCTGCTACCAAACTCACTTTCTCCTGTCGAAATATCTCTTTTTCAAAATCATAAGTTTAAGCTTCATTGACTGCATTTAATTTAGCCTGTCGAAAATGCAGGCTAACACCTGGAAGATTGCCAAACAGACTTTAGTGGCTCCTTCAACCATGGCAGCAGAGTTTGTGGCCTGCTTTGAGGCATCAAATCATGCATTGTGGCTGCGAAACTTTGTCTCAGGCTTAAGCATCATTGGAAGCCTTAATAGGCCATTGAAGATTTATTGTGACAATAGTGCAGCTGTAACACCCCAATTTTCGTGCGTTGTGGCTCTTTTAAAATATTTTTTTATTGTATTAAGTATTTTAGATTGATAAGACTAAATTATTTTAAGTTATTTGAGTTATTAAAATTGGTTGAAAACATATTTAAATGTACTTTATATGCTATTGGTAACATATAATTGTTATTATATATTTATTTTATTTTTATAAAATATTAGTGTTTAAAGTATAATTTAGTTATAAGAATTATTTGGGTATCAAGGTGTTAAAATAGCGTGTATATTTGAAATGGGTTTTAAAAGTAGACAAAAATCTGTTTTTTTTATGCTTTACTCACGCGCACCCCCCACTTCCTTGTTAGGCGCACCCCAGCCACTAAACCCAAATCAGTTCGCAGCCAGCCACAGAAGCCCAACGCGCGACCCGCCCAGATCCGACCCGGTCCGTTTCTTTCCTCTTCTTCCTTCTCGCGCAGCTGCAGTGGAAACCTACCCAACAGCTCTCCAACGCGTTCTCCCTCCTCTCTTCACGACTGACCCTCAAATTTCACCTTTCCACTCGAATTCTGCCATTGATTCTGTTTATGACCTTAGTTTTATCGATTATGGCTTCGTTTGTTAACAAAAGTCGCACCAGAAACCGCGTCCCATCTTCACGATCCCTTCCTCTCCGCCGCGACTCGCCCTTCGCAACTGCAGTGGTTCGAATAGCATCTCAGATGCGAGTTGCGGAAAGGATAGCCATGTGCAAGCTGACCTCTTCCTTATTCAAACTTGGGACTGATTTGGATGTTATCCCGTGCCTTCCTAATTCGTGATAGCAACCCCAAATCGCTAATCATGGAGCCTCTACCGCCACAACTTAGCTGCTCTGTCACAATCCATCTCCTCTACATAACCAACTACTTATCCAAGTTCTTGCTGCTGTTTTGAATCCGATCGATTAGAAGCACCGTATGCGTCCCATTTATCCACCTGAGTTTCCTGTGAGTAATACATTTCCTCATATTTTTGCATGAAGTGATAACTTATGATTCTGATCATGTTTAAGCTTGCTAATTCAGGTAGCCATTTAATAAGTTCCAAAAGACCACCATTAATGGATAACATCTTTTTCTAAGGACCAACGAAGTAACGTAGACTATAGGTTACTGCCAAATTAAGTCTATCTTTAATGTTTCAGTACACATTGATTCTGTACACATTGATGCATATTTCTTTAAGGTGTTGGGATATTTTTGGAAGAGACGCACTTAATAGCATGTTCTAGTTGAAGAGTATTTCTGGCAAGAGTTGTACTGATAGTATGGATAAATTTGGCAGAGGATTAAAGAGTAATTAGACGATTGAATTAAGTCAAAACTCTAATGTTCATTAATTTATTTTACTTGTCAATAATAACCAAATAGCTTTAGCTGCTAGGTAAGAAATAATCCTGCAACTGATTTCTAAATAGCTAATAGTCAATAACTATATTTCCAAATATCTTTAGTTGTGCATTGGGTTCCTATCTAAAAATTTCAAATTCTTCGAGTCATGATTTCAATCCGTTGTCACCGCCTTGAACCGTTCCATAGTTACCGAAACACATTTAATTCGTTAAACAAGCGATTAATTATATTTAATATGTTTGGTATATGACTTTTGTACTGTCATCGTTGTTGTTGCATAATTGTACGCGTTCGAGTGGCACATATAGTCTCGTTGGAGTTAGATCGCGCTCGAGAACCGGTGACACTCTTTTGTTGTGCCAAAGGAACTATTGCAATTGGATATCAGGTAAGGGTGGGTCTCATCTTCTCTATAATAGGGTTTATGATGGGGACTAAGTAGGGGTAGGCTCTATGTATGCCATTTTATGTATTTCTAGTGATTATTGATGAACCCTAGGCATATGACAACTTGTTGTTGAGAAATTGTGGTTTGCGTGCTAAATGCTTGGATACTCCTTAATGGTATTTTTGTGATTGATAATGATTCGGTGGATGATTTTCGATGACTCTTTATGTGTTCATGATTGATTTGTGATGTGATATTATTTTTACGGTTGATATGCGATTTGAAGTTGTTTGTATGAGTTGTATGTGATTTGATGAAGTTGTGTTGCTGAATTGTGCTTGCTGTTGTGCTGAATTGTGCTTGCTGTGTGTGCGTGTCAGTGTGCGTGCGTCGTGTTGCTTTCGGATGTCTAAGTTGTGTCTTAGGCGCCCAGTGGGCGCCATTTTCAGGACGTTCCCGATTTTTAATACAAACTGTTTTCGCTATAACTTTTGACTCGGGTGTCCGTTTTAAACGTTTCGAAAAGTGTTGTGAAGCCCATCTCGTTGTCTATCAGTGTGTCCTATTTTAAAAGCGAAAACTTATTATTTTCTGATGGTTCTGGGCGCCCGAGTGGCTGCCCCGATGGTAGTTGTTGTTGCGTTGCAAAACTGTTTTCGGTGTCTAAAACCTTTTTGGCGTCAATGACGATGTTCTAAAGAACGTTTCTGCCTTAGTGGCTATTATTAATTATAATGACGTGTAAATGACGATGATGCCCTTGGTGGCTAGTAAATGACGTTTTTGCCCTTAGTGGCTATTGTTTGAGCTGACGATATTTATGTATAAGCGACGATGAATTATAGCGACGATGTTGTGTGTAGTTATGAATTGACAGGTGCTGTGCCCTTTTTGGCAAATTGGTAAGTGACGGGTCACATCGTTGACTGTGTTTGTGTGTGTTTGTGTGTGATGCATGTCGTAGTGTCCCATGCATCCCATGTGCATAATGTGAAGAATAGGCTTCGGCCTCTTGTGAAGAATAGGCTTCGGCCTCCTGTGAAGAATAGGCTCGGCCTCTTAATTGTGATGAATATGGTACCATCATGCATATGCCCGCGAGTGGGTTGCACTTCATATACTTACATAACATTGTGATGAGCTTCGGTAGTGATTGAATTGATGTTTGTGATGTGGTCCATATAGCTGGCGTTGCGATAAGTTGTTGTAGTGATTAATATTGATGATTGATTTGATAATTCGTGATGCGGTTGATATAGTGTCATAACCCTAGCCTAATGCTTATCATAAGCTTTATTATATTGCTAGATGAACTCACCCCTTCTGTTTGAATGTTACCCCTATGCGGTAACGTGCAGGTGATCTCGAGAGAAGGCTTAGGTATCTTCACTAGCTGAGTCGGGTCGTCTGCTCTGATTATGTAACACTAGGGGGAAATGATGTTGTTTAAGTTACTTATGGTTGTTGTTGTTGTTGGATTTTTAGCGCTGTCAGCCTTGCCTGGATGCAATGCCTATTACGATTAAATTTGTTGGATTTTCCGTTGTGAGGTTATATTTTAATTTACAATGACGTTTTGTAAGTATTATAAGACTGTTTTCGAAAAGCGAGTAATTTGGCGCGTGATGTTTAACGAAGTAAGTGTGACATCCCTTGTGGTGTATTTAAAATTTGAAAACTCTGATTTTTATGCAAATAAATTAATGGGTAGAAAAGGGGTGTTACATTAGTGGTATCAGAGCAATGGTTGGTCCGTCCGGCCAAGTCGTAGAGTCATTGTGTCGGTTAACGACCAACTGTTGTCTTTTAGTCTTGACCATTGGTTTGTGTTGTAGTGATGTTCCTGCAGGTTCAAGTAATCGGAAGCTGCTGATGGTAAGTGGACTCTTGGGGGGGGGGGGGATGCCCCTGCTGGCATTGTGTACTGTTATTATTTAAACGCGGATGCCGTTTTATTATTGCTGTCGTGCTGTTGCCGTAGACTATTGTTGCTGCTAAGTTTTGCTGTGCGGTTTGATTTAAAATCACTGTTGCTGTTTTGTAGTCACTATTTAACTGCTGTGCCGTTTAATTAATGCTGCTTGGTGTGTTACTGAGAAATTGTTTGTTTGTTGTTGTAAATTAAGTTACTGTTGCGATGGAAATTAATTACTGTGGTGTTCTATCGTTGACAATTAAGTGTTGATGTTTTGATTTAAAACCGTAACTGCTGTTACTATTTAATTGCTGTAAACCGAAATTATTGTCACTGTTGCCGTAACAAATTAAGGTTGCTGTTTTTGAAAATTGTTTCCGAAAAACTGTCGCTGTTCTACTATTGCGATTAGATGTTGTTGTTATGGAAATCGAAGGGGAATAAAATTTATTTTTGACATAGGATTTTAAATGAGGAAGTATAGAGGTGAAGTTTTGGTTGGATTGGAAAATGATTTTTCTAGTTGGATTTATTTGAAAAAGAGTAATGTTTCGTTGTTGTGTCGATTTTAAAAACCTTGTCAAAAATGATTTGATGACGATTTTGAAACTAGTATTCGGTTTCTTTGGGAGCAAAAATGTATTGGTATGTATGAAACCTTGTGTGCTCTATGATGTTTAAATGGGTTAAGAAATTTGGCGTGCTCTATGTATTGTTTGATTTATATGGAATATGTATTGCTTGTAATTTACATAGCGAGTGTGTTGAAATGATTGATGTATTTTTAATTGGTTGGTATATGATTATTGGGAAGTTTGAACTATGCTTGATGGCTGAATTTGTGGCTGCTATGCTGTCATTGTAACGGAAAAATGTTTTTGCAATATCTTTTGAACCAGGAGTCCGATTTGAGTAAACTAAAACGTTTCGGAAAGCTTATTCAGGAGGCCTAACTGAATATTCTAATTTCAAGGCAAAATTGACTGGTTCTGGTGTTGTTGATTTTTTTTTTTTTTTTAGGCGTGCCGGTTGATTTAAGTTGTTGTGGCATTGTCGGTGCCGTAGTGCCCGTAATTGTTGTTGTGTTGTCGGTGGCCTAGTGCCCTAGTTGCTGTTGTTGTTGGTTATGGGATTTTTGGTCCCGGAGTTGTCTCCGCATTGTTGCTTTGCGGTGCTTTGTGGTTGCCTTGTTGATGATAATGATTTTTCTTTGATGTTGTTGGTGGTTGTGTTGTGGGTAACGCCGAATGGCCCACAGTGTTTTGTAGTGGGTACCGCCGATATGGCCCACGTGGTTTTGCCGAGGGTACCGCTGAATGGCCCGAAACGTCTTGATGAATTTTGTGTTGTAGGCCTATGACCGATGTTGTGATTTAGTGTTGATGTCGCCTGAGTGGCAAAGTCGTTTGTTGATGTTGTTGTCGTGTTGTTAAATTATGTGGCTTGTTGTACAACTGTTATGCACTCTGTGAACTTCATTGTGATGCTGTGATGATTGATGAATTTCGTTATCCTTAAGGGTAGATGAGTGAGGTAGAATGCGAGCTAGTTTATCAGAGTAGCGCAGCGGAGTCTTAGCATGTCATATTGGGAAGGAACTTTAATAGAGCCTAGGGGGTGATCACGTGGTACCAACGTGATTACGCTTAAATCCCTATCGGAGATCCTTAGGGAGAGGATGTGTCTGGTTGTTATTTCTCAAAGCTACCTGGCTGAATAAGTAGGAGGGACGGCCGCCCAATCACTTACCGCCGGTAATCAGAGAAATGGTAATCAGCATGGTAGATAGAACTAGTTGCCTAGATAGCTTAGTCGTTGGTGGGAGAGAGTTAGCCTTGGCGGGTAAAAATTTCGAGGACGAAATTTCTTTTAAGGGGGGTTGAGTTGTAACACCCCAATTTTCGTGCGTTGTGGCTCTTTTAAAATATTTTTATTGTATTAAGTGTTTTAGATTGATAAGACTAAATTATTTTAAGTTAATTGAGTTATTAAAATTGGTTGAAAACATATTTAAATGTACTTTATATGCTATTGGTAACATATAATTGTTATTATATATTTATTTTATTTTTATAAAATATTAGTGTTTAAAGTATAATTTAGTTATAAGAATTATTTGGGTATCAAGGTGTTAAAATAGCGTGTATATTTGAAATGGGTTTTAAAAGTAGACAAAAATCTGTTTTTTTTATGCTTTACTCACGCGCACCCCCCACTTCCTTGTTAGGCGCACCCCAGCCACTAAACCCAAATCAGTTCGCAGCCAGCCACAGAAGCCCAACGCGCGACCCGCCCAGATCCGACCCGGTCCGTTTCTTTCCTCTTCTTCCTTCTCGCGCAGCTGCAGTGGAAACCTACCCAACAGCTCTCCAACGCGTTCTCCCTCCTCTCTTCACGACTGACCCTCAAATTTCACCTTTCCACTCGAATTCTGCCATTGATTCTGTTTATGACCTTAGTTTTATCGATTATGGCTTCGTTTGTTAACAAAAGTCGCACCAGAAACCGCGTCCCATCTTCACGATCCCTTCCTCTCCGCCGCGACTCGCCCTTCGCAACTGCAGTGGTTCGAATAGCATCTCAGATGCGAGTTGCGGAAAGGATAGCCATGTGCAAGCTGACCTCTTCCTTATTCAAACTTGGGACTGATTTGGATGCTATCCCGTGCCTTCCTAATTCGTGATAGCAACCCCAAATCGCTAATCATGGAGCCTCTACCGCCACAACTTGGCTGCTCTGTCACAATCCATCTCCTCTACATAACCAACTACTTATCCAAGTTCTTGCTGCTGTTTTGAATCCGATCGATTAGAAGCACCGTATGCGTCCCATTTATCCACCTGAGTTTCCTGTGAGTAATACATTTCCTCATATTTTTGCATGAAGTGATAACTTATGATTCTGATCATGTTTAAGCTTGCTAATTCAGGTAGCCATTTAATAAGTTCCAAAAGACCACCATTAATGGATAACATCTTTTTCTAAGGACCAACGAAGTAACGTAGACTATAGGTTACTGCCAAATTAAGTCTATCTTTAATGTTTCAGTACACATTGATTCTGTACACATTGATGCATATTTCTTTAAGGTGTTGGGATATTTTTGGAAGAGACGCACTTAATAGCATGTTCTAGTTGAAGAGTATTTCTGGCAAGAGTTGTACTGATAGTATGGATAAATTTGGCAGAGGATTAAAGAGTAATTAGACGATTGAATTAAGTCAAAACTCTAATGTTCATTAATTTATTTTACTTGTCAATAATAACCAAATAGCTTTAGCTGCTAGGTAAGAAATAATCCTGCAACTGATTCTAAATAGCTAATAGTCAATAACTATATTTCCAAATATCTTTAGTTGTGCATTGGGTTCCTATCTAAAAATTTCAAATTCTTCGAGTCATGATTTCAATCCGTTGTCACCGCCTTGAACCGTTCCATAGGTACCGAAACACATTTAATTCGTTAAACAAGCGATTAATTATATTTAATATGTTTGGTATATGACTTTTGTACTGTCATCGTTGTTGTTGCATAATTGTACGCGTTCGAGTGGCACATATAGTCTCGTTGGAGTTAGATCGCGCTCGAGAATCGGTGACACTCTTTTGTTGTGCCAAAGGAACTATTGCAATTGGATATCAGGTAAGGGTGGGTCTCATCTTCTCTATAATAGGGTTTATGATGGGGACTAAGTAGGGGTAGGCTCTATGTATGCCATTTTATGTATTTCTAGTGATTATTGATGAACCCTAGGCATATGACAACTTGTTGTTGAGAAATTGTGGTTTGCGTGCTAAATGCTTGGATACTCCTTAATGGTATTTTTGTGATTGATAATGATTCGGTGGATGATTTTCGATGACTCTTTATGTGTTCATGATTGATTTGTGATGTGATATTATTTTTACGGTTGATATGCGATTTGAAGTTGTTTGTATGAGTTGTATGTGATTTGATGAAGTTGTGTTGCTGAATTGTGCTTGCTGTTGTGCTGAATTGTGCTTGCTGTGTGTGCGTGTCAGTGTGCGTGCGTCGTGTTGCTTCGGATGTCTAAGTTGTGTCTTAGGTGCCCAGTGGGCGCCATTTTCAGGACGTTCCCGATTTTTAATACAAACTGTTTTCGCTATAACTTTTGACTCGGGTGTCCGTTTTAAACGTTTCGAAAAGTGTTGTGAAGCCCATCTCGTTGTCTATCAGTGTGTCCTATTTTAAAAGCGAAAACTTATTATTTTCTGATGGTTCTGGGCGCCCGAGTGGCTGCCCCGATGGTAGTTGTTGTTGCGTTGCAAAACTGTTTTCGGTGTCTAAAACCTTTTTGGCGTCAATGACGATGTTCTAAAGAACGTTTCTGCCTTAGTGGCTATTATTAATTATAATGACGTGTAAATGACGATGATGCCCTTGGTGGCTAGTAAATGACGTTTTTGCCCTTAGTGGCTATTGTTTGAGCTGATGATATTTATGTATAAGCGACGATGAATTATAGCGACGATGTTGTGTGTAGTTATGAATTGACAGGTGCTGTGCCCTTTTTGGCAAATTGGTAAGTGACGGGTCACATCGTTGACTGTGTTTGTGTGTGTTTGTGTGTGATGCATGTCGTAGTGTCCCATGCATCCCATGTGCATAATGTGAAGAATAGGCTTCGGCCTCTTGTGAAAAATAGGCTTCGGCCTCCTGTGAAGAATAGGCTCGGCCTCTTAATTGTGATGAATATGGTACCATCATGCATATGCCCGCGAGTGGGTTGCACTTCATATACTTACATAACATTGTGATGAGCTTCGGTAGTGATTGAATTGATGTTTGTGATGTGGTCCATATAGCTGGCGTTGCGATAAGTTGTTGTAGTGATTAATATTGATGATTGATTTGATAATTCGTGATGCGGTTGATATAGTGTCATAACCCTAGCCTAATGCTTATCATAAGCTTTATTATATTGCTAGATGAACTCACCCCTTCTGTTTGAATGTTACCCCTATGCGGTAACGTGCAGGTGATCTCGAGTGAAGGCTTAGGTATCTTCACTAGCTGAGTCGGGTCGTCTGCTCTGATTATGTAACACTAGGGGGAAATGATGTTGTTTAAGTTACTTATGGATGTTGTTGTTGTTGGATTTTTAGTGCTGTCAGCCTTGCCTGGTTGCAATGCCTATTACGATTAAATTTGTTGGATTTTCCGTTGTGAGGTTATATTTTAATTTACAATGACGTTTTGTAAGTATTATAAGACTGTTTTCGAAAAGCGAGTAATTTGGCGCGTGATGTTTAACGAAGTAAGTGTGACATCCCTTGTGGTGTATTTAAAATTGGAAAACTCTGATTTTTATGCAAATAAATTAATGGGTAGAAAAGGGGTGTTACATTAGCTGTCCTATACTCTAACAACAACACGAGTTCTACAAAGTCGAAGTTCATCGACATCAAGTATCTTGTTGTGAAGGAAAGAGTTCGGGAGAAACAAATTTCTATAGAATATATAGGGACGAACTTTATGCTAGCAGACCCACTAACCAAAGGCTTGACACCCAAGGTTTACCATGAGCTCATTTCTCATATGGGTGTTGGTTTTGAGATTGCCTTAGATTAGTGGGAGTCTTTTCTTGTTTTCCTTGTGTTCTAAAATTTTGGTATTGATACAAATTTTATGTTGTTTTGACTTTCTGCAGAAATTAAGTTGAGTTATTATTAAATATGTTTGTATCATATTATGTGCAAAGTAAATTTTGCATTTTCAGCAACTTCAATTTGATCTCACTAAAGACTTAAGTTGGATCAGTTGGAAATAGGCATGACATGAGATCACATTGCATGAAATTTCCACGCCACTCATCCATATTGATCTATGTCATCGAGTATGTTAATATGATGGTCATCGGGGTACAGTCAGAAAAGACGTTAGTGACGACAGCCGCGTTGCTCTCATTATTGATATATGAGGTGGACCAGATTGTAAAAGGGAAATCTAAAGATAAATAGCATTCGGATGTCGGCCTTAAGAATTATGATATAATTAATATGATATATTGCCCAAGTGGGAGATTGTTGGAATATTTTATTCCAATATCATAAATAAAGGGCATATATTCTTTTATTAATTATTTTAACTATTTATCAATTAGGAGCTTTGATTGATATGTGATCAAAATAAGTAAAAGGCTATATTGGATTTCAAATTATATAATTAATTAATTATTATTGATATGGGCCCAATATGAGTGGATGTCAGTGATAGCCCATTAGAGGGATAATGAGAACCCTAATAGACTGTCACACTATAAGTAGGCTATGGTCCCCAATATACCGGACTAATCGCAAAAACCCACACGTTTACTCTCCTCTCCCCATATGAAGAGAGTCTAAGGTATTTGGAGTGGAAGAACCATAAAGCCGACGAGTAGCTGTTGCTCGTTTTCACTAACTCATTCTTGTAAGGATCCGTTCCCCGCTTCTTTGCTATGAATCCTGTTATTTATCTAATCCTTGATATATCAACATGTCGTAGATCCTAACACTAGTAAAAAAAGAGGATTTAAAGTCGGATATTTTGGACATTCAATGTCGGATATGCATCCGACTTATATTAAGGCGAGTTAGAAAGTCTAAAATTTTAAAGTCGGATGGGCGTCCGACTTTAAAATACGGTTTTAAAGTCAGATAAATTCAATAATCCGACTTTAAGTCTTTAATTATAACGCATTTAAGGTCTTTTTGGAACACGTTTAAAGTCGGATTTAGAAGAATTTCCAACTTTAAAAGCATGATTTTATGTCGGATATTAGGAAGCATAAGAAAAATATCCGACTTTAAAACTAATGTTTTTTTTTATTTTGATTGTTTTTTTTGCTTCACCCTTCTTATACAATCATTTCCTGCACATACTTTAAAGTAATTAAAGTACTACAATTTCAGCTAGGCAAGAGGGACACATACACACACGGTAATTAAACTACTTTACTTAAATATATAGAGTTAACTGTTAGATTTCATACCAAAATATACGCTAATACTACACTTCCTTGACATTCTAATAATATTCCAAAATACGATAATGATCAACTACACTTTCACTTAAGTTGATTTTTCTTCTTTCTTCTTTCTTCCTTTCCAATCGGCTTACGCTCCTCATACAACCTTAGAAAGAATTCAGCCCAGACTTGTCTAATGTCCTTCAATTCTTCGGATGTGAACGGATCAGTTGAATTGAATACCTAAAACAATAAAAGATAAATAAGAACGATGAGTTAATCTAAAAACTACTCAATAATAATTATCTAGTAATAATCTTAAAAGTTGAAAAATTCAATTACCTTTTTCCAATTGTTAGTGATAGTTGCGGAGACTATAGTCATCATATTTATCATCACATAATAGCCACAAGAATGGGTATCATTTTGTTTTGCCACCTATAAATAACAAACCAACAAAATTACAGCTCCAGCTACATAGGAATGCTCCACTAATGAACAAAAATGAATATAAAGAAAACTTATACACATCATCACGTCAGTAATGAATTTATCATGAATAGTTTGAATATCCAACTCAGTAATGAATTATTGATCAGGTCCTTTCAATCATTTCCATGTATTTGACATGTTAAATTTACCATTTTCTATTGATAAAGTTAGAGAATTCTAACTAACTTCATTTGATTTTGGAATTCTGTTTTTCCTTATTGATCTGAAAATGAGATTATACTTTATATAGGGCTGATTCCTAACTAACTGCCTAGTCAGCAGCACTAACAGCATGCTAACTAATCAACTGAACTAAATGGGTCATGTGTTATTAGAACACACTGCAACACAGAATCAGATACAAGCATATCCTCTATTATCTATTATCTACAGATTCATAACACTTGCGTAGTTTGTTCAAATGCATATCTCTTAAGTGTGAATGTTTATATGACTATGTTCTACAGCAGTAAGTTTTGATCAGTGTTGTAAGATTGGCTGAGCATTTACAAAGTCTGTCAAATTGGATTTTCAAAACTAAATGCATATAAAGTGAGAACAACTTCATATTTCAAGGAAATGCTATAGAATTTTTGTATAAGTGTTTATGTTGAAAATCATTTGGTGAAGGCAGAGAAACATGTTATTCAATTGAGTCAAAACTAACCATGACTTACAGGTGGACCATAACTGGGATCCTCCTCATTCAGAGGAACAAATTTTGAGTCTTCAATTACCTCTTTAGGAAGTCCTGCATTATGAAGGAATAAATAAAAAAACATCCAATGCTTAGTACGGTGTTTGTTGAATGAATCAAATAGAAGAAAATGATAATTATCTAACTATCATGTAACAAAATATGATATGTCACTGTTGTGGGAGAGGGCACAAGTACCATTCTTAATATCGAAACTAACGAATCCTGTAAACAGAATAACCTTGAATTAAACTACCGAAACTAACATGTTTATTATTTGATGCATGCATTCAAAGATGCTTCAATCAAAATATCAAGCCTTACACTAACATGTTTATTAAACAACAAGAAGGACAATTTTTTAATCCAAAAACATCAAGTTTCTACACAAATAACCTACTCTCATAACATCAAGTTTCCATAATCCAATTCAATTGCATTCAAACAAAACGAAACAACACTACATAATGCAGCAGTTAACAAGCTTAAAATCCTCAGCTGAATCTTTCATTAGTTTCTACTTATAATATTTTTATCAAAAACGACTTACTTTCCTTGAAGGCCAAAAGATTTAAATTCATTTCTTCGACGAACACGTCAAGGAACCTTCTTCTCTGAAACAGAATCAGCATTAGTGAATTTGTCAACAATTCACAATTTTGCCTCTTTCTTCTGCTTCCTTTTCTTGCAAACGAAAATAGAATAACTAATCAGAAATTGAACAAATCAAAAACCAACCTTAGGAATCCGAAAAAGTGGCAAATGGCATTGAATTTCTTTCCCTTGTATGTATCTTTTTCTGTCATGGGAGCAACCAAATATCATTAAGCATTCACACAGAAGTGGATAATTTACCTCCAAGTCACTAAAGCAATTAATGCCAGATATAAAGGGATTAAAAACCCATTACCACTAGACTTTAACTATTATTTCCTTGCATAAAGTTTAATGTAATGCTTGCTTGACTTTGTAGTTGGACTAGAAGAATGGGGTATGCCCTTAAATCATGATAAAGAAAATGCTAATATTTTGAATGGTGTGTATGTTCAAGATCCTCTATTTTTTTTCATTAGGCATTATCTTCCTACAACCAAGCAACTTTTGGAGGAAAAAAATTGTATTTTAAAATTTAGTAAATTAAAACTTGTGAGCAAATAGAAACATGAAACTTAGCATCTCGAAAACCTTTGATCTCCTAGCTTCCATTTAATGCTAACAAATTAGTTAAGCATCCAAAATGCAGAAAGATTTAAAGAGATGAAGGGCAACATCCAGAAAACATCAGTTAAGGAAGAGCAACAAGAAGAGCAAGCAGGTTCAGTGGATCAAATTAAGAAGAAATATGGGTTTTTTTCTTCCTCAAATGTAAGTATAAGTGTATAACTATATATCCAGAGTATGCGTCCTCAACCATGCTTGACTTACATTCCATACATGCCAATATATAACATTACACAAGCATGAATTGATCAGTGTACTTTCAATGATATAAGACTGTTCATTAACATGAAGCTTAATACTACTAATCATTATCTTCTTATTTGAGCTTTTCAATTAGCATGAAAGTTGTCTCATTCTACTTAGTAATGATGGCCCAATCAACTACTCTGTACTGTAAATTTCAAGAAAATGAAAGAAAGATTCAAATGATAATAATTAGCATTTAACTACTTGAATTCTAAGGACTGGCAGCAGTTGCAGGACTGCAATGATTTGAAGCAAGGGTTTCTAAATCATGATCCTAACTATGACCAAGAGGGGGAGTGAAAGAATCTAAATCATTATCCTAACTACGAATCTGGTGCTGTAGGAAATAAAGGTTGCCAGGTTGGCAGAAAGCAAGCTGCGGGAGAATTTGAAAAGATTGCAGGTACCTTTTATGACCGGAGCCCCTAACAGATTGCCAACTCTTCCTTTTATTAACCTACTACCTCACAATTAAAAGAATTCAACAAATTATAAAAACACAAGACACGGGCAGCCATAAAGAATCTCAGCAACACCTCAATAAAATTAACAATATGACAAGAACCAAACTTTTTCAAGATTTGAACAAACCAATTAGCAATTAAGAGCTTCTAATACTACAATTGGTATAAGAAGAGATATACCAGAAAGATAAGAATACCAAAACCTAATCTACAACAAACTACGAAACCTACATGAGGACAAATACACTATAAATTACAAGCAATTGGGAGTGCAAAGAGTGAGAGGGAGGCAAGAGACTTGAATAGTCGAACCTGAAAGGCAAGAGATGAGACGATCCCTTACAATAGGACACATGTATGGCCACACGAGGACGGAGGTACGACGGAGCAGAGACGCGGGATGAAGGTGCGATGGTGCAGAGACGTAGGTCTAGCGGCGCAGGGACTTTCTCTGCAACCAAGAGTGAGCAGCTAGAAGAAAGGGAATTCACATTTGTAGGATTGTGGCAAGGGTTTGGTAAAACCTGATTTAGGGTTTGGCTAGATAGATTAATTCCTACACATATTACCAATTAAATAAATATGTGACTTATTTTTCTCTATATTTGCAGAAAAAAAAAATAAAAAAAATGAAAATTCAAATTAGAGTCACTCAAAAGTTAAAATTATATATATATATATATATATATATATATATATATGTGTGTGTGTGTGTGTGTGTGTGAGCTGTCAAACTAAGAAGAAGCCACAGCCCAATAGAAAGAATTGGGGCACACACGTGAGCTTTAAGAAAGGAGAATTAGGAAGAGAAGGCACGGAAAGCTAATCGAAAGAATTTGTAGAAAGAAAGAGGAAACCAAGCCGGCTCTCAATTTTCTCTCTACTCTTCTCTTCTTTATTGTTCACCTACTAAAAGGGGGTGATTTTAGGTCAGCTTTTGGCCTAGAATCACCCCTCTAAATTGTTTATTTCCCCTTTTTTTTAACCAAATAAGTGGTTATCATATAGATTTACCTTTTATTTCGTATTGTTTTGATTTGTCGTCTGAGTCCGGCGTTATTATTGTTCGTCGTCTTGGTGCGGCGTGTTTGATTTCCTGTCTTGTTGCGGTGTTCGTTTGGTTCAGATCGACAGATCAACTTCGATCAATTTCAGATTCAACCAATGACTAGGGCCTCAAAGTTACAGGTCCTAAAGCATAGGTACTTCGCCGATTCATCTTTTATGTTTTTAGCAATGCTGAATTTGTATTATCATAGATGTGATCTTGCAATTTGAATGAATGAATATCATTTTTTTAGTAAAAAAAACAGAATGCTGCAACGTGACTGGAGAAAGGAGCCGAACATAGCACATCCAGAAAAGATTGCCACTGAGGTAGAGAGATATGAGATTTACGTGAAAATCCTTGACACCGTGAGAGAGCTCTGGAACAGGAAAAAAGGAGACTGAATACTCAAGACCAGAAATTTCACTATATTTCAGGTTATTTTTATCTCCTATTTTTATGCGATTTTTCTTGAAAACTATGGATAGCTAAACCCTTTTCTAGGGTCTTAGGTGGATCCTCTGCACGCAACTGTAGAGACAAATCTCTCGATGTTGAAAGTATTACGATGAATATATGTCCCGGTTTAAATCCGAGACCTACAGTTTTGTATGTGAGTTTCAACATCTGAAATTACTTCAAATTTCCTTATTTTTCCTAAAGACGGTCTTAACATTCATGGAGGACCTGTAAACCCAACCATCATCTCCACGAGTGGGTTAGCGAAAAGTAATACTACTAACCTTTCAGTGTCATGCTGATGATAACCAATAAGGGCCAACTTTAACAATAAGAAATCACTCAAATAACTACTTTCACTAGGAGTTGTTTCAGTTGAAGATTGCACAAAATCGGATCATATCGTGTGGTATCAAAGCTAAGGATCCTAGAGTGAATTTCTTTTTTCCTAGAAATTTATTATTGTTCCTCCTTTAATCTCTCTAATTTTTAACACAAAAAATTCCAGAATTTTATTTTGTGTTATTGACTTGTGATCTACTTCAAAACTATATCAAGAGGACACAATAGAGGGTAGGAAAAAAGACTACGCAATATACATTAGAGGTTTTGTGATGGTTCCAGAGTATGTGAAATATCTTTATGAAAATTGGCTAAAAAAAGAAGCAAAAAGAGTGGAAAAGATAGCCTTGAGAGAAAAGATGAAATTGAGCGAAAAAAGTAATGAAAAATTGGAATGTGTCATTGAAAAGAAAGAGGAAAAAGATTTGAGAAAGAAATTGAGAGCAATCTTGTGACTTCCCAAAAGTCAATTATTTCTACTATTATTTCTTCTTCTACTTCTAGTTCTCTTCAAGTTACTCATGTATCTTTATCTCCCAGATAAGTTGGTCTAACAAAAATTCATTACTACCCTAAAAATAAAAACAAAAAGAGCAAGGAAAATGTAAAAATAAAAATTGAAAGTTGTCTTGTGATTGAACAATATGTGGGAAAAGAGAATTTTACAAATATCTTTCTTCATAATGGTGTTTGTTTGCTTACTAATGCTACTTCAATATGCAGCAATTCTTATTCTATTTTGAAGGAAAATGAAACAATAATTCCAAGAGTTGTACCCCAAAAGTTTCACAAAATTGTGTTTGAGCGTGGAGGATGATGAAAGTTATATGCAATTAGCATTTTGAGAGTTTTGTGCCTTTTCTATCTTCTTGTAGAAGATTACTTATTTGGATCTTATCAAAGACATCCATTCCTTTATGGCGATTCTTCACTCGGCTTATCATTTCTCTGTTCTTCTTAGAATTCAGAGTGTGACGCCTTTCTTTTTCCATCTTCTATCTTCTCCATCTTATTAATTTTTGTTACTTTAAATTGTCTTTTGTTCGTATCTTTTAATTTTATTATTCACTCAAGGATAGATCCTAATTTCTATATATGTTCCTTAAAATGGGTATAAAATAAAAAGGGGGTATATGGGCCAAGTGGGGGTATATAAATAAAAACCCAAATATTAAAACAAAATCTTCACGCACAACAATTTCTTCTAGGAAGGCATTTGTCTTGTCGTGGACCTCGTTACTCTGTGTTTTTAATAGATTTGTTTTAGTATGCTGATTTGAATAATGAATAATTAAAAAACTGTATTGATATGTAGCTAGTATTATACTGTTGTCAAAGAATATTCCTCTGTCCAATTTTAATAAAGAAATGAATAAAATATCTCATTTTAATTATCGTAACACAATACCGATGCAATATTATTAATGTAAAATTATATGTGAAGGACGGAGTACTAACATATCCCTAGCTATACTCCTCATGAGCAATAAAATTTATGTAACATACAATATAAATGACAAAATCTACAACCACCTTGCCTCAAAAATATTCGACTTGCAGAGGATAGGTCCAACATAAATTGAGGTGGCAGGTGTGTTGATGTTTTAATGCAATGTCCAATTATTCGACTGATATCATGGTAACATATCAAAATTTATATTTTTGTGTGGGGGTGGAGGTGGATATGGAGTAGATGTTTTGTTGCTAGGTCCAGATGGTGGAACTGGCTGATATTTTGGTAACATATAAAAATTTATATTTTTGTGCGAAGGTGGAGATGGAGTTGGATAAAGTGGCGATATTTTGCTGCTTGCTTTGGGTGGTGGAACTGGATTAACTTTTGGTAACACAAGAAAAGAACGACCACTCATAACAAAAGAAAAGAATGAGAAAGACACAATACAAACCAAATAAATCTTAGAAATTTCCATCTCTTTAGTTTTTGATTTTGGGTGTGGCAGAAAAACGTATAAATAAGGCTCTTGAGATTTTTTTTTTTTTGGTATATAAAGGAAAAGAACCATAAAAGGGAAACAAGAAAACAGAAAAAAGACGAAATACGAGGTACTAAAACTCTAGTGGCTCTATGGGATTTCTTTTGTTATTTGATATTTATTATATTCGAAATATAAAAGATTACGTGAATCTAAAAATACCTAAAAAGAAAATTTTCCATAAAAGTTCTATTATATGGATATGAATAAGTTTTATAGTAAAAAGTTGTGGGTATCTCAAATCAAGATATGTAGAGGATTCAATACCTATTTTGTCTATAAACAAATAGGTTAGGGTCTTCCGTTCACCTGAGAAAGCGTTAAACATTGTTTTTGTCATAATTACGTTAACCTTGAATAATCAGTGTTGGAATAATCAACACTGGTGTTGTATGAATTGAAAAACTCACACCTTGAGTTGGGATCTAAGGGATACCCAAATTTCTGGATTGAGAGAAGGCACACAAACTAAACATCACATGCGCTGCTGATAGGCGCAGTCGGGCCTAGGCGTTGGGCCTTTTTTCAAAAATATTTTTTTTTTGTGCGTTGCTTACTCACAAAGGCCAAGTCTCCAACGGTCATGTTGACCAAGTCAAAGAGCCTTTACGTTTTCATTTTCTCCAACGGTCATGTTGACCAAAAGAATCGTTGGCAGGGGCGGCTCCCTGGCCATCAATAGGGTAGGCATCGCTACCCTAAAAATAAAATAATAAGTTAAAATTAGGTCTAACAAAAATTCATTACTACCCCATAATTTTTGGTATATACTTGGGTATCCACTGCCGAACGCAGCAACTAATCCCCTCGCTGGATTAGAGGCACCTCGAAGGGTGGGACAGCTGGGCCAGGGATTTAAAGCTGCTCCATACCCAAGGCGAGGATCGAACCCTTGACACTTGTGATAGGAAGGAGATGAAAGATTAGCTAAATAGTAGAAAATAACAAGACATCATCAAATTATGGGGTAGTAAATTATGGTAGATATGACGGATCAAGTGAGCAAAGTCTAGGGCCCTTCGCTCTTTTCCTCGATGAGTGTGGAATCGTTCCTTAATACACAAGGCTGGGTAAACCCAGCATGAACGGAGTTGCAGAACGACGAAACCAGACTCTTAAGGATGTGGTGAGGAGTATGATTAGTCATTCTTCGTTACCAGAGTCACTTTGGGGAGAAGCATTGAAAACTACAGTTTATATCCTCAATAGAGTACCAAGCAAAGTAGTCACTTAGGCACATACACATTTGGGGGTGTCCAGCTGAAGCCAAGCCTTAAAGGCCGCATGAAGGTAAGTTGGACCCTAAGACAATTAGTTGTTATTTTGTTGGGTATGCAGAACGCTCTCACGGGTATAAGTTTTACAACCCCACTACAAGAACCTTTTTTGAAACGGGAATGCAATATTTCTTGAGGAAGTTGAGTTTGGAGGGGAAGGAAACATAAGGAGTGTTTCTGTTGATGAAGAAACTGTTACTGACAATGGTCAAATCTTAGTACCTGTCATTGTTCAAGCAACAGATCCAACAATAAATGAGAATGTTATTTCTAACATTGATCAAGAAGAGGACAACACTGAGTTTCCTCCTCAAGCACCACCAGAAGTTCAAACTCAACAACCTCAAGAGGTGCCAGTAAGAAGATCCACTAGAGAGAGGAAAAGTGCAATTTCAGATGATTATGTTGTATTTCTTCAAGAACATAAGGAAGGTATTGGCTTGACTGAGGAAGATCCAGTCAACTTTAGTCAGGCCATTAATAGTTCTAACTCACTTAAGTGGATTGATGCCGTGAAGGATGAGATGAAGTCAATGGCTGACAATGGTGTTTGGGATCTTGTCAAGTTCCCTGAAGGTAAGAAACCCATTGGTTGCAAATGGATAATTAAAACCAAGAGGGATTCCAAGGGTAACATTGAAAGATATAAGGCTCGCCTTGTCGCCAAAGGCTTCACTCAAAAGGAAGGCATTGATTACAAAGAAACTTTCTCTCCGGTTTCTTCGAAAGGCTCTCTCAGGATTATTATGGCACTAGTCGCTCATTTTGACTTAGAGCTGCATCAAATGTATGTAAAGACTACGTTTCTAAATGGAAACATTGACGAAACAATTTATATGGTGCAACTAGAAAACTCTTTTCAGGTGATCCAAAGTCTATGGTATGCAAACTTAAGAAATCCATTTATGGCCTTAAACAGGCTTCTCGTTAGTGGTATTACAAATTTCATCAAGTCATTACCTCTTATGTTTTTGAGACTAATGCAGTTGATGATTGCGTATACCAAAAGTTCAGTGGGAGTAAATTTATCTTTTTGGTGTTATATGTCGATGATATCCTATTGGCAAGCAATGATATAGGCTTATTACACGAAACTAAGATTTCTCACGAAGAATTTCGAGATGAAAGATCTTGGGGACGCCTCCTTTGTCTTGGGTATCCAAATACTTAGAGATCACTCTCGAGGTATCTTGGGATTGTCACAAAGGAGCCTATATCGATACAGTTTTGGATAGATTCTTTATGAAAGATAGTAAACCGGGAGATACACATGTGGCTAAAGGAGACAAGTTCAGTCTTAAACAGTGCCCCGTTACAGATCTTGATAAGGTAGAGATGCAAAAGGTTCCTTATGCTTCGGCTGTGGGAAGTCTTATGTACGCTCAAGTTTGTACTCGTCCCGACATAGCATTTATAGTGGAAGTTCTTTGTAGATATTTGAATAATCTTGGTATGCAGCACTGAACAGTAGTGAAGCGCGTTATGCGCTACTTGAAGAGAACAAGAAACTACATGCTTACCTATCGGAAATCAGATAAGTTAGAGGTCATTGGGTATTTTGATTTTGATTTTGCGGGATGCCCCGATAGTAGGCGTTCCACATCTGGTTACATTTTTCTTTTGGCTGGAGGGGCTATTTCCTGGAAGCCTACCAGACAGACTTTAGTGGCTCCTTCAACCATGGCAGCAGAGTTTGTGGCCTGCTTTGAGGCAACAAATCATGCATTGTGGCTGCGAAACTTTGTCTCAGGCCTAAGCATCATTAGAAGCATTGAGGGGCCATTGAAGATTTATTGTGACAATAGTGCAGCTGTCCTATACTCTAACAACAACATTAGTTCTACAAAGTTGAAGTTCATCGACATCAAGTATCTTGTTGTGAAGGAAAGAGTTCAGGAGAAACAAATTTCTATAGAATATATAGGGACGAACTTTATGCTAGCAGACCCACTAACCAAAGGCTTGACACCCAAGGTTTACGATGAGCACATTGCTCATATGGGTGTTGGTTCTGAGATTGCCTTAGATTAGTGGGAGTCTTTTCTTGTTTTCCCTTGTGTTCTAAAATTTTGGTATTGATACAAATTTTATGTTGTTTTAACTTTCTGCAGAAATTAAGTTGAGTTATTATTAAATATGTTTGTATCATATTATGTGCAAAGTAAATTTTACATTTTCAACAACTTCAGTTTGATCTCACTAAAGACTTAAGTTGGATCAGTTGGAAATAGGCATGACATGAGATCACATTGCATGAAATTTCCACGCCACTCATCCTTATTGATCTATGTCATCGAGTATGTTAATATGATGGTCATCGGGATACAGTCAGAAAAAACATTAGTGACGACAGCCGCTGTAACATCCCTAAATTTTTTAAAATAACATTTTTAAGCGAACTTTATATAATCGCTAATCGATGGAATTAATAATTCGGAATTCGGGAACGGACGAGTCGAGAAATTTTTATGCCGAGTAATTAACCGTAGAATTAGTTGGGGTTTTGACCTAAAAACCTTGAGTTAATGAACTAAGGGCATTATGGTCTTTTCCCAACCATAACACCCTCAGCCCATACACCCTCCAACTGAACCCATCTCTCATAAACACAATTGAAAATCAGAAATGGAAGGAAGAAGAGAAAAGAGAGGAGAGGGAGGAGAGAGTTGCGAATAAGAGAGGGAGGGAGAGCTTGATCAAGTCTTGATGCATGTGCTTGCTTCTTCCTTCATCAAGATCAGAATTTCATCCCCTTTCTTCTGGTAGCAGTCTTGCAAGCTGGATCATTCTCATCTCCTCTCTACCATTTTCAGCCACTCAAGCTCCACATGGAAGAAATGGAGTCTTTTCTCACTTGATGCCTTGCATGTGCACTTAGAGTTAGAAGAGAGGTACATCTGAACCCACTTTATGAATTGGAAGTGTTTTGAAGGTTGTAATGTTGCTGGTACAGAAGGTGGAAGCTCAAATTCGAAATGGCAAGTGATTGAAGATGGTGATCAAGCTAATTAGATATTCTGGGTAAAACCCGTTTTACCTACCTTCTGTGATTGTATCGTATCTCCCTGTACAAAACTCCTATGATCGTGATTCTTGTCCCTCTGGAAACTAGACACAAAGATCTTAATTATGGGCACAAGAACCGCATGATGTTATTGAGAAATGAGAGAGATATCATGCTCACAACTTTCGGATTAAGAATCAGCCACTGTTCCGAAGCAGTCCTCTTGATTTGTTGATATCTCCCAATCTACTGGTTGCATGCAAGTGAATCTTTCTCCATCAGAGAGTAGACAAAATTCTCTTCACAATGGGCACTGATTTTAAGGACTTTGGTCACGTATTGACCTAGCTATGCTCGTTGCAAATTGACGGTTTGTTGCTGGAAGTAGCTGGAGCGGATTCGGGAAGATTCGTGGGATCGCCGATCGTCCGAGTTCGCGAAGCTTCGGCATTGGGAGCGATTGTCATCCCCAAAAGGTGAGTTCTATACTCACTAGGATGTTATGGTCATGTGTGTTATGTTCTGATATTGAACCTCGCGTTTTATGAAAAACCGGTGTCGAATTGATTTCGAAAATATCGTTCTAAGTCATGGAGTCGTTTGATCGTTGGACTGAAATTGTGATTAAATTGCATGATTGATATGTGGATTGTTTGGCTGGATAATTTTCTTTTTTTTGAAGGTTGATGAGTTAGGTATCGATCGGAACGGAGTTTGGACACGAACGGATTCGAAAAAGGGCTCGAAATGGCATTTCAGCAAGTCTGTGAGACAGGCACGGACCGTGCGCCATTAAGCACGGGTCGTGCGTTGCCTTCTGATTCACAGGACAGCTGAGTGTTGATTTCGCGCACGGACTGTGCGCCATCAAGCACGGGTCGTGCGTATGCTTCTGTCAACATTTTCAAAATGTGTTCAAAGCCTTCCTAATTGATTCCAAACCTATCCTAATCCCTTCCCACTGTTATACAATGATAATATAACCCTAATTCAAGGAAACTACGTGTGTTTGGATCATTGTCACGTTCACGCTATTTTTATTAACGGCCCTTGCGGTCCACGGTTTTATTAACGGCCCTTGCGGTCCACAGTTTTATTAACGGCCCTTGCGGTCCACGGTTTTATTAACGGCCCTTGCGGTCCATGGTTTTATTAACGGCCCTTGCGGTCCACGGTTTTATTAACGGCCCTTGCGGTCCACGGTTTTATTAACGGCACTTGCGGTCCACGGTTTTATTAACGGCCCAATGCGAGTACATGAAATGTGTTATGGATTTTATTATCATGCTGTGATTGTGATTGAGATAAGCTTATGCCATGGATATTGCTTAATGTGATTGATGTATTGTGCTGGACTGATTGGATTAGCATCATGATAAGTTAGGTTAGTAAGCCTTAGTAAGCCATGTGAGATCACTTAATTATGAGATTAAGTTAGTAACTAGATCACCTAATGCTAATGATAAGTTATGCCATGTTATGTTATGTAAATTCATGTTCACGTCAATGTATTTATATTATACACCATGTTAGGGTGACGACCCTAGTTTTCAATATTAGTGTACTAAGGGCGAGGAAGTCATGATTCCTTATGACCTTAGGCCCCGTCATTGTTTGTCCCTTGGTAGTAGAAATAGCCGGGGATCGGGTTTGCCGGTGCTTTCAAATAAAGTTACCGGTGATATGCTAAGAATCATTGTCATTGTGTGTGCCTTGTGTGTCGCTTAGAAGGGCCACGAGTACACGTTGTATGTTCCACGTAGTCTAATTTAAGACTACGAACTCATGAATCAAGAATAACGAATCAAGCATAATTGAACCGAGAGAATTAGTAAGGGGTCGCGATAGAACTCACTGAGACAAGTTGTCTCACCCAATCCATTGTTGTTGTTTTTCAGTTAAGCAGGGAAAGTTGAAGACCGTGAGGCATGGCTATGGAGACGCTTGAGGAGCGGCCGCTATCTTTATTTCTTTATGTCTTGTATTTCAGTTTCCTTTGTATTTCTGTATTTCTATTCAGAATCTTAAGACTATTCGATTGTACGACTTATATCTTTTAAGTTGTAAATCGCTTCCGCTGACTTTCGGTTTTTGAGTATTGAACACTAGTTGAGGGTATGAGGACCGACTTTATTTATATTCTGTTCAGTTATGTAAGTACGTTTGATGAGTAATTCATCGAAGTTTAGTATGTGTTCAATATTGTTAAAGGAAAGTCACTCTGATGTATGCCAGTAGTGCATTTCGGTAGTTTCTACAAGTTAGAAATTATCGGGGTGTTACAATTGGTATCAGAGCAGTTCGACCTAGTCGGGCTTAGAATTCCAGAGTCTCTTACGTCTTCTAAGTGTGATTCCTCTTAATATGCTATTAGACATTGAGCCTGATCAACTCAATACTTTGTGCATTTTCGCAGAATCATGGCTGGTAGAGGTAGGGGAAGCGTCCCCGTCGACCCACACTTTTAGCCTTCTCATTTCATTAGAACGCGCAGCAGGAGCAGAGGGCTACAGACGCCGTACCGGAACAACAGGTGGGCATCAGTGATGGTTCGAAGGAGCTGTGGGCTACCGTTTATTTCTTGAAACCGATTCAATCATAGAATCATGTAGAGAGTTCAGGTTACATTAAGTATGGACGGAAACTTGATTACACTAAAGAGCAAAACCGCTTTTAAAATATATCTTCCTTCTTTTCTTATGATCTTTGATGCGATCATGATTTCCTTCGATCGTTAATGTGCGAGGGTAGGATTGACTATGGTCAATCCAAGTTGGGGTGAAATTCCTTTAAGTGCCACTAAGAGGAGTTAGGGTTTGACTCTTGAAGGAGGATGAAGGTCCATGAAGCTTCAGGAGAATGTTCATGGGGTAACAGGGACGATTTTGCGGACAAAATCTTTTAAGTTGGGGTGATTGTAACATCCCTAAATTTTTTAAAATAACATTTTTAAGCGAACTTTATATAATCGCTAATCGAAGGAATTAATAATTCGGAATTCGGGAACGGACGAGTCGAGAAATTTTTATGCCGAGTAATTAACCGTAGAATTAGTGGGGGTTTTGACCTAAAAACCTTGAGTTAATGAACTAAGGGCATTATGGTCTTTTCCCAACCATAACACCCTCAGCCCATACACCCTCCAACTGAACCCATCTCTCATAAACACAATTGAAAATCAGAAATGGAAGGAAGAAGAGAAAAGAGAGGAGAGGGAGGAGAGAGTTGCGAATAAGAGAGGGAGGGAGAGCTTGATCAAGTCTTGATGCATGTGCTTGCTTCTTCCTTCATCAAGATCAGAATTTCATCCTCTTTCTTCTGGTAGCAGTCTTGCAAGCTCGATCATTCTCATCTCCTCTCTACCATTTTCAGCCACTCAAGCTCCACATGGAAGAAATGGAGTCTTTGCTCACTTGATGCCTTGCATGTGCACTTAAAGTTAGAAGAGAGGTACATCTGAACCCACTTTATGAATTGGAAGTGTTTTGAAGGTTGTAATGTTGCTGGTACAGAAGGTGGAAGCTCAAATTCGAAATGGCAAGTGATTGAAGATGGTGATCAAGCTAATTAGAAATTCTGGGTAAAACCCGTTTTACCTACCTTCTGTGATTGTATCGTATCTCCCTGTACAAAACTCCTATGATCGTGATTCTTGTCCCTCTGGAAACTAGACGCAAAGATCTTAATTATGGGCACAAGAACCGCATGATGTTATTGAGAAATGAGAGAGATATCATGCTCACAACTTTCGGATTAAGAATCAGCCACTGTTCCGAAGCAATCCTCTTGATTTGTTGATATCTCCCAATCTACTGGTTGCATGCAAGTGAATCTTTCTCCATCAGAGAGTAGACAAAATTCTCTTCACAATGGGCACTGATTTTAAGGACTTTGGTCACGTATTGACCTAGCTATGCTCGTTGCAAATTGACGGTTTGTTGCTGGAAGTAGCTGGAGCGGATTCGGGAAGATTCGTGGGATCGCCGATCGTCCGAGTTCGCGAAGCTTCGGCATTGGGAGCGATTGTCATCCCCAAAAGGTGAGTTCTATACTCACTAGGATGTTATGGTCATGTGTGTTATGTTCTGATATTGAACCTCGCGTTTTATGAAAAACCGGTGTCGAATTGATTTCGAAAATATCGTTCTAAGTCATGGAGTCGTTTGATCGTTGGACTGAAATTGTGATTAAATTGCATGATTGATATGTGGATTGTTTGGCTGGATAATATTCTTTTTTTTGAAGGTTGATGAGTTTGGTATCGATCGGAACGGAGTTTGGACACGAACGGATTCGAAAAAGGGCTCGAAATGGCATTTCAGCAAGTCTGTGAGACAGGCACGGACCGTGCGCCATTAAGCACGGGTCGTGCGTTGCCTTCTGATTCACAGGACAGCTGAGTGTTGATTTCGCGCACGGACTGTGCGCCATCAAGCACGGGTCGTGCGTATGCTTCTGTCAACATTTTCAAAATGTGTTCAAAGCCTTCCTAATTGATTCCAAACCTATCCTAATCCTTTCCCACTGTTATACAATGATAATATAACCCTAATTCAAGGAAACTACGTGTGTTTGGATCATTGTCACGTTCACGCTATTTTTATTAATGGCCCTTGCGGTCCACGGTTTTATTAACGGCCCTTGCGGTCCACAGTTTTATTAACGGCCCTTGCGGTCCACGGTTTTATTAACGACCCTTGCGGTCCATGGTCTTATTAACGGCCCTTGCGGTCCACGGTTTTATTAACGGCCCTTGCGGTCCACGGTTTTATTAACGGCACTTGCGGTCCACGGTTTTATTAACGGCCCAATGCGAGTACATGAAATGTGTTATGGATTTTATTATCATGCTGTGATTGTGATTGAGATAAGCTTATGCCATGGATATTGCTTAATGTGATTGATGTATTGTGCTGGACTGATTGGATTAGCATCATGATAAGTTAGGTTAGTAAGCCATGTGAGATCACTTAATTATGAGATTAAGTTAGTAACTAGATCACCTAATGCTAATGATAAGTTATGCCATGTTATGTTATGTAAATTCATGTTCACGTCAATGTATTTATATTATACACCATGTTAGGGTGACGACCCTAGTTTTCAATATTAGTGTACTAAGGGCGAGGAAGTCATGATTCCTTATGACCTTAGGCCCCGTCATTGTTTGTCCCTTGGTAGTAGAAATAGCCGGGGATCGGGTTTGCCGGTGCTTTCAAATAAAGTTACCGGTGATATGCTAAGAATCATTGTCATTGTGTGTGCCTTGTGTGTCGCTTAGAAGGGCCACGAGTACACGTTGTATGTTCCACGTAGTCTAATTTAAGACTACGAACTCATGAATCAAGAATAACGAATCAAGCATAATTGAACCGAGAGAATTAGTAAGGGGTCGCGATAGAACTCACTGAGACAAGTTGTCTCACCCAATCCATTGTTGTTGTTTTTCAGTTAAGCAGGGAAAGTTGAAGACCGTGAGGCATGGCTATGGAGACGCTTGAGGAGCGGCCGCTATCTTTATTTCTTTATGTCTTGTATTTCAGTTTCCTTTGTATTTCTGTATTTCTATTCAGTATCTTAAGACTATTCGATTGTACGACTTATATCTTTTAAGTTGTAAATCGCTTCCGCTGACTTTCGGTTTTTGAGTATTGAACACTAGTTGAGGGTATGAGGACCGACTTTATTTATATTCTGTTCAGTTATGTAAGTACGTTTGATGAGTAATTCATCGAAGTTTAGTATGTGTTCAATATTGTTAAAGGAAAGTCACTCTGATGTATGCCAGTAGTGCATTTCGGTAGTTTCTACAAGTTAGAAATTATCGGGGTGTTACAATTGGTATCAGAGCAGTTCGACCTAGTCGGGCTTAGAATTCCAGAGTCTCTTACGTCTTCTAAGTGTGATTCCTCTTAATATGCTATTAGACATTGAGCCTGATCAACTCAATACTTTGTGCATTTTCGCAGAATCGTGGCTGGTAGAGGTAGGGGAAGCGTCCCCGTCGACCCACACTTTTAGCCTTCTCATTTCATTAGAACGCGCAGCAGGAGCAGAGGGCTACAGACGCCGTACCGGAACAACAGGTGGGCATCAGTGATGGTTCGAAGGAGCTGTGGGCTACCGTTTATTTCTTGAAACCGATTCAATCATAGAATCATGTAGAGAGTTCAGGTTACATTAAGTATGGACGGAAACTTGATTACACTAAAGAGCAAAACCGCTTTTAAAATATATCTTCCTTCTTTTCTTATGATCTTTGATGCGATCATGATTTCCTTCGATCGTTAATGTGCGAGGGTAGGATTGACTATGGTCAATCCAAGTTGGGGTGAAATTCCTTTAAGTGCCACTAAGAGGAGTTAGGGTTTGACTCTTGAAGGAGGATGAAGGTCCATGAAGCTTCAGGAGAATGTTCATGGGGTAACAGGGACGATTTTGCGGACAAAATCTTTTAAGTTGGGGTGATTGTAACATCCCTAAATTTTTTAAAATAACATTTTTAAGCGAACTTTATATAATCGCTAATCGAAGGAATTAATAATTCGGAATTCGGGAACGGACGAGTCGAGAAATTTTTATGCCGAGTAATTAACCGTAGAATTAGTGGGGGTTTTGACCTAAAAACCTTGAGTTAATGAACTAAGGGCATTATGGTCTTTTCCCAACCATAACACCCTCAGCCCATACACCCTCCAACTGAACCCATCTCTCATAAACACAATTGAAAATCAGAAATGGAAGGAAGAAGAGAAAAGAGAGGAGAGGGAGGAGAGAGTTGCGAATAAGAGAGGGAGGGAGAGCTTGATCAAGTCTTGATGCATGTGCTTGCTTCTTCCTTCATCAAGATCAGAATTTCATCCTCTTTCTTCTGGTAGCAGTCTTGCAAGCTCGATCATTCTCATCTCCTCTCTACCATTTTCAGCCACTCAAGCTCCACATGGAAGAAATGGAGTCTTTGCTCACTTGATGCCTTGCATGTGCACTTAAAGTTAGAAGAGAGGTACATCTGAACCCACTTTATGAATTGGAAGTGTTTTGAAGGTTGTAATGTTGCTGGTACAGAAGGTGGAAGCTCAAATTCGAAATGGCAAGTGATTGAAGATGGTGATCAAGCTAATTAGAAATTCTGGGTAAAACCCGTTTAACCTACCTTCGGTGATTGTATCGTATCTCCCGGCACACAACTCCTATGATCGTGATTCTTGTCCCTCGGGAAACTAGACGCAAAGATCTTCATTTTGGGCACAAGAACCGCATGATTTCATGGAGAAATGAGAGAGATATCATGCTCACAACTTTCGGATTAAGAATCAGCCACTATTCCGTAGCAGTCCTCTTGATTTGTTGATATCTCCCAATCTACTGGTTGCATGCAAGTGAATCTTTCTCCATCAGAGAGTAGACAAAATTCTCTTCACAATGGGCGCTGATTTTAAGGACTTTGGTCACGTATTGACCTAGCTATGCTCGTTGCAAATTGACGGTTTGTTGCTGGAAGTAGCTGGAGCGGATTCGGGAAGCTTCGTGGGATCGCCGTTCGTCCGAGTTCGCGAAGCTTCGGCGTTGGGAGAGATTGTCATCACCAAAAGGTGAGTTCTATACTCACTAGGATGTTATGGTCATGTGTGTTATGTTCTGATATTGAACCTCGCGTTTTATGAAAAACCGGTGTCGAATTGATTTCGAAAATATCGTTCTAAGTCATGGAGTCGTTTGATCGTTGGACTGAAATTGTGATTAAATTGCATGATTGATATGTGGATTGTTTGGCTGGATAATATTCTTTTTTTGAAGGTTGATGAATTAGGTATCGATCATAACGGAGTTTGGACACGAAACGGATTCGAAAAAGGGCTCGAAATGGCATTTCAGCAAGTCTGTGAGACAAGCACAGACCGTGCGCCATTAAGCACGGGTCGTGCGTTGCCTTCTGATTCACAGGACTGCTGAGTGTTGATTTCGCGCACGGACTGTGCGCCATCAAGCACGGGTCGTGCGTAAGCTTCTGTCAACATTTTCAAAATGTGTTCAAAGCCTTCCTAATTGATTCCAAACCTATCCTAATCCCTTCCCAATGTTATACAATGATAATATAACCGTAATTCATGGAAACTACGTGTGTTTGGATCATTGTCACGTTCACGCTATTTTTATTAACGGGCCTTGGGGTCCACGGTTTTATTAACGGCCCTTGCGGTCCACAGTTTTATTAACGGCCCTAGCGGTCCACGGTTTTATTAACGGCCCTTGCGGTCCACGGTTTTATTAACGGCCCTTGCGGTCCACGGTTTTATTAACGGCCCTTGCGGTCCACGGTTTTATTAACGGCCCTTGCGGTCCGCGGTTTTATTAACGGCCCTTGCGGTCCACGGTTTTATTAACGGCCCAATGCGAGTACATGAAATGTGTTATGGATTTTATTATCATGTTGTGATTGTGATTGAGATAAGCTTATGCCATGGATATTGCTTAATGTGATTGATGTATTGTGCTGGACTGATTGGATTAGCATCATGATAAGTTAGGTTAGTAAGCCTTAGTAAGCCATGTGAGATCACTTAATTATGAGATTAAGTTAGTAACTAGATCACCTAATGCTAATGATAAGTTATGCCATGTTATGTTATGTAAATTCATGTTCACGTCAATGTATTTATATTATACACCATGTTAGGGTGACGACCCTAGTTTTCAATATTAGTGTACTAAGGGCGAGGAAGTCATGATTCCTTATGACCTTAGTCCCCGTCATTGTTTGTCCCTTGGTAGTAGAAATAGCCGGGGATCGGGTTTGCCGGTGCTTTCAAATAAAGTCACCGGTGATATGCTAAGAATCATTGTCATTGTGTGTGCCTTGTGTGTCGCTTAGAAGGGCCACGAGTACACGTTGTATGTTCCACGTAGTCTAATTTAAGACTACGAACTCATGAATCAAGAATAACGAATCAAGCATAATTGAACCGAGAGAATTAGTAAGGGGTCGCGATAGAACTCACTGAGACAAGTTGTCTCACCCAATCCATTGTTGTTGTTTTTCAGTTAAGCAGGGAAAGTTGAAGACCGTGAGGCATGGCTATGGAGACGCTTGAGGAGCGGCCGCTATCTTTATTTCTTTATGTCTTGTATTTCAGTTTCCTTTGTATTTCTGTATTTCTATTCAGTATCTTAAGACTATTCGATTGTACGACTTATATCTTTTAAGTTGTAAATCGCTTCCGCTGACTTTCGGTTTTTGAGTATTGAACACTAGTTGAGGGTATGAGGACCGACTTTATTTATATTCTGTTCAGTTATGTAAGTACGTTTGATGAGTAATTCATCGAAGTTTAGTATGTGTTCAATATTTTTAAAGGAAAGTCACTCTGATGTATGCCAGTAGTGCATTTCGGTAGTTTCTACAAGTTAGAAATTATCGGGGTGTTACAATTGGTATCAGAGCAGTTCGACCTAGTCGGGCTTAGAATTCCAGAGTCTCTTACGTCTTCTAAGTGTGATTCCTCTTAATATGCTATTAGACATTGAGCCTGATCAACTCAATACTTTGCGCATATTTCGCAGAATCATGGCTGGTAGAGGTAGGGGAAGCGTCCCCGTCGACCCACACTTTTAGCCTTCTCATTTCATTAGAACGCGCAGCAGGAGCAGAGGGCTACAGACGCCGTACCGGAACAACAGGTGGGCATCAGTGATGGTTCGAAGGAGCTGTGGGCTACCGTTTATTTCTTGAAACTGATTCAATCATAGAATCATGTAGAGAGTTCAGGTTACATTAAGTATGGACGGAAACTTGATTACACTAAAGAGCAAAACCGCTTTTAAAATATATCTTCCTTCTTTTCTTATGCTCTTTGATGCGATCATGATTTCCTTCGATCGTTAATGTGCAAGGTAGGATTGACTATGGTCAATCCAAGTTGGGGTGAAATTCCTTTAAGTGCCACTAAGAGGAGTTAGGGTTTGACTCTTGAAGGAGGATGAAGGTCCATGAAGCTTCAGGAGAATGTTCATGGGGTAACAAGGACGATTTTGCGCACAAAATCTTTTAAGTTGGGGTAATTGTAACATCCCTAAATTTTTTAAAATAACATTTTTAAGCGAACTTTATATAATCCCTAATCGAAGGAATTAATAATTCGGAATTCGGGAACGGACGAGTCGAGAAATTTTTATGCCGAGTAATTAACCGTAGAATTAGTGGGGGTTTTGACCTAAAAACCTTGAGTTAATGAACTAAGGGCATTATGGTCTTTTCCCAACCATAACACCCTCAGCCCATACACCCTCCAACTGAACCCATCTCTCGTAAACACAATTGAAAATCAGAAATGGAAGGAAGAAGAGAAAAGAGAGGAGAGGGAGGAGAGAGTTGCGAATAAGAGAGGGAGGGAGAGCTTGATCAAGTCTTGATGCATGTGCTTGCTTCTTCCTTCATCAAGATCAGAATTTCATCCTCTTTCTTCTGGTAGCAGTCTTGCAAGCTGGATCATTCTCATCTCCTCTCTACCATTTTCAGCCACTCAAGCTCCACATGGAAGAAATGGAGTCTTTGCTCACTTGATGTCTTGCATGTGCACTTAGAGTTAGAAGAGAGGTACATCTGAATCCACTTTATGAATTGGAAGTGTTTTGAAGGTTGTAATGTTGCTGGTACAGAAGGTGGAAGCTCAAATTCGAAATGGCAACTGATTGAAGATGGTGATCAAGCTAATTAGAAATTCTGGGTAAAACCCGTTTTACCTACCTTCAGTGATTGTATCGTATCTCCATGTACACAACTCCTATGATCGTGATTCTTGTCCCTCTGGAAACTAGAGACAAAGAGCTTCATTTTGGGCACAAGAACCGCATGATTGCATTGAGAAATGAGAGAGATATCATGCTCACAACTTTCGGATTAAGAATCAGCCACTGTTCCATAGCAGTCCTCTTGATTTGTTGATATCTCCCAATCTACTGGTTGCATGCAAGTGAATCTTTCTCCATCAGAGAGTAGACAAAATTCTCTTCACAATGGGCGCTGATTTTAAGGACTTTGGTCACGTATTGACCTAGCTATGCTCGTTGCAAATTGACGGTTTGTTGCTGGAAGTAGCTGGAGCGGATTCGGGAAGATTCGTGGGATCGCCGTTCGTCCGAGTTCGCGAAGCTTCGGCGTTGGGAGAGATTGTCATCACCAAAAGGTGAGTTCTATACTCACTAGGATGTTATGGTCATGTGTGTTATGTTCTGATATTGAACCTCGCGTTTTATGAAAAACCGGTGTCGAATTGATTTCGAAAATATCGTTCTAAGTCATGGAGTCGTTTGATCGTTGGACTGAAATTGTGATTAAATTGCATGATTGATATGTGGATTGTTTGGCTGGATAATATTCTTTTTTTGAAGGTTGATGAATTAGGTATCGATCGGAACAGAGTTTGGACACGAAACGGATTCGAAAAAGGGCTCGAAATGGCAATTCAGCAAGTCTGTGAGACAGGCACAGACCGTGCGCCATTAAGCACGGGTCGTGCGTTGCCTTCTGATTCACAGGACTGCTGAGTGTTGATTTCGCGCACGGACTGTGCGCCATCAAGCACGGGTCGTGCGTATGCTTCTGTTAACATTTTCAAAATGTGTTCAAAGCCTTCCTAATTGATTCCAAACCTATCCTAATCCCTTCCCAATGTTATACAATGATAATATAACCGTAATTCATGGAAACTACGTGTGTTTGGATCATTGTCACGTTCACGCTATTTTTATTAACGGCCCTTGCGGTCCACGGTTTTATTAACGGCCCTTGCGGTCCACAGTTTTATTAACGGCCCTTGCGGTCCACGGTTTTATTAACGGCCCTTGCGGTCCACGGTTTTATTAACGGCCCTTGCGGTTCACGGTTTTATTAATGGCCCTTGCGGTCCACGGTTTTATTAACGGCCCTTGCGGTCCGCGGTTTTATTAACGGCCCTTGCGGTCCACGGTTTTATTAACGGCCCAATGCGAGCACATGAAATGTGTTATGGATTTTATTATCATGTTGTGATTGTGATTGAGATAAGCTTATGCCATGGATATTGCTTAATGTGATTGATGTATTGTGCTGGACTGATTGGATTAGCATCATGATAAGTTAGGTTAGTAAGCCTTAGTAAGCCATGTGAGATCACTTAATTATGAGATTAAGTTAGTAACTAGATCACCTAATGCTAATGATAAGTTATGCCATGTTATGTTATGTAAATTCATGTTCACGTCAATGTATTTATATTATACACCATGTTAGGGTGACGACCCTAGTTTTCAATATTAGTGTACTAAGGGCAAGGAAGTCATGATTCCTTATGACTTTAGGCCCCGTCATTGTTTGTCCCTTGGTAGTAGAAATAGCCGGGGATCGGGTTTGCCGGTGCTTTCAAATAAAGTCACCGGTGATATGCTAAGAATCATTGTCATTGTGTGTGCCTTGTGTGTCGCTTAGAAGGGCCACGAGTACACGTTGTATGTTCCACGTAGTCTAATTTAAGACTACGAACTCATGAATCAAGAATAACGAATCAAGCATAATTGAACCGAGAGAATTAGTAAGGGGTCGCGATAGAACTCACTGAGACAAGTTGTCTCACCCAATCCATTGTTGTTGTTTTTCAGTTAAGCAGGGAAAGTTGAAGACCGTGAGGCATGGCTATGGAGACGCTTGAGGAGCGGCCGCTATCTTTATTTCTTTATGTCTTGTATTTCAGTTTCCTTTGTATTTCTGTATTTCTATTCAATATCTTAAGACTATTCGATTGTACGACTTATATCTTTTAAGTTGTAAATCGCTTCCGCTGACTTTCGGTTTTTGAGTATTGAACACTAGTTGAGGGTATGAGGACCGACTTTATTTATATTCTGTTCAGTTATGTAAGTACGTTTGATGAGTAATTCATCGAAGTTTAGTATGTGTTCAATATTTTTAAAGGAAAGTCACTCTGATGTATGCCAGTAGTGCATTTCGGTAGTTTCTACAAGTTAGAAATTATCGGGGTGTTACAATTGGTATCAGAGCAGTTCGACCTAGTCGGGCTTAGAATTCCAGAGTCTCTTACGTCTTCTAAGTGTGATTCCTCTTAATATGCTATTAGACATTGAGCCTGATCAACTCAATACTTTGCGCATATTTCGCAGAATCATGGCTGGTAGAGGTAGGGGAAGCGTCCCCGTCGACCCACACTTTTAGCCTTCTCATTTCATTAGAACGCGCAGCAGGAGCAGAGGGCTACAGACGCCGTACCGGAACAACAGGTGGGCATCAGTGATGGTTCGAAGGAGCTGTGGGCTACCGTTTATTTCTTGAAACCGATTCAATCATAGAATCATGTAGAGAGTTCAGGTTACATTAAGTATGGACGGAAACTTGATTACACTAAAGAGCAAAACCGCTTTTAAAATATATCTTCCTTCTTTTCTTATGCTCTTTGATGCGATCATGATTTCCTTCGATCGTTAATGTGCAAGGTAGGATTGACTATGGTCAATCCAAGTTGGGGTGAAATTCCTTTAAGTGCCACTAAGAGGAGTTAGGGTTTGACTCTTGAAGGAGGATGAAGGTCCATGAAGCTTCAGGAGAATGTTCATGGGGTAACAAGGACGATTTTGCGCACAAAATCTTTTAAGTTGGGGTAATTGTAACATCCCTAAATTTTTTAAAATAACATTTTTAAGCGAACTTTATATAATCCCTAATCGAAGGAATTAATAATTCGGAATTCGGGAACGGACGAGTCGAGAAATTTTTATGCCGAGTAATTAACCGTAGAATTAGTGGGGGTTTTGACCTAAAAACCTTGAGTTAATGAACTAAGGGCATTATGGTCTTTTCCCAACCATAACACCCTCAGCCCATACACCCTCCAACTGAACCCATCTCTCGTAAACACAATTGAAAATCAGAAATGGAAGGAAGAAGAGAAAAGAGAGGAGAGGGAGGAGAGAGTTGCGAATAAGAGAGGGAGGGAGAGCTTGATCAAGTCTTGATGCATGTGCTTGCTTCTTCCTTCATCAAGATCAGAATTTCATCCTCTTTCTTCTGGTAGCAGTCTTGCAAGCTGGATCATTCTCATCTCCTCTCTACCATTTTCAGCCACTCAAGCTCCACATGGAAGAAATGGAGTCTTTGCTCACTTGATGTCTTGCATGTGCACTTAGAGTTAGAAGAGAGGTACATCTGAATCCACTTTATGAATTGGAAGTGTTTTGAAGGTTGTAATGTTGCTGGTACAGAAGGTGGAAGCTCAAATTCGAAATGGCAACTGATTGAAGATGGTGATCAAGCTAATTAGAAATTCTGGGTAAAACCCGTTTTACCTACCTTCAGTGATTGTATCGTATCTCCATGTACACAACTCCTATGATCGTGATTCTTGTCCCTCTGGAAACTAGAGACAAAGAGCTTCATTTTGGGCACAAGAACCGCATGATTGCATTGAGAAATGAGAGAGATATCATGCTCACAACTTTCGGATTAAGAATCAGCCACTGTTCCATAGCAGTCCTCTTGATTTGTTGATATCTCCCAATCTACTGGTTGCATGCAAGTGAATCTTTCTCCATCAGAGAGTAGACAAAATTCTCTTCACAATGGGCGCTGATTTTAAGGACTTTGGTCACGTATTGACCTAGCTATGCTCGTTGCAAATTGACGGTTTGTTGCTGGAAGTAGCTGGAGCGGATTCGGGAAGATTCGTGGGATCGCCGTTCGTCCGAGTTCGCGAAGCTTCGGCGTTGGGAGAGATTGTCATCACCAAAAGGTGAGTTCTATACTCACTAGGATGTTATGGTCATGTGTGTTATGTTCTGATATTGAACCTCGCGTTTTATGAAAAACCGGTGTCGAATTGATTTCGAAAATATCGTTCTAAGTCATGGAGTCGTTTGATCGTTGGACTGAAATTGTGATTAAATTGCATGATTGATATGTGGATTGTTTGGCTGGATAATATTCTTTTTTTGAAGGTTGATGAATTAGGTATCGATCGGAACAGAGTTTGGACACGAAACGGATTCGAAAAAGGGCTCGAAATGGCAATTCAGCAAGTCTGTGAGACAGGCACAGACCGTGCGCCATTAAGCACGGGTCGTGCGTTGCCTTCTGATTCACAGGACTGCTGAGTGTTGATTTCGCGCACGGACTGTGCGCCATCAAGCACGGGTCGTGCGTATGCTTCTGTTAACATTTTCAAAATGTGTTCAAAGCCTTCCTAATTGATTCCAAACCTATCCTAATCCCTTCCCAATGTTATACAATGATAATATAACCGTAATTCATGGAAACTACGTGTGTTTGGATCATTGTCACGTTCACGCTATTTTTATTAACGGCCCTTGCGGTCCACGGTTTTATTAACGGCCCTTGCGGTCCACAGTTTTATTAACGGCCCTTGCGGTCCACGGTTTTATTAACGGCCCTTGCGGTCCACGGTTTTATTAACGGCCCTTGCGGTTCACGGTTTTATTAATGGCCCTTGCGGTCCACGGTTTTATTAACGGCCCTTGCGGTCCGCGGTTTTATTAACGGCCCTTGCGGTCCACGGTTTTATTAACGGCCCAATGCGAGCACATGAAATGTGTTATGGATTTTATTATCATGTTGTGATTGTGATTGAGATAAGCTTATGCCATGGATATTTCTTAATGTGATTGATGTATTGTGCTGGACTGATTGGATTAGCATCATGATGAGTTAGGTTAGTAAGCCTTAGTAAGCCATGTGAGATCACTTAATTATGAGACTAAGTTAGTAACTAGATCACCTAATGCTAATGATAAGTTATGCCATGTTATGTTATGTAAATTCATGTTCACGTCAATGTATTTATATTATACACCATGTTAGGGTGACGACCCTAGTTTTCAATATTAGTATACTAAGGGCGAGGAAGTCATGATTCCTTATAGCCGGGGATCGGGTTTGTCGGTGCTTTCAAATAAAGTCACCGGTGATATGCTAAGAATCATTGTCATTGTGTGTGCCTTGTGTGTCGCTTAGAAGGGCCACGAGTACACGTTGTATGTTCCACGTAGTCTAATTTAAGACTACGAACTCATGAATCAAGAATAACGAATCAAGCATAATTGAACCGAGAGAATTAGTAAGGGGTCGCGATAGAACTCACTGAGACAAGTTGTCTCACCCAATCCATTGTTGTTGTTTTTCAGTTAAGCAGGGAAAGTTGAAGACCGTGAGGCATGGCTATGGAGACGCTTGAGGAGCGGCCGCTATCTTTATTTCTTTTTGTCTTGTATTTCAATTTCTTTTGTATTTCTGTATTTCTATTCAGTATCTTAAGACTATTCGATTGTACGACTTATATCTTTTAAATTGTAAATCGCTTCCACTGACTTTCGGTTTTTGAGTATTGAACACTAGTTGAGGGTATGAGGACCGACTTTATTTATATTCTGTTCAGTTATGTAAGTACGTTTGATGAGTAATTCATCGAAGTTTAGTATGTGTTCAATATTTTGAAAGGAAAGTCACTCTGATGTATGCCAGTAGTGCATTTCGGTAGTTTCTACAAGTTAGAAATTATCGGGGTGTTACAATTGGTATCAGAGCAGTTCGACCTAGTCGGGCTTAGAATTCCAGAGTCTCTTACGTCTTCTAAGTGTGATTCCTCTTAATATGCTTTTAGACATTGAGCCTGATCAACTCAATACTTTGTGCATATTTCGCAGAATCATGGCTGGTAGAGGTAGGGGAAGCGTCCCCGTCGACCCACACTTTTAGCCTTCTCATTTCATTAGAACGCGCAGCAGGAGCAGAGGGCTACAGACGCCGTACCGGAACAACAGGTGGGCATCAGTGATGGTTCGAAGGAGCTGTGGGCTACCGTTTATTTCTTGAAACCGATTCAATCATAGAATCATGTAGAGAGTTCAGGTTACATTAAGTATGGACGGAAACTTGATTACACTAAAGAGCAAAACCGCTTTTAAAATATATCTTCCTTCTTTTCTTATGATCTTTGATGCGATCATGATTTCCTTCGATCGTTAATGTGCGAGGGTAGGATTGACTATGGTCAATCCAAGTTGGGGTGAAATTCCTTTAAGTGCCACTAAGAGGAGTTAGGGTTTGACTCTTGAAGGAGGATGAAGGTCCATGAAGCTTCAGGAGAATGTTCATGGGGTAACATGGACGATTTTGCGGACAAAATCTTTTAAGTTGGGGTGATTGTAACATCCCTAAATTTTTTAAAATAACATTTTTAAGCGAACTTTATATAATCGCTAATCGAAGGAGTTAATAATTCGGAATTCGGGAACGGACGAGTCGAGAAATTTTTATGCCGAGTAATTAACCGTAGAATTAGTGGGGGTTTTGACCTAAAAACCTTGAGTTAATGAACTAAGGGCATTATGGTCTTTTCCCAACCATAACACCCTCAGCCCATACACCCTCCAACTGAACCCATCTCTCATAAACACAATTGAAAATCAGAAATGGAAGGAAGAAGAGAAAAGAGAGGAGAGGGAGGAGAGAGTTGCGAATAAGAGAGGGAGGGAGAGCTTGATCAAGTCTTGATGCATGTGCTTGCTTCTTCCTTCATCAAGATAAGAATTTCATCCTCTTTCTTCTGGTAGCAGTCTTGCAAGCTGGATCATTCTCATCTCCTCTCTACCATTTTCAGCCACTCAAGCTCCACATGGAAGAAATGGAGTCTTTGCTCACTTGATGCCTTGCATGTGCACTTAAAGTTAGAAGAGAGGTACATCTGAACCCACTTTATGAATTGGAAGTGTTTTGAAGGTTGTAATGTTGCTGGTACAGAAGGTGGAAGCTCAAATTCGAAATGGCAAGTGATTGAAGATGGTGATCAAGCTAATTAGAAATTCTGGGTAAAACCCGTTTTACCTACCTTCGGTGATTGTATCGTATCTCCCTGCACACAACTCCTATGATCGTGATTCTTGTCCCTCTGGAAACAAGACATAAAGATCTTCATTTTGGGCACAAGAACCGCATGATTTCATTGAGAAATGAGAGAGATATCATGCTCACAACTTTCGGATTAAGAATCAGCCACTGTTCCGAAGCAGTCCTCTTGATTTGTTGATATCTCCCAATCTACTGGTTGCATGCAAGTGAATCTTTCTCCATCAGAGAGTAGACAAAATTCTCTTCACAATGGGCACTGATTTTAAGGACTTTGGTCACGTATTGACCTAGCTATGCTCGTTGCAAATTGACGGTTTGTTGCTGGAAGTAGCTGGAGCGGATTCGGGAAGAATCGTGGGATCGCCGTTCGTCTGAGTTCGCGAAGCCTCGGCATTGGGAGCGATTGTCATCACCAAAAGGTTAGTTCTATACTCACTAGGATGTTATGGTCATGTGTGTTATGTTCTGATATTGAACCTCGCGTTTTAAGAAAAACCGGTGTCGAATTGATTTCGAAAATATCGTTCTAAGTCATGGAGTCGTTTGATCGTTGGACTGAAATTGTGATTAAATTGCATGATTGATATGTGGATTGTTTGGCTGGATAATATTCTTTTTTTTGAAGGTTGATGAGTTAGGTATCGATCGGAACGGAGTTTGGACACGAAACGGATTCGAAAAAGGGCTCGAAATGGCATTTCAGCAAGTCTGTGAGACAGGCACGTACCGTGCGCCATTAAGCACGGGTCGTGCGTTGCCTTCTGATTCACAGGACTGCTGAGTGTTGATTTCGCGCACGGACCGTGCGCCATCAAGCACGGGTCGTGCGTATGCTTCTGTCAACATTTTCAAAATGTGTTCAAAGCCTTCCTAATTGATTCCAAACCTATCCTAATCCCTTCCCAATGTTATATAATGATAATATAACCGTAATTCATAGAAACTACTTGTGTTTGGATCATTGTCATGTTCACGCTATTTTAATTAACGGCCCTTGCGGTCCACGGTTTTATTAACGGCCGTTGCGGTCCACGGTTTTATTAACGGCCCTTGCGGCCCACGGTTTTAATAACGGCCCTTGCGGTCCACGGTTTTATTAACGGCCCTTGCGGTCCACGGTTTTATTAACGGCCCAATGCGGGTACATGAAATGTGTTATGGATTTTATTATCATGCTGTGATTGTGATTGAGATAAGCTTATGCCATGGATATTGCTTAATGTGATTGATGTATTGTGCTGGACTGATTGGATTAGCATCATGATAAGTTAGGTTAGTAAGCCTTAGTAAGCCATGTGAGATCACTTAATTATGAGATTAAGTTAGTAACTAGATCACCTAATGCTAATGATAAGTTATGCCATGTTATGTTATGTAAATTCATGTTCACGTCAATGTATTTATATTGTACACCATGTTAGGGTGACGACCCTAGTTTTCAATATTAGTGTACTAAGGGCGAGGAAGTCGTGATTCCTTATGACCTTAGGCCCCGTCATTGTTTGTCCCTTGGTAGTAGAAATAGCCGGGGATCGGGTTTGCCGGTGCTTTCAAATAAAGTCACCGGTGATATGCTAAGAATCATTGTCATTGTGTGTGCCTTGTGTGTCGCTCGGAAGGGCCACGAGTACACGTTGTATGTTCCACGTAGTCTAATTTAAGACTACGAACTCAAGAATCAAGAATAACGAATCAAGCATAATTGAACCGAGAGAATTAGTAAGGGGTCGCGATAGAACTCACTGAGACAAGTTGTCTCACCCAGTCCATTGTTGTTGTTTTTCAGTTAAGCAGGGAAAGTTGAAGACCGTGAGGCTTGGCTATGGAGACGCTTGAGGAGCGGCCGCTATCTTTATTTCTTTATATCTTGTATTTCAGTTTCCTTTGTATTTCTGTATTTCTATTCAGTATCTTAAGACTATTCGATTGTACGACTTATATCTTTTAAGTTGTAAATCGCTTCCGCAGACTTTCGGTTTTTGAGTATTGAACACTAATTGAGGGTGTGAGGACCGACTTTATTTATATTCTGTTCAGTTATGTAAGTACGTTTGATGAGTAATTCATCGAAGTTTAGTATGTGTTCAATATTTTGAAAGGAAAGTCACTCTGATGTATGCCAGTAGTGCATTTCGGTAGTTTCTACAAGTTAGAAATTATCGGGGTGTTACAGCCGCGTTGGTCTCATATTATTGATATATGAGGTGGACCAGATTGTAAAAGGGAAATCTAAAGATAAATAGCATTCGGATGCCGGCCTTAAGAATTATGATATAATTAATATGATATATTGCCCAAGTGGGAGATTGTTGGAATATTTTATTCCAATATCATAAATAAAGGGCATATATTCTTTTATTAATTATTTTAACTATTTATCAATTAGGAGCTTTGATTGATATGTGATCAAAATAAGTAAAAGGCTATATTGGATTTCAAATTATATAATTAATTAATTATTATTGATATGGGCCCAATATGAGTGGATGTCAGTGATATCCCATTAGAGGGATAATGGGAATCCTAATAGACTATCACACTTTAAGTAGGCTATGATCCCCAATATACCTGACTAACCGCAAAACACACACGTTTACTCTCCTCTCCCCATCTGAAGAGAGTCTAAGGCATTTGGAGTCCCGATTGAGGAAGAACCATAAAGCCGACGAGTAGCCGTTGCTCGTTTTCACTCACTCATTCTTGTAAGGATCCGTTCTCCGCTTCTTTGCTATGAATCCAGGTATTTATCTAATCCTTGATATATCAAATTGTCGTAGATCCTAAGGTTATCAATGTCATGGCTTTGTTCTTGATTATATAGAAGCATGGTTGTATGTCTTTGTTTTCCGCTATAGTATATTCATGATTATAAGCATGTCCTATAGATAGATTAATGTAGATAGATTAATTCCTACACTTATTACCAATTAAATAAATATGTGACTTATTTTTCTAAACATTTGCAGAAAAAAAGCAAAGATAAAAAAAAAGAAAATTCAAATTAGAGTCACTCAAAAGTTAAAATTATATATAAATATATATATATATATATATATATATATATATATATATATATATATATATTTATGAGCTGTCAAACTAAGAAGAAGCCACAGCCCAATCGAAAGAATTGGGGCACACGTGAGCTTTAAGAAAGGAGAATTAGGAAGAGAAGGCACGGAAACTAATCGAAAGAATTAGTAGAAAGAAAGAGGAAACCCAAGCCGTCTCTCAATTTTCTCTCTACTCTTCTCTTCTTTATTGTTCACCTACTAGAAGGGGGTGATTTTAGGCAAGCTTTTGGCCTAGGATCACCCCTTTAAATTGTTTGTTTCCCGTTTTTTTAACTAAATAAGTGGTTATCATATTGATTTACCTTTTATTTCGTATTGTTTTGATTCGTCGTCTGAGTGGGGCGTTATTATTGTTCGTCGTCTTGGTGCGGCGGGTTTGATTTCCCGTCTTGTTGCGGTGTTCGTTTGGTTCAGATCGACAGATCAACTTCGATCAATTTCAGATTCAACCAATGACTAGGGCCTCAAAGTTACAGGTCCGAAAGCATAGGTACTTCGGTGACTTTTATTTTGTCACATTTGTAGGCATTAAGTTGTTTTACGCTATCAACTTGGGTGCTGTGAGTTTGTTCGCAGATTCATCTTTTATGTTTTTAGCAATGCTGAATTTTTGTATTATCATAGATGTGATCTTGCAATTTGAATGAATGAATATCATTTTTTTTGTAAAAAAAACAGAATACTGCAACGTGACTGGAGAAAGGAGCCGGACATAGCACATCCAGAAAAGATTGCCACTGAGGTAGAGAGATATGAGATTTACGTGAAAATCTTTGACACCGTGAGAGAGTTCTGGAACAGGAAAAACGGAGACTGAATACTCAAGACCAGAAATTTCTCTATATTTCGGATTTTTTTTATCTCCTATTTTTATGCAATTTTTCTTGAAAACTATGGATAGCTAAACCGTTTTCTAGGGTCTTAGGTGGATCCTCTGCACGCAACTGTAGAGACAAATCCCTCGATGTCAAAATTATTATGATGAATATATGTCCCGGTTTAAATCCGAGACCTACAGTTTTGTATGTGAGTTTCAACATCTGAAATTACTTCAAATTTCCTAATTTTTCCTAAAGACGGTCTTAACATTCATGGAGGACCTGTAAACACAACCATCATCTCCACGAGTGGGTTAGCGAAAAGTAATACTACTAACCTCTCAGTGTCATGCTGATGACAACCAATAAGGGCCAACATTAACGATAAGAAATTACTCAAATAAGTCTTTCACTAGGAGTTGTTTCACTTGAAAATTGCACTAAATCAGATCATATCATGTGGTATCAAAGCTAAGGATCCTAGAGTGAATTTCTTTTATCCAAGAAATTTATTATTATTCCTCCTTTAATCTCTCTAATTTTTAACACAAAAAATTCCAGAATTTTATTTTGTGTTAATGACTTGTGATCTACTTCAAGACTATATCAAGAGGACACAATGGAGGGTAGGAAAAAAGACTACGCAATATACATTAGAGGTTTTGTGATGGAACCAGAGTATGTGAAATATCTTTATGAAAATTAGCTAAAAAAAGAAGCAAAAAGAGTGGAAAAGATAGCCATGAGAGAAAAGATGAAATTGAAAGAAAAAAGTGAAGAAAAATTGGAATGTGTCATTGAAAAGAAAGAGGAAAAAGATTTGAGGAAAGAAGAGAAAGAAATTGAGAGCATTCTTGTGACTTCCCAAAAGTCAATTATTTCTACTATTATTTCTTCTACTACTTCTAGTTCTCTTCAAGTTACTCATGTATCTTTATCTCCCAGAGAAGTTGTTCTAACAAAAATTCATTACTACCCTAAAAATAAAATAATAAGTTAAAATTAGGTCTAACAAAAAATTCATTCCTACCCCATAATTTTTGGTATATACTAGGGTATCCACTGCCGAACGCAGCGACTAATCCCCTCACTGGATTGGAGGCACCTCGAAGGGTGGGACAGCTGGGCCAGGGATTCAAAGATGCTCCACACCCAAGGCGATGATCGAACCCTCGACACTTGTGATAGGAAGGAGATGAATGATTAGCTAAATACTAGAAAATAACAAGACATCATCAAATTATGGGGTAGTAAATTATGGGGTATTACTACCCCATAATTTGATGATGTCTTGTCATTTTCTACTATCTTGCTAATCTTTCATCTCCTTCCTATCACAAATGTTTATTAAAAGAGTCTTTCATCGCATAAATTTAACTTCATAACAATTTGGTTGTTTTTTTTCTGCATATAATAATTTGGTTATGTTTTAAGATTATTCTTATTTGTTTTTCCACTTTTATTTGGCTATGTTGCAGAGTATAAAACTAGTGTTCGATGAAAATTTCCTTAATTATTGTTTGTAACTCTTACTCACTCTTTAGCAAAATTTAAGCAAAAAAATCAATGTATTTGGCCTACATTTAAACCAAATCCAGATTTTTCGCTTTTATTTTCTTACTGAGGGAGTAGTATTTTTTATTCTCTTTTACTGAAGTTCATTTTGCCTATAAAAATTTACTCTATTATTTGGCCCCCTCATAAAAAAATAGCTAGTTCCGCCACAGGTCGTTGGCTGGTTATTGCGTATTTTTTCCCAACGGATACTTGCTTCAATACGCCTATTAAAAGAGACCTCTCATCACTTTCTTACTCACACCAAAACTTGAAGCATTTCCAAGTTTTCACTCTTCTCTCTAAACACTTTCTTCTTATCTCGAAACTTGAAGCATTTCCAAATTTATTCTCTAAAGATTGGTTTTCATAACCGTATTGAGGGTGTATATCTAAGAACGAATTTTCACAGTGCAGTTATCTTTCGTATTAGTTTCGACTAACCTGTTTTATCTTGGGGACGTCGTGATTGATAGTCTGCTTGCACAATTTTCAGCAATGCCACAAAACATCTTAAAAAGAGCAACCTAGTCCATCACTCATCTCAGTAATATCTTCGGTCTGATTTTTGAAAAATAATTTCGAAATAACAATTTTAAGATGTTTCCAAATTAGCCACGACAACCGAAGAAATTATTGGTGCTGGTTCTACTGCCTCTGACTTCAACAAACAGAAGAAGTTTCTTGATAGATGAGATTCCAGTGGCTAAAGAAACAGTTGAAGAGGAAGAAGAGGTTAAAACTGCTAAAGAAATACTCTTATGGAAGGAGCATGACTATCTCTTAAAGAATTTTATTCTTAACGGACTAACTGATGATCTTTATGATTATTACAGTACTTGTAAGTCCGCCAGAGATGTATTTGATGCTCTGAAAAAGAAATATGATACCGAGGAAGTTGGCGCGAAAAAAAAAGTTGTAAGTCGATACCTTAATTCCAAGATGATAGATGACAAATCTGTAGAGACTTAGTCACATGAGATGCAGAAAGTAGCTCATGAAATTATATCTGACGGCATGGCCTTAGATGAACAAGTTCAAGTAGCTGTTATTATTGACAAAATTCCTTCTGCTTGGAAGGATTTGAAAACTTCTCTTAAGCACAAAACCAAAAAAATTTCTCTAGAAAATCCGATTACCCGAATCCAAATTGAAGAGGAATCTCAGAAACTAGATCAGAGTCATAATCAGATTCAAAAGAATCGGAACCCTCCAAAGTGCCCAAATTCTAAGCCTCACCACCACAACCTAGAAATGATGCTTCTCCTCCATTCAATTGTTTCAACAATGGGAGACCAGGTCATATGACACACTAGTGTAGGAACATGCCAGATCCCGCTCTGCAGGCTAACTTGACTGAAGAACATTTTACTGCTATGATTTCTGAAATCAACCTTATTAGTGGATCCGTAGGATGATATATGATTGGAAACTGGCTGCTCTATCTATGTGTGCAATGACTGTGCTATGGTGATAGAGGAAGTGAGTTTGATTCCCAGTTGTTTAATGATTTTTATAAGTTCAATGGAGTCATACATGAAACAACTGCACCATATTCTCCCGAAATGAATGGTAAACCAGAAAGAAAAAATAGAACTTTTACCGAATTGGTTGTTCCTATTATGCTTTATTAGGGCACTTTGGGGGGAAATTTTATTAACTGTATGTTATGTCCTAAATAGACTTCCAAAGTCTAAGAATAAAATTTCTCCTTATGAGATTATAAAGAAAATACAACCAAATTTCTCTAGAGTTGCTTGGCTTATGTCAGGATCCCGGATCCAAAAAGAGTTAAACTCGCCAGTAGAGCCTATGAATGTGTATTCATTGGGTATGGAGTAAATAGTAAAGCTTACCTGTTTTATGACCTTAAAACAAAAGTGATCATAAATTCAAATTGCGTTGACTTTTATGAAAGTGAATTCCCTTTTAAATCAAGAAATAGAGGGGGCACCGGAACTAGTCAAGTTTATGTGGCTAGGAACGTTGAAAACAACGAAAAAGGGAAATAGAACCTCAAAGAGGTAAGAAAGCACATGTTGCTAAAGACTGTGGACCCGATTATATGTTCTATACATTAGAGGAGGATCCAACTAGCCTTCAAAAAGCTTTGTCTTCTTTGGACACTGATTTGTGGCAAGAAGCCATTAATGATGAGATGGATACTATAGAGTCTAACAAGACATGATGTAACATCCCTAATTTCAGTTAATTTCGTTTTATGAAATTAACTAGCGAATTGTTATTCGATAAAATAATAATTCAAGTCGTGGACATGTTAAAAGCATGAAAGCAACATTTAGTTGGTAATAGTATGAATTGTGCGATTGTTTTGAGGTAGAAATAGAGTTACATGAGGATTAGGGGGCCAAGGGCATTTTGGTCATTTCCATATCTTTCGAATCCCTAACCCAAATTACACGACACCAAACATATTCCTTAACTCCGTAAGACCACAACCACAATTTTTAAATGTTAATTATGAGTTAGTGGTTAATTAAAAGTAAAATAAGGTGTGGAGCTAAGTGGAGGGCATTTTAGTCTTTTCCCATCCACTTAGAGCTTAGTCCAGCTGACCAAGCTTCATTCCCTCACTTTCAGCAAAACAGAAAACCAGAAAAACATAGAGTGAGAGAGGGGGGAGAGCTCGAGGGTGAGAGGGAAAAGAAGAGGCCCAAAGTTTCACCATTTCTTCATGCATGTAAACCTTCTCACCACCATTCTTTTTCATTTTCCATTCTCTTTCAAATGATACTAGTTTCAGGAACCCATTCTTCCCCATTTCCTCTTCACCATTTTTGGAGCTTGGAGCTCAAACATTGACCCAAAACTTGATGTTCTTGGCTTGCATGTCGAATTGGAGCTAATCGCTAAAAATAGGGACTTGACATTGTGTAAACCGAACCAAATTCACGATCAAAGGATTAGAGTTAGATTTTAGGTTGCTGGTTCAGAGGATTTGGAGCTCAAATTCGTGATTATAAATGGTTGAGCATTGAGGTTACAAGTTCAACAGAAATTCTGCAGGAAAACCGTTGGGACCATCTTTGGTGTTTACCTTATATCTCTCTGTACACAACTCAGCTGAACTTGATTTTTGCTTATTAAGAAACTAGACACAAAATGCTTCAACATAGACACAAGAATGATCTGATTTCATTAGGTATGGAGGGAGATATCGTGTCCACAAGTTTCGTTTCTAAATCAGGCACAGTTTTGACCCAGTCACCTTATTTTCGTTGTAACTCTCTAAATGCTGGTTGCATCCATTTGAAACCTTAACCCTCAGAAACTAGACAAAATTCCATACACAATGGACACTGGTTTGAGTGGTTTTTGTTGAGAATTGGTCTAGATACACTTGTTACAAATCTGGATACTATTGCTGGAAAACAGAAGTGGAGCTCGGAATGTCGGTTCGTCGAATTTCAGTTTCGAGTCGTCAAAGTTTCGAGAGACCTTGATTCAGTAGATAGGAAGGAAGTTCAATAGCAAGAAAGAGTGTTTGAGTTTCTGGAGTTGTTTGAGTTCAGTTTTGAAGTCTAGACCCGTTCGATGCGAGTTCGCGATTACGGGGATTGTTCGAGAGGTTACGAGTCGATCGTTTCGTTAAAACGGTGAGTTCTGACTCGCTTAGGATTTTATTTTCGTTTCAGAACTAAATATTGCGTGTTTCTGGAATTTGGTTGATTGGTGTTCATCTCGAAATTAAGTTAAAAACCGTTTTCGTAAAAGTTTTGTGTTCGTGCCTTGTTTGGAAACTCATGTCATTGTCATTGATTGAAGTTAAATGATGATTTGAATGTATTATTGATTGATAATATTATTGGTATGATGAAGTATTGGGCTGGATTCAGTATTTGGGATTGAAGCGAAATCGAAAAGGGCAAAGAAACGAATTTAAAAACACTGTCTTCGTAGTGCAGGATTTTGGTTGTCTGTAGAAAACATGGCCATGTTTTATTACACGGGTGGCCGTGTTTTATTCTGTTTCTGCGCAAAATTTTCAAAATACAGAAACACGGCTATGTTTTAAAACACGGGCACCAGTGTTTTAAAACACTGTGAGCAGTGTTTTCTACTGTTTCCAGGATTACTCCTTTCGATTCCAAACCTCTTCTAATCTCCTTTCCCACCCTGTGTCATGATTTCTCACTTTTAAGACATTGTTTTTGACATGTTCAAAGATGATTTTTGAAAATCTCCCTCAACCCTATAAATGTTTCAAAAAAGAAAACCGAAAGGTAGTACACGTGAGTGGACATGGGTTATGTTTAAAGTTATGGAACTATATGTTCGATCGAGTTTAGGTTTATGTATTAAAAAGAATGACATGTAAGAAAAAGAGATGAATAAACATTTTCATCAAAGACTGTTGAGTTTTAAATATATAAATTATATTGAATACAGGAGACGGCCCAAAGCGGGTGGATATATAAATTATATCAAAAGGATTGGTGACGACCCAATAGAATAGTATACTAGGGGAGGGGAAGTCATGAGCCCCAGAACCTAGACCTCAGAAGGTTTGAAGCTAGCGTAAGCTAGTGGAGAGGTTCGACGGTAAAGGCGTGGTCATTACTGAAGATGTACTATGGCATGAAAGGAAAGGATATATGCATGTAGGACCTATATGGACTACGATTAAAGGAAAAGGAATAAATGGACCGAGAGTTATTGTGAGGGGTTACGGTAGGACACACTGAGATAATGTTTATCTCACCCTTTATATGTTGTTGTTTTACAGAGAAACAGGGAAAGAAGAAAGCGAAGAGGCACGAGTAGGTGACGTGCTTGAGGAGAAGTTAGAAGACTTGGTTCTTTTATCTTTGATATTGAGTTCCCTTGTTGTCCTTGTAACTCGATATTATGACTTGAAATTGTTTTAAGTTATGTAATCGTTTTCGTTTTTTCTTGTGACGGTATTGAACACTGGGTTATGAGGATATCAAAAGACATGGAACCTATATGGTTTTTAATTAAGTTATGAATGTTAAGACTGTCGATGTTAATCATCGAGAAAAATTTTAGTTGTGTTCAACATCTAAACAGGAAATATTACTCTGATGTATGCCATTTCGTGCATCTTAGCATTTCTATTTGATAGAAATATTAGAGTGTTACACATGACACTTAGCTGACTTGCCTCCTGGTTGCAAACCGATAGGTTGTAAATGGATTTTAAAAAGGAAACTAAAACCCGATGGTACTATTGATAAATACAAGGCTCGCCTTATAGCCAAATGTTTTAGAAAAATAGAGAATATAGATATCTTCGACACATTTTCACCTATTACTAGAATTACATCCATAAGGGTACTAATTTCGTTGGCCTCTATTTATAATTTGGTAGTACACCAAATGGATGTCAAAACTGCTTTTTTAATTGGTGAATTGGAAGAAGAAATCTATATGGAGCAACCTGAAGGCTTTGTAATTCATGGGCAAGAGCACAAGGTCTGTAAGTTGGATAAGTCTCTGTATGGTCTTAAGCAAGATCCTAAACAATGACATGAGAAGTTTGGTAATTTGATTTTATCGAATGAGTTTAAAGTGAATGAAAGTTACAAATGTATTTATTACAAATTCGAAAATGACATTTGCACTATCATATGTTTCTATGTAGACGACTTACTCATATTTGGATCAAACATTCATGCTTTAAATAAAGTGAAATCACTGTTGTGCAACAACTTCGATATGAAAGACCTCAGAGAAGCAAGTGTAATACTTGGCATTAAGATTACTAGGTCCGAGAAAGGAATTTCTTTGGATCAATCTCATTATATTGAGAAGATCTTAAAGAAATATAATTATTTTGTTTGTAAACCTGCTTGTTCACCATATGTTTCGAGTGTCAATTTTTTTAAGAACGTTGGTGACAATGTTAGACAAACAGAATATGCGAGCGTCTTTGGCAGCCGAAGGTATGCCACTGATTGTACTAGACCCGACATTGCCTAGGTTGTGGGATTGCTATGCAAGTTTACTAGTCGACCTAGTATAGAGCATTGGCACGCTATTGAGAGAGTCGCGAGATACTTTAAAAGGACCATGATTCTAGGATTATATTATCAAAGATTTCCAGTTGTACTTGAAGGTTATAGTGATGCTGATTGGAATACTCTATCTGTAACACCCCGGTATTTCTAACTAGTAGGAATACCTAAGTGTTGCGCCCGAAAAATCCGGTTTGGGACTTTTCGTTTGACAACGTGGAAAAAGTTCGGAGCCGCCACCAATATTTTAATTTTAAGACCAAAACATTGAAAAAAGGTCTTTTAGACAAGGCGGATGGTCTTTCGAAAACTAGAGATATGGGTTCGGGGGTCGGTTAGGCATGGGGAAGGTATTAGCACCCCGTACCTCCTTTCTACCGAAAGGGAACCTTTAATTAAATGTGTGGTTTGAAGTGTTGATTTGAAAATGCTTTTATTTTGCCTCTTTATTGAAAAGGGAGCGAGAAGACTTAATGAAAATTTTTATTTTTGGCGCTTGACGAGAGTTGGCCTCTCGCTCCTACGTATCTCCTGGTGCGATGGAGAATTCAAAGCTACGTAGTTCTTGGTTGTCCTAAAAAGGTTTTTGTTTTTTAGTCTGTTTAGATGAGTTTTCGCAGTAAGAGTGAGGATTCGCGATGACCAAACAACAACGGTTTAGAGTGGCCGCGCTACTAACTCTTTTGAAAATGAAATTATCATTAACAACAAAACGGCAACGGCGCGAGTGATCATTAACGATAATCGGTTTTACTTTTGATTCGAGTGTTCGCGACGACCAAACAACAACGGTTTGGAGTGGCCGCGCTACTAACTCTTTTGAAAATGAAATTATCAATAACAACCAAACGGCAACGGCGCGAGTGATCATTAATGATAATCGGTTTTCATTTTAGATGATCAAAAAGGGCTTTCGCAATCGAATTAATTTTGGTTTGTTGTGCTTGACGAGGACGTGGCTCGCTCCTACGTATCCCAAATGGGAATCAAAGCGACGTAGCTCTAACAATTAGAAAATGTTTGTGTGTTTGAATTTTTTAAATTAATGTTTTAAGATAGTTTTTATAGGGATTTAAGAACTCCTGAGTTGTAACTCATGAGTACTAAAATGCAAGTTAACCGGACTGTACAATCAACTTAATTTCCTTATTATTTTAAAAGAGACTAATTTATTTTTGTATGCTAATCACTTGGAAAAGTATTGGTTTTGAGTGTGAGAAATTGATATGACAATAACATAAAAATGAAATGAAACTAGTAGTCAACAATTTGTGAGAAAGCATAGAAATAAAATAGGTAATAATGATGATAATAATGATGATATTGTAATAATAAACTAATGAAATAAAACAAAATGATGAGTCAGGGGGAGAGTCCGTGTATCCAACGAATGGATCCAATGGGCCTAGGCAAAAATAGTCTATGGGTTTTTTTTTTGTACCCCCATCACCTTCCTATCTACCCCCATCGACCCTGCGAAAAGACGTAATTGCCCTTCACAAAAATTAAAAATCCCAAACGTATCCTGATTTCAATTTTTTTTTTTGGAAATCGGATTTAGGTAAATCCGATTTCCACTAAAAATTTTAAAAAATTTAAATCGGATTTAGGTAAATCCGATTTCCACTAGAAATCCCACAAAACCTAATTGCTGCTCATAACAGTAATGAGAAAGAAAGGAAACGGCAGAGAAAAGGAGAGAGATAACCCAGCGAGAGAGACATGGTGACTGGCGGGTCAAGCGGCAAAGGCCGTCGTTGATGGTGCTGCTCGCGGTGGCGGTGGCGGTGGTCACGATGGTGAAGGTTGAGGGAGATACGTGGTGGACGGAGTCAACCGGAGGAGAACCACCATGGGTGGTACCGTGGTGGTGCCGGCGAACGCGAACGGAGGGGACGCGAGTACAGGTTGTTCGGTGGTGGTGGTTTGTAGCGGTGATGACGGCGGCGCTTGGTGGCCGATCGTAGGAGCGGCGGAGGAACAGTGGTCACGGTGGTGAGGTGGTAGTTGTTGTTTAGGGGGTGATGGTTTTTACAGTAGGAGAAGGAGAGGATGATGAGGATGATGAAATGATCATGGGGCCTTCTCCATTTCACCCTCTCACTTTGCAATTTTTACATTCTGTATCCTTTTCTCCTTTCTCTCTGTTGCTTCTAATTTTTCCTCTTCTCTAAACAAATTGTTGTATTTCTCCCCTCTTGATCCTCTCTGTATGCTTCCTCCTCACTGTGTGTGTGTTGTGTTTAGTTAATTAACTCCCCCCTTTTTTGTTCCAGTGGCTCTCCTCGGTTCCTCGTTACAATAACAGTGCTCTCCCCCTGCTTGCTGTCTGTTAGTTGGTTTAAATAGAGGAGGTAAACTAATGAGACAATAATTTTTGGTTATGCTTTTTCAGACTAGTGGAGCAGCAGCAGGGCAGTGGTGTTGGTGCTACAAGGCCTGAAATGTTTTTGCCTAAAATGTAAAAAGCCAAGGGACAAGATAAAAGAGCTTGAGATTGTAGCTCAAAATATTTTTCCTTTCCCACCAACAGCTAGGGGGAGCGCTGTATCCCTTTCTTTTAATCCATTGTTTTTAATTTTTTGTACTACTTTGTATTTATTTATTTTTGTCTTCTTCATGTAGCAAAGTTGACTTCCCCTTTTTTGGTACTGCTCAATTAATTTTTTGTTTGCATATGTAACCAAATAAATAAAAAGGACAGCTGAGTTTAATTTATTATTACTATTTATATTTTTTTTTGTGATAATAAAAGCGGTAAAATAACGCGCACCGACGCAACTACTTACACACGACTCACAACCAACGCGCGTTCGCGTTAAGATTATGAGCGCGTAACTGACTTAATGCGCACACGCGTAAGTTATTAAAACCGATTTCACTTTATCCTCTTTTCTAAAAAAAACGGTAAAATAATGCGCGCCGATGCAACTACTCACATGCGACTCGCAACCAACACGCGCTCGCGTTATTTATTATTATTTTTATTATTTATTTTTTTTTCGGACTCTTTTTTATGAAAGTAACGAGCGCCAAACAAAATCGTTGCACGAGAGTGTCAAATACCCCGCGTTTAGAACGATATGCGAAGCGATAAGATTTTTGGGATTTTCCAATTAGTCGGACAAAATTGGGGTATGACAGCTGCCCCTCTTTATTTGGATTTTATCAAGAAATATGAATTGGCCGAGACATATTTCGAAGATAAAATATGAATAAAGAATTCAGAAATTATACCAATTTTGTCTACTTGGAGAAACCCGATTTTTTTTTTTTTGAATAGATAGACACTTTCATGTCGATGCGTGCAGACTGAAAGGTAAAAATGAGCACTTGGCGTGCAAACAGAAACGGTAAAATGGGCACTTGGCGTGCAAACAGAAAGGTAAAATGGGCACTTGGCTTGCAAACAGAAAAGTAAATGGGCACTTGGCGTGCGAACCGAAAAGTAAAATGGGCACTTGGCGTGCAGAAAGCGGTAAATGAGCACTTGGCGTGCAGAAAGCGGTAAATTGGGAATTCGGAGGCTGCCTAAAACCTTCTAACGGACTCTTGTCGAGTCCGAGCTCTGGGGGGGTGGCCTTTTCGAGCGACCGATCAACATCAGGTCCGGAACTGATTTGATCAATGGATTTACGCTATGCCTTAGGCTGACACAACTAATCCGAAGGACTTGACGAAGTCTGATGGATCCATTGCGTGCTCGTACACAATGTTGTGATCTGTGGAAGGAGTTCACTAACTCGGTGGGAGTTCACTAACTCTGTGGGAGTTCACTAACTCTGTGTTGATGGAGTTTACTAACTCAGGGTTGATGGAGTTTACTAACTCGGGGTTGATGATTTTCTAAAAATGAGATTTTTGGGACTCTCTGGTCCGAAGTAACTTTTCTCTTGGATGGTGCATGAAATGCGCGCACTTGGATGTTTGGGGTGCCCATGAATGCAATGATTGACTTTGGTAGGATGCCTTTTCTGTTTGATTTTTCTCTTCTTTTCCTTTTGTTATTCTTTCGCTTTTCTGAGATGCGAATTTGAAGGCGTAATGTACTGTTTGATGCCATGGAGTGATGACTGGTATGGATGATATGAGAATGATGAATGATATGAAGATGTTGTGTTCTTTTATGTTCCATCTTCTGTGATCTTCTTCTCTCGTTTCTTATTTGCTCTTTTTTTTCTATGGAATGCAGATATCTATGTAAATGGAGTGTGAATGTTTATTATGCAAAGTGTATGTGATGTGATGATTTCAATGGAATGATGGATGCTATGAGATGCTATTTTTGATTTTCTTCCTTTTTATTTTGGTTAAGGATCAACACTTCAAGTGCCTACAAGGTAACATCCTAGTCCCCAAGGATTAAGGTGAGCACCAAAGCCCTACAAGATAACAACTTAATCCCTGAGGATCCGGCGAGCACTAAAGCCCTACAAGCGGCCAACTTTAGGCGACCCCCTCATGTGCTGAGATAGCTGGTTAAAGAATTTTTCCTATTTGTCTTTTTGCTATGTGAGGATGCAAATGCAGTATTTTGATGCATGATATGACAAAATTTTTGGGGTATTCAAATACTTTTTTTTTTGTGAATACTTTCATAATGATGAGACGCGAGACTTTGGATGCAAAAGTGGGATGATTATTGACCATTTTTGTTGAAGAATTGAATTTGATTCAAACTCCGGTGTCCTCAAGGTTTTTATTTACAAACAAGCTCACTTGTTTTCTCTCCCTTCCAATGACGACTGAATCTTAGATATCGCATGACTAACGTGTGTTCTCTCTCTTTGAAGCATTGCTTAGTAAGCATGCATAGGAGCGCAAATGTGAATGAGTGAGTCTGTTAACTTGGGATTGGTTTAGGATATGTATGACAATTGAAGGGATGATAAACATGATTATTACCGACGCTCATGGGGGACCAAGGGATGCAAGACTGCCCCGGTTCGGGCTTTTGATGAGTGAATAAGCTTGCCTTTGCCTGGTGGTGATAATGACTAGGGGTGTAGGAGATGATGAATTGGGAACACTTCGGCTCTTGGGATGAAAGGTGGAATGAAAAGGGTTTTGTTTCAACCCACAGAGTTTGGTGTTGCCCCAGTCAGGACGAAACAAAGTTGCCCCAATTAGAATGACGAGGCCTTATTTAGGATAGTGAGTTGAGAGATTGCCCCGGTGAGGTTCTTATGGGAATGAATGAGGTGAAGGAATGGGAATGCATTTGCCCCATTTTGGAATGAAATTTCAAACGGTTTCTTTGAGTGAGGTTGTGAAAAGGCGATAGAGTTATGGTGACGGTTATATACGGAGGGTGGTATGTGAACGGGATAGACGACGAACAAAGTCTCCCCATGGTTGAGTGGAGTGAGAGGTGAAGGAAATGTCCCCTAGTACACATCTTTGATTCTTTTTAAGAAAAACTCAAATGCAATGAAAGTTTTAACTTTTAGTATGAAAGAAGCCTCACTTGGTGATCACTAAACCTTGTTTTAATGCAACTTGAATGCGTTTGAAGTGCAAGTCTTCCTTTTTCCGTGAGCTTTCTTTTTTCGACTGTTTATTTTTGTTCCCTCATCTCTTTTTCCTAAGGGTTTGTTTTTCCTTGATCAGCTTTCTCTTTTCTGATCGTTTGTTTTTTCTTTTGAGCAAACACATTGTAGACAGATAAACTTAGTGGTCCTAAGATTTAAAAATTTGAGAAAACAACAGCATTCGGTCATTGATCGGAATGGACTTTTCGGGATTGTGGTGTTTTGTGGAGGAGGGATGATGGGGCTTAATGAAGAGCTTGGGGGCTAATGGTAGGATGATTTTTATTCGGCGTTGGCTGACGATCGATGATTTATGATGGTTAATTGGCTTGATGAGGTGTTTGGAAATTTTATTCTGGGCTAAGGGTTTGTGGAGGGCGGGCTACCGAGGTCAAAGGGAAGTGTTTGCGGTTTATGGAAGGAGGGGTGTATGGGAATGATGAAGTGTTTGAAGGTTATTGAGACAAGGATCTCTTGTGTTTTGTGGTAACATGTACCAGCTCACCACTTACATTTCTTTTGTATTTTCTTTTGTTTTGGGATTTTCATTTTTGAATCCCTTTTTTGATTTTCTCTCTCTTTTTTTTGTTTTATGATTCTTTTCCTTCTTTGACTCGGGTGAGCTGATAGAAAGTGATGCACTTTTTTTGGATATTTGAGGTGATCCTTGTCTAGGGTGATTTTTGGATTTTGGTTTTTCTTGGGTTAAGGTGGGTAGGAAAGGGAACTTCTGGATGGCCAAACTTCATTTCAAATTCCGATTGCTTATTTTTTCATAAAACTTGACAACAATTTATCTATCTATATGTGTTTGCTCTTTTCTTTGCATTTTTTTTATGCCCTAATTTTTGCCTGGACCGCTCTTTGCGAGTTTTCAATCCACCGGGCGCTCCTTTTTGCCTAGGCTGCCCTTTGCGGGTTTTCAACCCAGCGAGCTTGTTCTTCTCATTTATCTCTTCTTTTCTCTTTTTTTTGGAAAGACTTGCACTAAAGGAATATAATGCCGATAAAGAAAGTTAGTGATCACAGAATTGCCCTAGCATGGAGGACTTAGAGTGTTAGTGAGAATGAACCAAAAAGTCAAGTATGCACTGATGGGAGAGAATATGCGCCTTATGGATGGACGGGGCGGGGTTAGACTGGGATGGTGATGATGACAAGGAAGGAAACTGACTGACTCAAACAAGAGAAACTGCACGTGTCATGCACGTTCACTATAGGAATGCTTCACAGAGAGTCAACATTAGTTAGAACAATGAATTGATGAGCTGCTTCAGTTTTTTTTTGTCATGGAATGGATGGGATGCAGTGCTTTTGAAAGACATGCAAATGAGCTATTGATTTGCAAAACTGAGTGCCTTGGAACACCTTGAGTTTGCAACCAAGTAAGGATAAACTTTTTCAAAAAAAGGATGATTGTTTTGCAAGAACGTCTCGCTTCTCATCACAACTTTTATTTTATGCAATGAATGAATGAACAAATTATGATATGCAAGTATGATGCAAATGCGTGGAGAACGACTACTCGAAAAGTGTGGCTTATTCTAAATTATTTTGTTGCAAGACAAAATATGGAATACCAATGCGAATGATGCAAGAATGATGCCCCCCATTTTTTTCCAAATGATTTTTGATTTTTTTTATTTTTTAGAGGCGAGACAAGATGCGAAATGCCAATGCCCCTTTTTTGAATGATGAGAGATGCAAGAATGGTGATATGAGGCAACTGATTGTCGTTACCCTGAGTAACTTGCCTGAAACATTGAGTGGATCCTGACTCAATACTTCACACAATGTACTGAAACGTTTTGACAATTAGTTGACTCAATTTAATTTCCTACTTGAAATTAAAATACGTGCGACTGGGTCAAAGTGCTCTGACATCGTAAAGTAACATCTCAAATTTGTAGTCGACAAACAAATTTGAGACATTACCCTTCGTCGTTCAAAGGTGCACTTCTATCCATTAAGCCATCACATGAGAAATTTTTCTTTGTTTCGAAAGGATGCATGCAGGGAGAAATGATGTATTCGAACAAAGTGATGAGGTTAATGAAATGATGCATGAGCGCCACATTGACGCGATGTCCGCATTATTTGATGATAGTTTTTGCATAATCAAGGATGAATGAAATGCGATATGGATGATAGATGCTTCTGGTTTTCATTTTTCTTATGCAATGAAATGAAATGCGTGATGCTTGCAATTACTTTCCTAATGCATGGGAGATATTGAATGAAGATGCATGCGAGATGAGACGTTAATGCTTATTTTTGATTTGCGACACAGAAAAGTATTAATGCGATGATGTGATATGGACGGACGACGGAATGAGTGGGTGAATGAATGAACGAATGTGCATTTTGAATGAGGATAACGTAAATTGCATCACTTGATGATTTTTCATGATTATGAGCGAATGAAATACCATAGGGATGATAATTGTTTTTTTTTCAGAATTTTGTTTTATGTAATGCATGATGCCATGATGCAAAGTGCGGATGATGATTGCTTTTCGTTTTATTTTTAAACTATGAAATGGAGTGCCTGATACTAACAATTATTTTTAGTGCGTGGAAAGATATGATTCTTATGAAAATGCATGCGAAATGAGATGTTTATTTGATTATTTTTTGTAATGCAAAGAAAAAATGCATGTAGTATGTTTGCTAAAAAAACTTGTGGAAAATAATAATTTTTGATTTTTCTTGATTTTTGGTTTTTTTTTTTCGATAAAAGACGGTATGCACTAATACTTGTTTGAATGCAAGTGCAATGCAATATGTATGATTTCATGTTTGTCTTGGTGCCGGGAATCACGGTGTACTATGTCTTGCCATAGGTTTAACGGTGGATTTTGATTATTTTTTTCTTTGAAACACAACAAGGTTAGAATCAATAAGCGAAACAAAGCACATTCCATGCATTCAAACTTAAACAAACTCACACCTCGGAGTATACGCTGTTTCACTTTTGATTCCACATCGTGCCTATGACAAGATTCTTTGTCACTTTGGGATTCTCGGTAAACAAACTTTGATGAAATGCAAGGATGCATGCATGAACTGTAAAAGCTTCTGTTGGATGCAATGCGAGGATGCATGCAAAATGATGATGATGTTTTATGCATATGCAGATTAGGGCAAAACCCTTATTGGCATTAGTTCAAGTTTTTTTTTGTTTTTTTTGAAAAATGCGAGCCGTACGTGGTTTCATATGGACCAAGTAAGAGAAAGGCTACAACGGCAGCTCGTTCTCTTTTTTTTTTTGAAAAGAGTGGGCCATATGTCACTTCGTACGGACCAGCAAAAGAAAGGCTACAACGGCAGCTCTTTCTCTACTTTTTATTTGAAAAACCTCCTACTCTTTTTTGAAAACATGTCTATATTACCATGCAACACACAATTTGGTATGCCTCCTGTGTCCTACGAAGGTGGGGACCTAAGTTCTAGGACAACTCAAATGTTCCTCCCATGCGGGTTCTAGTCACTTCCTCACCAGGTTACCAGAGCTAATTCTCTTTCACAATAGCACCCACAACGATGGAACGCCATCTGGTGTGAGGCATCATGAAAGAGCATACTCTGGCTGAAACTTTCGTGAGAGTCGGAAGGACAACGGTCCAATTGCCAGTCACTACTCATTTCCACTCTCCTAGGTTTTGTCAGACCTTGGGTTTTAGGCCCCTCTCAAAGCATAGTAAGCATAAGGTGTGAGTGTGTGCAGCAAGGGCATACCGCCTAAAACTACCCACATATACCCCACCTGCAAAGGAAAACCCAGAACAGTCCAAATAATAGCAGGTAATAACATGTCGTCTACCCTAGGGTTCAATATCACAATACTAATAATCCAACCTAGGTTTCAGCAACAGTCATATGCACTGCTTACCTCAAGAAAGGGAGCGGAGAAGAAGGGATCATAATAGAATGGGAGGAAATGCATGTTTTTACCTTAAGAAAGGGAGCAGAGAATAGGGGACATGGGAATTGAGGAATGCATGAACATGGCATTGTGAACAAATAGAAAAGAAGTAAAACAAAGCTTTCAACTCAATTAATTTTAAAACCACACATCAAAGTTAACTAGGCTTGACCCTCGTCTTTTTTTTTTTAAAAAAAAAGTGTCCCCAGCGGAGTCGCCAGCTGTTGCACCCGAAAAATCCGGTTTGGGACTTTTCGTTTGACAACGTGGAAAAAGTTCGGAGCCGCCACCAATATTTTAATTTTAAGACCAAAACATTGAAAAAAGGTCTTTTAGACAAGGCGGATGGTCTTTCGAAAACTAGAGATATGGGTTCGGGGGTCGGTTAGGCATGGGGAAGGTATTAGCACCCCGTACCTCCTTTCTACCGAAAGGGAACCTTTAATTAAATGTGTGGTTTGAAGTGTTGATTTGAAAATGCTTTTATTTTGCCTCTTTATTGAAAAGGGAGCGAGAAGACTTAATGAAAATTTTTATTTTTGGCGCTTGACGAGAGTTGGCCTCTCGCTCCTACGTATCTCCTGGTGCGATGGAGAATTCAAAGCTACGTAGTTCTTGGTTGTCCTAAAAAGGTTTTTGTTTTTTAGTCTGTTTAGATGAGTTTTCGCAGTAAGAGTGAGGATTCGCGATGACCAAACAACAACGGTTTAGAGTGGCCGCGCTACTAACTCTTTTGAAAATGAAATTATCATTAACAACCAAACGGCAACGGCGCGAGTGATCATTAACGATAATCGGTTTTGCTTTTGATTCGAGTGTTCGCGACGACCAAACAACAACGGTTTGGAGTGGCCGCGCTACTAACTCTTTTGAAAATGAAATTATCATTAACAACCAAACGGCAACGGCGCGAGTGATCATTAATGATAATCGGTTTTCATTTTAGATGATCAAAAAGGGCTTTCGCAATCGAATTAATTTTGGTTTGTTGTGCTTGACGAGGACGTGGCTCGCTCCTACGTATCCCAAATGGGAATCAAAGCGACGTAGCTCTAACAATTAGAAAATGTTTGTGTGTTTGAATTTTTTAAATTAATGTTTTAAGATAGTTTTTATAGGGATTTAAGAACTCCTGAGTTGTAACTCATGAGTACTAAAATGCAAGTTAACCGGACTGTACAATCAACTTAATTTCCTTATTATTTTAAAAGAGACTAATTTATTTTTGTATGCTAATCACTTGGAAAAGTATTGGTTTTGAGTGTGAGAAATTGATATGACAATAACATAAAAATGGAATGAAACTAGTAGTCAACAATTTGTGAGAAAGCATAGAAATAAAATAGGTAATAATGATGATAATAATGATGATATTGTAATAATAAACTAATGAAATAAAACAAAATGATGAGTCAGGGGGAGAGTCCGTGTATCCAACGAATGGATCCAATGGGCCTAGGCAAAAATAGTCTATTTTGGAATAATATTAATAAAATGAAGTTTTTTTTTATTTGACATAGGGTCTAAAGGAAATTATGGGCCATAAAAAAAAGGAAACATAAACAGGAGATGGTATATTAAGGTATATTACGGGTTTTACTAGAAATCCCACAAAACCTAATTGCTGCTCATAACAGTAATGAGAAAGAAAGGAAACGGCAGAGAAAAGGAGAGAGATAACCCAGCGAGAGAGACATGGTGACTGGCGGGTCAAGCGGCAAAGGCCGTCGTTGATGGTGCTGCTCGCGGTGGCGGTGGCGGTGGTCACGATGGTGAAGGTTGAGGGAGATACGTGGTGGACGGAGTCAACCTGAGGAGAACCACCATGGGTGGTGCCGTGGTGGTGCCGGCGAACGCGAACGGAGGGGACGCGAGTACAGGTTGTTCGGTGGTGGTGGTTTGTAGCGGTGATGACGGCGGCGCTTGGTGGCCGATCGTAGGAGCGGCGGAGGAACAGTGGTCACGGTGGTGAGGTGGTAGTTGTTGTTTAGGGGGTGATGGTTTTTACAGTAGGAGAAGGAGAGGATGATGAGGATGATGAAATGATCATGGGGCCTTCTCCATTTCACCCTCTCACTTTGCAATTTTTACATTCTGTATCCTTTTCTCCTTTCTCTCTGTTGCTTCTAATTTTTCCTCTTCTCTAAACAAATTGTTGTATTTCTCCCCTCTTGATCCTCTCTGTATGCTTCCTCCTCACTGTGTGTGTGTTGTGTTTAGTTAATTAACTCCCCTCTTTTTTGTTCTAGTGGCTCTCCTCGGTTCCTCGTTACAATAACAGTGCTCTCCCCCTGCTTGCTGTCTGTTAGTTGGTTTAAATAGAGGAGGTAAACTAATGAGACAATAATTTTTGGTTATGCTTTTTCAGACTAGTGGAGCAGCAGCAGGGCAGTGGTGTTGGTGCTGCAAGGCCTGAAATGTTTTTGCCTAAAATGTAAAAAGCCAAGGGACAAGATAAAAGAGCTTGAGATTGTAGCTCAAAATATTTTTCCTTTCCCACCAACAGCTAGGGGGAGCGCTGTATCCCTTTCTTTTAATCCATTGTTTTTAATTTTTTGTACTACTTTGTATTTATTTATTTTTGTCTTCTTCATGTAGCAAAGTTGACTTCCCCTTTTTTGGTACTGCTCAATTAACTTTTTGTTTGCATATGTAACCAAATAAATAAAAAGGACAGCTGAGTTTAATTTATTATTACTATTTATATTTTTTTTTTGTGATAATAAAAGCGGTAAAATAACGCGCACCGACGCAACTACTTACACACGACTCACAACCAACGCGCGTTCGCGTTAAGATTATGAGCGCGTAACTGACTTAATGCGCACACGCGTAAGTTATTAAAACCGATTTCACTTTATCCTCTTTTCTAAAAAAAACGGTAAAATAATGCGCGCCGATGCAACTACTCACATGCGACTCGCAACCAACACGCGCTCGCGTTATTTATTATTATTTTTATTATTTATTTTTTTTTCGGACTCTTTTTTATGAAAGTAACGAGCGCCAAACAAAATCGTTGCACGAGAGTGTCAAATACCCCGCGTTTAGAACGATATGCGAAGCGATAAGATTTTTGGGATTTTCCAATTAGTCGGACAAAATTGGGGTATGACACTAAGTGCACCATCCACACATACATCAGAGATATTATTTCCTGTTTAGATACTGAACATCACTCTAAATTTTTGCTGAATAATACCATAACAGTTTTAAACATAATTAAAACCGCAATGGTTCCTTGACCATCAGTTATCAGCCAGATATATAGTGTTCAATACCATACAAGAAAGCGCGGAAATAAAAACATAACGTTTACATCCGTTTTAGCCATAAAGTTATGATACATAGATGACAGGGAAAAACATAAGCTTAAATATAAAAGCTAAGTCTTCAGCAACCATCCAAGTACTTTCCCTAATGGTATACGAGCCTAGGGTAAGGGATCATGACTTCCCCGCACTCGATATAATTTATATATCTTATATCCACCCACATTGGGCCGACACTTAACCCCGATATAATATATATCGTAACAAACACTGGAACGTTTGATTCTTTAACATTAAACCGTTCTTGAACATTTAGCTCTACAAGACAAGCATATTATGTGTTCGCTCCCGTATACTATTTTACGGTTTTTCGAATTAAACATAACTTTTCAAATCATCAAAAAACCTTTGAAAACATATTCAAAATCATGGCATTATAAGCCTATTATCATTGGAAAAGGGTTAGGAAAGGATTAAAAGAGGATTGGAATCGATCGGGATCGTTTCGGGAAAGTTTGGAAATTTGGACAGAACACGGCGCACGGTCCGTGCTCCCATACGCATGGGTCATGCCCCCTGTAATGCATTTTTGAAAACAGAAACAGAACGACACGCACGGTCCGTGCGCTTGGGACGCACGGGTCGTGCGCTTTTGAGAGCATTGTATTTTATCCCGTTTTCACGTTTTTCGTCGTTCCAACCAATTCCGATACCTGTTCCAGTCCAGTTCCAACATAAAAACAGTCCAAAAACATATATTCAAACAACAATGATCATCATCAAATCATCAATCAAACAATCCAAAAACCAATTGGACATGAAACGTGATTTTCGTACAAAATCCTTTTTCGACAACGAACCAAAACCGAAACACATTTCACAATTTAAGTTTATTAATTCAAAAACCTAAACGTGAGTAAAACTCACCAATTGTGATGAAAATCACAAATAACCGAGATCACCAAAACGGAATTCTCCTCATAATCATACGAACGATCCCCGCATCAACTTCGACGCTCCGACGACACTCAAATCCGCTTCCAAAGATTTCCACTCAACCAAGAGACATCTTTGAAGCACTCGCGTGTCGTCCGGCTTGATCACATATCACGCGAGAACCCTCATCTTGAACTATCGAATCACCTAGGCACCAACAATTCCCTCCTAGGGCTTCAAGCTCCTCTCCAAACTCCAACTTGAATTCCAACCTTCCCAAAGGCACTATTCATCATCCCTAACCTCAAATTGCTACTCAACACATAAACCCCAAATTTGATTTACAAACCCTAACTCACCCAATCTTTGATTCTTTCACACCAACTTAGCACTCCAACTCCCAATTGAACTTCCCGCTCCTCCAATACTCCTCTTTTCCTCAAGAAAAACGAAAATGGTGAATTGAAGGAGAGTAAATGGATGTTGCTATTTTTGGTGTCAAAATGAAGAGGGAGGTGAGGTGATTCTAAGGGTGCAAAGAGAATGAAACAAGCTCCAAAAATGGCTCATCTTCTTCCTCTTCTCACTCACGCCCTCACCCACTCTCTTTTCCTCCATTCTTCTCTGTTTCTTTCCTTTCTTTCTTTCGGTTCCTCTCTTCCTTTCTTAATTCTAGATCTTTCTTTCTTTTATTTATATTAAGTGGTTATATGGTCAACCTTATTCCGTAATATTCGTTTAACGACCCTATAGCATTCGATAATTAATTTAGCACTCAATTAATAAATCAAGTACTAAAATAAATTAATTTGGGTCAACATCAAAATAATTCGATTAATTATTTTGGGGATTTTACATTACACCTCAATTTGGAAGGTTTTTGTCCTCAAAAATTCGTCAAGTCTTATTATAATTGACTAACCGAGAATCGACATTCTCAGACAAGTCTTAATTCGCTGGAAAACAATCTTGAGTTAACGAAATGAATGTAGAAACTCTTCCCAAGTTGGCACGTCAATCTCTAAGTACGTTCCACTACTACCCTAGAACGCTCTAAGGTCATAGTCCGAATATTGGTACTCCTCGGTAGAGGTAAGAACAAATATGATTTTCCTGAAGGGAGTAAACACGTTCTCAACAAATTTCTAAAAATCCTTATCAGTTCTTGCACACACTGAAAAATGTGACAGAAACGTCACTGAAATTCCTTGACTCGCTTCCAAGTTTTCGAGGTAAATTTTTTTCAAAAAGATGGAAGGAGGGTTCTCCTAAAAACGTTGGCCTTACACGTATGAATAAGCCGTGAGGACATGAAATGAATTTGAAAACAATCAAATAATCTCAAAGTTGTTTTCAAAACAACTATTAAAATGAACTTAGAGCTCCTTTTTCCTCTATCGTAACTTCCCTCACAATATTATTATCTACGACGCACCCAATTCCTTTCCGAATTGGTCAATAGCGTTGAGAGTTTCCCCTCAACCTAAGTACGCCTCCTAGGATTTTTCTCAATCTGTTAACTGCAAGCAGATCCATCAACTAATCTTTTGATGGATACCCACAATCATGAAAAACAGTCAGCAGTCACCTCACTTTCATATTCGTATTCACGTTTGACCTGTCAAATGGAATCACAAAATACAATCTGATTGTAAACCTTTACAAAGGAGAGGTTAACAAACTAATACCTCACCACCAAGGTGGAAACTTGTGGATGTACCCTGATTTAGGGCTAAAAGACTCTAACAATTCCATTTAATGTATCATTAACTCTGCCGTGTGAAAAGATTTCCTACTCAGCGCATCAGTTACAACAGTGGCCCTTGTTGGATGATACTTCAACTCGAAATCATAATCCTTCAGAAATTCTATCCATCTTCTTTGCTTGTTATTCAGTTCTTTCTGATCAAACAGATACTTTAAGCTTTTGTGATCATTAAAGACTTGAAACGAGACCCATAAAGGTAATGTCTCCAACTTTTCAGTATAATTCACCATCGTGAGACTTTAATTACCTGGATGCATAAGCTACCACTTGTTGATTCTGCATGAGAACACATCCTAAACCCTTCCCAGAAGCATCTCTGTAAATTTGGAATTCCAAAGACGGATCCGGAAGAATCAGGATCAGAGCAGAAGTCAACCGAATTTTCAATTCTTGAAAACATTCTTCACAATCGGCATCCCACGTAAACGGCTGAGCCTTACGAGTTAACCGAGTAAGTGGAATAACTAAATGTGAGAACCCTTGAATAAATCTCCTATAGTAACCGGCTAGACCCAAGAAATTTTTGATCTCTGTGACTGAGGTCGGTCTCTCACAATTCAACACAGCTTCTATTTTATTGGGATCTACTGCAACTCCTGATTGGGAAATCACATATCCCAAAAACTTTACCTCAGGCATCCAGAAATCACACTTCGAAGGTTTTGCGTACAACTCTTTTCTCGGAGTACATTCCGAACAATGCGGAGAGGTTGAACATGCTCCTCAATGGTCTTCGAGTACACCAAGATATCATCCATGAAAACGACTACAAACTGATCCAAGTAGGTGTGAAAGACTCGGTTCATGTAATCCATGAGTACCGCTGGAGCATTAGTCAAACCGAAGGGCATCACTACGAACTCGTAATGTCCATACCTAGTACGGAAAGTTGTCTTCGGAATATCTAAGGCTCTAACCTTTATCTGATGATAACCCGACCTTAGATCAAATTTTAGAAAACACCGCAGCACCTCGAAGTTGATCAAGCAAATCATCTATCCCTGACAATGGATATTTATTCTTGATCGTCACTTTGTTGAGTTTTCGATAATCAATGCACAATCTCATGCTACCATCTTTCTTTTTGACTAGTAACACTGGAGCACCCCATGGAGAAGCACTCGCTCGAATGAACTTCTTTGATATCAACTCTTCGAGTTAGGATTTCAATTCCTTTAATTCTAAAGGAGACATTCGATAAGGAGCAATAGATATTGATCTTGTGCCAGGAACCAATTCTATAGAAAATCCTACCTCTCTATCTGGAGGTACAGAAGAGACTTCATCCGGAAAAACATCCAGAGATTCATTCACAACTTGAACAGAAAGAAATTGTAATTGGTTTCAGTGGATGCAGATAACATAATAACATAAGCTTCTGCACCTTGGAATAATGACTGGTTTGCTGAGGTGAATGAGATAACTGCTTCGGAATTTCCCTTCGTCAATTCCACGGATTAAGAGGCGAAATTGATAATTCGCTAGGCACAGCCGATTGTAACATGATTTGCAGTCATCCAATTCATACCCAGAACGATGTCCATACTTCTCATAGGCAAACAAATAAATTCTACTACAAAATTTCTGTCTCCTATGACAAGTAAACAATTTTGACATAAGGATTGGGTCTCGACACGACCCTTAGCAGCAGTAAAATAGTTATTGGCTCGGATAGCGGAGATAAAACTAATACCAACCGATCCACACATGATTGTGCTATAAAACAATGGGTTTCCCCGAATCGTATAATATACTGATCGAGTTATTGAAAAGAAATCCTATACCCCTCAGTAAATTGTCTGCAGGTGTGACTATCTGGGCATCCAAAGTATTGATTCGCCCATGTGTTAGAGCAGCTTGAGCTTCTTTGAAATTCTTCCTTACTGGGCACTCTTTACCATAGTGACCCTCTACATTACTATAATAGCACCGATTAGATCTTTGCTTACAATCACTACTGTGATGCTTTCCACAGTTAGAGCATCTTCTGACCTTTGAAGAATCGAAGAATTGTACCTTCTTTTCCTTTGATGAAATTATCTTAGGACTTTGCATTCGGAGTTGATAATTCAACTACCTTCTTTCCTTTCCAGTACTCTCTTTGATATCATCCTCGGCGACATAGGCTAGTTGCACTAATGCAGCATAATTAGTGAGAGTATAAGAACTGAGACCCTGAGTCATATAAGTACGAAGGCCCCTCTTATACATCTGCATCTTCCATTCCTCATTCGGAGCATACTTTACCACTTGGTAAAACTGAGACAACTTCTCAAACTTACCGATGTATTCTTCCACCTTCATGTCACCTTTCCTGAGGATGCACCGGTTCGAGTTTCCAGTCTTTTCTGAGGATTGCATCTTGATCATCCTGCCATAATTCCGCTTATGATGCACAAAGTATTGAGTTGATCGGGCTCAATGTCTCTTAGCATCACAAGTATAATTACAACAAGGACTAACAAGGAATCGACTCAACCCTAAACTAAGTCCGACTAGGTCGAACTGCTCTGATACCAACTGTAACACCCAGGTATTTCTAACCAGTAGGAATACCTAAGTGCACCATCCACACATACATCAGAGATATTATTTCCTGTTTAGATACTGAACATCACTATAAATTTTTGTTGAATAATACCATAACAGTTTTAAACATAATTAAAACCGCAACGGTTCCTTGACCATCAGTTATTAGCCAGATATATAGTGTTCAATACCATACAAGAAAGCGCGGAAATAAAAACATAACATTTACATCCGTTACAGCCATAAAGTTATGATACATAGATAACAGGGAAAAACATAAGCTTAAATATAAAAGCTAAGTCTTCAGCAATCATCCAAGTACAACCTACTCGTGCCTCTTGGATCTCCTCCTTCCCTGTGTCTCTGTAAAACAACAACATATAAACAATGAGATACAATCTCAGTGAGTTCTACCGAGACCCCCTATCTACACTCTTGGTTCAATTCAGAATCCTATTTTACTTAACACGACACCAACTGCAACTTTGCTATATCCCCGGTGAACCGTATTATAGGAATTTCATTCATTCGTGGTTTAATTTATAGCCACGTGCATTTTATTTCAACACGACACCGACTGCAACTTTGCTATATCCCCGGTGAACGTGTTATGACTCAGTACGACACCGACTGCAATTCTGCTAACCCCGGTGAACCGTACAACACCTTTTTAACATAACTCCGACTGCAACTCTGCTTTATCCCCGGTGAACCCCCATACCCATAGTACTTTCCCTAATGGTATACGTTCCTAGGGTAAGGGATCATGACTTCCCCGCCTAGTATGTTAACCTCGTGGGTCGTCACCCACACTCGATATAATTTATATATCTTATATCCACCCACATTTGGCCGACACTTAACCCCGATATAATATATATATATATATATATATATATATATATATATATATATCGTAACAAACACTTGAACGTTTTATTCTTTAACATTAAACCGTTCTGAACATTTAGCTCTACAAGACAAGCATATTATGTGTTCGCTCCCGTATACTATTTTACGGTTTTTCGAATTAAACATAACTTTGCAAACCATCATAAAAACCTTTGAAAACATATTCAAAATCATGGCATTATAAGCCTAATATCATTGGAAAATGGTTAGGAAATGATTAAAAGAGGATTGGAATCGATCGGGATCGTTTCAGGCAAGTTGCGAAATTTGGACAGAACACTGCGCACGGTCCGTGCTCCCATGCGCACGGTCCGTGCTCCCATACGCACGGGTCGTGCGCCCTGTAATGCATTTTTGAAAACAGACACAGAACGACACGCACGGTCCGTCTTGGGACGCACGGGTCGTGCGCTTGGGACGCACGGGTCGTGCGCTTGGGACGAACGGGTCGTGCGCTTTTGACAGCATTGTATTTTATCCCGCTTTCGCGTTTTTCGTCGTTCCGACCAATTCCGATACCTGTTCCAGTCCAGTCCCAACATAAAACAGTCCAAAAACATATTCTAACAACAATGATCATCATCAAATCTTCAATCAAACAATCCAAAAACCAATTCGACATAAAACGTGATTTCCGTACAAAATACTTTTTCGACAACGAACCCAAACCGAAACACATTTCACAATTTAAGTTTATTAATTCAAAAACCTAAACGTGAGTAAAACTCACCAATTGTGATGAAAATCACAAATAACCGAGATCACTAAAACGGAATTCTCCACATAACCACACGAACGATCCCCGCATCAACTTCGACGCTCCGACGACACTCTGCAAGTTCGCTTCCAAAGCTTTCCACTCAACCAAGAGACATCTTTGAAGCACTCGTGTGTCGTCCTGCTTGAACACATATCGCGTGAGAACCCTCATATTGAACTATCGAATCACCTAGGCACCAACGATTCGCTCCTAGGGCTTCAAGCTCCTCGCCAAACTCCAACTTGAATTCCAACCTTCCCAAAGGCACTATTCATCATCCGTAACCTCAAATTGCTACTCAACACATAAACCCCAAAAATTTGATTTACAAACCCTAACTCACCAAATCTTTGATTCTTTCACACCAACTTAGCAATCCAACTCCCAACTGAACTTCCCACCCCCTCCAAATTACTTAAAAGAAGAAGCAAGCTCCATTACTCCTCTTTTCCTCAAGAAAAACGAAAATGGTGAATTGAAGAAGAGTAAATGGATGTTGCTATGTTTGGTGTCAAAATGAACTAATGAAGAGGGCGGTGAGGTGATTCTAAGGGTGCAAAGAGAATGAAACAAGCTCCAAAAATGGCTCCTCTTCTTCCTCTTCTCACTCACGCCCTCACCCACTCTCTTTTCCTCCATTCTTCTCTGTTTCTTTCCTTTCTTTCTTTCAGTTCCTCTCTTCCTTTCTTAATTCTCTTTCTTTAATTTATATTAAGTGGTAATATGGTCAAATGATCATATTTCCCTTAACTCCTTATTTCTTCCTTAAATTACCCTTATTCCGTAATATTCGTTTAACGACCCTATAGCATTCGATAATTAATTTAGCACTCAATTAATAAATCAAGTACTAAAATAAATTAATTTGGGTCAACATCAAAATAATTCGATTAATTATTTTTGGGGATGTTACACTATCAAATGATTCCAAAGCAACTAGTGACTATATATTTAGTATAGTTGGTGGTGTTGTTTCTTGGAAATCTAAGAAACATACCATATTGGCTCAGTACACTATGGAGTCTGAAATGACAGCATTGTCAACCGCTGGTGAAGAAGCTAGCTGGTTGAAATGCTTACATGCAGAGATTCCTTTATAGGGTGAATGAATTAATGACCCATTTGAATGCATTCCCAACAATAAGAATAGAGTAATAATTTTTATTTTGTTTGGACCTTTGCAGACTATCCTTGGAGTGTCCTAACTCTTTCAACTAAAGACTAATCTCCACTTGTGCTTAGGATCAATATTCGCACTGGAGAACACAAAGTCTGCCACTGCGAGTGTCGATCCTGGGAGCACTGGTCGACCCCCCGTATCCTAGTGTAGATAAGCCACTATGCCAACAGCATTAGTTAGAGTAATAATTATTAAAGCAACGTTTAAAAATTTGAATGTAATAAATAGATAAAAATGGTAGCTTATAAAAAAAATAAGATAAAATGGTAGTGGATAAGAATGTGTTAATAATTTGTGTTAAAAATATTGTTAATAATTTGTAAAGTTTTTTTAAGTATGGATTTTGACATTACATTAATATTAATTTATTGATGTTAAATATAAAATTCAAGAAAATGTCAATTTTTAAATAAAAAAGAAAAACATAAATAAAAGCTTATTCGGGTTTTATATATTTTTAAAGGTTTAAATCTATTTTTGGTCTCTATAAAATTTTGGTTTTTTATTTTTAATCCCTCATGACTTTTAATAACGCTTCATGACTTTTAATAGCGGTGTTTTTACCTCTTATAAGCGCTATTAAAAATCTTGAGGGACTAAAAGCAAACAATTCGAATTTTATAGGGAGCTTTTTTTTGAGGGACTAAAACCAAAAAACCCAAATTCACAGGGAAAAAAATATGTTTAACCAATTCTTAAATTATACACACAATATATATAATAAAAACTCGTCCATTAACTAATTCTTTACCTATGAATAAACAATTTATATAAATAATAAAATTATAAGTTGGAATTGTAAATCCAAATTATAAATTTTTGTAAGGTTAATTAGTTCAGAAAATAGAGGGTATTTTGACTTTTTAATGCCGCAAGTATGATTCATTGGACATTGTTGTTTCTTGATTTAATACGTGCAAGTACAAAATAATTTCCTATATCGACTTTCTAAAAGTCAATATTTAATAATTCTTTGTGGGAGTTTTGTGACTACACTAAGCCCAAAATTAGTCACTACAAGTGATAAAATTTTGTTTTCAAGCTAAGTTTACAAAATAATTTTTAAAGTATTTTTCGCCGCAAAAGAATGTTTTCGAGTTTCCCAAACCATATAAACAATGTTTATAATAGCGTCATGGAGTAAGTGGGTAAAACCATTCCGATTGTGAAGTCACAAAAGAAAAACTAAATTCGAAACTACAATATATACTAATTACAAATTTGACACGAATCTCTATCAAATAAAAATAACTTGAATCTTATTGTCAAATGATCAATGTGTTTAACATTCAAAAAAATTAATAAATTAGACGTTGAGGGTTAATAGCAGACAATTGGCCACAAGGTGATCTATTGTGGTCGTAGCAAAAGGATGTTATCGAATTTCTCAAACAATATAAAGAAAGTTTATAATAGTGTTATGGAGTAATCCGGTAAAACATTTCTCATAGTAAAGTCACAAAATCAAAATTAAATTCAATACTACGATATAAAATTATTAAAAATAATACTCGAATCTCTATCAAATAAAAATAACTTGAATATTAGTGTCCCATGATCAGTGCGTTTAACCTTTATTACAGTTAATACATTAGATCGTGAGGGTTAATAGCATGCAATTCATCACTAGGTGATCTATAGTTTCACGCCATCACTTCTCTGTGATCATATAAGACTTACTAGACAACACATTGCATTTAATCTAAAAATTGTTGTATGTCTGAGTAAGAGCGTCTAAAGCATTTAAGGAACATATAACGGAAACCAAATGAGCAAGGATTTCCACAAACCATCATATCAATATCATTCAATTTTTGATAAAAACAGTTCAACCACATGTCCGGATTATCATGTCCCATAAATTGAGCCGTGAAAAACTAAAATAAGATAAAAATGATAGTGGATAAGAATGTGTTATTAATTTGTGTTAAAAAAATTGTTAATAATTTGTAGAGTTTTTTTAAGTATGAATTTTGACATTAAATTAATATTAATTTATTTATGTTAAATATAAAATTCGTGAAAATGTCAATTTTTAAATAAAAAATAGAAACATAAATAAATGCTTATTCGGGTTTTATATATTTTTAAAGGTTTAAATCTATTTTTGGTCTCTATAAAATTTTGGTTTTCTGTTTTTAATTCTTGATGACTTTTAATAACACTTCATGACTTTTAATAGCGGTTTTTTTACCTCTTCTAAGCACTATTAAAAATCTTGAGGGACTAAAAGCAAACAACTCGAATTTTATAGGGACCAAAAATTGGTGAACTTTTTTTGAGGGACTAAAACCAAAAAACCCAAATTCATAAGGACAAAAAATATGTTTAACCAATTCTTAAATTATACACACAATATATATAATAAAAACTCCTCCATTAACTAATTCTTTACCTGCGAATAAACAATTTATATAAATAATAAAATTATCAGTTGGAATTGTAAATCCAAATTATAAATTTTTATAAGGTTGATTAGTTCAGAAAATAGAGGGTATTTTGACTTTTTAATGCCGCAAGTATGATTCATTGGACATTGTTGTTTCTTGATTTGCAAAATAATGTCTGCGTTAATACGTGCAAATACAAAATAATTTGCTATATCGACTTTCTAAAAGTCAATATTTAATAATTCTTTGTGGGAGTTTTGTGACTATACTAAGCGCAAAATTAGTCACACAAATGATAAAATTTTGTTTTCAAACAAAGATTACAAAATAATTTTTAAAATATTTTTCGCTGCAAAAGAATGTTTTCGAGTTTCCCAAACCATATAAACATTGTTTATAATAGCGTTATTGAGTTAGTGGGTAAAACCTTTCTCATTTGAATGCATTAATGACACATTTGAATGCAGTCCCAACAATAAGAATAGAGTAATAATTTTTATTTGGTTTGGACCTTTGGAGGCTATCCTTAGAGTGTCCTAACGCTTTCAATGAAAGACTAATCTCCACTTGTGCTTAGATAAATGTTCGCACTGGAGAACACAAAGTCTGTCACTGCGAGTGTCGATCCTGGGAGCACGGGTCGACCCCCCGTACCACAAATCCAATAATAGAGTACCCTTGAGGACTAGTTAACAACAAGACAACCCCTATTAAGATGTGACAACCTTGTTACCATTCTTCGTAGCAAACTCAATATGAGAGTTGCAATTAAAAAACGAGAAAAGGTTCTTACAATCCTGGATCAAGCAACCAAATTCTGAAATAGCAATATTCTTAAAATTGAATGCATCAACAACAAACTTTGCATCCAACTCAAAGATAGCACCCTTGAGACCAACTCACGAACCCAATCGATGGCCAATTGAAGATCCATCATTTCTCCAATAAGCACATCCGTAACCGGAGAGGACCACAGAGTCTTTGCCTTGATAAGAGTCTTTGCCTTGATAAAATTACCACGGTTATCCCGGAGAGACATAAGAATCCCCACCTTTTTAGCCACCAAACAAAATGAAGCATCCACATTGCACCTCACCCATCCCACACGACACTTTTCCCACACTACCGAAATGGGAGCAGTAGGAGCGGACGCCACAACACTAGAGGGGGCATATACCACATGCATCGGTCCACTCACGGAGCAGTCTTTTACCGGCCCAAACCCACTTGGTCACACATCCTTGGCTAAAGGTAACTGGTTGCTTCACTGTGATCTACCAAGCCAAGGACTCTTCCTTTATTACTTAAAGACATGCTGCATAGGCCATGGAAAAAAGGTCCTATTGATTGGATATTTAAAAGAACCGGAACAAATTGAGCAGAAGAAATAGTATGTGCCAAGGTTTCAAATTGCGGTTGCGGTTGCGGTTGCGGCTGTTGCGGTTGCGGTCATTGCGGTCGCTGCGATGCGTATTGCGGTCGATGCGGCGTGAAATAATCTTATATTCGCACAAAAATTTTAAAAAAATTCTGTAATAATTGTAATTCTTTATATATCTTTTATTTTTAGTTTTTTTATAAACTTTCATCCATTTTTAAGACATTAGGTCATTAATTGTAGCGAAACGAACATTATCTAAATAATAAAATTTCTAAATTCTAAATGCGGTGGATCATAAAGCTAATAATGTATATATTTTGATTAATAATGCACAAACTTAAAAAAATTCCATTAATAATGATTTTAATTCTTTATATATATTTTGTTTATAATAATGTATAACTTTTTATTCTTTTTAGAACATTGTACCATTAGTTGCGGTGAACCAAACATTATCTAGACAAAGCTAATAAATAAATAGGTCAATTTGGGTCCAAAATTTATCTTACTAGTATCTCTCTCTTTTTTGCTATATTTTTATTAATTATTTTTTACTCAATTTTTTCAATATACTTCTAGATTCTTCCACATTAACAGTTTCCCTTTTAAATGCTATTATCAAGTATGCTACCAAAAAGTGTCTTTTACTCTCTCAGTTCATTCCATCTGTTTGTCTCTTTTTTTATGTGCCATCTGTCCTAGTCTCTAGACTCTTCCACACCATCTTTCCTTTGATTTTTTTTACACTCTCATCTATCAGATCTCTCGATCTCTGTCACTCCCATCTTGCTCAGTTCAAGTCTCTCTCATTCACCATCCTCGTGTTCTCTCATCCCCCTCATTTCTCTACCTTCTCGCCTCTTCTCATCTTCACCCACTCATCTCCTGCGCATTCCCTACCCATTCCCTTTCTTATTTCTACAACTCCCAGAAACAAAGACAGACAACAATCGAACACAGGATGAAAACTTACCAAAAATTGCTTCAAAGGTCGGATCTTCAAGCTGCTTTGTAGATTCCCTGCTTGACAGCATCCGCTTTCCCATTCTCTCATCTATATGCATTTCAATGTCAGAGTTTTTTCTTTTTAAAAAGTAATGTTAAATGGAACAAAGTTGTAGTCGATTGCGGTCCGTTACTGGCAAAATGCGGTGCTGTTGCGGTCTTGATGCGGTTCTGTTGCGGTATTTTGAGTGATTTCAAAACACAGTCCAATTGCGGCAAGATGCCGTATCGGTGCCTACCGCAACCGCAATATTGCGGCCGCAACAGGTGTTGCGGTCCGCAATTTGAAACCCGACTATGTGCTGTTGTGGATGACACCAGCAGGATAACACCAGGAACCTTGTCTCCAACTCTGGCAAAAGCCAATGACTGCAAGATATCATAAAGATTAGCGCAACCCCAGCATCATTGAGTACACCCAGTGCCCACCTTGTAAGAAGGGTTGCAATGGGGATGCTTAATCACGTGCTCGAAAGGCTAAATGAGCTAAAAAGGTATGAATTACAGAGTTCCAAAATCAGATTCGGTCTTCTTACGATGTTGGTGAAATACATCTAGGAACCGACTCCATGTAACCACTGTTAGATGATAATGGGACAGTACAACAATACCCTAGACAAGCAATAGCGTAAAACCTAGAGCACACACACCCAGGCAGCACCGACAAGTGAGGGTCACTCCAGGAGTCCATCGCCCAACACCAAACAGCCAGCTCCAATAACAAAACCCAACAAGATGCTGATTCAAGCATCAACAACATCCTGTCTAGGGTGTAGAGATAGCTCCCACCTACAAAGTATCAAAAGGGAACCTGCAAAATAGAGATACAGGCAAAACCAGAGAAGAAAACATGCAATCATGGAAAGAATATTCAGATGGTGTCCCGACAAGCATGCAAGGTGGCTATGGGAATATAAGCTAGGCAGCGAGCAGACAAGCTCAAGGGATAAGAGCAGCGCCAGGGGCAAGTGGAGCAAAGATACACTTTGGGACTGACTGGGGGGCACTCACATCTACACCAAGGTGGACGCAAAGAGAGCCTCTTCGGGAGAAACAGCAAGGAACCAGGCGCCACGAGGGGATCAAACTCAAATACCATCCCTTGTGAGCAATAAAACTTATTTAACATTCAATATAAATACCAATTAGGCAAACTTCCAATTTTATCCCTGATCATTTACAAAAACCAAAATTTTCCTTCACAAGTCACCTATTTCTGGAACAGAAAGTAAGTCAATTTTTTCTTTCTTCCCGGATATACCTATTTCCGGTCTCAAAAGAAAAAGAATCTTATTGACGCTTCATTGAGTCTCCACGTACAACTCTAAAGGACTAACATTCTGATACTCGTCATGGATGTTCAACATGTTTTGTATGTCGTCGGCTGTCTTAACATTCATGGAGGACCAGTAAACACAGCCACCATCTCCACGAGCGGCTTAGCGAAAAGTAATACTACTAACCTCTCGGTGACATGCACGGCCTGCTGTTGAAACTTACACTCTACTTTATCTTTCAAAGCAGCGAAAATGATGTCGTGTTTGAGCCTGCATAAAATAGGATTTGGACACTCAAACCAGACATCATCTTCTTTTGTGGTGATTTTTCCACGATGATTAACGACGGTGGTTAGTGTGCTATCACTTGAGTACTGGGTGCAATGGATGTTCATTTTTTAGGGTTTAGAGAAGTGTTTGTGTGAAAGAAGTTTCGGTAACTATTGTATTTATAGAGATTTTCGTAAAACGTGTCGGTGGGATATTGACAGCTGATCAAAAGTGTCGGCAACATCAAGGCCGTCAAAAGTGTCGGTGGGATATTGACCGTTGATCAAAAGTAACGGCAACATCAAGCACTACAAGAATTTTGGGGATTACCAACGGACAAAATCCGCCAGAAATTGGGAATTGCCGGCAGTTTTTATCCGCCTGAAATCCGCCAAAAATTCGCTCGCAGGTAACGGTTACCGGCGGATTTTTCGCCGCTAATTTTCGGCAAAATTTCCGTCGGAAATTAGCAGCGGAAAATCCGCCGGCAACCGCAAAAAAACGCCAGTAATTTATAGTTATAACCCGCCGGTAATTACGAGCGCCAAATCTGCCGGTATTTATTAAATAACCTGCCGGAAAGTTTTCAAAAATCCGCCGGTAAAATAATGGATTCCGCCGGTAATCTATTTTATTTTTTTAAAAAAATAGTTTTTTAATTCATTTATTTTAAAAAAAATATTATTAGTATTCTTTAATTAAAATATCTATTATTTAATTCAAAAAAAATATAATTAATTTTATAATATAAATATTTATTTTATATAAATGCTAATTAAACGAGAGTTGAATAATGCTTTAAAGTGATAAAATTTGCATAAACATCTAAGAATTAAAATATCTATTACATTTTGTCAAAAAAACTGCTAGTCATAGTAGCACTCGGACGGCTCGGACCGGTTGTTGTTGAGGTCTAGATTATTTATCCATGTTTCAAAATCAGTGTTGAGGGCTAGATCTGTGTTGATCTGCTGCTGGGGTTGCTCGGGCTGCTACTAGGGTTGCTGGGGCTGCTGTTGGGGTTGATGGAGCTGAGAGTTGAAACCAGAGTACGGCTGACCATATGGGCTGTGGAAGAAAGACTAGAAGATTGGAAGACTGGTGCGTACGGCTGAAAAGCAGAGCCGTAAGGCTGCATCTGTTGTGGTGGATAAAATGATGATGATGATGATGATGATGATGGCATTGATGGCCTCGGGTATTGAGACATAGTATCCATCATATACTTCCAACGCTCCTTATTCAACTGTTGCTGCTCTGCATTCACCCTTTGCTGCTCCGCATTTAACCTTTGCAACTCCGCCTGCTTCTCCTGCATCTGCTGTATTTCCTAATCATGTTTTTTCTGTCGCTCTTCCATGTCACGCTGTTGGTCGCTCAATTTCTGCGTCAACAACTGAACATCGCTTAATAAAAGCCGCTCGACTCTCGTCAACGGGATCAATCTCACCGCCACTACTCAGCTGAGTTTCACGATAACTGGTCTGCCATTCATAAAAATTTTCGTGAAAGCAACAACCAAGAAATGTATAACCAAATTAGTATGTAATATATAATAATATAATAAAAACAATATATAAATATAAATATAATAAACATTATTTACCGCAATATTCCTTGACTGTTCTTCAATATAATCACCAGTCTCCTCTCGCGTATGAAGTTGGCGGTATAACTCAGGCAAAGTAGGTGGCCGACCATGGCTGGCCTCCTATATATATATATATATACACAATTATTATTTAATATTATTATTTTATAAAATATACAATACGTATGTATATATAATATAAATTCAATCAATTATTAAATTTACCATGCGTGTGTAATGTTCAGCTGCGTTGACAGAACCACCCGTATTTATGCAACCTCCTCTCTCAGAACCACGATTCTTCTTGGCTTTGTCACATTTTTCTTTATACTTCGCATCATTCCATTTCAGTTGGAGCTCATGCCAATCAGAATCACTGATCCATGTCGGCTGCATCCCCTTATTACGCTGTTGCCGGAGCATTTCAGTAAAGCAGTGAGAAGCTCTTGTGTTGAATGTTCTCTTAACTTCCTTCGCCGCATCAGGGTATACCATGCCATTTTTTCCTATTTAAACAAATTTATTGGTTAGTAAAAAAAAATTAATCAATTCAACAAAATTAAAAAACTAAAAATTAATTAATTCGTAAAAAAATTTACTCTGAATGCATTCCGCATCTTAGAATCCTTAACTTTTTTTACCTCCATCCAATTCATCCAGGGTTTAGTGTAATTTGCTTTGATTATGTCTGTCATCGTGCTGGATACAATCCTCCCAGGAATAAATCTGTACATAAAACAGATAAAGGTTTAGATAAGAATTTATATTTAAAGTTTTAAATATAAATCAAACAAATATCATTAATAAATTACTAAATTAATACTTCTTGCTGGCCAACAACCTTCACTACTATACGACCGTCAGGCGTAACCACATCTCATTATCAATATTATACCTGCGTATCCCATCTGCATCTGGCGGGGGTGTCACAGTACTGGGTGGAGGCACGAATGGACGACTCAGCGTACTAGGTCCGCTGCCATCAGCCGTAGTAGCTGGAGCCACAAAAGGGCCATCAACAACGACACGAGTTACACGACGACGACCACGTAAAGAAGTAGAAATCTTCTTAAAAAACCCGATCGGTGGGTCGACACGAGGTAGGTCATGATCGAAATCTGATCCTAATGATGTCATGACTGTATATATATATATATATATATATATATATATATATATATAGATATATATATATATATATATATATATATACACACGATAAATAACATAAATAATGAATAACATAAATGATGAAACACATACATGATGAATAACATACATGAATCAAGTCTGATAAATATAAATATTAATTATTTCATAACAAAATAATTAGAATCCCATTCTTTCTCGAAATCACCATCATCACCAGATGAGTGAATTCCTGATACACCGACGTGATCAACTGCATCCTCATGATCTGTATCTTCTTCTTCATTAACTTCATCACCAGTGTTTGGCTCATCACATAAATGAGTAATGGGTTCAACTTCAATCACTTCATTTACATTGGACATTTCATCCATTTGATATGGCACGTCTTCCACTGTGTCATCATTTGTCTATATTCGACCTCTTGGTTTTGTCTTAATTGCGACACACCAACGACGCCGATCAGCCCGTGTTGATGGATAAGAGACATAATAGACTTGTCTCACATTTAGTGCAATGACGAACGGATCATACAATCGATATCTACTATTCATTTTAATGTCCACTGTATTTGTCTTTGAATCAAACTTTGTTCCTCGAGCGGACGGATCGAACCAATTACAATTAAAAAAAGTACCTTTTGACTATAATCAAGATATGGGTACGCAAGTTCATATATGTGTTCAACCACACAAAAGAAATCATCTTCGCCTCTCCCAGTGACACCATTCATGGAAACTCCATTATTGACTGTTTCTCTACCCTCTGTCCATTCCTTAGTGTGAAATTTTTATCCATTGACAAAATATGTGTGCCATTTTTTAACACGTCTACGAGGACCGTCAGATAAGTTCCTCAAGTGTTGGTTGGTAGGAGTCGGCGGGAGGGAATACACACATTGCCTAAACCACATTGGAAAATGCGCATGAATATGAGCAGAAGATTGGTCTTCACTTACTGCTTCTGATGACAAGAACTCCCTAATAAGAAATTATTAATTGTTATATACAACTGTGTAATTTAATTTAATTGAGATAGAGCTAGGTCGAGAAATACATACTCAATGAATGGTTGGACCTCGGTACAGTTTATCATGACATGAACATGGGCTGAATTTAACTCTTCTTCTGTTAGCCAATGAATTGATTCCTTTCCAGACGGACGACCAGGTAGAGAAAAGACAGACAAAGCTAAACGATGCCTTGGACATTCAATTTCCATGTCATTTCGACTACTTCTAGGAGCAAATTCATTCTTGAAATAATAAGAACAACAATGAGTTGTTTCAAGATGTAAGTAAGAAGAACATATCGATCCTTCAACTCTAGCTTTATTTTTAACTGATCTTTTTCAATCACCGATGAACCTAGAAAATGATATCCATCATATGTTAATATATAATCATCGATCTAATTAATCAAAATGATATATATATATATATATATATATATATATATATATATTAACAGACCTTTTAAACGGATACATCCATCTGTATTGGACATGTCCGCCAAGTTTAGCTTCATATGCGAGATGAACAGGAAGATGCTCCATAGAATCAAAGAAACCCCGCGGAAATATTCTCTCCAACTTGCATTAGATAAATGGGATGTCGTGTTCCATTTTTGTAAGGTCATCCGCTTTTAGCGTTGCAGAACACAAATTCTTAAAATATTGACTTATTTCAATGAGTGGATTCAAAATGTGTGTTGGCAATAAACTAAAGGCAATAGGAAGAAAGAACTCCATGAATACATGAAAATCATGGCTCTTCATCCCATGTAACCTCCCATTATCCACATCGGAACATCTTGCTAAATTGGAAGAATAACCGTCAGGCATTTTCAACTCAGAAATCCACCGATAAACTGCTTTCGCTTGCTCCGTAGAGAAAGTATAATTGCCTTTCGGTTTCAGTGTCCTACCGTTAGCTTGCTCAACCAATAACAAATCCTTTCGCCTGCAGTAATGATCCACGTCCTTCCTAGCCTTCTCATTGTCTTTCGTTTTACCTTTCACTGTAACACCCCGGTATTTTTATTTAGTAAAAATACCCAAGTGCACCATCCCTAAAACATCAGAGATATATTTCCTGTTTAAATACTGAACACCACTCTAAATTTTTCACTGAATACAACAAGACCGTATTAAACATAACTAAGACCATGTCGATTCTTTGACCATAAACCATCAGTGAACTACAGTGTTCAATATCATACAAGAAAGCGGAAACTAAATACATAACTTTTACAAAAGTTAAAGTCACGATGTCGTGATACATAGCTAACAAGGGAAAACATAACTTAAGCATAAAGCTAAGTCATCAGCAACCGGTCCGAGCTCAACCTACTCGTGCCTCTGCGGTCCTCTCCTTCCCTGTTTCTTTGTAAAACAACAACATATAAACAATGAGATACAATCTCAGTGAGTTCTACCGGGACCCCTACTAACTCTCTCGGTTCAATTATAAAACCATTTGAACACGACACCGACTGCGCGAACGCTAAGCTGCGGTGTATCACATTCTTTAACTTTTAATATAATGCCGACAGCGCGAACGCTAAGCTGCGACTAACCTGTTATAACATGGTACGACACCGACAGCGCGAACGCTAAGCTGCGATGAACCGTACTGTACGACACCGACTGCGCGAACGCTAAGCTGCGGTGTATCGCACAACAAACAGTTTAACATAACACCGACAGCGCGAACGCTAAGCTGCGGCGAACTCCCTTACCAATAGTACATTCTCCTATTGGCACGGAGCCAAGGGTAGGGGATCATGACTGCCCCTCCTAGTATGATAGTCTCATGGGTCGTCACCCAAACTTGATATAATATATATATCTACCATCATATGAACTCATAATTGAACCTTTAGTTTGCGTCAGAAATAAATTTTAAGTTTGCTCTCGCATACTAACTCGCCACTTTTCGAAACGATTTATGAATTCAAAAACAGTTCATTTTTCCTTTTAAAGTTAGGCCTCTGAATAAGCTTTCAAACGCATCTTAGAACACCTCAATCGGGTTCCCGGATCAAAAGTTATCGCGAAAACAAAATCAGTGTACAGTTGCTGAAAAACTGCAAAGCGTCACGACGCGAACGGCTACCGTCGCGACACGAAGAGAGTCAGAAACATTTTCGTTGCAAATCTGTTCCTGGTCGCGACGCGAAGGGGACGGGTCGCGACGCGACCGTCTGCTGCAAAATGCAGAGTTTTCAGTTTCTCGCGAAATTCGCTATTCCGCTCAATTCCGATTAAAAACAGTTCAAACAACCATAAAAACAGATTCAATCAATGTCACACAATCAATCAAATCAATCAAAAACTCAACACATTCGATTTTTCTCAAAATTTGATATATTTCAAAATAACAGTTTTTGAGTCAAAATCTCTCGAAATCAAATCACGTAAAATTCATTGTAAAACGAAAACATCCTAAACGTGAGACTTTCCGCGAAGTTGCTTTTCCGTCATAACCACACGAACAATCCCCGCATAACTTCCACGCTCCGACGACGCCCAAATCCGCTTCCAATCTTTCCGCTCAATCATGAGACATCTCTTGGACCGATACCAAATTCCTCGAAATCCCGCCATTTGAACCCTAAACACCAACTAGCTTCCAATTCGCGAAATTGAACTTCGTTCCGCACTCAATACGCTTCAGGTTAGCTCCTAGTCATCCTTGAATCATCAAACACTATTCATCATCTTCAACCTCATGACGCACTATTCACACATAAACCCCAATTTTTGTTCCACTCACCATAACCCAACCAAACTCTAATTTCTTCACTCCAAGCTTACAATCAACCACTCCATGGCATATCCCTAAGCTTTCAAGACAAGAACGAACCAAGAAACTCAACATTCCTCATTTATTCACAATATTCGAAAATGGTGGATTGGTGTAGAGTGAGTTGATGATGATGATTTTGGTACCAAATCGAAGAGGATGTAATGGTGATCAACTTTCGTGTAGGTCTTCCCTTTTTTCTCTCCTTTTCTCATACCCATTCTTTTCTTCTTTCTTCTTTTCCTTTCTTTTCTTTCTTCTCCTCTCTGTTTCTCCCCCTCTCTCGCGTATGCTTCCTTTCTTTCTTTCTATTCTTTTAATTCTTTTAATATATAAGTGGTAACGTGGTCAAAATACCATATTGTCTTTAATCTCTTATTTCGATTCTAAATCGTCATTGCTCCGAATTAACCGGTTAACGATCCTATGACAACCAATAATTAACTTTAGCACTCAATAATTTTACCAATTAAGTACTAAATTAATTCAACTGGGTTAACATCCAAATAATTTGTTGCGTCAAAGACACACTTAGAGCAAGTGTACTCTATCGCAGAAGTAGTATAAAAAATATCGTCTCCACAGGGATTAATTAACAGGTATCAAACTACTTGAGATTAATTATTATTTAGACGAACGAATGTTTGGTTGTTATAAAACTAAAATAAAAAGAAATAAATAGCAATAATTAAAATGTAAAGTTTAACCAATGGAGAGAGGCCTAGGGTCACGGTTTCACTTGCAAGTTTCGATTCCTATATGTCTAATTCTACCTGAATCCCCTTATTTTATTCAATTACCAATCCATTTACTAAAGCTATTAACCCGTTTGGTCATTCGTGATTAATATTCTTTTCCCTAAATTAACCCTAGTTTGGTCATGCTAGAATTTAAATCGAAGGAAAGCATAAGGTACAAAAAGGTTGAATGATTGGAAGACTAAACTAAAGTTTGGTCATTCATTAATTATAGTCTCAATTATCCTATAGGTCCACCAACTAATTGCAGTACGGTCGCTGACCAACTAATTGATTATGAACATGCAAAGGGTTGTCAATCCTAATTATGTGATAAAAACAATAGGATAATATTAATTGAAATGAAAACTAGGAATTCAAAGTATAAATTAAAACATAAAAAGGTCTCTAATCAAGCAAGATCCACCTAGACCCTAGAAGAGGATTTAGCTATCCATAGTGTTCGAGAACAATAAAATAAAATTAGGAGTCATAAATTACAGAGATACAAATAACCCGGAATAGAGAAATTTCTGATCCTGCGAATTTCGTCTCCTTTTTTTGCTCCAGAGCTCTCTCACGGTGTCGTGAACGGTACCCAAAACTCTCTCCTCTATTTGCCGGCGCCACTGTTGTGTACGGATTCCCTCCTTTTCCCCCTGTGGATGCGGCTTCTTATTTCTTATTTTCCTCCGCGGCTACTGTTCGGTTCCCTCCCCTTCGTGCGTTTGTTCTATCTCAATTTTTAATTATCAAATCTCTTTCTTCTTGATCAATTCTTTTCAATTGGCCATGGGCCCCTTTTTTTTCTTCTTTTAAACCAATAAATTACTTTTGTATTGTTTCAAGCCCAATGCTTCTTTTGCTAATTGACACCCATATTTTGCTTCGAACAACTCATTGAAACAACTTCTTTATTTATCTTCTTTCCTACAAAATAAATAGCAATTTGAGTCACTTATTTATTTAGACCATAATAATAGCTTTAAAAATGACTCAAAAGTATCTATAAAAATGCACTAAATTGGAGCTTATCAACTCCCCACACTTAACATTTGCTTGTCCTCAAGCAAATTTTCTAGCTCAAGAAATTTTTCAAATAAGTAACAGAGACAGTCAAATAAGGGACCCTAAATTAGAAGCACAATGACAGACTATAGACAATATAGCACATATGAGGTGTCAAAAGGTTGCCCAATTAGAGGCTCATGTCCCTGAGGAATACATTTTTGTGAACAAAGGCACTCGCTCACAATCTCTCTAAGTGTTTAGGGACTAGGGAAATATACACTCAAGTTTCCACAAAATGTACATTACCATAAGCTTGTAATTTGACCAAATCTCCACTAAATAATTCACATGCATGCAAAAGATGGGGTTTCATGGGTTGTAATGGGGTCAGGGTGAATTCATGCAGGGTAGGAAATAAGAAGGAACGGATAATCAAATGGCTAAAAAAACAAGAAATAAATAGTAACCTTTGAAACCAAATATGAAGCACCTATATATTTTACAATTTTTGTCCAAACTCCAAATTAACTTCACTTCCATTCTTCACTCTTCTTTTTCCTACAGAGTCGACTCTTTTTTATTTGCTTTTTGCTCTTGAGTAGACTCTTTTTTTTATTTGGATTTGCCCTTTGGTTCTTTCATTCTTTTGATGTGCATTTTCCTCCTTGTTGCTTTCCTTTTTTTTTTCAAATTTTCTTCCTATTTTTTTTTTCATTTTTTTTTGGAGGAAAAGGTAAGTACATGATTCACTCTTTTTTTTTATCCTGACAAGATAGATAACTAAAGAATAGGACAAAGTTTCAGTCCTAACAATATAGACAACTAAAAATATAGGACGAAATTGTAATTTTCAATAGTTGCTCCACATTTAATTTCAAATGGTTACCATAAAAAAAAGAAAAAATTATATCTAGGTCCCAAAGAAAAAATATAACAAATAGGCTCAAAGGGGGCAACTAATGGATAAATTCAAAAAACAACTCTGATGCCAGAAAAATACCTAAATTCCCCAAATCTTTTTACATGATGCAAATCAATTTTCGCCTTGAAATGGTCAAAAGACAAATTCTAGAATGTAGCAAATTGGGAAACACACTCATAGAAAGAAAAGGGGTAAAAATTTATGATTTAGTATCAATCCCCTTATGAAGGCTCAGATCTCACATTTAGAAGCTAATTCACAAAAAGTACTCAACAGGCACAATGATAATTATCAGCTTACTAAGGACAACCTCACAGTTACAATTAAGCACAAGTCTGTCAAGTAAATTAATTATGAGATCCCCTAAAGGCAAAATCTCTATTTTTTTTCAACTTGAAGCATAAGTCGCTAAAATAAGCCAAAAAAAATGCTATCAACATATACGGTGGGTATGTGCATTAATAGAGATCAACTGACAAAATAACTCTCCTCCCCCACACTAGCCTAAAGCATGGTCCTCAATGCAAAATATCAAATTGGCACAAAAGTAAATAAATGAGAGAGTAAGAGTGACTTCCCTGAGAGAGCTTGTAGTCTGAGCTTATTCCTAAAAACAAAACAAAACAAAACAAAACAAAAATAACTGAAAATAAAACACAGGTTGCCTCCTGCGAAGCGCTTGTTTAACGTCGTGAGCTTGACGATAGTTAGTGCTTAATCAGGGGGCTCTCCAAGAGCAAATTTTATATCTAACGCAGTACACCTTCTTAACTTTCTAACCACGTGGTTCACATTGTTCTTTCTTTCTCCATGTGGTGGATGAACTTCAAAGAATTGTGAAATTTTTATTTTATCTCCATCCACCATTATGCTAGGATCCTGCAAAATAAGACTTTTTTCCAAAAGGTCCTACATCTTTAATTCACCAAAAATGTTAGTTTCAACCACATCATCAAAATAAGGAGAAGTTAAAGAAGAGAAAATTTCATTGGAATTTAGAGCTTTAATAACATCATCTTCTTTACCACTCCTTAAAGTTACCTTTCCCCGGTGAACCTCAATCACAGCATCACCAATGGTTAAAACAATTTGCCCAAAATTGGGCGCTTTCTCCTCTTTCTCCAGATCAAGAACCAATGGATCCTTCTCATTCTCCTCACAACCGCTCTCATTAATAGGATCTTTTGTTTCAATATAACTCCCTTCAGTAGGAGCTACTATTTTGATTTGACTCTTTTCAGTAAGAGTCTCCTCATCTTTCTTGAGAGCTTCTTCCTCCAGATTATATTCCATGGAGACACCTTCATCTCTCGTAGGAATACTTTCTTTGTATTGCTCAGCTTCTTCATTTTGGGTAGACTTAGTTTGTGAAAGAGTTTCTTGGGCCTCTTGAGATAACAAAGCAATGAGAGTTGAGATTTGACCCTTCAGGCTTCCAAATTCATTGTTCATGGCTCTAATTTGACCTTTCAAGCTTTCAAAATTTTCATGTGTCTGCTGCATAAATTTGGCCAAGACCTCATTGACATCCGACTTTTCCTCCTCTTGCCTTTGCACTTGTAGTGACTTATAATTATCCCAGTGGGAGGAATAAGGAGGTGGCTCATAGTCATCCCAATAGTCTGAATAAGGTTCATAAGGAGGAAGAGGAATTTGAATCTTGCATTGAGACATATACCAATATGACTTCTCTAAATTTCTTTGTGCCTCTGCCTCTCTAATGTAGTCTCCAAGAGTTTTAACCATGATTTAGACTTTTCTCTGCAAAACAAGGTAACTTGCAGTGGTCTCTTGGGAAAGTATTAGTAGCCTTTTTTTTGTATTTTTTTTCAATAAGATAAAAAAAATAAAATAAAACTAGTGCATAAAAAAATGTCTAAAGCAATAAAAATCTTTTTCGTTTAATATTGCTAAATTAATCCCCGGCAACGGCGCCAAAAACTTGTTGCGTCAAAGACACACTTAGAGCAAGTGTACTCTATCGCAGAAGTAGTATAAAAAATATCGTCTCCATAGGGATTAATTAACAGGTACCAAACTACTTGAGATTAATTATTATTTAGACGAACGAATGTTTGGTTGTTATAAAACTAAAATAAAAAGAAATAAATAGCAATAATTAAAATGTAAAGTTTAACCAATGGAGAGAGGCCTAGGGTCACGGTTTCACTTGCAAGTTTCGATTCCTCTATGTCTAATTCTACCTGAATCCCCTTATTTTATTCAATTACCAATCCCTTTACTAAAGCTATTAACCCGTTTGGTCATTCACGATTAATATTCTTTTCCCTAAATTAACTCTAGTTTGGTCATGCTAGAATTTAAATCGAAGGAAAGCATAAGGTACAAAAAGGTTGAATGATTGGAAGACTAAATTAAAGTTTGGTCATTCATTAATTATAGTCTCAATTATCCTATAGGTCCACCAACTAATTGCAGTACGGTCGCTGATCAACTAATTGATTATGAACATGCAAAGGGTTGTCAATCCTAATTATGTGATAAAAGCAATAGGATAATATTAATTGAAATGAAAACTAGGAATTCAAAGTATAAATTAAAACATAAAAAGGTCTCTAATCAAGCAAGATCCACCTAGACCCTAGAAGAGGATTTAGCTATCCATAGTGTTCGAGAACAATAAAATAAAATTAGGAGTCATAAATTACAGAGATAAAAATAACCCGGAATAGAGAAATTTCTAATCCTGCGAATTTCGTCTCATTTTTCTGCTCCAGAGCTCTCTCACGGTGTCGAGAACGATACCCAAAACTCTCTCCTCTATTTGCCTGCGCCACTCTTGTGTACGGATTCCCTCCTTTTCCCCCTGTGGCTGCGGCTTCTTATTTCTTATTTTCCTCCGCGGCTACTGTTCGGTTCCCTCCCCTTCGTGCGTTTGTTCTATCTCAATTTTTAATTATCAAATCTCTTTCTTCTTGATCAATTCTTTTCAATTGGCCATGGGCCCCTTTTTTTCTTCTTTTAAACCAACAAATTACTTTTGTATTGTTTCAAGCCCAATGCTTCTTTTTCTAATTGACACCCCCATTTTGCTTCGAACAACTCATTGAAACAACTTCTTTATTTATCTTCTTTCCTACAAAATAAATAGCAATTTGAGTCACTTATTTATTTAGACCATAATCATAGCTTTAAAAATGACTCAAAAGTATCTATAAAAATGCACTAAATTGGAGCTTATCATAATTCTATTAATTATTTTGAGGATGTTACATTCACGTTCATAACAGTGTTAAATATGCTATCAAAGAAATTCTTTTCAATAAGCATTACATCGAGATTGTGTCTCAATAGATTATCTTTCCAATATGGAAGTTCCCAAAAAATACTTTTTTTCGTCCAATTATGCCATAGTCCATAACCATCTGGACGAGAAACAACACCAGCAACCACTTCCACAGGAGGGATATCCTTGACACTGTTCCAAACTTCTTCTGGTGTCAGCCTACGAGGAGGTTCAGCTGTTTCAACATTCCCCTTGAAGAATGCATATTTTGACTTTCTAAAATGATGCTCGGTAGGTAAAAACCTACGGTCATCATGAAATTTTGTCTTTGTGCTGCATCATAAGTTAAAACACCATTCCACAACCTTTTTAGGTCATCAATCAAAAATTGCAAATACAGGTCAATACCAGCTGTTGGATTAGTTGGTGCTGGTATTATAGCATTTAAAAACATTTAGGGTTTAGACATACACATTTCAGGAGGTAGGTTGTATGGGGTAACAATAACTGGACAACAAGAATACGGTGTTGCTGACGCTTGAATGTATCGTGTGAAACCATCAGAGCATAAACCAAGCCGAACATTGCGTGGATCATTGGCAAAATCTGGATGAACACAATCAAAATGCTTCCAAGCCTTCACCATCAGATGGATGACGTAATTCACCAGAAATATTTCTATTTTCATAGTGCCACGTCATTTTACCCGCAATTTCCATTGAAGTGAACATCCTCTTCAGGCTTGGTATGATCGGCAAATAGAACATTGCTTTCCATGGAACTGGTTTGCCTTTGCTTGTCCCTTTCCTACTGACACGATATCGTGGCTCTTGACAAAACTTGCATTCCAGCAACTCTCCATCATTTATGCCAAACCCATTGTTATAATAGATCATGCAACCAGACACACAACAATCAATTCTTATAGAATTTAAACCATGTTTCGATACCAATCTTTTAGCATCATAATAACTCTGCGGCAAAAGTCCTCTAACGAGGGTTGCATCCAACATCATTTTAGTCATGTATTTCATGCACAATTCCGCAACGTTAAATTGAGACTTAAGACCCAACAACCGAACACACATTGATAACTTAGAGTCTGTAGATCCTTCAAATAATGGTTTATTTGTCTCACTCAAAAACATATAAAACCTCTGAGCTTTCTCGTTTGGAACTTCTTCAGCATCATATTGTGGTTCTTCGAAATCCAAATTTACACCGACAACATCAGATATCATCCCCTGAACAACATCAAACGACGGCTGATATCCTGTAGTCGTTGGATTACTACTTGATGCGGAAGCTTCTACGACTGGACTTGATGTGGGGCCTTCTACTTGGACAGGAACATTATCAACCGCAGGAACTCCAGCTGCTAACTCGCCATGACGGGTCCATATCCAATAATTTGGCTTAAACCCATTATTGTACAAATCAAGTCGAACATCACCTTCCTTTTTTATAGATCGAAACATACATTTGGAGCAAGGACATCAAATTCCACCTTGTCGCTCAAATTCTTATTGACGCTAAGCAAAAAGAACAAACTCTTCGACTCCTTGTACAAAACGCCGCTTCAACCCATCTCTTCCAGGATACATTCGATCATACATCCAGCTGCGATCCATTTTTTGTGTATGTTCCTTATATTATATATGTAATACACAACATATATCATATATGTGTATTAGAACAATACACATTGGTATTGATATTTTTATGTTTGACCAAATATACAAATGGTAATATATTTTTGGTAACATTTTATTTTACTAATAAATTTACTTTTTTTACTTATATTATATATATTATATAATATCGTATTTATTTTATCTAAAAAATGCAAATAACAAACAATTATTACAATCTAATTTATTTTATTTTTTCGAATAATTTCTATAACATTAATAATGTTTACTAAAAAAAAACTATTACACAATAAATTAAATTTATTTTATTTTCCCGAAAAATTTCAGCTAATAACATCAAATAACATTGAAATAAGTCGTATTTAATTTTACTAAATAATAACTAATAACATCAAATAACATTGAAATAAGTCGTATTTTAAAAAATCACAAAAATTTTAGATAATTATTATTATACAAATAGTGTAAACATAATCTAATTATTACACAATAAATAAAATTTATTTCATTTTCGCAAAAAATTTATAATTTATAACAATAACAACAAATACATTTTATAACAAATAATTTTGTTAACTAACCGGTAGTGAAGAGAAGTATCTGATTTGATGCTTTCCAGACTCTTGTAAACAAAACTCCAAACTCGCAACTCCAATCGATTGCAAAACAAATAATAACAAAAAAAATATTAAACAACACATATTTAAAAACTAAATATTAACTAAAACAATCAAAATTCAGTTAAAAAACATACCTTAAACAAAACTTAAGAATAATCTCACAAAGACCAAAACAGACTTCGAAAGGAGTGGATTGAGAGATTTGAGAGGAGTAGAGTGAGAGATTTCGGAGAAAAGAGTGACAGATTTCGGAGAGGAGAGTGATGAGTGAGTGAAGAGTGATGGAAGAAGGGGTTCGAATATATAGGAAGGCTGCAATGGCTATTCCGCAAATTCCGCCGGAATTGTCGATTAGCGACGGATTTTAAGGGTTACCGGCGGATAGCAGTCAAGGTAAGCGTACGGTTTCCCATACAAGCATCCGCCGGAAAATGCGCAATACCGGGGGATTATTGGCTAATCGGCAGATTGGATAGATTACCGGCGGATTAGATAGATTACCAGCGGATTTTGAATTTCAAATTTTAAATATTATCCGCCGGAAATCCAACCTACCGGCGGATTTTTTCTTTGGTTTTTACCAGCGGATTTCGTTTCAATTACTGACAGATTTATGCTAAATCTTATTTTTAAATTGGCGAAATTATCCGCCAGTAACTGCAATTACCGCCGGTAAAACCTATATATTCCGCTGGTAAGTTGCGGTCGAATTAAATTCCGCCGGAAACATTGTAAAGTCCGCCGGTAATTTACTGGGGAATCAGGCCGCCGGTAACGTCCAATATCCGTCGGTAATGTACCGGCCAATTTATTCCGCCGAAAATAGTCTGCCGGAAATGGGCGAAATTCTTGTAGTGAAGGCCGTCATAAAAAAAGTAAAATAAAAATAAAAAATATCATATTTCCGGATTTATAAAAAAAGATGAGTCTGGAAGCAATAAATTGGTTCTGGAAATATATTTAAACATAAATCCGGAATTGGGAAAAAACACTTCCGGAATTATGTCTTACACATAAATCCAGAACACACTTTGCACGTTTCGGATTTATGTGTTATAGATAATTCGGGGAATATTTACAAATTTGGCTTCCTAAATTACCGTTTGGGACCTAATTCCGAAAAATTAAAAATTTGGCCCAGTTAAGTGCGATTTTGGTAAGGGGTAAAATGGGCACAAAATCAAATGGGGGTATATGGGCCAATTGGGGGTATATAAATCAAAACCCAAATATTAAAAAAAATCTTCACGCACAACAATTTCTTCTAGGAAGGAAATGTCTTGTCATGGAGAGCCTTTGAGCTTGTGTCCGGTTTGAAGGTAAATTTCCATAAGAGCAAGTTGATCGGTATTAACATTTCAGATGGTTTTTTGGAAAGAGCTAGCACCTTCCTATTTTGTAGAACGGAATCAATACCGTTCAAGTTCCTGGGCATTCCGATTGGCGCTAATCCGAGGCGGGAAGCTACTTGGAGTACAGTTCTAGGGGGTATTAGAAAGAGATTAGCGATGTGGAAGGGTCGTTTTCTATCCATTGGTGGTCGGGTTACTCTCATCAACTCCGTTTTGAATAGCATCCCTTTATACATGTTCTCCTTTTATAAAGCTCCGAAAGTGGTTATTAAGAAGATGGTTAAAATTCAACAGGACTTTCTTTGGGGAGTCAAGGAGGGAGATAACTGAATGTATTGGGTGGCTTGGGATAGAGTTTGCAAGTCAAAAAAAGATGGCGGTCTTGGAATCAAAAATCTTGAGTTATTTAATATAGCTCTTTTATCTAAATGGAAGTGGAGGGCAGTGACGGATAGTAATGTGAGTTGGAGTCGGTTGTTGAGACATAGATATGGGGAATTCGCTTCTTGCTTCATTCATGACTCGGTTGTAGGCAATTCTCGTCGGAATTTTGGCTCTATTTGGTGGAGAGACTTGGTGACTTTGGATGATAACTTAGAGGAACCGAGAAGGTTCGCTAGGTGCATTAAAAGAGTGTTGGGTGATGGCGCTTTAATAAACTTTTGGAAGGAACAATGGTTTGCTTATCTAAAAAAAAATGTCTTATCGTGGACCTCGTTACTCTGTGTTTTTAATAGATTTGTTTTAGTATGCTGATTTGAATAATGAATAATTAAACAACTGTATTGATATGTAGCTAGTATTATACTGTTGTCAAAGAATATTCCTCTGTCCAATTTTAATAAAGAAATAAATAAAATATCTCATTTTAATTATCGTAACACAATACCGATGAAAAATTATTAATGTAAAATAATATGGGAAGGACGGAGTACTAACATATCCCTATATATACTCCTCATGAGCTTTTTTAAAATTTATGTAACATACAATATAAACTTTTGGAAGGAACAATGGACGGAACAATGGTTTGTTTATCTAAAAAAAAATGTCTTATCGTGGACCTCGTTACTCTGTGTTTTTAATAGATTTGTTTTAGTATGCTGATTTGAATAATGAATAATTAAACAACTGTATTGATATGTAGCTAGTATTATACTGTTGTCAAAGAATATTCCTCCGTCCAATTTAGTAAAGAAATAAATAAATATCTCATTTTAATTATCGTAACACAATACCGATGAAATATTATTAATGGGAAGGACGGAGTACTAACATATCCCTATAGGAAGGCATTTGTCTTGTCGTGGACCTCGTTACTCTGTGTTTTTAATAGATTTGTTTAGTATGCTGTTTTGAATAATGAATAATTAAACAACTGTATTGATATGTGGCTAGTATTATACTGTTGTCAAAGAATATTCCTTTGTCCAATTTTAATAAAGAAATAAAGAAATAATTAAAATATCTCATTTTAATTATCGTAACAAAAATACTGATGCAATATTATTAATGTAAAATTATATGGGAAGGACGGAGTACTACCATATCCCTAGCTATACTCCTCATGAGCAATAAAATTTATGTAACATACAATATAAATGACAAAATCTACAACCACCTTGCCTCAAAAATATTCGACTTGCAGAGGATAGGTCCAACATAAATTGAGGTGGCAGGTGTGTTGATGTTTTAATGCAATGTCCAATTATTCGACTGATATCATGGTAACATATCAAAATTTATATTTTTGTGTGGGGGTGGAGGTGGATATGGAGTAGATGTTTTGTTGCTAGGTCCAGATGGTGGAACTGGCTGATATTTTGGTAACATATAAAAATTTATATTTTTGTGCGAAGGTGGAGATGGAGTTGGATAAAGTGGCGATATTTTGCTGCTTGCTTTGGGTGGTGGAACTGGATTAACTTTTGGTAACACAAGAAAAGAACGACCACTCATAACAAAAGAAAAGAATGAGAAAGACACAATACAAACCAAATAAATCTTAGAAATTTCCATCTCTTTAGTTTTTGATTTTGGGTGTGGCAGAAAAACGTATAAATAAGGCTCTTGAGATTTTTTTTTTTTGGTATATAAAGGAAAAGAACCAGAAAAGGGAAACAAGAAAACAGAAAAAAGACGAAATACGAGGTATTATTTCATCTTCTACCTCTAGTGGCTCTATGGGATTTCTTTTGTTATTTGATATTTATTATATTCTAAATATAAAAGATTACGTCAATCTAAAAATACCTAAAAAGAGAATTTTCCATAGAAGTTCTATTATATGGATATGAATAAGTTTTATAGTAAAAAGTTGTGGGTATCTCAAATCAAGATATGTAGAGGATTCAATACCTATTTTGTCTATAAACAAATAGGTTAGGGTCCTGCGTTCATCTGAGAAAGCGTTAAACATTGTTTTTGTCATAATTACGTTAACCTTGAATAATCAGTGTTGGAATAATCAACACTGGTGTTGTGTGAATTGAAAAACTCACACCTTGAGTTGGGATCTAAGGGATGCCCAATTTTGTGGATTGAGAGAACGCACACAAACTAACCATCACATGCGCTGCCGATAGGCGCAGTCGGCCTAGGCGTTGGGCCTTTTTTCAAAAATAAATTTTTATTTTTTTTGTGCGTTGCTTACTCACAAAGGCCAAGTCTCCAACCGTCATGTTGACCAAGTCAAAGAGCCGTTACGTTTTCATTTTCTCCAGCGGTCATGTTGACCAAAAGAATCGTTGGCAGGGGCGGCTCCCTGCCCATCAATAGGGTAGGCATCGCTACCCTAAAAATAAAATAATAAGTTAAAATTAGGTCTAACAAAAATTCATTACTACCCCATAATTTTTGGTATATACTAGGGTATCCACTGCCGAACGCAGCGACTAATCCCCTCGCTGGATTGGAGATACCTCGAAGGGTGGGACAGCTGGGCCAGGGATTTAAAGCTGCTCCCTACCCAAGGCGAGGATCGAACCCTCGACACTTGTGATAAGAAGTAGATGAAAGATTAGCTAAATAGTAGAAAATAACAAGACATCATCAAATTATGGGGTAGTAAATTATGGTAGATATGACAGATCGGGTGAGCAACGTCTAGGGCCCTTCGCTCTTTTCCTCGAAGAGTGTGGGATCGTTCCGCAATACACAATGCCGGGTAAACCCAGCATGAACGGAGTTGTAGAACGACGAAACCAGACTCTTAAGGATATGGTGAGGAGTATGATTAGTCATTCTTCGTTACCAGAGTCACTTTGGGGAGAAGCATTGAAAACTACAGTTTATATCCTCAATAGAGTACCAAGCAAAGTAGTCGCTAAGACCCCTTATGAGCTATGGACTGGGAAAAAGCCCAGCATTAGGCACATACACATTTGGGGGTGTCCAGCTGAAGCCCAGCCTTATAGGCTGCATGAAGGTAAGTTGGAACCTAAGACAATTAGTTGTTATTTTGTTGGGTATGCAGAATGCTCTCGCGGGTATAAGTTTTACAACCCCACTACAATAACCTTTTTTGAAACGGGAATGTAATATTTCTTGAGGAAGTTGAGTTTGGAGGGGAAGGAAACATAAGGAGTGTTTCTTTTGATGAAGAAACTGTTACTGACAATGGTCAAGTCTTAGTACCTGTCATTGTTCAAGCAACAGATCCAACAATAAATGAGAATGTTATTCCTAACATTGATCAAGAAGAAGACAACGCTGAGTTTCCTCCTCAAGCACCACCAGATGTTCAAACTCAACAACCTCAAGAGGTGCCAGTAAGAAGATCCACTAGAGAGAGGAGAAGTGCAATTTCAGATGATTATGTTGTATTTCTTCAAGAACATGAGGAAGGTATTGGCTTGACTGAGGAAGACCCAGTCAACTTTAGTCAGGCCATTAATAGTTCTAACTCACTTAAGTGGATTGATGCCATGAATGATGAGATGAAGTCAATGGTTGACAATGGTGTTTGGGATCTTGTCAAGTTACCTGAAGATAAGAGACCCATTGGTTCCAAATGGATAATTAAAACCAAGAGGGATTCCAAGGGTAACATTGAAAGATATAAGGCTCACCTTGTCGCCAAAGGCTTCACTCAAAAGGAAAGCATTGATTACAAAGAAACTTTCTATCCGGTTTCTTCGAAAGACTCTCTCAGGATTATTATGGCACTAGTCGCTCATTTTGACTTAGAGCTGCATCAAATGTATGTAAAGACTACGTTTCTAAATGGAAACAATGACGAAACAATTTATATGGTGCAACTAGAAAACTTTGTTTCAGGTGATCCAAAGTCTATGGTATGCAAACTTAAGAAATCCATTTATGGCCTTAAACAGGCTTCTCGTCAGTGGTATTACAAATTTCATCAGGTCATTACCTCTTATGTTTTTGAGACTAATGCAGTTGATGATTGCGTATACCAAAAGTTCAGTGGGAGTAAATTTATCTTTTTGGTGTTATATGTCGATGATATCCTATTGGCAAGCAATGAAATAGGCTTATTGCACGAAACTAAGATTTCTCACAAAGAATTTCGAGATGAAAGATCTTGGGGCGCCTCCTTTGTCTTGGGTACCCAAATACTTAGAGATCACTCTCGACGTATCTTGGGATTGTCACAAAGGAGCCTATATCGATGCAGTTTTGGATAGATTCTTTATGAAAGATAGTAAACCGGGAGTCACACTTGTGGCTAAAGGAGACAAGTTCAGTCTCAAACAGTGCCCCGTTACAGATCTTGATAAGGTAGAGATGCAAAAGGTTCCTTATGCTTCGGCTGTGGGAAGTCTTATGTACGCTCAAGTTTGTACTCGTCCCGACATAGCATTTACAGTGGGAGTTCTTTTTAGATATTTGAGTAATCTTGGTATGCAGCACTGGACAGTAGTGAAGCGCGTTATGCGCTACTTGAAGAGAACAAAAAACTACATGCTTACCTATCGGAAGTCAGATAACTTAGAGATCACTAGTACAAAAAAGGGATTTAAAGTCAGGCGAAAAGGGGATTTAAAGTCAGGCGGGCGCTTGACTTTTATTAAGTCGACTTTGTATGTCTGGAGTTTTAAAGTCAAGCGATAGCCTGACTTCATAAGTCTGATTTAAAGTCAAGCATTTATTGCGCCTGACTTCTTAAGTCTGTTTTAAAGTCAAGCGTTTATTCTTGCCTGACTTCGTAAGTATGATTTAAAGTCAAGCATTTTATTCTTGCCTGACTTCGTAAATATGATTTAAAGTCAAGCAAGAATAAATGCTTGACTTTAAATCATACTTACGAAGTCAAGCATTAATTCTTGCCTTACTTCGTAAGTATGATTTAAAGTCAAGCATTATTGCGCCTGACCTTAAAAGTTTTTTTTTTCTTTCAAATTTTGGTTTAATCTATACACCCTGGTTATACAAATTTTCATTCCGTAGAATCGACTCCACTGGGAATCGAACCCAGATCTCTGGTTCCGTAGACCAGCGCCTTATCCATTGGTCCATGGAGTCATATATCAGTGCTCAGGTCATAAACAATACTCACAGTAAAACAACCATAAATAATACCCACCTTCTATAGTGAAGAATATCCTAGAACCAATTTACCACTAATCTAAATATCATGAAATTATAACATACTGATTATAAACTGCTTATACCCTAGACAATAGACTGAGCAAATATTACAATGATTGGAAATATACTTTCATTAGAAACTACTAATGCATACAGCTAGCACTTCTGAAACTTTAAACACTTCCCCATCCTCTTTATTATTGATCTCTTCACTTCCTGTGTCATCATCATTGTATAACTTTATCCACTAAATCCCATAGCAAATATTAATCATGTGCACTTGAGAATGAAGTATTTTTACTGCAAAATGTTTCATTGTCAAATAGAACTGAAAAGTTTAACCTGTTCAGCACCAATATTATTGAAAGTGAGTTATCAAACTCCAATAAGCAGGACAACTAACATATTTCATTATCTATAACAATATCATTTACCTTTTGAGCAGGGAAGATGCCATCTCAACAGTGATGCATATGATATCACCAATTTCCCCCTTTCATCAACACTTTATGTCTCAGCACTGCAAAAGAACGAATCAGCATGTAAGCAGCGTTACTGCACTAAAGACCAATACAACAAATAGGCACATTGATTTTCATTATACAAAACCAAAAAGTTTGTTACTTGTGGCAAAAACACCCCCCTACTGTCCAATCACAACAATAAATATAATATTAGGAATTTCATATTGCTGATATCAACTAACCCAGAATATGTATACATGTATAAATCCCCCCTTAGCAACATCTTGCATGTTTCTTAATTCGGTTTTCTATTGCATTAATCTAAATACCAATATAATCAGATATCAACAAACAAAAGTAAAAGCAAAAGATCAAATAGCTACACTAGATATTACATACCCTTTCTTCTGTCCTATCATACATGAATCTGCAACATGGTTTCGGCCCTGATCCATGAACCACAAATGAACAATAAATACTGCACCTGTTACATCGTTATTTGATGGTGTTAATACTTTACAGGTTCAACATCAAAATGCATAATAGATAAATTGTACACTGTAATCATTGAAATGATTTTATAATCTGATTCTGTTCACAAGGACCAAATTGTAGATCAATAAGCAAAGAATTCCAAGATTCAATACTAACCAATAGCTATTGAAAGGTTGATCAGTGCAGTCTTCCATATATTAAGGTATTGCTCAAAAGAGCCATTTATCTGTTCTCACCCTTAGCCCTCTTCGCATTTGGCTCTTTCGATTTGGGCTTTTTCCTACACAATATCAAAAAAATCCAAATCAGATCCTAATAGAATATATTTACACATTTACACAAACAGATAGATGGCCAATTTTCGACCCAATGGCAGTGTACAGATTGTAAGCAAAGTTAAGAACAATCAACGTTGTTTCTCACCAAATCAAAATTGTGTTGATGGCATTGAAGATAGTAAAGTTGACACTGAATTGGAGTCAGAGAACATGCAAGATCTTAAGGAAAAAGAGCTGATATTACAGGCTCTGCCATAGCCATATACTGGCCATCAGAAGTATACCGTAATGAACGGATGGCTCCAAGGTTGCCCTTCAGCACTGCCCCTGACTTCGACAGATTCCGCATGTCCCAAATCCGGCAGGTTTTGTCTTGGTTCCCGGTAGCAAAGGTCACCCCATCAGGATGCCATGCAGATGCAAATGAAAAATCCAAGTGCCCGGATAATGGAGTAATAGTCTGCAAAATAAATAAAAATTAGCTTACCATTTGGACAGAGAGAAGTATGCTGCAGAATAGCAAAAGGAAGCAAAAATAGGAAAATAAATAGAAATCATGGGAATGATTAAAAAAGAACAATATAGAGAGGGAATGGACAACAAAGATTGCCAGTGTATCATCCATACAGCCAATGGGTAAGCAATGTTTCCTAATGCAAAAACTGCTCATTAATGCAAAAGTGTAAACTGGTAAGCAGACATGGCAATACAATTTCTGAAAGAACAAAAGTGTCCAATAATCAATCCTAACCTAAGAGGGAAGAAAGAATTTAACATGAAAACAAAATCTCAGCAACTCACATTCACTGGCCAGGGAAAACGAAAATGGTTAGAAAGTTGAACTTTCTCCATATCAAAGTCTCTAACTCCAGAATCATTATTTGAAGCTGTGAAACGAACTGCGCCACTAAGAAATAGAAAACGAGTATATTAAACATTGTACCCATATCCAGTAGTAAAATAACAAAACCGTTGAAAAGAAGGAAAACTATATACCTAGGACTAGTGTAAATCTCAATAGCATTGGTGATAGCATTATCTTCATAGGTTGTCCTTGAGCAAAAGCTAACACCTGGTCGATCTAGGTGCTGCATTCCAGTAACAAAGGAGATAAAAAATAGTTAACAAAAGCATGTAGAGTATAATAACAGTAACGAAACCAAATATACATATATATGCCTAACTAGAAATGTATGACTGAATCTTATAAGTTACTCCAAACACAAGCTGAGGAGTTAGAAGCTGAAAATAGGTTTTTAAAGGAAAAGATAGATGAGCTAAAGAATGATCTTGATAAGGAAAAACAATGTCATCATTATGCTTTGGTGAGGTACAAAGAAATTGAGGAGGAAAAACAATGTCATCATTATCCAAAACAATATATTAGGATAACGTGCATGATCATTTTCCATGTTACCTTATAAAAAATATGCAACAGAAACTCATTAACACTATTGGGAAGAGGTTTGCATTAATATCATAAAAGAGGTGTGTTGAAAGTTGAAACTATGGAAGCAATATCATTTTAGAAGGAAAACAAATAGAATGAAAGTAAAATGGTACCTTACTTAGAAGATAAAGTGTCCAAGTCAACATTGAACCAGTGGGCTCGTGACTAGCAACTAACATCGACAAAAGATCATCCCTTAATTGTACACTGGAAACCTGACATGTAGAAGTGTAGAACCGTCAAGCAAAAACATATAACATGAAGAACAGAAAAAAAAGAAACTGAAAGTAAACTATAAAACCCTGATAAAGCACATTATACAACAATAGAAATACATCATACCTCTTCTCTGCTGGCAAGTAAGAAATTGAGGATACTAGGATCAGTGTCATTTACATATTCATCAACATCAATTCTTTCCCCTTCTGATTCTACAATCTCTTTACATTTTTCAATAATGCTTGTGAAGCAACATACATAGCGCGATTCTGCTTGCCACGTTAGCCACGTTAGCACGTTGCTCCACAGTTCACCTCTCTACTTCCAACCTAGCCTGTTCTTCTTTGAATTCTTCAGTAATGCTTGTGAAGCAACATACATAGCGCGATTCTGCTACTGCCCCATCTATCAATTTCTCCGCATATGTCTTCACCAAATCAGTCATCAGACTCACCATCTGAATCAATTTCAATAAGTCAGAGTTAGGCATAAATATTTATTATAGCTTCAAATAGACATATTACTTAATTCAATAAAATTTTTGCTCTAAGTTTTATGAGCATGAAATTAAGGATATATACATGTATGGGGACCAAAATAAACAAAGATTAGTTTAGTTAAAAAACTACTTGCTTGCTTATGTAATATGTTAGTTTTGGAAGTTTTTAAGTTAATTAAATATATTAGTTTTGTCTGTTTTAGAAGTTTTTCAGTTAATTAAATATGTTAGTTAGTCACATGGGTATTAAGTCTGTTTGTTTGATATTATATGTTCATGTAGGCTGCAGGGGGAGTGCAGACCAAAAATGAAATGAATATTAAATACATATACAGACAGAAAATATTTGTAAAACAAGTAAATAGAATTAAAGTAAATAGAATTAAAAAGGCAAGAATGAATGAGATTGTTATTTTACCTCGTTTGAGCAGATATTGCTTAACTCAAATGAACAATTTTCCCTTTCTCCAATCTTTAGCAGCTACCATCCACAGTACATTCCAGAATCGATGAGATTGTTTTTTTACCTCGTTTCAGCAGATGCTAAATTCAAATGAACAAGATTGCCCTTTCTCCAATCTTCTGCGGCAGCTACCATCCACACTACATAAGAGGATATGCAATTTCAATAGTTCAGGGTTAGGCATAAATGTTAATTATAGCTTCAAATAGACAAATTACTTAATTAAATAAAAATTTTGGTCTAAGTTTTATGGGCATGAAATTAAGGATATATAGTTAGTTTAGTTAGCTACTTGCTGCTTATGTAATATGTTAGTTTTGTCTGTAATTTGGAAGTTCTTCAGTTAATTAAATATGTAGTTAGTTTGTTTTAGAGTTTGATTGTTTGATATTATATTTTCATGTAGACTGAAGGGGGAGTGCAGACCAAAAATGGTAATCATATTCTATTTGCAAAAAAAAAGAGTAAATAGAATAAAAAAGGCAACACTGAATAACCTTGTTTCAGCAGATGCTCAATTCAGATGAAAATATTGCCCTTTCTCCAATCTGTAGCAGCTACACTGAATAACCTAGTTCTTCAATTGACATCCAACACGACATAAAAAGAAAATAGTCCCTGTCCAGAAATGTAAAAAACAAGGTCAGAATCATCTCAAACAGCAACAGATCTTCAAACAAATTAAAGGAAAACACTGAAGTGCAGTTTTATACCTGTTTGGAGATCTCCACAAGCAGATCTTCGCAGATCTTCGTAGATCTGCAATCAGAAACAAGATTCAGAAGGTTAGGGTTTTGTGTTCGTAGCAAAACCTTAAAACCGAAACTGAAAAGGAGCAAAAACTCAACTCTGAGAAGCAGAGAAGAGTTTTGAGAAGGAAGAAGTATTATACCTGTTCGTTCTGTTGGAAGAGACCTTCGCTGAGAACGGCGACAGCGACGGCAACAGCAACAGCGACGCCGACGGTGAGAACGGCGTGAGGGAGATGAAACGGTGAGAACGACGTGCGTGAGGGAGAGAAAACGGTGAGGGAGAGGAAACGGTGAGGAGGAAACGGTGAGGGAGAAGAAACGGTGATCTCTGAGAGTGAGAAGGCGTGCGTGAGGGAGAGGAAACGGTGAGGAAGAGGAGTTCTGAGTTCTCTGTAGTGATGAAGGATCAGAGAGAAGATGAAGGATTAGGGTTCCGTGAGAGTGAGAATGGAGAGGAGAGGAGAGGAGTGTTCGTGAGATTGTGAGAGTGAATGTTTGAGAATGAGAGTGAGAGGCTCTGAGAGTGATTTTTTTTTCTTTCTATTTTTGGACTTTAGAGGTCAAGCGCGAATAGAAGCATGACGTCTAAAGTATTAGAACAGGAAAAAAAAATTCACCCCTAATTACAAGTTTGCCACCGTGTCACTTATGTAGTCAGGCGCTTACACGCCTGACTTCTAAAGTCTTATTTTTTCCCTATTTCTTCACTTTAGACGTCAGGCGTGTATCCGCTTGACCTTAATACTCACGAGTTTTGCCACTTATTTACAAGTTTGCCACCGTGTCTACCTATGTAGTCAGGCATCTGGGCGCCTGACTTTAAATGTCTAATTCTAATGTCATTTTTGCACTAGTGGGTCATTGAGTATTCAGATTCTGATTTTGCGGGATGCCCCGATAGTAGGCGTTCCACATCTGGTTACATTTTTCTTTTGGCTGGAGGGGCTATTTCCTGGAAGCCTGCCAAACAGACTTTAGTGGCCCCTTCAACCATGGCAGCAGAGTTTGTGGCCTTCTTTGAGGCATCAAATCATGCATTGTGGCTGCGAGACTTTGTCTCAGGCCTAAGCATCATTAGAAGCATTGAGAGGCCATTGAAGATTTATTGTGACAATAGTGCAGCTGTCCTATACTCTAACAACAACATGAGTTCTACAAAGTCGAAGTTCATCGACATCAAGTTTCTTGTTGTGAAGGAAAGAGTTCATGAGAAACAAATTTCTATAGAATATATACGGACGAACTTTATGCTAGCAGACCCACTAACCAAAGGCTTGACACCCAAGGTTTACCATGAGCACGTTGCTCATATGGGTG